>CM062060.1:10105000-11305000 GCA_030954485.1 Citrullus mucosospermus
TCTATCCTCTAAAAAAAAAAAAATCATATAGAAACTTATCATAAACTTATTTAAAGTAAACAAAATTATGTGTAAAATATATATAACTTTCAGCATCCCATAATAATAACAATCAAATACTTTCAACACAATGGATCAATTTACAAAATAAAATCAAGCTTAGATTGGTAACTTCCAAATCACACTAATCAAATTACACACAATTTACTTACATACAATCACACGTTTACTTCCAATCCACACTTCAACTCAACAAAGATTTCACTACACAACTGCTCTCCAAATTACATTTTACATACATATTAAACTCAAATATCCTATGGAAAACATCAAATGGCATATCAAAGTTTCATCATGCTAATCAAACATCTCCAAATGAGTTTGAATCACATAAATAGCATCCAAATCATTGTTTAAATCACACACAACATAAAATAGGAAGCAATGGTAAACATACAAGTATAAAATATGATAGTAGAGCTCTTTACTTCATATAAAACTCCATCTTTACAACCCTATACAGAACAAAAAATTGATCCAAACTCAACAACACAAGAAAAAGCAACACACACTTAAAATAGGAGAGACAAACAGAAAAGAGGAGAGAAACGAAGAAATACCACAAGGGCGGCAGCCTGAATCGAGGAGGAGGAGGATGACGACGGCGGAGGAAGACGACGATGATGAATTGAGGAGGAGGACGCCGACGAACTAGTCAAGGAAGAGGAGGAGGAGGACGACGGTTTTTCTTTTCTTCTCTTCTACTTCTTAAAATCGGCACTTAAGCAAACTAATGATAAAACCCTATTTTCGACTAAAATACATTTCGCCATAAAAGCCCTTTTGCGACTCAAACCATTAGTTGCAAACTGTAAATAAGCGCCAATTATCCCACCCAATGAAAGGGAAAATGCAGATCTCCCTCTCGCTGGCTCGCTCTCTCTCTCACTCTCACTCTCAATCTTGCACTCGATCTCGCTTCCTTTCCTCACTCACAATCACTCTCACAATCTCTCGCTCTCTCTCGCTCTTGCTCTTGCTCTTGCTCTCGCTTATGATCTCGCTCTCACTGTGTCGCTCCCTCACGCTCGTTCTTGGACTCCGTGTTTTTTCGTCGTTAAATGCGACGTAATTGTTGATAGTCGCACGTTGGGTTTGCGACAAAGTCTCATTTAGTTGCAAGTTTGGGCCTTATATTCGTTTCGTCGCAACATTAATGACAAAAGTACGAAAGCGTCGCTAAACGTGCGACTAATTTAGAATAGTAGCTAATAATTCATCGTTAAAAACCTAATTTCTTGTAATGGGATAAAAACTCCTCAAAATACAAAGACACATGTGTTTGACAACTCTTTCTTAAAAGTGTTTTTATATACAAGTTTGTTTAGTTTGTTATATACTAAGAGTGTTTTTATTAAGGGGTAGTTGCAAATATAGCACTCAGATTCAAATTATTTGCAAATTTAGCACAATGCAAAAAAAAAAAATTGCAAATATAGCAAAATTTAGATTTTTTTTCAAAGTCTATCAGTGATAGATCATATCACTGATAAAGTCTATCAGTGATAGAGTCTATCATGGATAAATTTTGCTATATTTGTAATTTTTTTTAAAAAAATGTTGTTATACACCTAATTATTATCCCTAAAAGTGCTATTCAATGCAATTACCCTTTTATTAATGTTTTCCAAGGTTGGTCGGTGGGGGTTGCCAAAGGTGGCAATCTAAGGTTGGCCGGCGGAGTTGGTGGTTGGAAGTTCGCCTGCGAGGGGAGGGGAAGGAGGAGTCGCTGGAGGTTGGCCGGTGCCAATCATCGGAGGTGGCCGTCGGAGTTAGCCGGCGGCAGTAGGAGTTGGTCAACGGTAGTTGCCAGAGGTGGTAGCCGAAGTTGGACAACGACAGTCATCGGAGGTGGTCACCAGAGTTGACTGACGATGGTCAGTCAAGGTGGTTTCTGAAGTTGGCCGGCAAACTTCCTAAATTAAATTAGAGAAAAAAAAAGGTAGTCTATGGGTTTGAATAGTGTTTACTATTCAAACCCATTGGAAAAGATGTAGGAAGCCAAGGCTTTCTAGATCTTTACCCTAAACAAGGGTTGGGCCTAGGATGCCTAACCCATCCAATCCCAACCCTTGAAACAAACACCTCCCAAATATTTATCTAATTGTTAAATTCTAAACTTTGTAATTAAAAGTAAATTAATTTTATAAACTCAAGGATTAAAAATAAATTACTTTAAAATTTTAAAGAATTCAACTTCCTATGTTTCATTTAAATCCTTAAAAAAATATTCACCAAATTAAATAAAAATAAAACAAAATGAAAAATATATATGAAAAAGGGAAGAAAATGAAAAAAATCAAAACGAAAAAGAAGAAATAAAAAGAAATAAAAAACATCATAAACAAAAAGGGCAAATAATGAAAAAGAAAAGAAAAAAAACAATAAATTAGAAAAATAAAAAGAGAAAAGTGAGATGAGGATCTTAAAAAAAAAAAACAAAAAAAAGAGAAAAGGAAAAAAATGAAAAAAAAAAAGCAAGCAAGTGCAAATTTTGCAACAGATTGAATGGACTAAAAACAAAACACGTACCCTAAAATCGTAAATAGTTTTCAAATGTGTTTATATCTGCTAATCATTTTTTAATTACCTTTAATTTGACATTTGATCCTATTATAAATTTTAGGTGTAAATAGATGTCTATTATGTAGCCAAGCTTAGTGGCTAAAGGCCATGTGTCTCCTAAAGACACATCCTTAGTGGCTATGAAGTTCCACCACCTACTTGCCAAATTGCCTATAAATAGGGACTTTTGGTGGATATTGAAAAACACACATTGGAGAAACTTGAAAGATCATTTTCTATAAAATTCACTTTCTTTATTTTAGTCTATTTGATTATTTTATTTCCTTTGATTATATTTATTTTATTATATTATTATTTTAATATTATAATTTCTCGATTTTCGTGCTCCATTTTTCTGTCATTTTCTCCTCAATTTTACAACACGTTAAACACACGAGCTCTTGTTGTTTTCCTGTTGAAGGTAGGTTCTGAAGGTATGTCATTTTCTCTTTATTATAATTAGTAAATTAAACGTTGTTTTGCATGTTTAGTATATAATTGCTAATATAAAAACAATTCTTTGTGATAGTGTTATCATGGAAAATCTTACAAAAAAGAATTTGCAGTCCTTGACATCAATAGAAATAATTATTTGTCATGAGTGCTTGATGCTGAAATACATCTAGATGCCATGAACTTGGGAGAAACAATTAAAGAGGAAAATACAACATCCATTTAGGAGAAAGCAAAAGCTATGATTTTCCTTTGCCATCATCTTCATGAGGGATTGAAGATGGAATATTTAACAATAAAAGATTCTTGTATCTTGTGGAAGAATTTAAAAGAGAGATATAATCATCAGAAAACAGTCATTCTTCCTAAAGCTCGTTATGAATAGATGCATTTGAGGTTCCAAGATTTCAAATTAGTAAGTGACTACAACTCCGCATTATTTAAAATCAGTTCAAAATTGTTGTTATGCGGAAAATTACTGATGCAAATATGTTGAAGAAGACATTTTCTACATTTCATGCCTCGAATATGCTCCTGCAGCAGCAATATCGAGAGAAAGGTTTTAAATAATATTCTGAATTAATTTCATGTCTTCTTATGGCTGAACAAAATTAACAATTAACAATGCATTGTTCTCTAGTCAATCAAAGAGAAATCTATTAAGTTTTAAAGATATATGTTGTAATGGTTATCATATTGAGACTGATAGAAAAAATGAGATAGAATATCTTTATATCATATCTCCTGTCTCACATGAAAAATTGATGCGCACTTTGAGTGTTAACCCCAAGTGTACGGATTAAGTTATAATATAAGACGGTGAAGTCTGAACATCGTTCCACTAGAGATCCAATTGTGAAGGTGTAAGCACTGACTGACGTGTTGTAGAAAAGGCAAATGAAATTGTAGCTATGAGTTGTTAGAGGAAGAGTAGCCAAGAGTGAAAAAGCAAAATTTTGGCTAAGCTTTGGCCGAGACTATGCGTTGGTAAAAAAAAAGAAGAGCTAGCGTTTTGAGTGGCCATGCGTTAAGGTCTCTATGCGTCGAAAACAGAGCAGTCTCTATGCGTCGAAGACAGAGCAGTCTCTATGCGTCGAAGACAGCGGTCTCTATGCACCGAAGACAGAGCGGTCCCTATGCGTCGAAGTAGGAGGCGTTGAGGGCGCCATGCGTTGAGGGTGGATGACTGCTGAAGGTGTTAGAGCAGGTTGCGTTATGAGTGCTTTGCGTTGAAGTAAGAATGAGGACCCTGCGCGCTAGCTTGCTTTTGAGGGTTAAGTCGGTAGTATATATATAGGTAAATGAATTAAATATTTAATTGTTTTAGACACTTCGAGAACTTAAGCCAGTTTCGCCTTTCAGACAAACTACAAGGGGAGGTAGAAGAGGGTGTTCTAGTGGATTTTGGACGGAAGTCTATTCACTTTGGAGTTGAAATCTAAGCTGGAAGGGAAGATTGTTGGTGGACACACAAACTGGGCAGTGTCTAATGTTCGGAGTAGAACAAATCGAGGAGATCGAGTCTAGGGCTGAAACTTTAAGGTCAGTAAGTCAATATAATTCTTAACAATTCTCGTGAAGGATGCTAAAGTTAGAATTGAAGTTAAATGTGTGAAATTTTAGGTAAAAGCAAAGATTACGAAGTTGCTGTGCAAGCTAGGGCAACGCAGAGTAAATTTGGAATAGCTGGAGAATGAAGGGGAGTTGAATCTTGGAATTTTGAGGTAACTTGTAAAACTCAATTCTCTACAAATTTGTAGAAGGGAAGGAGTTCTAAATCTGTCTAGATGTATAACTTTAATAGAATAGGAGTAAGAACAGCAGGTAGCTCGGTTGTCGGGTGCTGCTAAGAACCGAGTCTCGCTGAGTTGATAAAGTATAGATAGCGAAACGAGTGTCGCTGAGACGCAAGGGAGTTTTCCGTCTCACAAAACTCGATGGGTATCGCTAGGTGTCGCTCCTCAGGTAAAGTCACGCTAGTCTCGCTCAACCTAGTGTCGCTAGTACCATGACCGGTTGAGTAGTATCGCTAGTTATCTCGCTTATTATTACTTTGGGAAAAAGGGGAGGCTCGATGTTGATTAATGATTAGAATTTACTTATGCATACTTAATGATCAAGTAAAGGAAAGTGTAACGCAAGGAAAAAATGTTTATTTCAGGCCAGGAGGAGATAGGGAAGGCGTATAATCCACTCAAAGCTTAAAAAGAGTGTGAGTGACACTTTTCTTGCTTCAAAACGATTTTGTCGCATATGATAATTCGGTTTTCTACTTGAATACGATTTTGTTATAAATCGGTTTATAAAGCATATTTTACGTTTCTTTAAAGGTATTGGAAAGTATGTTTATGAAATGTTATTAAATTATGAGTTGCCCTGTTACTTATGAAAGGATTTTCAAATGAATTATCTAAATGTTTTAGAGAAGGCTCAGTGCTGAAGGACATGAAAAGGCATGTGAGTTTCCCCGGGACCCAGTACTGAAGGAATTGAAAAGGCATGTGAGTTTCCCCCGGACCCAGTACTGAAGAACATGAGAAGGTACTTGGGCAACCCGCCATGTTCCTATGTGTACATAGAGGTTGATTGGCTGGTGCGTCGAGTTTTGCTCCGCATCGAGCCAGGGATAATTATGACGTTGGGTGTGTTGAGTCTTGCTCCACCCCAACTAAGGTTGATTTCGACGTTGAGAGCGTTGAGCCTTGCTCCGCCTCAACTAAGGGAAAAGATTGAAAAACCAAACGGTTTTCTATTTAATTATTCTGGAAAACGATTCTATATGATTTGAAACGGATTTACGAGATTGACAAATTTGTGCAAAATATGTTTTGGTTGAGTTATTATGTTGAATCCTTGTCTTATATGTACAAATGCAACATGACTGTTTTTGAACAAAAGCTTATTTTACAAACTTGTCACTCACGGGGCTTTAGCTCACGCTTTCCATGTTTTCTTTTCTTCCCCTCCCCCCCAGGTAGCGAGGACGTTCCCAGTGCTTAGTCTACTCTAGCTCGCCTTGCCTAAGCTTCGAGTTGCAGAAATTAGTCACGTTTGAATAGTTGTACGTGTATATAACTTTATGTAGGTGGCATGTAGACCTAGTAGAAAGCTTAATTATATATATATATATATATATATATATATATATATATATATATATATATATATATATATATATATATAAGTTTTGTAGTTTCTATGAGTAAAGTAAAATATGAATGTTATGATCTGTTAGGATTATCAAGCACAGATGGACAGTTTATGTCACAAAAAGGGGTGGTGTTTACTGTCCTCACATCTCCTCTTGGGTTGAACGGGATAATCTGGGAGGGGGTGTGACAGAAGGTTTAAGTTACTTAGCTATTTTAGAGTTGAATCAATTTTATTTGAGGATTGGAATTAATATTGTGAATTAAGGAAAATATAAACCAAATAAGAAAAGTAATAAAGTAAGAAACACAAGATTCAAAGAGATTTATAGGGTAATGAATCCTTGGTTATTTCATCGTGCAATATTATAGATTTCATGGATTTTATTGTAATTCATATGCCTAAGTCTAGAAACTTAATTCCAAGTTATTTTCTCTAAAAAAACAACCATTTCTCATGCAACTCGATTGATTACTAATCTCTTGAAACCAATACAAATTACATGGCATTAAGAATAATCTTTAGCAACTTTTATTGTCAACATAACTACTCTCGTGACAGATTAACAACAATTCATTGTTATAGATCAAGTTAAACATACAATCTCTCAATCATACATATAATGTAAGCCCCGCACCTAATTTCGTGAGAACGTAGGGTAAGAAGGGGCTGAGAGATGGGTGAATGTGTAAGAGTAGTTGGCTGGCTTGCATTTGGAGTGGGAAAACGACTAAGTGTCAGCTATGCGTTGATGGCAACCTGTTGTGGTGGAAACAGTTTTGGTGTAAACGCAAAGGTGAGGGAAGTTTATCATGCGCTGAAGTCGTGACGCGTTGAGGACATAAGGCGTGGAGGATCACTTGGTACCGAGGATAATTATGCGGCAAACGCATTGAAGGCAGTGTGCCGTTGGAAGTAAAGGCCATGAGGAGTTGGGAGCTGATTTGCGATGAGGCTATTGTGCGGTGAACGCTACCATGCGTCGAAGGTGGGTATGCGTTGGACAAAGAGTATTGGCCAAGAGAAAGTAATGCGTTTGTTAACCATTTGGCAGGAGAGTTTGAAAAGAAATATCATCAGAGGCTTTGTGCGTTTCTGAAGCTGAGCATAGAAGGTATGCATTGAACGGATTATAGTATAGTGTGGAAATGGAGGATAAGTCGGTGATATATATATAAGTGGATTGAGAATTCAAGTGTTCTGATTGCATTTCAGAGCTCGAGCTGGGTCCATACTAAGGCGAAACATCGGAAGGAGGTAGAAGAAGATGTTCATGCTGATTTGAAGTGGAAATTTCATTGAAATCGTGGAAGAAACTTAAGATTGGCAGAGGTTTCGGTTGCTGTAATCTCTTCAGAGTGATGCTCGGTTTTGGAGGAAGAACAAATTGAAGAGACGGAGGTTAGGGCTGAAACTTTGAGGTTAGTAAGTTAACTCGATTTCTAGCAGGTTTCATGAAGGATGCTTGAGCTGAAATTGTTTAATTGTGTGTCAAACTTAGGAAGAAGAGACTGGAGTTGAACTACCGGATGATTAGAGGTAACTTAAAGTTGTCGAAGGATATATCCTAAACGGAGAGAATGTTCTTCATGAAATTTGGAGGTAAGATGAATGATCTGTACTTTAACAAGTTTGTAGAAGGAAGAAAGTACTGAAATTGGCTGAAACGAGATGTTTAGCAGGTTGAAGAAGGAAGAAGAAAGGAAGAAGGAAACGATTCTGCTGCAGCGGAAGTATCGCTAAGTGAGCGAGAGACAGGGCAGCGAAGCAAGTATCGCTGCAATGTAAGATAGGCTTTGCGTCTCACGATTCTCGCTAGAGTATCGCTGGGTATCGCTCCTCAAGGTAGTCTCGCTGGTTTCAATCAACGCAGTATCGCTAGTACAGTTTTGGTATCAAATGAGTAACGCTGGCAGCTTATAATTTTCTAAAGAGTAACGTTACTATTGTGTATTAAAGAAAAAGGGAAATTATGGAAACTAAACTTGAGGATTATGTGTTTTCAGGCCAAGAAGAGCTCGGGGAGGCTTATAACCCACTTAGAACCGAGACCAATTGTGAGTGACTATTTGTTATATCTTGTGTTAAATTTAGTACGTTTATTGATGAGGAAATGTGATTGATTGTAGTATGTCTTATGAATGTGATGTGTCAGTGATTTAAAAGAATATTAATACCAATGTTTAAATATAATAGTGGCTGAGGGACCTTATGGTGAAAGCTATATGTGAGTAAGTGTGAAATTAAGTGCTGAGGGATTTTGAGAAGGCACTTGAATAACAGTGGGAAATGGACTACAATGCTCAGGGACTATGAGTGAAGGCATGTAGTAATCCATCACACACTAGCTCGTGCCGAGGGATCATGAGTGAAGGCACTTGAGCAAAGATAGAATTAGTTACATGTGCTGAGGGATTTCATGTGAAGGCACATGGTACTATAATTACAATTGAGTAAGTGCTGAGAGACGGGAAGTGAAAGCACTGAATAGTTGCAAGTCTGTGAGACATGAGAATTTGTTAGTTACATGTAGAATGTGGAAAGTGAATCTTGGTAATTCTGTGGAATGTGTTATATGATGGTTACTAACTCACAAACTGATTTATAGTTGTTATGAATAGTTTAGTAGATTTTGTCACTCACTGAGCTTCCTGCTCATTCAGTTTGTTGTTGTTGTTTGTTGTTTCAGGTAGCGATCGTGTCCGGGACGCCTAGCCTACAGAAGAATCTCGTCTGGGCCTATCTGGAAGCGAACCTCTGGGATAGTTGTAAATACTTAGACTATACATATATCTTGTAATATGCATATTTCTGAGGGTAGAAAGTGGGACGTGTTGCACCTTATATGTATATATACAGATATGTTTGTTGAAAGGTTGCATTTTCTTCTAGTATGTCAATGGAAATGTTGCTTTGTTTGCTATTTATATGGTATCCATCCTATAGAGTTCTAGGTAGAGAAAGTAGGATCATGCTCAATCCTAGGTATAGAGTGTATCTGGGATGGGGTGTGACATATAACCTAACATGTGAAGATGGTCAATTCACAACAATTAAACACAATAACAATGAAAAGCATAATCAATCCAACAAAACCATGAAAGTTTACAATATCAACATGAATTCATAAACAATTCATTAAAACCCTAAAACTAAAGAGTTTAGCCACTCATAGCTTGAAGCAACATGTTTAAGCAAAATAAACAAAGAAAGAGTGTAAAGAAAGAGAAAATCTACTGAAAAGAGGCTCTTGATTGACGTAGCACCGTCACTATCCCCTTGGCTCTCACGTCGAAACTCGAACAGCACGACCACTCTCTTGAACTCTTTTCTTCTTCCTTGCAACTAACTCACTCTTTGAACTCTTTTATGAACTCTCACTCAATTCTTTCCTTCTTGTGGCTCTTTAGGTCTATAATTTCGTGCTCTGATTGATGAATAGGAACTATTGAAAATCCTTGAATTTATAGAGTTGGCCGCCCAAAAAATCTTTCCAAAAATACTTACTTTTCAAAAAAGGAAACTGGCGCCGCGACGCTGCCATTTAAGGAAAGAGAGCGCCACGGCACTGGTCCATAGCACTACGGCGCTGCGACTATGTTGCACAGACCCTGCTCTAAGGTTTTAGCGCTGCAGCAACGCCATCCCAGCGCCGTAGAGCTGCCCCAATTTTTGCCATATTGAGTTTTTCTTATTGTTTTCATCGTATTCTTGCTCGGTTTTGATCTTTTGGTCATTTCTTCTAATTTTCCTCATTTTAACCTGAAAACCACTAGCAAACAGGTGAGATATATTATAAACTCCCCTAATTTAAGAGAATAGAAAGCACTTTTCAAGCGCTTTTCAAAAACGTATATTAGAAAAGTTGCTTGCTTTATCTTCTAAATTTTATTATACTCATATACGAGTCATTGAAACATATGCAACAATAAACCTGAAGTTCTTGAATCCAGATATATTTACAATTTGGCATGACTGGTTGGGTCATCCAGGATCTATAATGATGAGAAGAATCATTGAAAATTCAAATAGACACTCATTGAAGAACCAAAAGATTCTTCAATCTAGTGAATTATTATGTGATGCTTGCTCTCAAGGCAAATTAATAATTAGACTACACCAGCTAAAGTGGAGACTGAATCACCTGTATTTTTAAAACGAATTCATGGTGATATATGTGGATCTATTAACCCACCAAGTACCCTATTTAAATACTTTATGGTATTAATAGACGCATCCAGTAATGGTCATACGTGTGATTATTATCAAGTCGAAAATTTGCATTTGCAAGATTAATTGTTCAAATAATTAAGTTAAGAGCACAATTTTCTGATTATACAATTAAGACCATTCGTCTTGATAATGCTAGTGAATTTACATCCCAAACTTTTGATAATTATTGTATGTCAATTGGGATAAATGTTGAACATCCTGTAGCTCATGTTCATACACAAAATAGTTTAGCAGAATCGTTTATAAAATGTTTACAATTAATTGCTAGACCATTATTTATGTGAGCTAAGCTTCCTACATCTGTATGGGGACATCCTATTTTGCATGGTGCGTCACTTGCACGCATTAGGCCAGTAACTTATCATAAATACTCACCGTTACAATTAGCTTAAAGCCAGTTGCTAAATATTTCCCATCTGCAAACTTTTCGATGTGCATTATATGTTCCAATTACTCCACCACAAAATACTAAGATGGTCCTCAAAGGAGGTTAGGAACATACGTTGGTTATGATTCCCCATCAATTATTAAATATCTTGAACCCCTAACGGGTGATGTATTTATTGTACGATTTGCTGATTGTCATTTTAATGACACAAGTTTTCCAACATTAGGGGAGGAATTAAGAAGTTGGAAAAGAAGATTGCATGGAATGCATCATTATTGTCTCATTTAGATCCCGTACAAATCAATGTGAACTTGAAGTTAAAAAAATAATTCATTTGCAAAATATAGCAAATCAATTACCAGATGCATTTATAGATGCAAAGAAAGTAACTAAATCACATATACTCGTTGCAAATGTTCCGTCGAAAATTAATATTCCAACACAGCAAGTTGTCACTAAAAAGTATGGAACACGCTAGAAACGTAGCAGTCCAGTGGGTTCCAAAGATAAAAATCCTCGAAAAAGAAAAATAAATAATAGTGAAAAAGACTTGGTTGAGAATGTAAATATCCATGAAGAAACCCTGGACATGACTATTAATCTAATTAGTGAAGAAGGTGAAATACCTAAAGATAATAATGAAATTTCAATAAATTATGTCATGACAGAGAAAAGATGGAATCGAACTCATGTAATTATTGATAACATTTTTGCACATAATGTTTCACTTGATATTATATCTGAAAATGAGGATCCTGAACCAAAATCTGTTGAAGAATGTCGACATAGAAAAGATTGGCTTATGTGGAAAGAAGCAATTGAGGTAGAATTAAAATCACTTTCAAAACGTCAAGTTTTTGGACCAGTAGTCTGAACACGAGAAGATGTCAAACCTATGGGATACAAATGGGTATTTGTGAGAAAAAGAAATGAAAATATTGTGTATCACAAGATATAAAGCAAGACTAGTTGCACAAGGTTTTTCACAAAGACTTGGTATTGATTATGAGGAGACATATTCTCCAGTAGTGGATGCAATTACATTAAGATATTTAATTGGTATGACTGTGTATGAAAATCTGGACATGCATCTTATGGATGTAGTCACAGCATACTTATATGAATCTCTTGATAATGGCATTTATATGAGAATCCTAAAGGATTTAAGATACCTAAAATACATAAATCAAGTTCTCGAGAACTATATTCAATAAAGTTACAGAGATCACCATATGGATTAAAACAATAAAGATGAATGTGGTATAATCACCTAAGTGGATATCTTTTGAAATAAGGATATCAAAATAATCCAATATGTCCATGTGTTTTTATAAATAAATCACAGTTAAGATTTGCAATTATATCTGTATATGTTGATGACCTAAATATAATTGGAACTCTTAAAGAGCTTTCAAAGGCAATAGAATATCTTAAGAAAGAATTTGAGATGAAAGATCTCGAAAAAACAAAATTTTGACTTGGATTGCAAATTGAGCATTTAGTAGATAGGATATTTGTTCATCAGTCAACTTATATAGGAAAATTTTTAAAAATTTTCTATATGGACAAAGCACATCCATTAAACATTTCAATGGAAGTTCATTCACTAGATTTGAAGAAAGATATATTTCTACCTCGAGATAATAATGAAGAATTTCTTGGTTCTGAAGTACCATATCTTAGTGCAATTTGTGCACCTACGTATCTTGCTAATAATAGAAGACTAGATATTGCATTTTTAGTAAATTTATTAGCTAGATACAGTTCTTCTCCAACAAAAAGACATTGGAATGGAATTAAGCATATACTCTGTTATCTCCGAGGAACGATCGATATGGGTTTGTTTTATTCAAATAAATCAAATTTTGATTTAGTTGGTTATGCAGATTCTGGATATTTATCTAATCCACACAAAGCTAGATCTCAAACTGTTATATCTTGGCGATCAGTAAAACAGAACATAACAGCTACTTTCTCAAATCATGTTGAAATTCTTACAATCTATGAAGCTAGTAGAGAATGTGTATGCTAAAATCAATGACTCAACACATTCGTGAAACATGTGGCTTGTTTTCTAATAAAAATCCTCCAACAACATTATACGAAGACAGCACAGCATGTATAGCCCAAATCAAAAGAGGATTTATTAAAGGAGATATAACAAAGCATATTACACCAAAACTTTTCTACGCTCGTGATCTTGAAGAAAATAGCGACATCACTGTACAACAAATTTGTTCGAAGGATAACTTGACAGACTTATTTAGAAAATCATTACTAACCGCAATCTTTGAAAAATTGGTGCAAAACACTAGAATGCAATGACTCAGAGATCTCAAGTAATGTTCCTAGAGGGGGAGCAAATGTATTGTATTCTTTTAAAAGTATTAGATTATATGAAATATGTAATTTTTTCCTTCACTATGATTTTTTTCCTGGTAAAGTTTTAACGAGGGATATTTCATATATATATATAATGGACATTTAAGGAGGAGTATTAAAAATATTAGGTGTAAAGAGATGTCCATTATGTAGCCAAGCTTAGTGGCTAAAGGTCATGTGTCTCATAAAGACACATCCTTAGTGGCCATGAAGGTCCACCACCTACTTGCCAAATTGCCTATAAATAGAGAATTTTGGTGGATGTTGAAAGACAAAAATTAGAGAAATTTGAGAGATCATTTTCCATAAAATTCCACTTTCTTTATTTTAGTCTATTTGATTATTTTATTTCCTTTGATTATATTTATTTTATTATTTTATTATATTATTATTTTAATATTATAATTTCTCGATTTTTGTTGTCACACCCCCTCCCGGATTATCCTCCATAACCCGAAAAGAGATGTGAAGACAACAGTTACCGACTACCCTGTCACGTAACCCACTGTCAACCTCACTATCCATATGCTCTTGACAAACCTCGACTTCGATCGGCAACGGGAACTGTCATGCTACCTGAAAATGGAAAACATTTAAAAGAATGAGCTAACGACTCAGTGAGTAACGGTTTTCTGAAAATAATATAATTTAACTATAAAACTAGTCAAACCCGCATAAAACTGGTCAAACCCGCATAAAACATAACACTTCAAGTCATAATAAACTATACTCCAATACCATTGTGAAATCATGCTTGCCCATTTCAGGTTACATACTCAAAAATCTTGTTCTTATAATATACTTTTTTCCTAGTTGAGGCGGAGCAATGCTCAACGCTCCTCAACGTCGATTCTTCCTTAACTGTGTGGAGTAATCTCAACACATCAGCGTTGTACATACCTCTATGTGCACATAGATACCAAAATTCGGGCCGCCCTCAATGCCTTCTACGAATCCTTGAGCATTAGGGTCCCATTTCTATATCCAGGTTACCCATATGCCTTCTGTGAAAAGAGAAGAAGGCGGCAACAAGGACGTCTGTGGTAGGAGTATGCGGCCAAGAAAGAAGGTATTTGACAACTTAGTTATTTTATGTAAAAAGTTGTCTGGTTAAAAAGGGTCGGCTATGCGTTGAGGACAAACATAATGTCCAAGGTGAACGCGGCGTCCAAAAGTTAGGTGATGCGTTCAAGTTTGATGCGTTCAAGTTGGACCTTGCGTCCAAGTGAGGGTGACGCATCCGGAAGAGAAGTAAGAAGAGTTGGGATGCACTTTGCGGAAATAATTAGCCTTGCATTACCAACCTTGCGTTGAAGGGCAGGGTTGCGTTCAACCGAGCTGACAGAGGAAAATGGAGCCTTGCGTTCCGGAGTTAGAACGCTGTGTCCAGAAAGCTCGGGAAGAGGAAATAAAGGAAAGGAAGAAGAAGTATTCTTTGGCAAGTACAGGTGAGTAACACCTGCGTTTTATAAAAATAAATGAGTTCTTTATGAATGTAATTCTACGGGTTTTGAATAAAATAATGCATACGTTTTCATATATGTAAGGCACACGAATATAAGATTTATAGACATGAGCACGCGTTTAGAGACATGTGTATGCGTTTTACTTGTAAACTATGAGAATGCTGGATACATGCTATGAGTTATAAAACGTATGGGATTTATGTTATTGGTTCTCATGACTTTTTTGAAAAACATGATATTATAAGATGTCAAGAAAGATTTGGAAATGAACTTTATGAAAAACATGCGGTTTATATTAAAACTGGAAATTGAACTTAGCATGTTGAAGAGGTGAGATTTGGAAATGGTTAATTCATGGGTTATTGATACAATGTTCCAAAATATATATTGTGTTATAATAAACTAGAAAAGGCACCCAAGGCTCAGGGACTTGGAGAAGGCCAGAGGGTAGCCGTTATATTATTAAGGTACCCAATGCTCAGGGACGTGTAGAAGGCATATGGGTAACCTGGATATAGAAATGGGACCCCAATGCTCAGGGATTCGTAGAAGGCATTGAGGGCGGCCCGAATTTTGGTATCTATGTGCACATAGAGGTATGTACGACGCTGATGTGTTGAGATTACTCCACACAGCTAAGGAAGAATCGACGTTGAGGGGCATTGAGCATTGCTCCGCCTCAACTAGAGAAAAAGTATATTATAAGAATAAAATTTTTGAGTATGTAACCTGAAACGGGCAAGCATGATTTCACAATGGTATTGGAGTATAGTTTATTATGACTTGAAGTGTTATGTTTTATGCGGGTTTGACCAGTTTTATAGTTAAATTATATTATTTTCAGAAAACCGTTACTCACTAAGCCGTTAGCTCATTCTTTTAAATGTTTTCCATTTTCAGGTAGCATGACAGTTCCCGTTACGGATCGAAGTTGAGGTTTGTCAAGAGCATGTGGATAGTGAGGTTGACAGTGGATTACGTGACAGGGTAGTCGGTAACTGCTGTCTTCACATCTCTTTTCGGGTTATGGAGGATAATCCGGGAGGGAGTGTGACATTTGTGTTCCTGTTTTTTCGTCATTTTGCTCCTCAATTTTACAACAGATCCTATATTTATAGTGTTACAATAAAGCAACCAACAATTTGAAAAGTGCTTAGATTAGAAGAGTGTGAGAGTCTAGTGGCTAAACTAAAGGGAGAGCAAGTTCATTGAGAGAATAAGTTTTTATGGATATCTAATTAAATAGTTTATATTTCCAACGATTTTTTGTTTTTCTTTTCGTAGTGTATGAAACCTTATTTGTTCAAAAATTAGTTTCTCCATGCGAATAGTCTCTCTTGAAAATGTGGTTTTAACTATGATATAGATGATTGTTTTTATGTAAGTTCTCCATGTTTTGAAAAACAAGTTTAAATAAACTCCAACTACAAGTGAAAAAATCGATATTTATTATCATGGTATTAAGTTTTTATTAACATATTCATGTCGATATTTCTACTATATCATAAAACATACAAAGTAAACAACAAAATGACACTAATAAAAGTATAACATAAATAATAGGTATTTTAACTTTACAAAATTTAAAATGTTTAATTATTAAATTACATATATTTTTTATATTTTATTTTTATAAAATTTTCAATAATTTTTATTGACATTAAAATTCTATTGATATTTTCATCACTTATAAGATTGAGACATCAATATTTTATACGGGATTAACATTTTAAACATCGTTTATTATCGACTTGAATTTTGCCAAGAAAACTAAAAAGAAAATGAACAAAATCTGAGTTGCTTTTGATAACTCTATGACAATATTTGTTGGTTGAATTAGATAGTGTTGTTCATTAAAAAAATCAATCAAATTATAAACAAGTTTAGTCTATGAAATTAAAAAAAAAAAAAAAAAAAAAAAAAAAAAAAGTCTAATAGTTAATAGGTTTATTAGCTTCCAAAGTAAAATTTCAATTTTGTAACTAATAAATTTTTGGCCTACCAAAGTGAGCATAACTCAACTAACATCAGAACGTGTGTTAGTCATTAAGAAGTTCGTGGTTCAAATTTCTTTACTCCTATTGTACTAAAAAAAAGAGGTTTTTTTGACATATTCGATATTTTTTAAAATTCACGGATCTAATTAGATACCAAATTGAAAGTTAAGAATTCTACTAGACATAAAATTAAATTTCATATGTAATAACTAGGGCCCCGTTTGGTAACCATTTTATGTTTTGTTTTTGTTTTTAAAAATTAAGCATATTCCCTCCCCATTTCTTATATTGATTTGCATATCTCTTGAGTACAATAATTGAATTATTTTCCAAATTCCAAAAACAAAATCAAGTTTTTAAAAGCTATTTTTTTTAGTTTTCAAATTTTGGCTTGGTGTTTTAAATCATTGTTAGTAAGTAGATAACAAAGAAATAAATTTAAAGGTAGAAGTAGTGTCTATAGGCTTAATTTTCAAAAAATAAAAAATAAAATGGTTATAAAATGGGGCCTAAATATATTAGTTAATTAATTACATTTTTATTAATATATCTTAAATTGAAAATCTAAGATCTATTAAATAGAGAAGAACTAGATACAAGAAATGTTCAAGGACAACGCAGATGACATATTATCAGGGAAACAACAACCCGAAAAACTCTTCAACTTGAGAGGAACTACCAAAAAAATATCGAGTGTGAGCAATCGTATCGCAAGCCTTATTACGAAGAGAAAATCTTAACAATTCTTGTTGAAAATCTAATTCAACCTCCAAAGGGCATAGAGCCCACTGAATATTTGTTATTAGTCTTTTAACTTGTACACTGATGACACTGGTTTTCTAAGGCTAGCAAACCGCGACTAATTAAGTTAAAAGAATACGAAACGAAGACAGATGGTTGGCTTTTCTTAGATAGTAGCATGACACTTAAAGAGTAAAACACAAGGAAGGTATGCAGAGAAGACAATTAAACAATTTTATTTTAAAGAAATATTTGTACAAAACACACAATTTTCTCCATACAGAATACCACAAATCATTCTAATGCAATGATATCTCCTTTTCTTTTAATGAAAAATTGAAGGAAAAAAAAAAAAAAACCCTATTTGAAGATATAATTCCAAAACACACCATTTTCTCCCTATAACGGTAGTTGTAATTACACCCTCAGAATTTTAATTACAAAAATTGAGTCATCGATCTTATTATTATACAAGTATTAAAATTGGACCTTTAAACTTATAGTAGTTGTAGAAATTGTACCCACAAATGATAAAAATTGAACTCTTAAACTTATACAATTATCACAATTTCTACAATTATGTAAGTTCGAGAGTCCAATTTTAATACTTGTACAAGTTTAAAGTCTCAATTTTTACAATTGAAAATTTGAAGGTATAATTGCAACTATTGTTATACTTTAAGTGATTCTTGCAATTTGCACTTCTTTTAAATACTTCTAAAGAAAATGTTAAATTATATATTTATATAAAAGTATAATTTTGAATTTTGTAGCTTATTCAAATAATAAAACTTGAAAATGTTTCATTAGTACTCTTGACCTTTAAGAAGACGTACATGTGAGAGAAAAAGTGGAGTTGTTTAGTAGTTGTTTAATCGTGAAACCCACAATCTTAAAAAAATTCAAAATTAAAATACCTTACTGTTAGTAATTGGACGAAAAACTTATTTCTTCTTCGTCAAGGTATAATATAGCATTTTAAAAAATACCTCATTTTCCTAATTACTCTAAACCACATGGTGCATGTGAGAGGGATTGGAAGAAAAAATGGGCTTTAAAGGGAAGGGAAAAAAGAAAAAAATAAATGTTTGTTTAAACAATAATGAAGAGTTA
Organism: Citrullus mucosospermus; assembly: GCA_030954485.1. NCBI lineage: Eukaryota > Viridiplantae > Streptophyta > Magnoliopsida > Cucurbitales > Cucurbitaceae > Citrullus > Citrullus mucosospermus. The sequence continues at coordinate 10,123,549 of CM062060.1, forward strand.
CAAGTACAAAGCCAACGCCAAAACTTTGGCTTTGCATTCGCTGGCTCGCATCGCCACACCCCATGTCCAATGCGCTTTACGACAAACACACGAACGCCTTCTCTTCACTTACTTACCTTACCAAAAACCCTAAGTTGGAGAATGTAGAATACCATTTTGAATACTTCCCATCTCCTTCTAGAACTTTTTTTTCTTTTACCTTTTTTAGTGGTAGGAAAAATAAAATAAAATTTTACCACTTTACTATCTAATTTAGTTTAAAAATCAACCTTTACAAAAGATTACATAAAACAAATTAAATTTGATTAATTCACGAATATAGATCAACCGTTAAGTAACTTTGTCAAAATTTATAATTTAGGAAAAAAAATGTTTGACATAGTTTTTATTTGTTTATTTATTTTATTATTATTATTATTATTTTGTAAAGAATGCTTAATAAATAATTACAAATTAGTTTAATGTTTGATGATTTTATATTTTAAATATTTTTTTAAAGTATTGAGCAAAATCATTTTAAACTCACACTATTTTGCAAGCCTCTGTTTCCATATTTATGCTATAACTTAAACTAAATTTTTTATTTAAAAAAAGGTTAGAATACTATTATAGTCTACATACTTTGAAATTTGTTTCATTTTAGTCTCATACATCCGATTGTCCATATTTTTATCTATGTACTGTCAATAAATTTTAAATTTAGTCTCTAAAAATTGATTTTTACCAAACTAGTTAAATAATAATAATAATAATAATTTTCATGTAGAAAAATAATATGTGAAATTGTTTTTAAAATCTATAGTAAAAATGGTAATATAAAACAAAAGGTTTTTCTAAAAAAAATTAACAATAAACTAAACTAGTAATGATAACTAAATTTAAGATTTATTGAAAATACAATAACTAAAATTAAACAAACCTCACAAGATAAGTACAAAATGATATTTTAACCTGAATTATTAATTGTGCAACTTTTTGTTTCTTTTCTTTAAAATGCTTTTAGATCATAGTGAAATTTTGAAATTTCTTTGAATTTTACCTTTAAATTGACGGTAATTGTATGGTATTATGCACTAACTTTATTTTTTAAATAGTTGATTACAAAACATAGTAATTCAATTTAAAATCTTAAAATATATGAAACTGGGGAAATACCCGTCTAATTATCTCCATTTTCAAGGGTAACGAACGGTAAACTGTAAGCTTAAGTGATAAAAAAATAAATATATTAAAAAAAAAAAAAAAAAAAAAAAAAAAAAAAAAAAAAAAAACCTAAAAATAGGATCCAATCAATTCTTTCAGTTCTTTACCACCAACAAAATATTTTTATACTTGCAATTTTTACTGGCCTTAAAATAACAACTCAATTATTTTCATTATCATCATGACCCTACTTCGGTACACACAATATAAATGCACAACTTCCCAATTTTTATAGAAGTTATAAGGTTTTTGTTTTCTTTTTTTCTTTTTTTTTCATATATACAAAAGATATAAGAAGATATAGAGATTAGAGATTTGAGATTTGAACATCCAATCTCAAAAAAATAATAAATAAATGTCAATACCATTCAGGATACTTTCATAAATGATAATATTTACTGTGTACAGTAGAGCTATACTTTACAGACCTATAATTTTAGAAGTAACAATAAACATAAGACCAATATTCTCATCTTTTTTTAGAAAAAAAAATTTTCTTGTTTATCTAATACATTTCATGAAATAAATCAAAAATAGAAATCTCACTTTCCTATTCAACTACTTAATTAAGGTGTACATTAATTTGTTGATCTGATTTGATGAATATAAATAACTATGAATAATTATAGATGTTAATATCAAGGGGGACCCCATATGACAAAGGACAAAGAGGCACAATTCAACCCAAGATTCAAACCCATCTCTTTGTATAGGTAGCTTTGGCTTATGGTGAGAATGTTCAACCCAGTTTGGTTGGATAGCCTTCATGAAAATGTCCTTCAATAACAAACACACAATCACACAGTTCTGCTACCACCCACTTGTTATTGGTCCCTCTTCCCTTCCTCACTTATCTTCCATACACAATCACTACTCTCACTCTCAGTGGCAACATCATTTTCTCCACCCCTTTATTATTGACCCTAGTATTATTAATACCTCCTTTATTTGGGACGCATTGTACAGGACTTACCCATTTGCTATAAGAGCTGAGAAAGATAATGCCTGCGTCCAACAATTTAAGCATGTCTTTCTTAACAACTTCCTTCATCGTTGGATTAAGCCGTCTTTGGGCTCTATGGATCTACTTTTTCCTTCTTCTAGACGAATTTTGTGCATGCAGTATGTGAGGCTTATCTCTCTGATATCAGCTAGCATCCATCCAACACCTCGGATGTGCTTTTTAAGAATATTCATCAAGGTCGATCTTGATCAGGGGATAATGCAGCTGAAATAATGACTGGAAGAGTGTTATCCTCCCCTTAGTATACATACTTCAGGTGGGTTGGTAACACTTTTAACTCAAGCTCTGACACTTCCTCTAGAGATGGTTTTGTTCGTTGGTCGGTTTGATTGGTGGTTAAAGATTCAAAAGCAAAATGGACCAAAGCACAACATTGTTCAAGCTTTGTGTGTCCAAATTTGCAATAATTTTGTCACTCTCTTCTTCAAGCTTCATCTGAGTGAACTCATCCTCCGCATCGAGGCTTTGACAAGTCCCTACTGCCCTGGGTACTCTAACGCCTTAAAGACATTGAAAATCACTTCCTATCCATTAACTCTCATAATGATCTCTCCCTTGTGGACGTCAATGAGGGTACATCCCATTGACAGAAACGCGCCTCCAAGTATGATTGGGACATTCTTATCTGCTTCATAATCCAGGATTATGAAGTCTGCGGGGAGGATAAATCTGTCTATTTTCACCAACACGTCCTCTATCTTCCCTTCAGGATACACAACGGATCGATCCGCTAATTGTAAAGTAACTGTTGTTGGCTACGACGCGGTCCCTAATTTCTTGAATACTAACAAGGGTATAAGGTTAATGTTGGCCCCCAGGTAACACAACGCTTTATCTATGTAAATTCCTCCAATGGTGCAAGGAATGGTGAAGCTCCTCGGGTCTTTCATCTTCGTGAGGATGTGTTTGCAGACCATAGCACTGCATTCTTGCGTCAAGGCTATGGTCTCATATTCACCCATTCCTCTCTTTTTCGATAATATGTCCTCGAGGAATTTAGCATAGGTAAGCATTTGCTCTAACGCTTCCACCAGTGGGATGTTGATGTGCAACTGTTTTAGTACATCCAAGAAGCGTTTGAACTGCCCTTCATTATTTTCTTCTTCCTTAACCTATGTGGGTAAGAAGGCATTTGAAGCTCCGTTGTGCTTGTTGATGCAGCTTTTTCTGATAGAATTCTCCGTGTATCCGCTTGTTTTTCCTGCATTGCGATGTCGTATTCAACTATAGGGTTGGAAAGAGGTTATTATTGGTTGAGAGTTGTCTGATTGGTCAGAAGGATTCACAGTCTTATTGGTCAGAGTTTTCTTCCATGGGCGGGGAAATTCAGTCATGAGTCTTCCACTACGCAGTGTCATAGCTTGACACTATTCTTTTCCTGAACTGCCCTCATAGTGCGAGGCTTCGATGTTGCTCCGAAGAGAGACTTTTTGTCGCGTTTTCAATTCTCCAGCGATATGGCCCAGCTAAAGCTCCAAATTCCTTATGGACGACGCCTGGGTTTGCATCAAGGCGTCATTCTTCTACATATATTCTTTTAAAAGAGCTTCTATAGATGAGGATGGATTGGGCGTTGGTTGATGCGATTGCGGTTGACTTTGCCTCTGATGTCCATGGTGGAATCCCGATGATCCACCTTTGTTGTGCTTGGGAGCATCTTGCTGCTCAAGCTGGTTGTTACCACCCCATGAGAAATTGGGATGATTTCTCCAGTCGGGATTGTAGGTGTTGGAATACGGGTTGTTCCGTATAAAGCATACAGATTGAGGATTCTGTGGACATAACCTCATACGCATGCGGCTTCCCACATCCAACACATCCCGTCACATTCATCTGATTGACTGCATTTACTTGCCCGCCACCTCCTGCATTTGACTGATTTATGGTCATGGTTTGCAACAGATTGGTCATGGCTGCAACTTAGGCTTGCAATTCAGCGACACTGTTATTTTTCGATGCTCTCAGCTCATTGTTTTGCCATCGGCCTAATCAACTACAGCCGTGGTCTTCCCAATCTTCATGATTTCTCGATATTCTATCTAGAATGTCCTTAGCCTCAGTGTAAGTTTTGTCAAGTAATCCTCCAACTGCGGCAGCATTTGCAATTGTCTAAGATGCTTTCGTCAATCCATCATAGAATATTTCTATTTGCACACAGTCGAGAAAGCCATTGTGCAAACAGTTTCTCACCAGCCGTTTGAATCTAGCCCAAGCATCGCTCAGGGTTTCTTTATCTTTCTGTTGGAAGTTGGCTATGTCTCTTCTCCTTCGAGCAATCTCTGTTGGTGGGAAGAATTTCTTCATGAACTTCTCTATCATTTGGTTCCAAGTGGTAATCTCACCTGGTTCCAAAGAATAGGTCCACTATCTCGCCTCATCTCTCAGGGAGAATGGGAACAGCGTCAATCGAATCTCATTAGCACTTATGTTCAGAATGATGAATGTGTTGCAGATCTCTATGAAGCTTTTCAAGTGAGTGTGCGTGTTGTAAATGACAGAGCTCAAGTCCCCGGCAATGACGCTAAAAACTTGTTGTTGATGAAATTGTACTAATGCAATGTGCAAGTTAAGCTACTATTATGCGTTTCACATACTATGCGTCTTACTATGCTTAATGCTATGCGTTTGTGATCTGTCAAGTTTTCTTAGCTTCTACGCAAGTATAAGCAAAGGAGTAGGTTTTCTTAGTGAGCCCGAGGTCGAACACAGGGATTATGCTAATTCTATATTTAAGTGGATTATATGCGTTGTAGTGGTAACCAAAAATAGTTGAGAAAGAGGTTTGTTTGCGTCTAATCTAAAGAAAGCGATAACATGTACACTAAACTAAAATGTGGAAGATGGAAAGGCATGCGACACAGCAAAGTCAGCTAATGATTTATGTGAATGGGTAAAAACAGGGTTCGGGTTGGTTAACATCTAACATCAGAAATGCATGGTGATAGTCTATTCATACTTGAGACTCTTCTCCCGGTTGTCAGCCGCTATGCGTTATATGTCTATAACGCATAGGAGAGTGTTAAGTACCAAGGTTATTCCTATAGAAAGGTAACACTTCTTGCCCTTGTTAATTGAGTTCCACAATCACTTACCCTCTCAAGCAGTCTAATTATTACTACTTATATCGATTAGCTAGATGGACATAAGTTTACAATTGACAAGATGCAATAGTTACACTATAGTTCTTATTTAGATGCTAACACAACCCTTGACCCTTGATAGATTAGTTACTCATGGATTCAAAGTAAAAAGCGGAAAGTGTAGAGAAATGAGTAGACATGGAAGAATTGTAGATTGATGAATGGAATACAACTTAGATAGCTCAATGTCTTGACACAAATCTAAAATCAAGATAGAAAAACAAGATAGAAAGCAGGAAAAGGCATCAATGTCTTGAATCGCCGGAATGGAAGCGTGAGGTTCTGCTATGAAGTGGTCAGGCGGAGGGAAGACTTTTCTCTCTCGATCTATTTGTCTCCGGTTGTCGTCTGGAGAGAACTCTGCTGTCACTTAGGAATTCTTCCGAGAATCAACAACATTTTCTCATCTTGTAGGACTGCCCTTTTATAGATGCTGCGTTCGTAATCAATGGCAAATTTGCTTGATTGGCGGCGAAATTGATATCATGCGTCTATCTCGCCTAATTGCGTAATTCTCGGGTCAATTAAGATCCACCACTTTAGCCACAGATCATGTATGTTAATCTCCCGACAATTTCTCAAGATTCTGATCTGATTTTTTGCGCCTTGCGTTTTTGGTCATTATGCGTTCATAGAGAATTTTGGCGGATGTCAACGCGTCATAGGTTGCTAACGCATAGTCTTGCGTTGAGAAGTCGTTAACGCATCTACAGGTTGTTCGTGTTCCTTTCAGATCATGCGTCCATGAAGAATAGATTGCCAACGCATCGTTCTGCATTAAGAAGTAGTCAACGCATCGTTTGCATTCCTGCATTAAAACATGCGTTTTAGGCTCAAAAAGTAATAAAATAATTATCTTCATAAAAATACAAGAGTAGAACACATAGGAAGATTTATTAATGAAATTCAACATAAATTATCGCATGATTCTCTATTTAATTTCTATTTTTCTAAGAGAATGGCTATAATAACTTGTATTTCTACAGGTTATATCACCCCCAAACTTAGAGAAATGCTTGTCCTTAAGCATAACTTCTATCTAAGAAACTTCAATCAACCCTAAAATTTTCTCAACGCATTGACTAGTCTCTTAGAATGCTATACTCAATCAGCTACCCGTCAGTTATATTACTTCTCTACCTCTATATTCTTTTCTTTGGAACGGGTCTAATTTTTATGCGGCAAGCTTTCTTTTTAAAATTCTTTACTCATTATTCACAAAATTTTTGTTTCTTCTTTTAACACTGATTCTGAAAAGATGAAGATATAAAGTTCCTTTTTCTTTCATTTGTTTTATTATTTATACATTAAGTAACCATGCGTCGAGTAAGGTTACCCACCTTCGTTCTGACATACCAACTATGGAGTGCATGGAGGCAGCCAACTACGAGCAAGTGCCCTTTTCGACTAAACTCTTATCTAAGTTCGGTTTCCTCACTAGACATTGGAGTTTGTTATTTATCTATGCGTCGCTGATTACGATTACCCACATGAATGCGGCCAACTACGGGAAAGTGTCGTTTTCAACTAAACTCTTTAACAAGATACATATATTAGTCTTGCCAGCGGAGTTTTGCATTTAAAAGAAATTTATTTATTTATTTATTTATTTTATTATATTTTTTTTTAGACATGAGTTCCTCATATTTTTATCTTTGACAGTTCAAACCTCTTCCACCCCCAAACTTGAGAGTAGCAAGGTCCTCATTGTTTAAATTGTAAACAAAGATTATGTTGCAAAATTTTGTAAAAGAGGTTTGAATTTGTCGCTTGCATACATACAAAGTAGGTTTGTGTTTCTAAGGAATAGTATGCAGACGCATTAAAAGTAATCTAACTTAAGAGTGTACAAAAAGTGTAAGCATGATTATCATCATAGTGACTAACTTTTCAACGCAAAGATAAAAGTTGGGAATAATTATATGTACTTGGAATGAATTTACAGCAAGGGACAACGCAAAGAGGTAATTAGAAATTCAATGCGGTGAAGAAATGATTAACGCATACAATTAACGCATACATAGAATATACACTGATGAACGCATGGTTTTTAGTTCAAAGTATGCATTGGGAGTTTAAGTACTATGCGTTGGAAAAATTACAGCTCTAACTGCACTCCTAATCTTATCTTGATAAACACAGAGGTCGTTTATCGATGAATGCATAGTTCAATTATGTGTTGGACGCAAGCATGAATGGCAGAGTATGCAGTGAAATCATATAATTTGCATTGAAGCTCAACGCATAATTTCATGCTTATCTAATTTACACTACTCCTAAAACTGAATTTAAAGAATGAAAAATAAATACTAAAAAATAAAAAATAAAGTACGAAAAAAAGAAAATAAGCAAGAGTAAAAGAAAGCGTCCCTGGTAAAATTAGGCATTCAGCAATGCAGGGACCTTTCACCGCAAGCTCAGTTATTACACTTGCGTGAGTCATTGGAGCCTTTGTCGCGTTCAGGGTTCAACTCAGAGGAGACAATGAATTGCCTTATGACCTCCCTCAAGTGCGCGTACTTGGGATGCGTCGGTCTGGTTTCTAGCTCATGCGTTGAAGGCTCTTTTAATAACGGCTCGATCTTTGCTGTAGATCTGTTGCTCTGGTCTGATTGCTCAATTATACGATCGAAATGTAATTTAATTTCATCCTCTTCACCATCTTCATCGTCTTTGAGGATTTCATCTCTCAACACCGCGTTCATGGGTCTTGTCTTCTCCTTGGTGTCTGCGATTATCTGACAAGATTGGAAATGATCAGGCTCTTTCAATGCATTAACTACATTAAATTTTACCTGATCACCCACGCGGGGTGTTGAGATTTCTTCTTGGACGTCAATCAGGACGCGTCCAGGAGTGGTATCTTTATATATAGACGCAGGTCCTGCCTGCATTGTTTTTTCTCTCCGCTCTTCATTTTCCTCTTCTTGTGATTCGGTGGAAGATGATGATGATGATGGACATTATGCATGGTACTCTCCATCGGTCGACTTGTTGTGGGAGCATTTACAGGTTGCAAATTTCCTTGCGTCCCCTCATTTTGCGTTGTGGGATTAATTTTCCCACTTAACAATGTCTCATCTTGACATTGTTCTTCCGAGTTCCCTTTTGGAACTTCGGTTGTACTTAGCAATGCTCCTTGCGTTTCATTTTTAAGCGCCTCTGCAATTTGACCCATTTGAACTTCTAAATTGCGAATTGTAGTGGCTTGGCTTTGGAAGTAGTTTTGGAACATCGCATCGTACGAATGGCACATTGCTTCAATCGTAAAAGATGCGTTAACTACATTAAATTTCAATTCATTTTTATATTTTAAAATCATAGATTTGAGCTAAGTAATATAAATAGAAATCTGAATTAGGATGTAATTTATTTTTGCATATAGTTAAAAATCTTTGAATATAAATAGTTAAATAAATATACATTTTAGTTAAATTGAAATCGTAAATATCTAACCTAAAATTTAAAAGCAATGAAATATATGAAAATTAAATCTATTATTGGATGAGTTAAAAAATGTATATAATTTTTATAAATATTAGACATAAAATTCAAAAATAATTAAAGATATAAAATGAAGTCACATATTTTCATATATAATTTTAAATGGTATTGAGTAAAAATAAATTATCAATAAATTTAATAACAATACTTTTAATATGAAACCATTTATTTGTTTGTTTGGAAAATAGTTTGAGGTGGAATAAAAGGTTGGAAATCCGATTCTGATTTGAATTGAGTTATATAAACAGAAACTAGCAAATATAATATCATTTATTTGTTTTTATTATTTTTATATTTATTTTGGTTAAAAAATAGTTTGAGGTGGATGAAAATTTGGTAATCATCGTTTTATTTTATGTTTTGTTTATCTAATTGGCTTATTTTTTAAAACAATATGATTCATTAGTGTTTTTTTATTAAAACAATCCAAGAATTTAATTAGTTACAAATGTCAATTCATAGTTCCCAGCTTTATACTATTTTGTGATTCTTTTTTTGTGTAAATCAAATTCTAGTTTGAATTGAGTTACATAAATTGGAACTAGGAATTAGGAATTAGGAATTAGGATGTCATTTGTTATTTTATTATTTATTTGGGTGAAGAAAAGAGATTTTTTTTTTAATTAATATTGTTTATTTTTAAACAAATTATAAGGATATTGTAGTTTTCAAACTTATTTGAAAAATAATGTTGTTTTGCAACACCTCATCTTTTGAAAAGGCAAGGATATAATTTTTGCACAATTCTTCATCTTTTGAAAAGACGAGGTATTAAAATATTTAAAAACATATATATGGTCGTTCGACATACAATTTAACCTACCTCGTCTTTTGGATGATGTCTTTTACATCTGTCGCTTCCCTCCTTCTTCACATATCTGTCGGCACCCACACAAAACCGTTGTCTCCGCTTTTTTTGTCCCCACATCCCATTTTTTTTTATCAATATTTTTGGAAAAAAATCTATTGTTTTGGCCCAAGCATATGACAACAAAGTTTCGTCCCAACAATCGATTATTTTGACGACACCAGAAAATATTATTTTTTTGCTACTTGGGTCTACAAAATCAGTCAAAGGTGTGAAAATCACTTCTATTTTTCAGATTTTAGTTGTTTTTAATAATCTTGTTTTTTTATTTTTTTATTTATTTTTTAGTATTTGTTAAAGATTTCGAATATTAGCTTTTCATTAAAAAAATTATATTAATTTATCATGTGTTTTTAATAGTTTATTTTTGTTGAGTATTTTTTTAAAAAAATGTTATATTAGTTTATAATTAGTAATTTGGTGACTTTTTAGACTAGTTTATGAATTTTGTTGTGATTTAAGAACATATTTTACATATATTGAAGGTAATTTTTGTGATTTTTTTTTTTTAAATTAGATTAATTTATCATGGTTACCTTTTTAGATTAGTTTATAAATTGTTGTGATTTAAGAATGTAGTTTAGCATTTGTCCAAGATAATTTTTGTGATTTTTTTTTATTTTGTAGATTAATTCATCATGGTGACCTTTTTAGATTAGTTTATGAATTTCAGTGATTTAAGATGGTATATTTTAGATAATTCTTGTGATTCTTTTGAATGAATTTTTAGTTAATTTTTTGTGAGATTTATACTAAGAGGTTAAATCACATCTTTATTTAGATATAGAAATTGGAGACAAGAGTTTAGGATTTATTTTGTATACAAATGGTTGTATGGGTTACAGTGTTGATGAAGTTGGATAGACAAACCAACTTGTGGAGGGTTTACAATTAATGTCAACAGTGGAATTGTGTTTGGAAATGATTGGGATGACACTTGGTGTAGATACAAGGGAAAAAGAACTAGAGATAGTGTATAAACATCCTGAATTAACACCATTAGGATTAGTAAAGTTTATGCCAATTATAATTCCTAATGACCAAGCGATGAAATTTTTGTTTTCTATTGCAATGTCAGTCCTAAATTTAGTCCATTTATATATCACTATGAGAAAATTGGATGAGAATGTACAAAACACGAGAGAAACTCTTAGTCAATGTGTTGACCCTAGTCATTCTAATGATCTTGAGTCAATTGAGACTAAATTAGTTACTCCGACATGTGATGACAATGATCTGATTGCAGATAATATGTTTAAAGAACTCAGGACAGAAACGGATGACGAACTCAAAGACTCGAAGATCGTGAACATGATATCCCTTCGAAAACATTTGTTAACTTAAATTTGAATGTCGTAGATAGTATTTCAGAACACGATCCTATCGTAGCACTCGTGGTTGTTAAAAACAATTTATTATATAAGGGATTAGTTTGTGAAAACAAACAAATTTTACAACATTTGGTAAAAGATTTTGCAATAAAGTGTCATGCACCATAGGAAGTTGTGGAGTTAACACCATCTATCTGGGCAGTACAATCTAAAAAGTGGAAGATAGTTGTAATTTGCGACTTTGCGCCATTAAAAGAAAATCACATGGACTTTTTGAAATCACTCAATATGTTGGTGAACTTGCTTCTCTTCTGAACTCAATCAAAGTCACGTGCAATTGGATTCTATAATGATTGTCATTGAATTTTGTGAAGTTGTAAAAGCACATCCTTCCATAAGTGTACGACAACTCCAAGCTGACATAAAAGAAAAATTTAGATATCACGTTCCTTATCAGAGAGTGTGGGAAGGAAAGAGAAAACCATAGTAAAAATATTTGGTGATTGGGACAAATCTTATAAACTTTTACCCAAGTGGATGTATATGGTTAAACATGCCAATCCAAGTACACGTGTAGAGTGGAAGATAAAGACTACACATATTCAAGGTCATGCCATTCTTGCTTCTGTTTTTGGGCTTTTGATCATGTATTAAGGCCTTCAAGATTTGTCGTCCTATCATTCAAATAGACAGTACTCATCTTTATGGTAAGTTTAGAGGGAAGTTACTTATTGCAACATCTATTGACTCTAACCGACATTTGCTTCCACTTGCGTTTGCCATCGTAGATAAAAAGTGTCATGAAACGTGGATGGTTTTTGAAACACTTAAAGAGAAATTGTAACACATGAGGAGGGTTGTTTGATTTTGGATCGACATGGTGGCATCATTTCTGTGGTTAATAATCTAAACAATGGGTGGTATGGTCCTAACTCACATCACAAATTTTGCTTACGACACGTTGTTAGCAACTTCAATTAAAAGTATAAGTCTAAGTAATTGAAAAAATTTGTTTATCGTGTTGGGTGTCAACACCAAGTTCATGAATAGAACAAGGTTGTTGAAGAAATTAAAATAATCAATAGCACTTGCATGAACTTCTTTGTCAATATTTGTGTTGAGGAATGGACCTAATCGCATAATGGAGGGTTCAAATATGGATGAATGATCACAAACTTGTCTGAATGCATCAATGGAGTTTTAAGAGGAGCTCAATGTTGCCAATAACTGCACTTGCCCAACTTACCTTCTACAGACGTGTCAAATATTTTGAAAAGAGAAGAGAAGAAATAAGATTGTCATTAGTACAGTGAGAGAAATATACTAGGTAACAATTAGATTTAACTTTTATAATTTTTGGGCGAATGTATGTTAATCACAATTCCTCTAACATATTTCAAGTATGCTCATAACAAAATTGTTAAATGGGCGTCAAGATCCACTAAACATGAGGTCCAGACATATGATTGATCGATTGGTGTATTTCATGTGAAGACCAAGCTTCATTACTTTAATGCGAAAGAAGGAAACATACAAACTTTAAAAATAAGTTTATTTCATTTTGATTTATTTAACTTATAGCTAACTTTTTTCATATTGTCTTGTTTTTAGATTGTTTGGAAGCCATATAAGGGTGTTATGACCACTTTACCAGATTATTGTACAATTGATCATGACATCTAGCTAACCATTAGTCCACTCATTTGTTTATATGTTGTTGAGTGGCACTTGCCAAATAAAGTTGTGAGACAATTTGGAATGAAGTAATTTGTTTCAAATGAATGCAACGCAGACAAAAACTACATGCAATAGATCTTCGAACTTAAGATTAGTCATACCTAGTTGCATCGTATGTAGAACGATAGAGTTCACATAGAGGTTATATTGTAGTTGAAGATTTAGTTGATGAAGATGGAAATACCTTTACAGATTATATGAATTGGTATGATATCATAACTAGGCACTACATCACTCGAGAGGGAGCATCCTATGGTGAAACGGTACGAGTTTGTTACATTGTCTAAGTAATATTACTATATTCATTTTTGATGTTGTGGAAAATCATTCTACCATATGCAAGTATCATGTTTCAAACAAATCTGCAACCTTTTAGAGAACTTACAGATACTTGATTTATGTGATAGAGGTGATCGAAATTTATATCAACTTCAAAATATGTATGACATACCTATTGCATATGCACCAGCTCCCAGAACAAGCTTAAGTGGAAGTAGGAAAGGAATAATTTGTACATGATGAAGTTCACCATGATGAGAAAGAAATGCCTCCTGTTACACAAACTCAATCCCAAGGCCATGCTAGTCCTTTCACACCAATGATGATGTTAGCCTTTGGATCATAGTATCATAGTACAGTTGGTCCTTCATCGTCATCATATGTTGCTTATAATGAATCCGGTTCATTACATAGGCATTGGCATGGACGTGGTGAGAATGAACATTATTTATATCCTACAGAACCCGTAGAAGAACAAGAGGAACAAGATGTGGCACAAAAGGGTTGTCGCTGACAACCAGCTCGCAATCTACGATGTCCACCTTGTGGCACTCGTTGAGTTTATAGTGTGATTGTGTATGCACTTTATTTGCCTTTGAAATATGAAACAATGTTATTGTCAATCATGTTATATTTTCCTTATCAATTTCGTATTTTGTTTTTTAATTCCATATTTTGCTTATCAATTTTATAAAGTGTTTACAACACAATTACTCAAAATTATAGTATAAAATGAAATTGGTTGAAACAAGTATAAATCACCAATTTTTCATTGTAAATTGGTTGAAACAATTACAACGGAATGAGACATATTTTTTATCGCCACTTTTTCATCCAAGATGTTTCAACACAATTATTTTTCACTTCCTTGTCTTTGAACTGCCAGATACTTTTTTAAAAAATATTTTAATACCTCTTCTTTTCAAAAGCTAAGGATCTATGAAAAAATTACATCCTCATCTTTTGAAAAGACGAAGTGTTGTAAAACAACAATGTTTTCCAAATAAGTTTGGAAACTACAATATTCTTATAGTTTGTTTAAAAATAAACAATATTAATAAAAATAAAAAAAAATAAAAAATAAAAACTCCTAAGAAAAGAGGGTGAATTGTGAAAATTTGATGAGTTATATAAAAAGAAATTAGGAATTAAAATGCATTTTATTTCTTTATTTTATCATTTGTTTGGTTTAGGAAAAGAAGTTGCACACCTTCCTTGGTTTAATAATATATGTGATTGCCAATGACCTTTTTATGCTTCCTTAAGATCTTTAAAAATAATTAAAAAGATAAAATGAAGTAAGATAGTTTCATTTATAATTTTAAATGGTTTTTTTTTTTTAATATGAAACTATGGTGCATCACAATTTAGAATGCAATTTATTTATTTGTTTGTTTGTTAGGGTTAAGAAAATAGTTTGAGGTGGGACGAAAACTTGTCAATTTTCGTTTTATGCTCTCTATCCCTTCATTTAATTAGTTAGCTTTACGACTAGAGGTGGTGAATTTCGTATTTGAATTGATTTAACTGTTTAGGTTTTGAATGCTATTTGATCCAAGTTACGTAAATACGGATTAGGAATTAAGATGTATTTATTTATTTTTTTATTATTTGTATGACCTATTTATTCTTTCTACATTAAATGAGGTGAATCTTTTAATGTGATTCATATTTATTATGGAACCACTCTGCTTCCATAATGAGAGAGAAGAAAAATGGGGTATCGAACGAGGTGAATCTGATCCACATTTAGTGGAACTATAGATGAATTAGCAGTTCTACTTCCATAATAAAAGAGAAGAAAAGTGGAGTGTTGAATGAGGTGGATCTAATATAAAGAAGAGTGTTGAATGAGGTGGTTCTAATCCACATTTGTTTTGGAATTGCAGATGAATAAGCAACTCGAAAAGAAAAATGGAGTGTTGAGCTAGGTGAATTTGGTTAAACGAGAATCTGATTCACATTTATTGTGGAAGCAACTTTGCTTCCACATTGATGGACAGAAGAATGTGGAGTGTTGTTAGTTTGTTTTTTTTAAACCATCACTTGGTTAGTTATAAAAAATATCTAAAAGTCAATTTATTGTTTTTGTTTCTTTTGATTTAAATGGAATTCTGATTTGAGCTAGGTTATATAAATAGGAACCTGAATTAGGATGTCATCTATTTGTTCTTGCATATAGTTAAAAACCTTTAGAATAAAAATGGTTAAATAAATACTATTTAGTTAAATTTAACTGTAAATATCTAACATAAAATTTAAAAGCAATGAAATAGATGAAAGTTAAATCATTATTGTATGTAGTTAATAAACGAGTATAACCTTTATATATATTAGACATAAAGTTTGAAACTTTAAGATTTGAAAGTTCAAATTTTTTTATAGGGAGGAATTGTTTTAATGTGGAATTTTAGAAGGAAATGGGAAATTTTTTATTAATTGGGCTAGGGTTTAAAGTAGAATAGTAAAAGGTGGATTTGTTTTATAAAAAGAATTAGAATTTAAGCGTGAAAGTCAAAAAAAAAAAAAGGAAAACTAAAATTCTTTTCTTCTCCTTCCTCGTGAAATCACTGTTGTCGTTGTCCTCTCTTTCCCTCTCGATCTCTCCAACCAACGCCATCAGGCCACCTTCGAACTTGCACACCGTTGTGCCGTTAACCGTCAAGAACCCTTCGCCATCAACCGAAGGTTGCCATTGTCATTCGAACGAAACTTCAAATTAGCGAGATTCTCGCCATTCGTCCCCGTCGTTTGTCTGCCGCCATAGCTTCAATGACGCGCCACTACATGCTTCCATCGAATCTTCACCACCACCAGGAGCCCTACAGTCGCCGATTTTGGGTTAATTTGAAGTAAAATTGTGATTTGGGTAAGTTTTTCCCTAAGTTTTTTCAAGGTTTTGGGTTGCCAAAACTGTCCCTGCACCAACATTGAGGTTTAGGCCCTAAATTGTAACGACTCGACTCCCTAGGACT
The DNA here is from genome assembly GCA_030954485.1 of Citrullus mucosospermus. Lineage (NCBI taxonomy): Eukaryota > Viridiplantae > Streptophyta > Magnoliopsida > Cucurbitales > Cucurbitaceae > Citrullus > Citrullus mucosospermus. The sequence continues at coordinate 10,139,610 of CM062060.1, forward strand.
CGTGTTGGATCATTACTCATGCATGCAGACACTTAACCTAAACCTTTAGTTGCAAAAGAAAACCTTAAAGTACACATAAGGCAAAGAAATCTTTTAGAGTTTCACAATTCTTAAGAAAATACTCAAGTAGGCGCCTCAAAAGAAATCTCAAAATAGTCAAATTAGAAATTCAACACAAGAATAGCTAAAATCATTACATAGTTCTCAAAACAAGAGTGATTCAAACGTTAGAACGTTTAGAAATTTATGCAGTTTATGCGAAAACATCAGCCTAGTACCCATTATTCATTCAAGGTTTCTTCTTGTCGTTCGCTAGAGTGTCCTTTACTTTACTTGAAAAGGAAAAATAAGAAAAAGAAAAAGAGTGAGCATAAAATTACTCAGTAAGTAACCCTACTATGGGAATCTCTAGCTAAACACCCATAAATAGAAGTGCGTAAGGCTAAGTGTTATACAAATTTGTTTTCAACTGTCATGGCCATTTTGTAAACGATCTAGCCCATCCTTGTACACAATTGGTGGCCCAAAGGCTCACAAACGTAGCAGGGTACCCGTCGGTTCTCGATAACATAGTACGAAATTCGTCGGTATCTGATAACGTATCAGGAAACTCATCAGTCTCCAATAACATAGCAACACTAGGAGGGCAATCATCACACCTTAATTTAACACATAACATACTTACATGAAATTTAACTTAGACCTCACCACACAACCTCAAAGCTTCACAAGATTCTATCAATCGCAAGTTAAGAACAGTCTCATGCTAGTATAAATTCCATATTAATATCAATATAATGCCAGAATCATTCTCACACTAGTATCAGGCTCATACTATCATCAATACATACAAGAAACACAATTACTCATAAAGAATTTCTTAATCCGTTCAACCAAACAGTCAATCCATTAACTAACTTTGCTTGGCACATGGGCAAAATTCCAGTAGTAAGATTACTTACTTTATACTAAGTTTGAATAACGATCTCTAAGCCTCCCCTTAGGCTAGTAAGACTTGTCACTCACGTCCTAGTCATGAAACATAACATATTCAAAATTTCTTACACTTTTGGGTACAATATTTCAAGTAAAACCTAAAGAAACACAAGAACAGTGGTTGAACCAGATCCAAACGAAAAAACCCATACCAACCACCAAGATTCTCGACGGCAACCACAACCAACGAGGCTAACCGACCAATAGAGCAAAACCACAGTTTGGTAGCAAGCGAGATTAGCTAGACACACGACAAACGAGAGGAGCGAGATTATGAGATGAGCGAGACTAAATGAACACCACGCCGCACGAGACCAGCGAAACCAGCTGAAAGCAAGACGTCATATTAGTATAACCTAGTGAATCAGCGAGACTTTTGACGAATGAGACTTATGAATTTAGCACACTTACAGACTTGCGAGCGAAACTGGTAGAATTGAGTGAGACTCACGAAAAACAGTGAGCGACACCAACGATCGACTAGCGAGACTAGCAGTAAGGTGAGCGAGACTATCAAATCGACAACTAGAAACAACGATGTGAACAGACACAGCAGCAACGGCGAGTGTTACTCAACGGTTTTGCAACTAAGAAAAGGACCAAAAGTAGCGACGTGTGAGACCGTCCATTTATCAATTGGAAACGAAAAAGAAACACCTACCAAAAGAATGAAGATGAAGATGGAGATGAAAACTTCAGGAGGAGGAAGAAAAGAGAGTTTTGCCCCCCCCCCCCCCCCCCCCCTTTTCTCTTTTTCTTTTTTTCTTTTCTTAATTGGTACAAATCCCAAAGCCTTAAACCTCTTTTTAAAACAACACAAATCCCTAATTTCACCATCCTTACTATACCCCTAAACAAAAATTCCTTAACCACAAAACTTGAAATTAAAAAAAAAAAAAAAAAAAAAAAAAAAAAGAGAATCTCATCTAACAATAATAAAAATAAATCAAATAAAAGGAGAAATTACCTCAAAATTTGGATTGTCACATTTCTTAAATAAATTTTAATCTATGTTTTAGTTTGATTTAGGAATTTTTGCTTAGGCGGAGAGAGTTTATTTTGCTTGGATGTATAAGGTAAGTAATCACATTACTAGAACCGCCCTTGTGCCAGAAGATTCAGATAGTTGATTGAACTGTTGTGTTTGAATGAAATTGAGAAATGTACGATTAGAACTGTTTTACGAGCATGATGATACTAGTGTGTGTTTGATATGATTATGTGTAGGACTTGGAGACTTGTATTGTGATTGATGATGTGAAATTACTATGAGCATGTTAAATCTTGAGTTAAAGTGATGGTTTACCCTCCTAGCACTATTATGTTACTGGAGGCCTACATGTTTTCCTATTATGTTATTGGAGGCCTAGGGGTTTCCTGCTATATTTTAGGAAACCATGGGTTTCCTACTATGTTATTGAGTACCGACGGGTGCCCTACTATGTTTGTGAGTCTTCGAGCCACCAGATGTATGCTAGGATGAGTTAAATTGCTCGCTAGATGGTCATCCAGGATTAGTCTATTTATGTATGTCCCACTAGTATGTTGCACTTATTAGATATAAGTGCTTAGCCTGACCCCATAGTGGGGTTACTTATCGAATATTTTGTATTCATCCTCCCCATGTTATGTTTTTTAGGTAGGGCAAAGACACCTTGGCGAATAACGGAAGAAATCCATGATCGTGCCATTGGGACTAGACAGATACTTTCATACAAGTTTTCAAGTTTTCATGTCATGCTTTTGGGAACTCATTTTTTTCTTCTTTTCTCAAGTTTAGACGTTTTACACAAAGTTTCCTATTCTATTTACTTATTTAAGGGGTAACCTGATCAAATATTTTCAGTTGTTTGGTTTTGGTGAAATTTATTTACTTTAATAATATTCTTTGGTTTTAGTTGAAATTATGAAAAATGAGTTGTTTGAGATGTGTGCTTGCATATAGTGATGATCTAGTTCAAATCCTAGGGAGTTGGGTCATTACAAGTTCTACTTCCACAATAAAAGAGAATAATTGAGTGTCGAAGGAGGTGAATCTTTTAATGTGATTGATAACTTGTAGAAATACAAGTTATTATAGTCACTATTTGATTTAATTAGAGTAACTTTAGAGCTAAACGCATGATTTTGGTAGTTGAATTATGTAAAATGTATCACCATGCGTTGGCACTACTTACAAAAGAAAATACCTGAAATTATGAGCTTTTCTGTTCTTAACGCAAGGTTGAGAAGAAAAGAAACACAAATAACCCAAGTACCAAGAGACGAAGCTGCTGCGAGAACAAGCGGAAACCCATGCGTCGAGCCTATGCGTTGAGATCATGCGTTGAGAAAAAGTAGATACAGACACATGGGCAAAAAGCTGTCATGTCATTATGAAAAAGTACAACACGTTATCAGATCATGGCAGAACCAATGGGCTGATAATGTAAAAAGTTTACACAGCAGGGTAGGGAATTTAATGCAAATGTGTCAGGTCATCATGAGTATCAACTTTTCAACGTCTATAAATAGCCCAAAGCTTCTCCATTCAAAAGAGAGGGAAAAAAAGAGAAACGAGTTCAAGAGGCGAAAGCTCTGCACTAATTCTCCCTCACCATAACCAGCCTCCATTTCGAGCTCTTCTGAGAGAAGGATTCTGAGAACTTTCAGAGTCGTCTCCTAGTGAGTGAGAACCTTCACCCTATGAAATTTATGTATCAGATAGCAACCATCTCAAGCCTCCATGAAGCAAGACGTTGCCAGTGGCGGCTTGACGTCTTCCATTTCCGTTTTATCTCCATTTCCCTCCTTCTTACTTATGTTTTGTTAATGACATTCGAGAGAATGGTTTATTTCCTTAGTATAAGTTTGATTGATGATTATCTTCCATCAATTTCCATATTAAATACCTTACACCATGTTGTTTGAATGTTAAATGAGTTAGATGTTAGAATTAGTTTTTCTTAAGCAATATTAAGTATGTTACATCTTGATTAATGCATATCATTAGCTTACAATGCTTTGTCTGACAAACAAAAGTAGTAAGCACGACTGTCTAGCTTGAGAGAGTGGATGGTTCATCTTTAGCATTTATTAGGGCTAGATGAGGTGCAGAGATGTAGTTCATCTTTTGCCAATGCAAACTTACCATGCGTCTTAGAGATAAGATTAATGTGGCGTCGAAACATCGAGAGATGGATTCACAAACTAAGTTTGTAGGTATGTAATTATACTTAGCTATGCTTAAGTAATCAACTAGCTCCTGCGTTAACTCTACTTTTATCGCATGGTTCCATTCATTCTCAACGCATGCTATCTGACACTAAATGACATTTGACTAACCATCACCGCGTCCACCTCATTGTTAGTTGTAGGAAATTTTAGTCATTCTTTATGTATAGTTTTAGACACATACAACCAACACATGAACATATTACATGTATAGTTCACCGCAAAGTCATGCATCTATTCTCAACGCCTAGTTATTACAAATCTCTGCGTTTGACCCTGGACTCACCAGGAAACCTATAAGAGCTTATACTTGGGCTTTTTATAGAAAAACTTGCTTAATCATGATCATATTTGAGTAATTCTCGACGCATCTTTGTACAGAATTGATAATATCTATTTTTGTGCAACAAGCTATGAAACTTAATTTAAATCGAATAGTAAATCAATAACAGTGATCGACATTTATTGCGGAACTGTTGATGAATAAGCAGCTATGCTTCCATAGTGAGAGAAAAGAAAAGTGTAGTGTTGAACGAGGTGAATCTGGTTAAGTGTAGTGAATCTGATTGAAATTTATTGTGGAATAGTCAATGAAGTATTATTATGGAACTGTCGATGAAGTAGTTCTGCTTCTACAATAAAAGAGAAAAGTTGAGTGTTGAATGAGGTGAATCTGATCCACATTTACTGTGGAACTATCATTGAATAAACAACTTTGCTTCCACAATAATTGAGAAGAAAAATGGAGTGTTGAACAAGGTGAATATGATCCACAGTTATTGCTAAGTGTTGAATGAGGTAAATTTGACCTACATTTATTGTGAAACTATCAATGAATAAGCAACTTTGCTTCCTTAATAATAGAGAAGAAAAGTGTAAGTGTTGAATGAGGTGAATCTAGTTAAGCGAGGTGAATCTCATCCTCATTTATTGAGGAACTGTGGATGAATAAGTAGCTTAAGTGGGTTGTTGTTGGTTTTTTTTCTTTAAATCATTTGATTGGTTAGTTATAAAAAAAATATCCAAACACGTGCCTATTCATTTTATTGTTTTGTTTCTTTTGGTTTAAATGGAATTCTGATTTGAGCTAAGTTATATAAATAGAAATACGAATTAGGATGTCATCTATTTATTCTTGCATATAGTTACAATCTTTAGAATATAAATGGTTAAATAAATATACTTTTTTTAATTAAATTTAATCGTAAATATCTGACATGAAATTTTAAAGCAATGAAATAAATGAAAATTAAATCTTTATTGGATGTAGTTAACAAACAAATATAATTTTTATATATGGTAGACATAAAGTTTAAAAATAATTAAAGAGATAAAATGAAGATATTTTCATTTATAATTTTAGATAGTATTGAGTAAAAATAAATTATTAATAACTTTAATAACCATACTTGAGATTGAGAATTTAGTTACATGGGGCTAGTTTTATACTATTTTAGTGATTCTTTTTTCTTACAAAATCAATTTGTTGTTTTTGAGTTTGTTTTGGTGTAAATCAAATTTTGATTTGAATGGAGTTAAGAAAAGTACATGGGACTAGGATTTAGGATGTCATTTGTTTGCTTTTTATTTTATTTTATTATTTCTTTGGGTTAAGAAAAGAAGTTTTGTACCTTCATTGGTTTTATAATATATGTGATTGTCAAGTACTATTTTACGCTTGTTTTGATGTATGAATACGCATATCTACTTCCAAAATGAGGAGAGAGAAGAAAGTACATAGAACGAGTGTTGTGTTAGCTGTGTGAGCTTCAATCATACCGCATGTTTTGATGATAACAAACGTTTTTATTAATGATTTTAGTGTTCTAAAGTACCATAGTATATAGCTCAGAGAGATCATTCCAACACATTTTGAACCACTCAAATTGGACATCAAATAAATAAGTTGTGGCCAAAAGAAGATTAGAAAGAAAATAAGTTATGGCCAAAAGAAGATTAGAAAGAAAATTCCCATGTGGCGATGACATGGCACATATAGACAAATCATGTGACAATATGGGCTGAAATCAAATCAACTGGACGACTCAAATCATGACATGTGGCATTATTATAATCATTCCTTTTTAAACAAATTAAAAAGAAATTAGGGGTTTTTTCAAATATAGAAAAAAAATGAAACTAATTACATATATATCAAAAACAAAAGTGGGAATTAGGAAACACGAAAACATGCTTTATAATTTTTAAAATCCCTAAACTACCCTTCATTATTTGAACTTTCCGCGCGTTGATTGATTGACGATCTTCTTCTTCGTCTTCTTCTTCAGTGTGAGATTCGTTCATGCTTTGATTAATCAACAATCAACTTCTTCTTCTTATTCTTCTTCTTATTTCATCCTAAATCATCACTAATTTTAATTTCGTTTTGTGATTTTTGGAGTTATTGGAATTATTGTTTTGTTTTCTTAGGTTTTCAAGTTGAGTACTATAGCCATATCCAAATTTCTTCTTTTTTTTCTTTCATTGATAAATTGTAATAATTTTTTTTCCTTATTTTCTTTCAAGTTTTGTTTTGCTTTCTTAGGTTTTCAAGTTGAAGTACTATCTATCAGCGATAGACTATGATGGAACCTATCATAGTCTATGTCTGATATAGAGGAATTTAATTTAGTGTGTGGTTGTTATCTATTTTTGTCCAAGATCACTTTTCAATTGACTATGGCAATAAAATCATATTGTATTTCATTCGTTCAACTGTTTGAACTCAAATTAGTGATAGAAGCTCTATCACTATCAATCTTTCTGATAGACTGTGATAGAGTTCTATCACTGTCTATTAAAAATAGACAAAAATCAAATTGTATTTCGTTCTTTCAACTGTTTAACTCAAATGCTATCACTGATAGAAAGTAAAAGAGCTCTATCACTCTCTATCTCTTTGATAGGTTGTAATAGGTACTATGGATTTGAGTTTGAATTGTATTATTTGTTTTTGTAAGTGATCAAACTTTCTCTCTATCAATAATAAACATAGATAGATAGAATTTTATAGTGAAAGAAGTTAGTGATAAACCTAATATATTAATTTTAACTATGGATTTATTTTATTTTGTTACTTCTTTATGTTTTAGATTTGTTTGTATTTGTGTTTGTACAATATTCTTCCTATTTAATTGGTTAGTTTTGCATACAATCCCCTTCATGACAACTTTATCTCTATCTTATCATTGATAGATAGTGATAGACTTCTATCTTTGTCTATCTATAATAAATATTTTCACTAACAATTTCTTATATAATATATTTTCTCTTTTGCAGTAACTTGATACCATGGTGAATGTTCCTATAATTATTTTTTATGGTGGACAGTGGAACCATTACAATTGTTATGAGAATTATAAAGTTGTTGGAGTTTTAGTAGATGATATGATAGATTTCAATAGTTTCGTTGGTTTGATATTGGAAGAAATTCAATTGGATGCTTCTATAGATTTGTCAATATTATTGGATTTTGGTTAAACTAATATTCAAGTTGTTCAAATAAAACAAGATAATGATGTTAATTGGTTTCTAGCTTCGGCTAAAGATGCTAATACTAGACATCCTTTAGCTGCTCACAATAGTCATTATTCTTTGGAAGGATGTTCTAGTTTTGTTTGTAGTGGAGGTGGTGATAGAATATTATATTTAGCTTCTTCTATTTCTTCTTCAAACAAAAAGGTTATAAGAGATATTGATTTTAATGGTGATTTGAAGGAAAACGATTTATTTGGTAGTAAATAAATACTATTAAAGTGTTTTTACATAATAGTAGTGAAGAAGAATTTCCAATTTAGGACTCGAATATCAGATTTCAAGTCACTTGAGTTCAAATGTTTGCAAGAAGGCTGTAAACGATATGCTAGGGCATCTTGGTACAAGGGCAATGAGTTGTGGATGCTTAGGAAATACATTTATGACTATGATTGTTCATTGAATACAACTCAGAGTTGTCGTCATAGGCAAGCTTCTTCTTCCATAATTGACGAATGCTTGAAAGATGATTTTAGGTTTGTCTCTAATGATCAATTTGTTCCTAGAGATATTATCCATAAGGCTCGTACAAAACGTGGTGTCAATATTAGTTATCAGAAAAGTTTGGAGGGCAAAAGAACACATAGTACGTTCATTAAAAGGTGATGCAGCTGAATCATACAGCTTGATTCCAAGGTTCTTTGAAAAATTGAAGGAAATGAATTCAGGTATAAAGTATTTTTCTTAAAAAATTTCTATTACTATCTATCACTGATAGATTGTGATAGAAATCTATCACTGTCTATCGGTGATATTGTCTATCTTTGATAGACTATGATAGACATCCGTCACTACCTATCAATGATAGTTGTCTATCACTGTCTACTGATAAACTTTGATAGATATCTATCATTATCTATCTACCAATGATAGAAAATGATAGATTTATTACCATTGACACTAATATAAATGTTGTGATGTATTTTTGTAGGTATGCATACTACTATAGAAATAGATGAAAATGGACATGTCAAGTTTTGTTTCATGGCTATTGGTGCCTCAATTGAGGGGTGGAAGTATTGTAGACCTACCATGTTTATTGATGGCACGTTTTTTAAATGTAAGTTTGTTGGTACTCTATTGATAGCGTCAACATTAGATGGTAACAATAAAATCTTTCCCTTGCGTTTGCTATCATAGATTTAGAAAATGATGCGTCATGGAAATGGTTTTTTGAAAACATACGAAGTAATTTAAGGGATCGAGAAGATTTAGTAATTGTCTCAGATCTACATTTGAGTATTCCAAAAGGGGTTTTAAGTGTGTTTAGGAATGTTGAGTATTGTGTATGCATCCAAAATGTTTTCAAAAACTTGAAGCTATTATTTAAGGATCCTGTGATTGAAAATTTTACTTTAGTTGTGCTAAATCCCACACCATTGATGAATTTGAGTTTAATATGAGACTAATGGAGTCAATTTCTCCAAATATTCGAGGTTATCTTAATAACGTAGGATTTGAGAGGTGGTCTTGTGCACATTCGTGAAAAAGTCAATGAAGACAACAAGCACTATAGAAAGCGTAAACTCAGTTTAGTTGTTGTAAGTTTACTTAATACAATTAGAAGTTTATTGCAAAAGTGGTTTCATGATCAAATTAAATCTGCTTTGTTAATGAAAAGTCTTTTGACTCCTTGGGCTGAGAGTATATTACGTCCAACATGAATCACGAAGTTTCTTGGTAAAAGTTGTTTCTTATATTATTGTTTTTTGTTTCTTTTTATATATACAAAATTAATAAAATAATGGTAGAAACTATAAATTTCTATTAGTGATAGACACTGATAGAAGTATATCATTATTTATTAGAGATAGACAGTGATAGAATTCTATTAGTGTCTATCAATCATCTACTATTAGTTTCTATCGTTGATACATTTATTAATACGAATTACTTTTTCCATTTTATTTTATTGGGTTGATCCCATTAACAACAATGAATATAAAGTAATGGATGGTAATAAACAATCCATAGTGAAGTTGGACTCGAGATGTTATAGTTGTCGTGTAAGCCCCGCATCTATTTTTGTGAGAACGCAAGGTAAGAAGGGGCCGAGAGATGGGTGAATGTGTAAAAGTAGTTGGCTGGCTTGCATTTGGAGTGGGAAAACGACTAAGTGTAAGCTATGCGTTGATGGCAACCTGTTGTGGAGGAAACAATTTTGGTGTAAACGCAAAGGTGAGGGAAGTTTATCATGCGCTGAAGTCGTGACGCGTTGAGGACATAAGGCGTGGAGGATCACTTGGTACCGAGGATCATTATGCATCAAACGCATTGAAGGTAGTGTGCCGTTGGAAGTAAAGGCCACGAGGAGTTTGGGAGCTGATCTGCGGTGAGGCTATTATGCGGTGAACGCTACCATGCGTCGAAGGCGGGTATGCGTTGGACAAAGAGTGTTGGCCGAGAGAAAGTAATTGCGTATGTTAACTATTTGGCGGGAGAGTTTGAAATGAAATATCATCAGAGGCCGTGTGCGTTGCTGAAGCTGAGCATAGGAGGTATGCGTTGAACGGATTAAAGTATAGAGTTGGAATGGAGAACAAGTCGATGATATATATATAAGTGGACTGAGAATTCAATTGTTCTGCTTGCATTTCAGAGCTCGAGTTGGGTCCATATTAAGGCGAAACATCGGAGGGAGGTAGAAGAAGATGTTCATGCTGATCTGAAGCAGAAATCTCATTGAATTCGTGGAAGAAACTTGGGTTTGACAGAGGTTTCGGCTGCTGTGATCTCTTCAGAGTGATGCTTGGTTTTGGAGGAAGAACAAATTGAAGAGACGAAGGTTAGGGCTGAAACTTTGAGGTTAGTAAGTTAACTCGATTTCTAGCAGGTTTCATGAAGGATGCTTGAGCTGAAATTGTTTAATTGTGTGTCAAACTCAGGAAGAAGAGACGGGAGTTGAACTGTCGGATGATTAGAGGTAACTTGGAGTTGTCGAAGGATATGTCCTAAACGGAGAGGATGTTCTTCATGAAATTTGGAGGTAAGATGAAGGACCTGTATTTTAACAAGTTTGTAGAAGGAAGAAAGTACTGAAATTGATTGAAACGAAATGTTTAGCAGGTTGAAGAAGGAAGAAGAAAGGAAGAAGGAAACGATTTTGTCGCAGCGAAAGTATCGCTGAGTGAGCGAGAGACTGGGCAGCGAAGCAAGTAACGCTGCAACGCAAAGATAGGCTTTGCGTCTCATGATTCTCGCTAGAGTATCGATGGGTATCGCTCCTCAAGGTAGTCTCGCTGGTTTTAATCAACACAGTATCGCTAGTACAGTTTAAGTATCTATTGAGTAACGCTGGCAGCTTACTATTTTTTATAGAGTAACGTTACTATTGTATGTTAAAGGGAAAGAGAGATTATGGAAACTAAACTTGAGGATTATGTGTTTTCAGGCCAAGAAGAGCTCGGGGAGGCTTATAACCCACTTAGAGCCGGGACCAATTGTGAGTGACTGTTTGTTATACCTTATGTTAAACTTAGTACGCATATTGATGAGGAAACGTGATTCATGGTAGTATACCTTATGTATGTGATGTGTTAGTGATTTAAGAGAATATTATTACAAATGTTTAAACACATAAGTGGCTGAGGGACCTTATGGTGAAAGCTACATGTGAGTAAGCGTGAAATTAAGTGCTGAGGGATTTGAGAAGGCACTTGAATAACAGTAGAGAATGGACTACAAAGCTCAGGGACTGTAAGTGAAGGCATGTAGTAATCCATCACACACTAGCTCATGCCGAGGGATCATGAGTGAAGGCACTTGAGCATAGATAGAGTTTGTTACCTGTGCCGAGGGATTTCATGTGAAGGCACATGGTACTGTAATTATAAATGAGTAAGTGCTGAGGGACGGAAAGTGAAAGCACTGAATAGATGCAAGCTTATGAGACATGAGAATTTGATAGTTGTATATGCATTGTGGAAAGAGAATCTTGATAATTCATTGGGATGTGTTATGTGATGTTTACCAGCCAACAAACTGGATTATAGTTGTTATGAATAGTTTAGTAGATTTAGTCACTCACTGAGCCTTTTGCTCATACAGTTTGTTGTTGTTGTTTGTTATTTCAGGTAGCGAGCGTGTCCGGGACGCCTAGCCTACAGAAGAATCTCGTCTGGGCCTATCTGGAAGCGAACCTCTGGGATAGTTGTAAATATTTAGATTGTTCATATATCTTGTAATAAACATCTTTCATGAGGGTAGAAAGGGGAACGTGTTGTACTTATATGTGTATATACAGACATGTTGGTTGAAAGATTGCACGTTCTTCTGATGAGATAATGGAAATGTTGTTTGTTTTGCTATTTTTATGGTGTTTATCTTATAGAGTTTTATGTAAGGGAAATAGGATCATGCTCAATCCTAGGTTTGGAGTGTACCTGGGATAGGGTGTGACATGTCGAGTATGAGATTTCGATGAAATTCCATGTGCTCATGCACTTGTTGTTCTTCGAAAGTGTAATGAGGATACTTACTCATATATTTGAGCATTATCATTCAAGAACATTATTATCAACATATAAGGGATGTGTTCAACCAGTTGGGAATCATTCAGATTGGATGGTTGTAGATGATGAAATTATAACATTACCTCCTATTATGAAACGTCAAGCAGGAAGACCTAAAAAACAAAGGATCCTATCTATAGGTGAATTGAAAAATTCATGAAAATGTAATCGTTGTAATCGCAAAGGTCACAATTCTAGGACTTGTAAAGTTGGGCCGATTAATGAATGATGTAATTGAAGGGAATTGAATCCCGGCAAAAGCATGTGATCGTCTTCTTTGATTTATTGAAAAAAGTAAAAATACAAAAAGTAAAGAAAAGGTTAAGCATCATACCTTCGCCAATCTATAATTCTCGAACCGATAATCTTCTCCTTGTAGTCTTCCTTTTCCAAGAGATCTTCCTCGCTATGATTCTGGCAAGGATCTAGTTTGTGGGAACTGCTTCGTTGAAAGAATGGGAAGAAGAATTTTCTTAGAATTTTTTTAAGAAAATTGGGAGAATTAATAGAGAAATATTTTTAGAGTAATCATAGAGATTATTCTCTAAAAGAGTGTGTTTTACGACGGCTCCCAAGGGCCCATTTATAGAACTCTATGGGTTACTCCTATTCCTATTAGGATAACCTCTCTATAGAGATTTTAAATTAAATATTTAATAATATCTCATATTAAATGGTTTAAAATATTTAAATTTTATTCAAATATTTATTTTTTGCAGAATCTTTGATTGGGATCTCATCCAAATTAAATAATTAATTATTTGAATTCAATTCAAATTTATTAATTAATTAATTCTCCTTCTACTTATTTTCTGTAGAATCTTTAATTTGGATCTCATCCAAATTAAATAATTAATTATTTGAATCCAATTTAAATCAATTAATAAATTAATTCTCCCTCTATTTATTTTTTGCAAAATCTTTAATTTGGATCTCATCCCAATTTAAATAATTATTTGAATCCAATTCAAATTAATTAATTAGTTCTCTCTATTTATTTATATGGATTTTATCCAAATAAATAATTAATTATTTGAATCATATTCAAATAAATTCATTCTCCATATTACAAAGTTATAATTTGAATCACATTCAAATAAAAGTTCTAATAAATTATGCAATTAATTGTATCCAATACAATTAATATTTTCTATCATAAATTTGAACATTTCAAATTTTTCTTTCAACATAGTTGATCATTGTTGGTCTGTAGTGAGCTAACAAGGGGACCTTATAGACCTACAGATCAGAAGCTCTAACGATACGAGATTAATTTGCTAAACTCATTAACCACATTAATCAATATTCGTTAACTGTGGGTACACTCCACTAAAGACCCACAATTGCACTCTTCCTATTGCAGATATATTTCTATGTCCATGGATATAAACCAATAATAGCAAATGAGTCATTCACAAGTGTTCGTAACACTAGCTGGGTCAAATTACCGTTTACCCCTAGGTTACTTTTAAATCTTTAAGTACCAGTGCTCCTCTAATGAATAATCTGTTTATGGTCCAACCATTAAACAAAAACCCCTCTTGGCCTAGTGAGAGGGTAGGACCCTTTGTTCAAGTACCTAAGACACCACTTAAGGAAACACTTATCTACTTACCCTAAAAATGGGAATGAGCGAATTCCATCTTGGATAATTATGTACCCAACCCCCTCTAGATCTTGTCCCCAAGATAGTAGATATATTGAGTCGACAAACAGCCACTTTCACCCATACAAATCAAAGGACAATCTCTCGTGGACAGGAGTTGATAATATACTCAGGATTAAGGCTAAGTTGAAATAGAAACCTAACTAATCAACGAAGTTACATCTAGTGATTACTATTTCGTGGTCCGGTCTTATGCAAACTCATTACACATGGTACCCCCACTCGCATGTCACCTGCATAAACGTGTTAGATCATTGCGTTTGTATCAAATACAAAGTGGGTTGTATCCATAGTAACACCAGGATAAGGTACCCAGCCTTATCCCTATACTATAGACCCTTTAGACTGTATCTTGAACATTGATCTTCATATATTCCCACATACAGTTCAAGACTCATAAAACAGTCTAGAATGTTAGTTTATTGGATTTATGGCTATTAAGACAAAACAAACAAAAACAATCAATAACGCTTATTGAAGTAACACATCAATAACTATTTATTAATGATTTAATTACAGTCAAATTATTACATTTACAATCTACGAGTTTTATGACATAAACTCAACAAACTCCCACTTGAACTAAAACTCTAGTGGGTTGTACATAAAGAGAAGTGAGAATGGTAAGTATGTAAATACAATAAACTAGGGCATCCATATACCCATTACACATCTCCCACTTGCCCTAAATTACACAATATATATATCTCGCAGACCTAGACTTTCTAGATGACTCTCGAACACTTTAGCCGAGAGAGCCTTCGTAAATGGATCATCAATGTTATGCTCCGAAGCGATTCTTGTGACGATCACATCTTCTCGTTGTACAATCTCCCGTATCAGGTGATACTTCCTCTCAATATGCTTTCCTCGTTTGTGGCTTCGAGGCTTTTTAAAGTTGACTACTGCCCCACTGTTGTCACAATATAATGTGATGGGTAATTCCATGTTTGGAACAATTTCCAAATCATTTAGGAACTTTCTAAGCTAGACTGTTTCCTTTGCTGCTTCACAAGCAGCTACATACTCAGCCTCCATAGTAGAGTCTGCAATGCATCCTTGCTTGATGCTACACCATACCACAACTCCTCCGTTTAAGGTGAACACTTTTCCTAACGTGGATTTCCTAGAATCCTTGTCAGTTTGAAAATCCTTATAGTTTCTCGTTCTTCTAAGATACTTGAGGATGTTCTTAACCGCAGTCCAGTGGTCTAACCCTAGATTGGACTGGTACTTATTGCTCTTCAACATATAAGCAGAATCCACATCGTCACTAGTATAAACAAAATTCACAAATAACCAGAATTCATATTGTCACTAATAGAAAAAAAATTCACAAATTATTGTTTATCATCACTAGTATTGTAGTCTTGCCAATAACCAAAGCTCACAAAGATATAGTTCTAAAATCAAGGCTGAGAAGGTTGAGCTTGAGATTGAGATTTCAATTGAGAAATTTTCAAGTCGAAGCTTGAAGCACTGTCCATCAATGATGTTGTTGTGGAAATTTTCTTCATTTCCTTCTTTTTAACACATTTTTATTTTTTGGAGAGGCTTTATTCATTGCCTTTGTTGTCGGTTTTCCTTGTCTCCTCGGCTTCTCATTCCGAAGGTTGCTATCATCTTCTAACACTTTCAGTCCAAATTTTCTACACTTGCCTTTCTCTTCAGCAACCTATGATGGTTAAAAAGAATGTTAGTGATATAATAATAGAATGTGAAAAGAGTAGTATCTTAGTTTGCTATTTACCATCTTCTCACTTGTTTGCTTTCTTTTTTTTTTTTTTTCTACTTCTTGATTCTTTTCATTCTCTTCATCCACTTGAGCTTCCCCAACTTGATTTTTTTCCCCAACAAGTTGCAAGAAAATATTTTCAAGTTAGAAGGAGGCTGATAGAACCTAATATGATATGCTAATATTAGTAAATAATTTAATTATTTAAATATACACTTTGAACAATTATCATTAAATATATTTACTTGTTTCTTTTTTTTTTTATCTTATTTCCCTTCTTTTATTTTCTTCCTCATCAGATAGATCAAATTCCCTATAATTTATTATTTTTTTTATTTTCCCTTCTTCTATTTTTCTTCTTCTTCATTATCATCTTCAATAACAGTTCTCAGACTTTGAACTTCAATTTCCTACAATGAAATAATTTACTGATTGTTATTGTTTTCTATCTAAGATAGATGTTGATAGACTTTTATCAGTTTAACATAAACATTTAAAGAATGAAAAAAGAAAGTTGGTTAAGAAAAAAATCGAACCTTTTCATCTTGTTTGTTATTATCTTCAAGAAAAATTTTCAGACCTTCAACGTTAATCAATGAAATAATTTGTTGATTATCACTATTTTTTATGTAAGATAGATACTGATAGAGTTTTATCAGTGTCCTAGACACTGATAGAAGTCTATCACTATATCAAAGATAGACACTGATTGATATTGTCTATCTTTGATTCTATCAGTGTCTATTTGTGATACTTCTAGTATCTATAAACATTTAAAGACTAAGAAGAGAAAATTGGTTAAAAAAAAAATCAAACTAGTCCAAGTAGCTTAAGAAATCAATCAAACCTTTTGTATCTGAGCATCCTCCAACTCTTGTGTTTCAAGCACTTGTGTTTTTTGTGTTTCCAAATCTACAGTTGCAATAGGTTCATCTGGTGTTTCAAGCACTTGTGTTTGTGTTTGGATCACTTTTCTGCAATAAAACAATTTATAGATTGCTATTGGTTTCTTTGTAAGATAGACACTATCTGATAGACAATGATAGATGTCTATTTGTGTCTATCTGTGTCTATTTGTGTCTATCTGATAGATACAGATAGACTTCTATCATTGTCTATCAATGACTTTACGAATCAAATACAATGATAATGACAAAATAATAGAATGAGAAACAACTGTGATAGACGATGATAAACCTCTAACATTGTCTATCAGTACAAAAACTCATAGACGAACCTTTCCTTCCTTCTCATTTTAAACTGTAATCTACAAGAAAAAACAATTTTAGTTAGTAAATGTATGGTTATATTTAAATAAAAATAAAATACCACATAGCGAAGTTTTCCATCAGATAAATATTTCGTTGCATACTCAACCATAGTATCAATATTATCATTCTCTTCTAGAATTCTAAAGCTACAAGACGAAGCTTTATTTTTTTCCACACTTTCTTCATGCTCCTTATCTTGTTGTTGTTGAAGATTTTCAAATGGAAATCTATCATTTAGTCATTCCATAATTGTTTTCAACAATCTAATGATTTCTTTTTGCCCTTGTTTCAAACTTTTTTGTTATTCTTCTACTCTTTGTTGGCCTTTTTCTCATTTCTTCTATTTCTTCCCATATTTCTTGTGCATCCACATTTTTTCCTCCTTCTTCAAAAGATTCTTGAACTTCTTTATTTTTTTTCTTATCCCCTTCCTCTTTTTTCATTCTCTTCCAAATCTATGAAATCTTTGAAAGTGGTTGAATGAAATTCTTCTTTTGTTGGATGTAGCGGAAGCACACAAAACTACAAGTAAACATATGTATCTTATTAGAGAAAAAAAATATTAGGACCATTGTGATTGGATCTATCAGTGATAGGCAAAGATAATAGTCTATCGTGTTGTCTATCAATGATAGACAGTGATAGTTCTATCATTGTCTATCACTGATAGACAACAACATAATACTATCTCTGCCTATCAGACAAGCTATAGATAGTGATAGACTACTATCATTTGTTTATCAATTTGCCTATGAATGTTTTTCGGTTGAAAAAAAGTAAAAGTAAGAAAAATGAAAATAGGAAATTATAAGAAATACTTACATCACTTGTTTCGAAGACATTCTCATTAAGATTTCTCCATTCATCAACCACCAAGCACTCCCATGTTATGATACTTAGAATTTGGTTGCCTATTCTTCTTCCAAATCCAACATCTATGTTTGAAAGTTTAGGAATAGTCTCAAATGCCAATACATTGGTGCTAACGAGAAACCTTGAAGGTAGACGAAATTCTTCTCACTATAAGATGCCTTTTTTAAAAAGGTAAGATTGTATGACAATCTTCCTCAAGGATACTCTCTAAAGAGTTCTTCATTGTCCAATATATCAACATGTTTCCAGTTGGTACCATTGTGTCCTTGCTTAGGGAGTAAAAACAAGACAAGGTTTGCCAATTTTACCTTCATTGAATCACTTTTAGAATCATGTAATAACTTGAAACTTCTTTCAATATCTTTCCTAGTAATGCCTTTATCATTCTTAAAGACTCTTTCTTTAAGTTATGAGATTTTGTCCTTTTCCTCTAAATTTATTGAAGGAAGCTGATGACCTTTTAATCTTGTTATTAAGCAAAACTCCCTTAATCCAAATTCAACTATTTGGTTATTGAAGTTGAAGGCCATTAAATTTCACTTTTTTTTTTTGTAATGCACTGTTTTCTTACGAGGTAACTTAGGAGTTGGGTTGGTGGCCAAAAAGGCCATTTCTAAAACTAGCTAAATTTTGTTCATCTAATTTGTTTTTGATAATTTGTAGTGTATCTAAAGTCACATACGCTATTATATTCAATTTCTTTTCTTGATCATCCATCATTATGTCATGTTGCATCTGTAATATAGAAAATATATTAAAACAATATATCAGCAACTATCTATGAAACAAAACAACAACTAGCAACAAACCTATCAACAAAATTATTATATATCATCAAGAATATATCAACACTATCACTGTGATAGAGAGTGATAGACTAATATCTAACACTGTCTATCCTACTATTTATCATCAAGAATATAACAAGCAAGAAAGAATAAGAAAGACTACAGCATAATTAATAAAGATTGGGTTTCATGATTGATAAGACTCAAAAGACTAAAATGAAGAAAGACTACAACAGAGTTTTCTTAACCTGACACTGTGATAAAAAGTGATAGACTAATATCAGTGTCTATCCTACTATCTATTATCAAGAATATAACAAGCAAGCAAAAACGTCTAACATTATGATTGGAATCATTGTTAACAGAGATCTTACAGTGAATATGAAATAGTTAAAGAAGTGGGCAACAGATGAGTCAAGTATGAAAGAACATCTATCAAGAACATCTGTCTATTAGTGATAGACTGTGATAGTATACTATCACATTCTATCAAAATTTTATGATCATACATTTTCTTTTCCTTTGCCCTTCTTCGGCATTTCAGTTTTTATGTTTTTTGTCGTGCTTGATGATTCCCCTTTGATTGATGTTCTTTTTCTTTTGTTTATCATCTATTCACAAAATTTAGGTTAAATAAGTAATTAACGTCAAAGAAGAACTTGTTTACAATGATAGACTTATATAATGTGACGTCCCAAATTTTCAGGTAATTGTTTTCTTAAAAAAAATTAATTATCTTGAATTATTTGGTTACTGTTTGAATTTTGAGGCTTAATTGGATTATTTTGAGAAAATAAACCAATTTAAAGTAATCCTGATAAAAGATTTGGATTTAATTCAATTAGTGAAAAATTGAATTTGTTTGTGGGAGATTTAAAAGTTGGATTTAAATTGAAGATTTGGAATTGGGTGAGATCTAAGAATTTGGTTAATTTAAGAAAAATGAGAATAAGTTGGAATTGAATTTAAGTTGGGGAATTGATTTGTTAGGAAATATTTTAGTTAAATAAATTATTAAGTGGTGGTTGGAAAAGAGTTGATTTGATGGGTCGAAGAAAATTATATTAAATAAGTTGTGTTTTGTTTTAGGAAAAGGAAAAGGGAAGTTTAAACATATATATGTTTAGGGTTTTGGAAAAGGAAAGGGAAAGAGCATTTAAAGAAGTATATACATACTTAAAGCCAATATCCAATTTCAGTGGGTTTTGTTCTGCCATTTGCAAGCCACCACCCAGCTGCTCTCTCTCTCCGTTAAGCTTCATCGGCATCATCCATTTTTCATGGGTTATGTCGAGATTTCAAGATTTGGTTAGGCCGAGACTGTTTTGGTAAGTACTGTTAATTTCTTTGCTCTCTCTCTCCGTTAAGCTTCGTCGGCATCATCCATTTTTCATGGGTTATGTCGAGATTTCAAGATTTGGTTAGGCCGAGACTGTTTTGGTAAGTACCGTTAATTTCTTTGTAATTTCATGAATACCCATTGGGGTTGGTTTTAATTGTTGTTATCCATTAGGATTGGGTTTTAGATTCAAGCTTCGAAAGATTTTGGAAGTTTTCCAAGCGGGCCCATTTTGGTTGGACCATTGTTTGAGGTATGGAAGAAGATTGTGACTTAGTTGCACTTCAGCTAAAATTATTTGGTTTAATTGTTGAGTAAATTGTATTTTGAATCCAACCTAAAGACTTAATTTGAGTTTGGATTTATGTTTTAGAGTTTTAGTTCAATGATTTTGTGAGAATTGGCTGCTTGGTTAGTTGCTTGGACCTAATCCTAAGGTAAGTAATCTCATTACTGGACTCGCCATGATTTATCTTGTTATATGAGCATGCTAGAATAGTTCTTGATTGACGTGATTATGTGTGGGACCATGAAGCATGTAGCATAATTTATATTAATATTTACCGAAACATGTTATATTTTAACTAAGAAGTGACGATTGCCCTCCTAATGCCATTATGGTACCGAAAGCGACGGGTTTCCTACTATGTTACTGGAAGCCAACGAGTTTTCTACTATGCTACCGAAAGCCTACGGGTTTCCTACTATGTTATTGGAGACCTACGGGTTTCTTACTATGTTCCCGGTGCCGACGGGTGCCTTACTACGTTTGTGAGCCTTCGGGTCACCAAATATGTGTTAGAATGGGTTAAATTGCTCACTAGATGGTCATCCAGGATTACTTATTTATGCATGTCCCATTAGTATAATGCACTTATTAGATATAAGTGTTTAGCCTGACCCCGATAGTGGGATTACTACTCATTCTTTTCATGATATGTTATTTTTAGGTAAGGGAAATGACACATTGGCGAATGACGAAAGAGTACATCGACCTTGCCATTGAGACTAGTCATGTGACACCCCAATTTTCAGGTATTATGTATCCTTTTGGCTTTTATTTTAATTGAGGATAATGTTTATTAAAGAAAAAGAGGGAAATTAATTAGGAAGGAAAGAGAAGAGGGAAATTAATATGGAATTAAAGGGAAATTAATTTTGGAATTAATTAGGGTTGTTTTTTTGGTTAATTAGGGGTGCCTCGTTTTGCGTGCAGCCTCCATCCTCTCTCTCTCCCACCGCCACACACTCTCTCTCTCCCTCTCCCTCACCGATCTCTCTCCCGTTCGACTCTCTCTCTCTCAGTCTCTCTCCTTCGCCCGGCACACTCTTTCACTCGGCGTCTCGTTCTCGCTCGGCGTTTCCGTCTCGCAGCATCACTCTCTCTCGAGTCTTGCTGTCTCACTCGCCATCTCGCTCTCGCTAGACTCTCTCTCTCTCCCTCTCGGCGGTACGTTTCCCCTTCCCTTTCTCTCTCGATTTTGCTCGATTGGCAGCACCTCCCTAACATGTTTCCCTCTCAGCTACTTCCTCACGTCACCGCTGCCTTTTTGCGGCGATTCAGTCAGGGTAAGGCAGTACGCCTTTGCTTGGTTTTTGGTTGAATCCGTGTGATCTAATCGTAGGTTATTTCTGTTGTGGGTATGTCAGGATTCCAACCCAAGTTTTGGCAAGATTGATTGTGTAGTCAGGGGACTAAACCAAATCTCACTGTAAGTAATTACCTTACCGACGGTATTGCTGGACTCGATACCTCGAATTTATAGACTGTTTCTCTAATAATTGGAATGGTTGCATGGTTTGTCCATAGTGTTACCTGATTTGGATATTTGGACTGTTGCCTCTATTAAATTAGAACTGTAAGATTTAGATGTTTGGACTGTTGCCTCTATTAAATTAGAACTGTAAGATTTAGATGTTTGGACTGTTGCCTCTATCAAATTAGGACTGTAAGATTTAGATGTTTAGACTATCGTTTCCAATAAATAGAACCTTGGATGGGTTTAGCACATGTATATTCGATCAATGTAGCATCCCCTGTAGGCGTGCAATGTGTTAGATACCATGCCTAGGTGACTACAGGATAGATACCATGACCGGATGCTAAAGACCCTGTATACACCTGGATGCATATTATTGTTCCCTACGTTGGCAGCATGTTCACCAGTTTGTGCACTTTCGGGGCACCAGTTTGTGCACCTTTGGGGCACCAGTTTGTGTTCCTCCAGGATCACCAGTATGTGTTCCTTCGAGATCACCAGTTTGTGTTCCTTCGGGATCACTAGTTTGTGAACTCGTTTTGCCAACGATAAGGGTTACCTATGCTAGCTTCATGTTGTATGCATACAGATTCAATGTTTAGTTGAGCCCTGTAGCGGGGTTACTTACTAAATATCTTTGTACTCATCCTTTCCTTTTATGTCTCCAGGTAAGGGAAATAACGCACTGGCGAATGACAAGAAGAATCCTTGAGGCGCTATAGGACTCGCAAGGTTTTCCGCTAGGGTTGCATGTGCATGTTTTTCCGTCATGAAAATTTAGAGTTTAATATGGTTTTTTCAGCGCATGGTTGGGATTGCATTTGTTGAATTATTTATTTATTGAACATATTTTCTTTTTAATAAATTGAATACTTCCAAGGAAAAATGTTTTTCTTAGGAGTACCCCGAACCACTATTGTTTATCATGCTTTAATAAAAATCTTCGATTTCTTAAAATTATGTTGTCTTTCTCCTTCATTGTTGCATGTATCGAGTAACGGTTCAGTCGGTTTAGGTGGGCCGTTACAAGTCAAATGCTTCCACACAAGATTTCATGTTTCATCTTTAAGAATTTTGGTCCTGTCATGTGAATTCAGAACTTTATTTTTCCTTTAAAATTTCTCCAAGTTTCCTTTTTTATTAAATTTCACAAGGGGTACCCCAATCAAAGATTTTCAGTTATTTGGATTTTGCAAAAGATATTTATTTTAGTAAAAAAATTCTTTTGATTTTTAGTAAAAGTATGAAAAAGAGTCGTTTAAGATGTATATGTATACATGCATATAGTGACGACCTAGTTCAAGTCCTAGAGAGTTGGGTCATTACATATAAATTGTTGTTATTGTTAGGTTTGAAGAAAATAAAATGATTAGTAATAACCTTGAATAGTTGATGTGTTTCTAATAAAGTTAAAATTGGTTGACTGATAGTATTCTATCCAAACAACTTACAAAGGACGAAGAAAGAAGAAGTTGATGATGTAGTGGAAGAAGAAGATGCAGAAACTGGAATAAATGAAGAAAAATAGTGTTGGAGGAAGAAAATGAGTTGAAGAATGTGTTAAACGTGGTTGGCGCTATTTTTTTTTATTTTTGTTCCGCACGTGTGAAATGATGGTTTGAATCAAATCGGGTAGCTGATTAATTGAGTCGCGTTTTTTAGGTTGGATATGCAGTGATTTTTGGCTTCTTTTTGTGGGTTTATGGGTTTTTTCATAATTTTTCCTTCTCTGTGCATGGGTCTCTTCATGAGCTGCATTTTTCTCTTCGTGGGTTAAGTTTTTTCTATTTGTGTAAATAGTTTTTTTTTTTTCTATTCACAACCATTTCCTAAGAAATTAAAAGAATTGATTTTTAATTTTAAAAAGAATTAAAATAAATTAAAGAAACCCTTCCAATGGCTACTTCCTTTTTCAAAAAATGATATAGCTTATTATTATTTTTATTATTTTGAAAATATATTTTCTTTCTTTTACTACTTAATCTCCACCCTTCATTCCTACTAGCTCTCATCCAATGTCTATTTTAAAATCCTACTTGAATATTATTTTTATGTCAAAATTCTCTTTAAATCCCAATATCTCCTTAAAAAATATTCATTATTCAATTGCCATTACTTTCAACAATTTTTGAAAACTTCTCTTCAATTCTTATTGTTCTTCATTATTTTCAAGGGTTCATTGTTTTCATAACTTTGTTGTTGTGAGAAAGAGTTTATTTTAAGAGAGAATATTTTGAGTGCCTAAAATTGTTTATCTACACTTTTGAGGGTGTTCCTTTTTTTGTGGGTTTTCAATTTCACAATTTTTATTGGGAATTTGTAATAAGGTGTGGGTGCACCTTGGGTTTGAGCGTAGTGGTTTAATCCTAAACCCGAAAAAGAAAAAGAATCTATGATCTTAAACTCGTTGAAAAAAAATCGAAATAGGTTGGATCTTGAACTTGCAAAAAGATTGAAAGTGGTTTGACTGTTAAACCCGTAAAAATCTCACCCATAAGAGAGTCTTGGGGAGTGGAGTAGGAATTCCAAACCACTATAAAAAATCACCAGTGTTATTCCTTTTTCTACTCTTTAAATTTCTGTAATTTATTTATTTGTGTTCCTAATTATCTTATTAATTTAAACTATTTTAAATTGAATTGGTTTCGTTTAAATTTTTTGAAAAATTTTAATTTTTGAAAGCAACTTTATTCACTCCTCTAATGTTGCCATATGATCTTGCATATTTTTTTTTAACAATCGTCTAATTGGTTAATTATGAAAAATATCCAAACATGTGAATTCAAATTTTCTAGAATATAAATGGTTAAATAAATATACTTTTTACTTAAACTTAAAGAGTAAATATCTGATAAAAATTTAAAAGCAATGAAATAGATGAAAACTAAAACTATTGTTGGATGTAGTTAAAAATGTTTGAAACATAATTTCATAACAATGAAATATGAAAGGTTGAACCAAAATTATTTTTATAAACATTAGACATAAAGTTTTAAATAGTTTTAAAATAATTAAAGAGATTAAATGAAGTAAGATACTTTTCTTTATAATTTTAAATGATATTGAGTTTAAATAAATTATCAATAACTAGAATATGAAACCATGGTGCATTTTGTCTTTTGTTTGTTTGGGTTAAGATAATAGTTTGAGGTGGGATGGAAACTTGTACATTGTCATTTTAGGCTTGTTATCCCTCTATCTAATTGGTTTATTTATTTATTTATTTATTTGAGAATTACTTATAGATGTAATTGTTCACACTAGATTTCGACAAAGGAATTTTAATTCATGGAAATGAACTTGGTTTCATTAATTTGTAGTGTAAGTGTTACAACCTCTAATTTTTATCCTCTGATTGTTCCCTCGAATGCATAAAGTTTAATCCTTAAGCTTGTTGGTCTCCCCTTGGATGATCGACCTTGTTGATCTTATTGCAGGATTGGTTTTGGACTTGATGATCTTCTTGGAGTATTGACCTTTGGGGTGAATATCTTTTCGGAGGATCAACCTTTTGACTTGTTGATGTGTTTGGATCACCCTCTAGATTGTTGATTGGTTTGGATTAGCCTTTAGCTTATTGATCTATTGACTTTGATCTGAGAGTTGGCGAGCTTGATCTGTTTTAAGTCTTCTACTGAATGTTGAAATTGTTTGAAATTAACCAAAGGGTGACCTCCTCTATTTATAGAGTTTGGGGAGGCCCCTTATAAGCTTGGGCTTGGACTTAATTTAATCTATATTAAATCAATATTTATTTAAATTGGACTCAATTTATTTAATAAACCCGGGCTGGCCTAGCTTCAGGCCCAATTTCCACGTGGCATAATTTGATTGGTTGAGTTGACAATGCCCAATGGATTAATGCTTAAACAAGTGGCGTCATTTGATTTGCCAACTTTTATGTATTTCAATTTAATTTGAGGACACGTATAAATTTCTAATTGGTCTCAAATTTATCCATCATTAATAAATTAATGATGTGATAATTTGTGATTGGCCAAAATTTTTTAGTCACCAAATGCCCCTTTTCGAAAAGAAATTATATTGCTAAAGAATTGCAATAGTGAGCCAAATTTTGTACCATAATTTTGGCCAAAGTTTTAATTTTTGTATTTGACCAAAATTTTACTTTCCAATGGCATATGGATTTGGAGCTAGACTTTTTTCCTATAGTAAGGAAAGTTCCATATTTAATTAAGATAAACTCTTCCTCCAATTGATATGTGTAAATTTCTATTTTCCTAATAAGAATTGTAGGAAATCCACGTTTTTAATTATGACATAATTTTCCACGAATTGATATGGGAATTTGGATATTAATTTCTTTACTATAATGAAAATTGTAGGAGAGATATCCTTATTTGGTTGAACAAAAATTTCTTATTCCAAATTCTCATGTGAACTGGAAGTATAATTTTTTCCAAATAAAAAATTGCATGAGATTTCTATATAAGATTTGGCCAAATTTTTTTACCAAAATTAAAATTCCCCTCATTTTTTTGTGTCTAATTCTTTCCTTTATAAATTGAGAAGATTGCATAAACCAAGACCCAAATTACTCAAACAAGAATTTTAAGGTTCTCAAAGAATTCTTCTCTTTAATCTTCTTTGCTTTAATTTTTCTTTTATTTGTCTCCCGATGCTCATACATTAATCTCTTTTTGTGTAGCCTTCTGGAATCTTCAGTAAGTTAAACAAAATTGGTCCTGAAAACTTCATGTCATGGACTGTCGTGATTTTTTTTTTCCCATAAACCTTCAATCATAGGCACATCCACAACACATACATGTTTTGTAGGGTTACAGAGTTCTTCAGTTTTCTTTTTCTTTCTTTGCTACCCTTTTCCTTTCTGTATTTGGTAAGCTTCAATCATAGGCACACCCACCAAATCACACATTCCTTCGTCCAAGAGGTATGTATTCAAGACCTATTTTTCTTTTTGTTGCAATTCTTTAATTTTGTGATGCCCATATCGAATATGCATATCCAAATGGTTCAAAATTTCTTTTTGAATATATTCGAAATATCGGGGCCATCAGTTGCCGAATCTGAATTTCAAATCCTGGGCTTGGGGCGTTACATTTAGAAAGACCTCAAAAAAAGTGGAAAAAATAAGAATAAAAGGTAAATTTGGTTTACTGGATTCTTGGTGTAAATAAAGATTTACACCTAGATAGTTGAATGAGAATTCGCTATCAAATTTTTCTTCAATACAATCAAGTTGTATTTCTTTGACAATACTTAATTAACTTCTACAAGTTTGCACTAGGAAGCTCATCTAAATTAAAGTAGTAGGAGACATTAAGATGTCATTGCTTACTTATGCTGAAAATGGTATTTTTATCACCATATGAGAAATTCAATCTCTTTCAATTTTCTTACTATATAAATCATAGAGTATGAATGACTTTAGTAATAAAACATGTTTTCAATAGTTGTTTGAAAATATGTTCAGCCTTAAATAAGTACAATTTTTTGTGTGTTAACAATTAGCACATCTGATTACTATACTGAGAAATTGAGGATTAATGAATGAACATTATTTCCTCAAAAACTGTTTTTTTGTGTGTTATAACAGTTAACACATCTGATTACTTTACTAGGACTTGCAATAATAGAGATTGTTATATGAACATTATTTCCTCCAAAACTATTTGAGAAACAATTTTGGACTATGGAGATGCCGTAAAACAAGTTTATGGCATTTCAGAACTTGGGTATGTTAAGTATTCATGTCAAAGCAAACCCAAACGGAAAGTAAATGTTCAAACATGTGCCTATATGTAGGTCATTCTTAAGGAGTAAGAAAATGGACTTTTTGGATGGTTTCAAATAAAATAATGTATTTGTGTGACAAATACTATTTTATAAGGAATGTCAGATAAAAAGCTACAAACCTGTAATAAGGTTAAGTAGTCTTGATGAACTGATTCCAAGTAAAACCACTTAAATGTTAACAAGTGTTGTTAACCATTTAATTCCATTTGAAAGTCAAATAAATTATAATAGTCAACATAAGTCTTCAAAGCAGTATGAGAGTTATGATGTAACTCAACTTTTAACAGACTTACTTGAAGTTAACGTAGTAATGTTTGATGACAAGTTGAAGGCTTATTAACTTCAGATACAGTGGGAGAGTTATGTGATGACTCAAACCATTAAAATAACTTAATGGAAGTCAAAGTTACAATATGACAAGAATTGAAGGGTGTTGACAATAAGCAATATGTCAAAGTCATGAATCATGAGATAAAGTATGTGTACTTGTGGATTTTCTTAATGGGGGAAAACTCATAAGGTATGAATTGATCTACAAAAGAGACTCAAAAGTGTAGAATATGAAGATTCAAATCTTCAAAGTAAGACTCTTGGCAAAAGGTGAAAATCCACCGCCGCAATTGGTGAGGAAATTTCACTACAAGTCATTTTTCTCACTTGTTGCTATAATAGAGTCTTTATGCATTATTTGATTCATTGTTGCATATGAGATACGCAAAAATGAATGAATTCTTATGAAAAGAAATCCAATGCAACTACACAAATCTAGAAAAATATTTAGAGATCGAATTACAAAAGGTTTGCAAAATTGTATGTGTTCATTTGATAAATGAATTACACAATTAGGGTCTTTGAATATAAATAAAAGTATCATAACTCATGACTTTGAATAAATAATAATGTTCTTGTATAGAAAATTATTAAATGCTAAGTGGGTATTTTTCCATATTTTATATTGATGTCTATTACTCATTATGAATGAATAATAATTCAATATTAAAGTTTGACTACCTAACCATTTTCAAATGGCTGAGTTGAAATATTTTTTTGTATATTAGATGTCCTAATAGAGATTTTATGGACATGATGTTAAGTTTGTCTCTAACATCTTACATTTACAAAATTGTTTTCAAACGTTTGATGCAATAATTTCAAAATAAGTGATAATGTCTAAGGAAAAGTCTCCTAAAATACCTCAAGTGTTTTGGTTACATATAGCAAGAACATTTGTGGCGACCTCACCCTTCTTAATCTTGTATCGTGGTCGATCAGCCGCACTGACATTTACCTTCATGTGGGTTCCATCAAGTGCACCTAAACAATTTTGTGATGAAATAGGGTTTCAATGAGTGTTTAAGGTACTTGTGTGTTGCACCACTATAACCGTGTACTTGTATATGACACTCATACTAGGTTGTATATATACATGGCCTACGCCCAATGGATACAACATAGATCCTCTTACCACACATGTGCACGAGTATTATATCTTAAAAAAGAAACAAACAAATAATCAAACAAACTTAACTATGATTTTCTCAAAATATGAATTAAAACATTGATTTATATCTTTAAAAAATCTATGACTATGTATTATGAAAACTATGATTTTCATTTTATAAAATTATTAAGTTACTTAATTTTAGAGATTATAAAATATAAACATAATAACTTAATCATTTCATTTCATAACCATAATAACATTTTATAAAATTAATAAGTTACTTAATTTCAGTTTTATTGTATTTTTTAAATTGATAATTTTTTTTTTTTAACTTCGGCTTCTTCCAATTTTTTTACGCACTATGTTATAATTAAAAAAAAATATATTTTTTAAAAAAATATATTTTTAGAAAAACATATTTTATTTGTTCAATCAAGTGAAGTTGTTATTTGATATGCATTTTTTTGTTTGATTAAATGGGATACCATTTTTCCTTTTCAAAAAATAACATGTTATAAAATTCTATCTAGTGACTTGTTTTTTTATTTTTTGTTAAATGTTCTATTTTTTATAAAGTGAAAAAATAGTATTGTTTTCGATGGGACAAAACATTGTTGTTTCTTTTAATGATAGAAAATCATTGTTTGACAATTCAAAATGATAAGTTTATAATAAGCTTTGCCTCTTTTTAAATAAGTATTAATTGATTTAAGAAATTAAAATCTGAAGATCTATTTCTCTTTTTTTTAAAAAAAAAAACCAATTTAATTATGAACACTTTCCATCTGTATTGCAACAGCAGTATATATATTACATTTTTATGACTATTAAACTAAAAAAATAATCAAATAGATATGTACAGAGTAGTCTAGAAAAAATAACAATAACACTAGATTTTGATTCACTAAAAAATAATGCAACATAATATTTTCAATCCATGTCCAAATAATTAATATTCCAAAGAATATAACAAACAAAATAAATACAAATAGAAGAAGGTATTCAAAAAAAATAGGAAAATAAACAACAGTATTGCAAATGAATTATGTATTACGTGGAGAGTGGATGATTTGCCACAAACGTCCGAATCTACATTGGCACAAAATGAAAATATAAGAACCTTTGTAAGGTAATAACTTGTAGAAATACAAGTTATGTAGTTTTTATTTGGAATAATTAGAGTAATTTAGAAGAAAACACATTAACTTGAGAAAAAAAATAGCATAAAAAGATCAACTCTGCGTTCAAGCTATTTACAAAATATTTTATCCTGGAAATTATGATTTTTGTATCTTTTGGATGTAGGATTTCAGTAATAAGAAGTCAAAAACAGCTAAGAACAATTAAAGATGTTGCAAGACAAAGTGAGATCAAGCTAACAAGTTGATCCACGCGTCGAAGGACCCAGTGTCAAGATGAATCAAAAGTAAAAGGAATTCATGATTGCGAGGGCGGTGACTGTTGTGCCAAAATACAAGTGGGCGACTAATTTAACATAGTCATGACAAAGCTAATGAACCTATGACTCGAAGAAATCAATGCCACAGGGCATGGAATTAAATGCAAATGTATAAGACAATCATGGGGACTACCTTTTTGACGCCTATAAATAGACCACGAGAATTCAACTTCAAAGGATGGGGAGACGAAATAATGAAAGCTCTTCTGAATCTCCTTCACCTCCATTTTCATCTTCAACCTCGAGCTTCTCCTTGAGAAATTTTGAGTGAGAGCTCAGTTTCACTCCTTGGAAAGTGAGAGTTCATCTACATCCATCTGTGCAAATACTTCAACCAGCCACCATCTAAAGCCTCTAGAAGCAAGACGTTGCAATAGGCAGCTTGACACCATTCTTTCAACACTTTGCTTTATTTTCTAGACATTCTTGTTTGTATTAAGATTGTGACGTCGTAAGATTCATATTTTCTTTAATATAAATCAGTTTTCTCAACATTTCTATTCATCCATATCATTCTTATTTTCTATCATCGCTAACTAATTTCAATGGGTTGAGTGGATTAAATTAGCATTTTCCAAAGTTTTTCATAAGTTGAGTTCATCTTGTTTAATGTGTGCTAAACACCTTGAGAGAACCTTTTGGAAGAAAAGCAAAAAGCATCATAAGAGAAGACTATTGTATAAAGAAAAGAAAATGGCAAAAGAACAGAATAACCCAATACCACCTAAGGGAGCAAACAATGCAACCCTCAACATATTGGCTCAAGCTCAAATTCAAGCACACCCAATTCTTTTGGCACATGATCGTAACAAATCGATTAGATTACGCAACGTCTAATCTCTACGACTTTTCACCTAGCATTATGCGTCCAACCTTCTAAGGATTGAGGTTTGAAATGAAGTCAATAATGCTACAAATGCTCCAAACTGCAGGGAAAATTGAAGGAGCACCGGATGAGGATCCTCACTCTCACCTAAAGAGTTTTATAGGGATCTACAACACATTCGTAATCCCCAATATAACAACAAAAGAAATTCGATTGACATTGTTCCCTTTCTCTCTAAGAGATGAGGCACGACAATGGACATACTCCTTAGAACCAAGTGATATAACCACTTGGAAACAAATGATAGAAAAGTTAATGAAAAAGCATTTTCCACTAACTGAAAACTCAAAGAGAAGAAGTGACATTGCAAATTTTCAGCAGATAGACAGAGAAACCCTGAGGGATGCCTGGGCAAGGCTTGAGAGACTTGTAAAAAACTAGCTGCATAATGGCTTCCCATAGTGCGTTCAAATGGAAATCTTTTATGATGGCCTGAATGAAGCCTCTCAAACAGCTGCAAATGTTGTCGTAACTGATGGTTTACTTGATAAAACTTACATTGAGGCGAAGGATATTTTGGATAGGATTTCCATAAATCATGAAGACTGGGAGGACAATGGCTACAGCAAATCTGGAAGACGAAGAAACAATAATTCAGGAATGCCTGAAAACGACATGATCGCTACGTTACAAATGCAACTGGTTGCCATGACCAGTTTACTGCAAACCTTAACGATAAATCAAGGCAATGCAGGAAATGGCAACTAAGTGAACGCAATGAATCAGGTTGCTGCAATCAGTTGTGTTAGGTGTAGAGAGCCACACATTCGATATGTGTCCTCGAAATCTGCAATCAATATGTTTTATAAAAAATAACCCCTGCTCCAACATGTACAATCCTGGTTGGCGAAACCACCTCAATTTCTCTTGGGGAGGAAATCAGACCAACCGAGCAGCAAAGTGTGCAACAGACTAGTACAAGTGGACCACCAAGTTTCCACTAGGGACATCCAAGACATCCCTAGTTGCAAGGTCAACACACTAATGGTTGAGTTCATCTTCACCCTTAGAAGCTCTACTAAAAGAATACATGCAGAAGAATGATGCATTATTACAGATGCAAACATCATCTATCAGGAATCTAGAGCTTGAAATGGGGAAGATAGAGAATTGAAGATGCCAAGCAATATTGAAGCTCTAAGGAACTTAGGGAGTTCAAGTAAAGAGTAGCGTTAAGCAGTGACACTGCGGAATGAGAAACCTTTGATTGAACAACCAAGACCAAAGAAGAATGATTCAGCGAAAAGACCGATAGATAACGTAGATGACCAACCTACAAGAAATCACTCACCACAAAAAAAAAAAGAGAATGTAGATCGACACAGGACAAACAAGATGATGTGCACAGAAATTCATCTGGAAATGCTACCACAACAAGTGCATCATCTGACGTATGTTTGTTGCCCTATCCATAGAGGTTAAGGAAGAATGATGAAGAGCAATTTTGACGCTTCTTGGACGTGTTAAAGCAATTACACATCAATATTCCACTCATCGAAGCATTAGAAAAAATGCACTCCTATGTGAAATTCCTCAAGGTTATCCTCTCGAAGAAAAGGAGAATAAGTGAATTTGAGACAGTGGTGTTGACACAAAAGTGTAACGCCATGTTACAAGAACGCATCCCAATGAAGATGAAAGATCCTAGGAGTTTTACAATTTCTTGTTCAATAGGCAACGTTGACATCAGCAAAGCGTTGTGTGATTTAGGGGTCAATATAAATTTAATGATTTCATCAATGTTCAAAAAGTTAGGGGTCGAATGAAGGCAGAAAATAGTGACCTTACAACTGGCATATGGATCCATAGCACATTCAGAAGGCAAGATAGAGGATGTGTTGGTGAAGGTTGATAAGTTCATTCTACCCGAGGACTTCATAACCCTGGATTATGAAGCCGACAAGGACGTGCCTGTTATATTGGGAAGACCATTTGTGTTAACAGGTCGCATGCTGATTAACGTTCATAAGGGTGAAGTCACCCTGAGGGTGAGTGGACAATAAGTTATATTCAATGTGTTTAAAGCACTAGAGTACCTGGATGAACAAGAAGGATGCCTAACAATCGCCAAAAAAAAAAAAAACCAAGAATTGGAAGTTGAGCTTCATGATGACGGGGAATAGAAGAAGATGAGATGGACGCACAACAGCCTGAACAATATTATGTTGTGATCCATAAGAATTTTGAATCTTTGGAAACAACAACCCATGACAAAAAAAAAAACAGGTCATCTTTGAAGCAAGCGCTTGATCTAGAGTTGAAAGTTTTGCCCCTCACCCCACTTAAAGTATGTGTACCTTAGGGAGGATAATACTCTGCCTACCATTATTTCGGCCACATTAACCTTAAAAAATGAAGCATCTCTACTAAAAGTGTTAAAGAAATACATTCGAGTCAATAGATGGACGCTTGCTAACATTAGAGGAATTAGCCCTAGTTACTATATGCACAAGATTAGACTTGAAGAAGGAAAAAAAGAATCAATTGAACCACAACCAAGACTAAATCCAGCAATGAAGAAAGTTGTAAAGAAGAAAATATTAAAATGTTTGGACGCAAGAGTTATATTCCTCATTTTTACCACAAATGGGTAAGCCCCGTGCAATGTGATCCAAAAAAAGGAGGAATGACTTTGGTCCCAAACAAAAACAAGTTAATCCTCACTTGAACTGTCATCGAGTGGAGAATTTGCATGGACTATAGAAAGTGCTTTAAACACATTGAAGATAACTTATTCTCCGCTCATCTTCATGGCGATTTCACCCTTATGAACGTCGATCAATGTGCGACCTGTTAACACAATAATTCATCCTTTTTTTTGGATCACATTGCATGGGGCTCACCCATTTATTGTCAGAAATGGAGGATATAACTTTTGCGTCCAACCATTTTAATATTTCCTTATTTACAACTTCCTTCATTGCTGGATTTAGTCTTGGTAGTGGTTCAATTGCCCAAGCTCCAGTGATTTAGTAGGAGCCAGTGAGGCAGCGAGAAGAGATGAAAAAGATGTGTTTAGAGCTATTCTGGACATGATTGACGTTGAGAAGTGGTTGGATGGAGTGGTTGACCAGCCTCAAAGAAAGAAGAAGAGTTCATTGCAAAGGTTTGTCCCTGTAAAGAAAGGCCTTGAAGAGTCATCAGACTCATTCGACTCTTATGATAGGTCTATTGGAATAATAATTGTGAAGGTTGAGAAGAAGAAAGTTGCAGCAAACGCAACACAAAAGGAGGTGGCCACATAACCGGCGAAAAAGAGAATTTTTTAGCTGATGAAGGAAGTAGAAGCGGAAAAAGTGGAGCACCTTAAGAGAAAATTAAAAAATAAGAGGAAGAAGGCAGGCACATCTAAGGGCCCTGAAGTCATTTTTGCCACATCTGAAGTAGAGCGGCTGTCAATCAAAGTAGCTGAGAAAAAGAAGATAGTGAAAGAAGGAATTCACCACCTAAAAGAGAACATGCAGCTTCTCCTCTTGGCCAACGAACTAAACAAAGAATTGAGAGAAGAAAAAATTGAGCAAGGTGCAATTCAAGCCAGACTAAGGCCTATGATAGAAGAAAGAATTGAGGAGGAAGAATGTCGTCTGACGGTGATAGCAACCGAATTTAAGGAGTTGCTCAAAGATAGTGATGTGGATAGAATCTCAATACATCAAGAAAAATGTGAAGAAGATAAAAGGCGAGAAGGACAAATTCATAAATGAGGTAGCTAAGGAAAAAGAAAGGTTACTAGAGAAAAGGAAAGAAAAGCCCGCGGCGGCCAAAAAAATGGGGGAGAAAAGGAGAAGGAAAGCCTGAGAAGAGAAGAAAATAGTATGGTAAGGAGAATATGGTGGAGGAAGCACCAAAGGAGGCGAGAAAAGACCGAAAGAAGTAGTTTGGCGACCTTTTGTTGGAAATGGGCTTCTTCCCAAAATTATCGAGTTGCTCGCATTCATCACTAACACAATCGACATGTTGGGATTGCGTAGTTTCTGTGAAGGCGCCCAGTCCATACAGCCGACTGTGGTTCGTGCATTTTATGAGGGTAGACTCCACAAAGAGCAAAACTACGTCAAAATCGACAGAGTGGTAGTGTCATTTGGCGCATGTGAGGTAAATAGCTTATTTAGTTTGCCCAACGACCCAGAAGCAGAAGGCAATCGAATCATTAAGACGCCTACGTGGGCAGAGATGGATGAGGCTCTGGAGTTGGTAGCTAAGCATGGGTCAAAATGGAATACATCACCCAATGGCATTAGGGCGTTGGCCCCAAACTGCCCAACTCCATAAGCCCACCTTTGGTTATAATTCATTAAGAAGTCCCTCTCCCTCACAATGCATGATGCTTTAATCTCCAGAGATCGGGCGATCGACTGTGGTACGTGCATTTTATGAGGGTAAACCTTTCATCCATCGTGACGAAGTTGTGTGCCAACATGAGTTTTATGGAAGAGAAGCCTAAAGTGGCAGTGAACGGAGTCACCACCAACCAAGTATTCAGACAGTTGCTAATAGACTCCTCGCATCTCTTTGAAGCCCCAAAAACGAAGAAAAGGCCGACTAAGTACCAAGATACGCCATCTCCTCAGCCTCCACCTTCAAAATGTAGGAAGTTAGTAAAGAAGCATTTCGAGATCCTGACATTGAGTTCCAATCGAAAGGGTATGGAAAAAGAAGTTCAACTCAACGCCCGACCCTCAACCATCCAAGAAGATAAAGCCATCACCCTTTACTCTCCTCCGGCTTCTCCACTTGATGAAGAACGAGCCTTATCTCCTCCACCTTCTCCTAAAATCCAAAATGAACTTTTCTCCTTACCTACTCGTAAGCACCGATCTCTGTCACCTCCATGCATCGACATTGGTGATCTCAGTATTGAGTTGAGGGAAGAAGCGTCGCCGGCCTTTAGGGAGAAATTTTGAGGAAACTAACTCCACCACCACCTCCTCCTGTCGTTGAACAATACTTGATTCCGAACCCTGTGGAGTTAATGCACCAGAACTCCTCGTCGCCTCTGCCTGAAGTTGAGAAAGAAAAGACTTTGAATCCTGTGGAGTCATCAAACTAGCATTTCATCCTGCCTCCACCTACTGTTAATGACCCAGTCGACCAAGTCCTTAGCACTTCGCAAAATCCGTCCTAGGCCGAATGCTAGTGAGACAAATAGGCGTCCACAACCAATCTACACATTATCTCCATACAACTTGTCCTACGTCCCAACATGAGTATTTTGTGGGCGATATGGACGATATGCTGAGGTATTTAGACAAAGGAATTCTCCATCCAATCTTGGAGGATTTGGACGCGGTGGAGAGCAGAGAAGATAGACTCCTGTAGATGAATGAGGAGCTGGCCAAGAAGGTTGAGGAGTTAATGCAACAACAAAAGGAGTTGAGAGATTTTTGTTAGCGCCAAGCTCAATGCCAAGACAAACAATTCAAAACTTTCATGCATTATGTCTATGAAGTGTTCGTTTAGCGCATTCTGGCACTAATTATCCCTCCTTCTCTTCAACAACCCCTACGATTTTAAGGCCAAGTCTCCTCCTGTGACCAACAATGATACCATTACGGGAGGAAATTAAATCTGAGGGTGTTTTTGTTTTTGGCTTCTATGTATTTTAATTTTTCTTAAGGATTTTGTAAATATTTTTTGAACGCATTGTAACTCTTTTTTTATCTATTCAATGAACAAGTTACATGTTTTCTCTTTTATCATTATTCCTGAGTTAGTCGCTTGTGTTTCTTTAACGCCTTGTTGCTTCTCGCCTTGTTTGTGTGTTTGCGTTTTGATCTCAATAATAACACTTATGCTAGCCAAAATTTAGATTCATTAAGATAAGTGTTAACCCATAAGCCTTAGGATCTATCCTTAGAAAACATTTCTTGAACTTAGTATGCGTGCAATCTTTACCTCAAACTTCGTTTGCAAAATTTTTCTAAGGCAACCTCATAACTCGATTTTAGCAATGAGGACCTTGCTGCCTTCAAAATTTGGGGGTGAGAGAGGTTTAAGCTTATGGGTTCAAATTTCATGAAAATCTCTTAATATCAACATTGCTAAAAAAAAAAAAAATCTTTTGGACAACAACTCCGCTATCACAACACAAAATTAGCCTAATAAGAGTTGAGTAGTGAATGACTCTTACTTGATGTTGGTTGTCTTCATGCACCCCGTAGTTGGTATGTCAAAACAAAGGTAAGTGTTCAGTCAGTGTCAATGCCAAGAAATAAAAAATGAGCTTGATAAGAGCTGAGTTGTGGAAGGGGTACCTGCTCCATGTTGGTTGCCTCCATGCACCCCATTATTGACATGTCAAAACGCAGGTAGGTAACCCATATCAATGCATGTCCGGTATTAAAGAACTTTAGTTAAAAATAAAAATGTCATAAAGAGAAGTTTTCTGAAAATTAACTCTAAGCACATTACTAAACAGAGGAATAAGAATGTCTGGAAATGAGTAAGAGAATTTTGAGTACTAAGCTTGCCGCATCTAAATTTAAGAAATATTTTCTAGACGAGGACTGAATAGGATTTTTTAGGGGAATTACTTGTTGAAATGAATCTCAAACTAGGAAGCATGTTGAGAGATCTAGTTAATGCGCTGATTTGAGTTGAGGTATACAATAAGACTTTAAATAAATGCTCAAGGACAAACATTATTCTAAATTTGAGGGTGTGATAACTTGTAAAAATACAAACTATTATATTCTTTATTTGGAATAATTAGAGTAATTTAGATAAAATACATTGACTTGAGAAGAAAATAGCATAAAAAGATCAACTCTATGTAGAGATGTCCACTTTCCCCATAGGGGTGGGGATTCCCCGTTTAGGTGGGGAATGGGGGAGGGAGTGGGGGAAAAAAATTCTCCGAAAGCTAAATGGGGACAGACGGGGAATGCATTCCCTGTCCCCGCCCTGTTCCTCGTCCCCGCCCCGTTAGACTTTTTTCTTATATTTATTATATTCATTTAATTTTATGTTATTTATTTTTATTATATAAATATTATATTTAATTTTCAAGATTAATGGTTAAAATAATGAATATGTTTGAATTAGTGTAAAATATATATATATATATATGTTTGAATTATAATAAATTTAGATTTTATATATATGAATAATTTAATAGATAATTATTTCCTTCAATTTCAAATTTTTGAGTAATTTCTCTTTAAATTTTAATTGTCCATGTGAAACTAATCATATAAAAGTTAACCATTTAATTAAAACTTTTTCATAATAGGGATTTATGGTAATTGAATTTTTTTAAAAAATCAAACGAGGAAAAATTCCCTGCAGAGAACCCGATCCCCAGGTTCCCTACAAATTTCTTGCAGGGAATCCCCACCCTGATCCCCATGGGGAATTTGGCGGGGATGGGGAATGAAATGGGGAACAGGGACGAGGAGCAGGGAAGGCATCCCCGACCCCGCCCCGCGGACATCTCTAACTCTATGTTCAAGCTGTTTACAAGATCTTTTATCCTGGAAATTATGATTTTTGTCTCTTTTGGACGTAGGATTTCAATAAGAAGAAGTCGAAAACAACTAAGGACAATTAAAAATGCTGTTAGACAAAGTGAGATCAAGCCAACAAGTTGATTCGAGCGTCCAAGAACCCAGCATCGAGTAGAATCAAGAGTAAAAGAAATTCATGATCATGTAGGCGGTGACTATCATGTCAAAATACAACTGGACGACTGATTCGACATAGTCATGACAAAGCCAATAAACCTGTGACGCAAAGAAATTAATACAACAGGGCATGAAATTAAATGCAAAGGTGTCAGGCAATCATGAGCACTACCTTTTGGACGCCTATAAATAGCCCACAAGAATTCAACTTCAAGGATAAGGAGACGAAATAGCAAAAGCTCTGCCGAATCTCCTTCATCTCCATTTCCATCTTCAACCTCGAGCTTATCCTTCAGGGATTCTAAGTGAGAGCTCAGTTTCATCTATTGGAAAGTGAGAGTTTAACTACATCCATCTGTGCAAATACTTCAACCAGCTACTATCTAAAGCCTCCAGAAGCAAGACGTTGCAACCAACAACTTGACACTATTCTTTCAACACTTTACTTCATTTGCTAGACATTCTTGTTTGTACTAAGATTGTGACATCAAAAGACTCACATTTTCTTTAATATAAATCAGTTTGCTCAACATTTATATTCATCCATATCAGTCTTATTTTCTAGCATGACTAACTATAATTTCTTAATGGGTTGAGCGAGTTAAACTAGCATTTTCCAAAGTTTTGCATAAGTTGAGTTCATCTTGTTTAATGCATGCTAAACACCTTGCATGAATCTATCGAACAAATAGATTTAAGTAAGAATGATCAACTGCTTAAGAGAGTAAGTGATAAAACCTTTCATGTAAACAAGAAAAGAAGTAACTTTAGAAATAAAGTTAGTCGTTTGTGTCACACCCCAACCCAAGTTATCCTCTTAACCTAGGAAGAGATGTGATAACAGCAAACATTGACCCTTTTACAATATCTATTGTTAAACCATACTCCTTTTCTTATTTTAACATGCATAATTCAAATATTATAAAATACATATTAACTTAATGTGGCAATTTAGGGTTTGTTTACAAGGTAAAAT
This sequence comes from Citrullus mucosospermus, assembly GCA_030954485.1. NCBI lineage: Eukaryota > Viridiplantae > Streptophyta > Magnoliopsida > Cucurbitales > Cucurbitaceae > Citrullus > Citrullus mucosospermus. The sequence continues at coordinate 10,179,461 of CM062060.1, forward strand.
ATCCCTAGCTTATACTCCATCCTAACTTAGAAGTACTTTAACTAAGGTATGGCAAACCTCAACTTCGCACAACAATAAGAACTCTGGTGCTACCTGGAAAGAAAACATAAAAGAAAGGGATGAGCTTTACAAAACTCAGGTTTTCTGCCTCAAAATTTTTCTTAACTCCACAAGCTTGTGCTCAACTTTTCACTCCCTAAATTCTTTTCTCTTTAACATAGAAGCACTAAGTCAAAATTCTGGGTTTCACATTTTGTCGATAAGAAAATCTGCATGCGTCTTAGAGATAAGATAAATGTGGCATAAAAGCATCGAGAGGTGAGTTATCAATTTTAGAGTTTCAGATATGAACATCTGCTTATGCATTACTTAAGAAAATGATAGTGAACTCCCCTTAACTCTACTTTATCTATTGATTTTTCCATTTCTCCATGCCAACTATTTGATTATATTTGTACTTAACACTTTCACCATCACCACATTTCACGCATCACTACCCTCCATGATCACCAATCCACCTTCACTCTTGTTTATACCCGTCTATAATTAAACCATTTGTAGATTTTTCAACGCATTCTTTTCAACGCCTCATTTGTACAGAACATTGCATTAAATCAACAAAATCGCTACATACAACTGTCGCAAATCCCTACATTCGACCCTGGTTTATCTAAACTTGCACTTGGGTTTTTATAGGAAAAATTGTGTTTAACTAAGAGATTTTATTTCATTCATAAGCACGATATAAGGTTTTTAATTTATAATTCTTTCGAACTAAATTTATCCCAACATAAGGCAACTAGCCTTGAAAGGAAACAAACATACAAACCATTTTTCATACGTACCTTAACAAGGTTACACGTGTACTATGATACGTTAACTTGATCAGCAAAGTGAAGATGTCAAAAATAAGTCCATAATAGGCATGTCACATGGAAAAGGAAAATTAAAAAAAAAAATAGAATAACAAATAACAAACATAAAAATTGATAAACTACATATAAGAAAGTATGATGGTAAAAAATAATTTATTTAACTGAGGATTTACCCTTTGAAAATGAAAAGGAGATCCAAAACCTAACTCCTTTGGACATAAATTAGTTTTGGAAGAGGTGGTGTGATTAAGAAGAGAGAATTGAGGAATATATATAGAAGTTGAGTTAAACAACCCAACCAACCATCAGAATAGTGACATAAAATTAATGGAATTGACATCCATCAACCACCAACTCAACCAAAAAATTAAAAAATAATAATAATAACTAAGAAAAGTTAGCATCAATTTTCATTTTATTATTGCAAAAGAAAAGTAAAAGTAACTAGTTTGGTTAGAACTAGACTAATTATCCAACCATTCAGAACCATAGCACAACGGTCCAATTAGGAAAGCATCAATAATGATAAAAATAACTATCAAAATAGTGGCCTCAGGTATGGAATTTTAATTTGCTCATAATGAAAAAAACAAACATAAATAAAGAATTGAAAAGATATCACAAAACTGATATATAAGTTCTCTAAAAAAATAATGCAAAGAAAAAGTGAAACACATATAATTAAAAACAAATCTTTAATTCCATGAATGAAATAAAGTTCTAAGAGGAAACAAAAAATTGAAAACAAATCCCAAAACTGACAAAATAAAGCATGCTCGAGACAACAAACACAAACGAGAATCAAGTTGATTTAAGGAGTTCAAAAAAAAAAAAAATCATAATTGGGATTCAAATGCAAAATGTAATTTTAGATGTAAAAACAAAGGAAGAAAAAATTGGCCAACCCAAAAGAAGAACAAAATAGACAACCAAAAACAAGAATAAATGAAAATAATGCAAAATGTACTTTTAGATGTAAAACAAAAGGCAAACTTCAGAGTTCAATTAGAAGATTCCTCATCATCGGCCTGAAAATGGTGGGAAGGAAATGAGGTTGGGATTCCAAGCCGGGATCAAAACCATCAATCCAAATGTGGGGTTTGAATTACAATACATTACAAGCCTATTCCATTCAAATCTCCTAAATAAGTCAACCAAGATCTGAAACATGCAAACTAGGACCAAAGAAAAACCGATTCGAAACAATCAAAATAGTACCAAAGAAGAATAGAGATCTAAAACATGTGAACCATAACCAAAGAACATATCTGAAACAATCAAACAAGTACCAAAGAAGAAAATGTTTGAAACATGCAAACTTGAGCTAAATAAAAACATATCTAATTCATTAAAACCAAGAACAAATAAGAATAAAATTGATTCATTCAAACCAAGACCAAATAGGAACATATCCTAATCATGCAAACCAAAACCAAAGAACAATGGATTCAAAACATTCAAACAAAGGCCATGACCAAATAAGCACATGTCTGAAGCATGCAAACTTAGACCAATGATCAATAGATCCGTAACATGTAAACCCAAGTAAAAACCAAAGAAAAGATCGGGAAAAAAAAGAAAGAAATGAAGATCCATATTGAAATAGTATGCTTAATAGGAAAAATCAGATGAAGAAAGAACCATCATCATCAGCCTTAAAGGTAAGCGACTAGCCTTTAGGTGTGAAGGAGCCCTCCCCTACCAAGCTCCAAAATGTCACAAAGACCCCTCCTATCGAGTTCTTCAAGGCGACGAGAGGTAGATTTTTGGCCGTCAGAGTGGTAAGAGAGAACTTCAACGTTCCCTTGGTTCCATAGATTAGGGTTTTCAAAGGAGATAAAGTTGATATAAGAAGAAGACAAGGAGTCACAGGAGCATTGATGATGAGAAAACGAACATTGATTAGGGTTTCAAAGAAAAGAGAATAAGGTTTGAGAGAAAGAAAAGAGCATGTGGAAGAGAAGACTGAGAGAGGTCTAAGGAGAATTGATGGTGCATTGTGACGCATGAGTGGGTTGGAAACCGAATGAAAATGCTTGAAACCATGGAAATGGGAAGGGAATTGAACATAGAATTGATAAAGTGTTTGGATTACAAACCAGGCCTATAACTGTGAATCCAAATGTGGGCTTCAGATTCCATTCATTACAAGCTCATTCCATTACCCTTCCCCAAACAACCCTTTAAAGGTTAGTTAAAGTAGCGTGCAACATGAGTGAGTGGCTAACTATTTTGATGGCATGATTGGTAGCTATTCATGATCATGGGTATTTACTCTCATAGCGGTTAGTTAAGCTTGATCATGGGAGATAATAGGGGTGAGCAAGGCAATCCAAAGATTGAGCGGAATGACTGAAACTAGCAGAACCTACGACAGGCAGCCGACCAAGAAAAATAAGAAAAATCAACTGAACCGACCAACTCCCTTCTATTATTAAAGAAAAAATACCTGACTGACACACTGCACAAGGGAAGGTGGCACACTACACAAGGGAGAGGTAATACTACATAGTTCACACCTTGAAAGCTAGAATTATCAACATAATACATTATTATTTTTTTAATAATTCATTACAAATTATTTTTTAACCATTTTTCTTTCATTATCAGTTTATCACATTTTCCTTTTTTTTTTCAACAATATCTCTCCACTTTTCTTCACCCTCTATTAAAATTAAATATTTTTTTTTTACTTTTTCCGCTCTTTCATTTTCTTTCCCTCCCTCTTGTTCGATCTCTCTCTTCCTTCTTTCCCTCTCTCTTCCTTCACTATTTTCTTTTATTTTTTATCATCTGAATTTTTCTTTTATCTTTCAAGTTTTTCTTTTGAAGTGAAGTATTGGCTGGTAGCTCCATGACTAATAGTATTTTTCTTCAAGTTTTTCATTTGAAGTGAAATATTGACTGGTAGCTCCATGACTAATAGTATTTTTCTTCTTTCTTTCTTCTATTATTTCCTTTTTTTCCTCCTTTCTCTAGTCTTTTGTTTATTTCTCTTCAAATCAAAGTTTTCCCACTCTTCGTCGGAGATCAAAGCCACAACAAACAAATAATTTTCTTCTTCTCAACGACCACGACCAAGTTTCTGTTTGAAAACTAACAAAAACTGACTGGCCACTCGTGTGATCAGCTGGCTAATGTTCTTACTCACCTCAAAATTGTAGGAACTGACCAATGGAAACTGATTTATTGGTAGGCGACGGTAATTTTCACCTAAAACCAATGCAGCATGATAAATGATCACCATAAGAGGTTATTCCAAGATCACGGGTCTTTTGGGAAAAGTGGTAATTGCTCAAGTAATGGGGAGTTACCAAGTAGTGGGAGAGGGGAGTAAACATTCGAGATGTGTTTAGTTACTTGTTAGTGGGCATGATCGAGGTAAGTTTCCTAAAAGGTAGGATAGTTACAAGGTCTAGGTGAGCGAACTTTTATTTGTAAGGGAGGTAGGCGATTGCCATCCCCACTTAGCACACTCGCCTCATCTTTCTCTCCCCCACTTCCTGTCATCCACGCTTATAGAAGGAGAAGCTTGGGAATGTCCTAACCATCTTCTTGGTGGTGGAAAAGTCTTGTAAGAGCACTTGTATTCCCTTAAGTCTTTTAAGCTACAAGAGAGTTGTAGTGGTGGCTATTTTGTTTATCAATAAAGCTATTATAGGTAACATTATTAACATACTTGTGTTTCTCTCTTCTCTTCTTACTTAGTGGTGAGTGAGTGGATCAAGGTCAAAGCGTGCTTATGTAGATGATCGTTTTTTAGTGTTCAATGGGTATCTATTAGGCAAATTAGAAGGTTGAACTAAGGAAGCCTCCTTAGACCGCATGGGTTAAAGATGAAAAATTCCTCCTTGGAATAGACCCCATAACAAGTGGTATTAGTGCCATGTGGTATCCTGTGACAATATAATCCATGTGGAGGTAACATCTACCCTTGGGTACTTTATCATAATAGTAGAGTAACACTAGCCAATGTACAGGAAAACTCACTCCCAACCTTTTTCATTTATAATATGAATACGGAATATACAAGCTAGTGACACATGTCATGAAATCCATGACATGCCCGACTTTACAAAACCTGCGTTCGAACCCTCCATCAAGACTCCACCTTGATGGATTACAACATCGTTCCAACTTGATTCCCCGAGCATGCAGTGAAAGAACTTCCTCCCAAGGAATGATTCTCTCTACAGATCAAAGAATGAATCCTCTCTACAAAGAAATTTCAAAAATCCACCTCGTGACAATTGTAATATTAAAATTAAAGGCTTAGTTTTTTGGGCCAAATGAGTATTATTAAATACATAAATTATAAGATATAACAACATTTCAACTATATATTTCACAAATGTCAATTTTGAAGAAAATTTTCAGCTTTAACATGGCTTAAAATCCTACAAATTTTTTTATTCTAAATTTATCCTTAAGTTGTTGATTTTTATATTTAATTTAATGATATAATTGGATTTAATTTTTTTTTCATGTACTATTCATTAAATGTATGTTATTTTAGTATTTGATGCAACAATATAATTTTGTTCCTTAATCATCTCTTGGTTGTGTAATTTTTATATATTTATTTTTTTAAATCTTGTGTAATTTATGTATATTATTTCTCTAAGTTGGTGATTTTGTATATATGTGTTTGTGTATTATATTGGTCTTCACTATTGATTAAGTACGAGTGAAATATTGAATGTTCAATCATGTAATTTCCATAATTTTTGTACCATATGTGTTGAAAATTTCATTTTGACCAACGTTTATATATATTACTCAAACATATATTTCAATTTTCTTTTCAATTTAAATTATATAACTCATATTATTAAGTATACCTCGCATTTACGAGATATAAACATGAAATGAAATAATAATATATATCTCGTATTATTAAATATATCCCATATTTGGGAAACATAAACATGGAATAACCAATAATATACATTTTATATTAATTAATATACCTTAAATTTATGGAATATAAATGTAAAATGTAAAAAATATAAAAATATATAGAAAATTATTTGAAATGACAAAATTTTGAAAAATTTCCAAATAAACTTATTCAATATATATATATAAGTTATTTAGTTAAAATAACATATTAAAGTAAAAAGAAAAAAAAAAAAAAGAAAAAAGACCTAAGTCTTCTCCTCCTTCACGTGAAGAGCAGCACCCTGTGCTTCATGCTGCCCTCCGTGACATTCTGTTCGACTGAAGTCCACCGCACGCCATCGACTGCTTCACGTCGCCATTTGTGTCGAGATTGCCATTGTTGTAGAAGATAGCATCGATAAGTGCTATGGATCTTCCTTCTTGTTTTCTCTCTTTACTTAGATCTCTTTTCTGCCACTGTTTTCTAGACACCATCTCTTCTGGTGTTGTGTGGTCATAAAGGGAACCAGTCAATAGTGTTTACGTGAGTATACGATCATTTTGTAGTTTTTTTGTTAAAGTCTTGGTTTTGATATGGTTCGCTTCAATTAAATTAAGGAATGATTTAGAGTTTGATGGGGATTTTAGTTGTTGCCCAGCAAGGTTGTTTGACAACATTCAATTTAAATGTATTGCAATAATACAATATATTTATATTTGGTTAGTTTGTTTTATTTTTTTTTTATTTTTTAAATTTGTTGTATTTGTTTTAGTTTAAGGTTTGTTTTCATCCATTTTAGTTTGAGGGTAGTTTGGATATTTGTTAATTAAATATTTTTTTATTTAAACCTTCGATTTTGAAACTTTTTCTTTTTGCTATTTTCCTAAATGAAACCTTAAAATTTGTTACTTGTTTTGTTTTTTTATAAAATTTAAGAAACATCATTTTAAACAAATCCAACTCCAAGGGCATTAGCGGCCCATCAATTGAGTTTATTAGGCCGAAATGAAATATAAGAAGCCCAGCCCAGGTTTCAAACTAGAAACCACACAAGGAAAGTCCTAAAGAGCAAAGTTATAAGAACAAATTCCACCGCCTTCTCTTTCTGAAACCTCTCGACGGCCGAGAGGAGCTGCCGCGCCATAGAAGCCGAACAAATCCAGCTCTCTGTTCTACTGCCGAATTCAATTCTTATCTTATTTCTAATCGTGTTTTTTCTTTTTTATCAAGCTATTTCGATTTGAAGTTTATAAACTGTTGATAAGCTCAAAGAGTTTGATCTTCCATGGCGACGGCTTCTCACGCACAAGCTGTCAAGTCTCTCAACAAGTCCCCTGGTCGCCGGCGTTTTGTTGTAAGCATTTTCTTCGCTGCTTACCTTCGGGACTCTTATGTTTATGTTTTCCGTTGATAATTAGGTTCTTAAGTTTGGCTACCATGAAACCAGTACAATTGAGTGTGTGTGTGTGTTTTTTTCATGTCTTACTGATGCTTAGTTCGAATATTGGGTTGAATATTTGTAATGTCTTAATGAACCCTAGTCGAATGCAGTTTGTTTATTGGGGGATAGCTATACTGGGGTGGGCTTTTGTTTTTATCTTGAATTTTATAAATGTGCATGTTTGTCAACTGGCTAACATATGAAGCAAAATTTATTTTATTAAGTCTTCTCTCTGCTTATATTAGTACGAAATTTAGACTATTTTTCTGAAAAATAGCAGTTGTTGGTTAGTATCTAATGTTTCTTTTTCTAGCGACTTTCCCTGTCTCCAAATACTTTATGATAATGATTTTGTACGTATTTTTGAGATATCGTCCTTTTCTTTTTCCTGCTTTACAGTTCCAGACATTCTCCCAGAGAGTACAAGAAATTGACATTGATGTATACAGAAGCCTCGATAAAGTTAAGTCTGAGCCATCCGAGGGATCCTGCTTTTTTCGGGACTGCCTTATAGAATGGAGGGTATGTCTATGCTAACTTTCTTTTTGGAGGGTGGAGGCTTTCTTTTTTGCCCTTTTTAGATGCTAATATTTGCATGACATATGTCTAATCTGGTTTGGTATATACTTATTCCTCCGGTTGTTATTTTATTTCTGTTTGAGAGCTTTGGTTGATGAAGGTAGCTATAGTATATAGTAATTTTGTTTTTGTTTAACATTAAACAAAATTTTTCATTGAATAAATGAAAAGACTAATGATTAGAGATACAAGCTCCAAAAGGGAGTTAAAAAAGAACAAAACTAGAAACAAAAAGAATAGAAAGTGCCCCAATAATGAATAAGGAACCAGGATAGAACATACAAAGATATTGAGGCTTGAACCAAATTTGAAACATGAACACCCACAATAAAGACAGAAGATTTTGAAATAAACAAAGAAAAAGCTTGCAAAGAAAGAACCCCTGGTGCCAAACACTCAGGAAAACCCCTGAATAAACCCAAAAAGACCTTTGAAGATGAGATAATACGTCTCCAAAACAGTAGGAACCTTTGAAGATGAAGACTAAAACACCTGACAACTGAGAGGACAACAAGCTGAAGAGAAACTTTTCACCGAAGCTAAAGCCACAAAGAAAGGCATCCGAAATAGTAGCTGAGCAATCAACCTTGCTAGCAGACTAATAGAGTGCACTTAGAAGCTTGAAAGAGTAAAACCAAAACATAGTTGAAAAACTGGAAGGAAGAGTTTGAAGCAAACAGAAGGGGACCTCTAAAACCACAAAAATCCGAACAAATCTCGCATAACTAAACCTTTAGATGGTTAAGAAGGAATTTCATGCATCTCGAGATCACAAACTTCAATAGATTTGACAGACATTGGGGATAGAGGAGATTGGGAGTTCCCTCATCACAATACTGAAATAATAAACCAAAATCTTCATAATAAGAATCTACAAAAACATCATCCTCCATGTTAAATTTCAAGGGTGTAGTAAGGACCTTTGTCGTGTGAAATTAAGCTTCATAAGATGATTCCACACTGCTCATGCTAACTTCAAATTCAGTATCAGAATTGACAGCAGGCGAGGGAGGAAAAATTGAAGAGTAGTAAGGTCTTATGTTGTGTGAAAAACTTCTATAATCAATTTTTTTATTACTGGAATTGAGGTGCTTTTCAAAAGCTTCCCATTTTTCTTCCCCAATAAACATGTAAATATATCATTTACTTGGATTTAAATGAACACAAGGTTACTGACTAGAGTTTTTAATTTGAGCAGGAAAGGTTACCTTAGACTGTGATTTCTTTCTTTCATCCAAGTTAGTTTATTGAAAAGGATTAGGATAAGTCAGGGGAGATTAGAAACCAAAAGATCACTGTCATATATATTGGCTATAACCTTTAGATTAAATCATGCTCAAGTAAATGTGGGTGTTACGAGTAACATTTTTGTCAGAAACTTAATTTGCAGACTAATTAGTTTTGTGTGATTAGTTAGCCTTCTCGTCTGCTAGAATTTTATTTATCTTTTTCCAGTAAAAATATGTTAACATTTCATTTTTTGAATCTATTTCACCAATGCAGGAATTAAATACTGCAGAGGATTTTATTTCTTGTTACGAGGAACTTATTCCACTGGCACAAACATTACCTTTAGTGATACTACACAAGGAGTCTATATTATCAAATCTTCTTTCTAGAGTACAGATAAAAGCAAGGCTATCTCTTGAGCCTATATTGAGGTATTCCAAGCCTGTTTGTTAATCATCTCTGAGTTGGATATTATACCTTAGTTTTTACTCGTATATCAGTTTTTTTTATTTTATTTTATATTTTTAAAAAAACCTGAAAAGTCAAAAACTAAGGTATAATATTTCACTCGTATTTCAGTTTCTGTGTTCAGTAACATGCAGATGATTGACCATGAAATTGAAGCTATGTTAAACTATAATCCCTATTCTTTTTTTTTTTTTTTTTTTTTTTGTTTCAGTTTGTTCTATTTGCTATCAAAAAAATTTGTTAGTGTTTATATTTTTGAATAAAATGGAACTTGAATACCTACTAGTGAGTTGAAATAGATATCTTAGTCTAGTGCAGGTGCACATTGTCAAACAAGTAATTAATGGAAATATTCTAAGTAACATGTCTGGAATGAATTAAAAAAAATCCAAAATCCAAGCATAGATTTTCTTCAAAAGTGTAATTTTGGTAAACGATGTGAAATAAATTGGGAAGGTTGTTTTGAAAAAGAAAAAATAGTAATGGGAAAGAAGGGATCCCATCCTAATTGAGATGCTTGGGGCACCTCCTGATCCACAATTCTTCTTTGTCTATTTTGGATATTTTGTCTCTTTGTAATTGAGCTATTGCTCTTTTCATTATATCAATGAAAAGTTCCGTTTCCATTTTAAAAAAAAAGGACTTGTAGCCTAATTTGAAATCACAATTGCAACTCAAAACCAATGCATAATGAATCGATTTCAACACCTCAATATTCTATAAAGTATATTTAGGAGGCTAAGCCATTAAACCCATGAACTAAACATATGTGAACTTAGTTTAATTCAAATGCAATCTTTTTTTGGTTCTAAAGATTTTGCTCCATGTCTAGGGTTGAAGGCAAAGTCTTATTTCTAAACTCTTTTCTTAAAATTCCTTTTATGAAGACCAAATCTTATCCAACCTTTTTAGTATTAGACTCATATACTAATCTTGGTGATCAATCTAGACTAATAATTAGGGGTGCAAAAATAAAAAAAATTGCCAACTGAAATGAACTGAATCGGTTGGTTTGGTCCGGTTTTTTTGAAGAATGGAGAATTATTGGTTCATTGAAGAGCAGTATCGAACCATTCGGTTCGGTCATCGGTTCATTATCCTAAAAAATCGTAGAAAATCGAACTGAACCAGCCGAGAGTGAGAAAGAGAGCAAGAGAGATAATCACTCTTATCTCTCTTGCTCTCCTTCTCGCTCTCGCTCTCCCACTCTCTCGTTCTTGCTTTACTGCATCGATTAAAAATTGAACCAAATCAGCCTGAACCAAATTAGGTTGGTTTGGTTCAAGAATCGAAACCAATGTGAACCGGTTTTCAACGGTTCTTCTTCATTGGAAACTGAAAACTTCGGTTGGTTCATGGTTCGGCCGAAAATTGGACCGAACTGAACCATGCACACTCCTACTAATAATGATAAATAATCAATAAAAGCAAACCTTGCTATGATAATAGCCAAGTTACTTTTTTACATATTGGGTCTTTTTTCTTCTGGAAGGACATTCACATATTTGAATCCAAAAGTAAAGTTTAGCTCATGATGAAAGAAATAAAGAACAAAAATAGAGAAAAGAAAAACTTCATAATAAGCCTAGCAAAAAGGGGTACGAACTATTTAAAAAAAATGGTACTAAAATTAATTGAAGAAATAACAAAGTGCATTAGGAAAAATAAAAGTATTGCTGAATTAAAAATATTAAAAAAAAGAGAATTGGGAAATTTGTACGGATGGCCCCTATCGAGAGGTCCACTCGAAATTTGGCCTCACTTTATTAAAAACGCTCGAAATTTGGCCTTCTGCTTACTTCAGTTGCGTATGAAAGTACCGTTTTGACCCCAAAATGTGTGTGAGGCCGAATGCAACCCAAATTTCTCGCTCTTTCCTCTCGTTCTAGACTCATTCCTCTCACTCCTTCATCTCATTCCTCAATTCATGTTGCTCTCCTTCTTCTTTTCCTTGATTTTTTCCATTTGCTTGAATTCTTCCTCTCGCTTCTTCCTCTCGTTTCTTCCTCTCATTTCTTACTCTAGCTTCTTCCTCTTCAATTTTATAGCTTTTTCCTTTTAGTTTTTTTCCTTCATTTGAATTCTCACTCTCGCTTCTTCCTTGTCAAATTTGTAGTTTTTTCCTTCATTCGAATTTTCACTTTGGCTTCTTCCTCTTATTTCTTGGTTTCACTCTCGCTTCTTATTCACGCTCCAACTTACATTTTTTAGTTGAAAAACAAGAGGGCGAGAAGAAAATCTCACCGAAAAAACGAAAAAAAAGAGAGTGACAGAAAAGAAAAAAGGGAAATAGAGGGCAGCATAAAAAGGAAAAAAGAAAAGAAAAGCAGAAAAAAACAACAAAGAAAGCAGCTGCAAAAAAAGAGAAGGGAGAAGAAAGAAGGAAAAAAGGTTAAAGTGGTAAATTCACACATTAGCAAAAGGACAAAATTTGAGCATTTTTTAAAGTGAGGCTAAATTTTGAATGGCCCCTAGGGGCCATCCGTAACAATTTTCCCAAGAGAACTCCACTAAATTTAAAGTTGAAATGAAGTGCAGGAACTAAAATAAAAACAATCCAATCCGAAAACTGTAAAATACAAGGAACTTGGAGCGGAAGGCTAAGCTTTTCTCTATCTAACGTGATTCTACATTTTTCAAGCATAATTGAGGTGGTATAATCCGGAACTTTTGAATGGGATTAGACTGAATAGCAACAGCAGCTGATTCAATTCCTTCAAAGCGTGATGTAAGAATGCAGAAAAATTCTCCAAGGATTGATATAAGGATCTGTTAGCCGTTCTTTATAAGCCAGCAAAGGCTAGAGTTTCTGCTAACCTTAGTATGCAAGAATATCTTCACCTCAATGTCTAGAATCAAGGAGAATATCATCCAAATCAATCATATATGAATTTTTTTCGTCCATAATGTTTTTGGTTCATTGTGTGAATCTGCAATTGCAATTTGCTTTTTAGGAATGCAGTTGCAATTGTGCATTTTGACACTTTTCAGCCCAAAGACATAAAAATGCACAATTCTCTCCATGATGACTCTTTTCACACCTTATTATGTTCAAATCAAATCTTAAGGATACACCAACACGTTTACTTTGTTTATACTAATTTGCTATTGTTGACATCATTTACAACAAAAAACACATAATTGTTAAACAATGAACTTAAGTTTTAGAATTAAATAACCCTCATAAATGAGTGTAATCAGTTACTCATTTTTTTATTAGCCTCAAGGACTAATATGCCAGCCATTGTGGTTGTTTTATTTACTTCACTGTATTAGCAAACTGATTAGACCATCTTTTCGTCAGTTTTTCTGAATTTTTCTTGTAATTTCAAACGTTGATTCTTTTGCTATCTTCTTGTAAGGTATGAATTTTGTGACTTTTCATTTCAGGTTGATTGCAGCTTTATCAAGAGATATATTGGAGGATTTTTTGCCGTTAGTTCCTTCTCTCTTGGACTGAAAATCTTGTTTGAATTTCTGTGCTTTATCGGTTCCCTAAATTTGATTGATATTATTTATGTCATTCGTTTGTTTTTCTTTTCTTTTATTCCTGTGCCAACCGTTTTTACCCTCTAATTTGTTTCTTTTCTGCAAGATTGTAGATAATCAAATTTGATTTTTTTTTTTTGTTCGATAAGAAACAATTAATCGAATTTGATTGTTAATTCACAACAATATCTATTACACCATATGCAACAGTAGAAACAATATTGATGTTGCCTAAATGACACAGGAGAGAATTCTCCAGTAACCCAAGGAATTTTGATGACTCAGAAGTGTCCGATGCAAGATATTAACCAAAACTATTAAACTAACTCACTACATCAATTCCTTCCTTCTCCAAAAAAACACATCCTAAAGAACAACTTTTTCTATTGTTCAAAAACATGCGAATTGAAAATATTTTCAATCCATTGAAGGACCAAGTGCTTATCAAATACTTGGCTTGCTGGAAACTCCTCCGGGATTAATATGCTTTTCTTGACCAGTTTTTCTGCTCACTGCTACCTCCAAAATAATCACCAAAAACAGAACTAGTCATCACCAGAACTCCTCAGCCTTAGAGTATAAATTTTTTTCAACCAAATGATCAGGAGAACTAGAGGAACACGTTTCTTTTACAGTATTTTGTGGCTCAAAGATTGTTTCATGTAGTTCTTCTGATGAATAGGATTATGATGAATTCGGTAAATTCATATTAATCTTGGTTTAATTCCTTGATTAATCCTTTTTAGTTTCCTATTTGGCTTTACTTCTCTTTTTAGTTTCCTTTTAAGATCTTATTTTGCTTTCAATTCTCTATAGATATAGACCTCTCTCATGTATTCTATAACTTTACATTCATTAATAAAATTTTCATCTCTTTGGTTCTTTGTTAATTTCTTGCTTTCAGCAAAGAGATTTTCAGAACAAAATAAAAATTCACCTTTTTCATCAAAATAATGAGTAGATGCCAAAAAGAATTCCTCCTCTACCGTTTTCGAAACTGCTTGATGAACCCATAAGGAACTTCTTCCTCCAAGTTCTTTGGTGCTGTCTGAATGCTCTCATCTTCAAGATAATTAATGTAACCGTTCTCAAGTTACAACTTAAATTTCCTTGTACCATTTTGGAGGAATCTATTGTAATCCATCATGGGATCATTTTTTAACACTTCAGATGTTTTATTCATCAATGAAATGGTTTTTTATCCCAAAAAAAAAAATAATAATAATAAAAATAAATAAATAAAATAAAAAATAAATTCTTATCTTGATTTGAAATGAACCCTGAATCTTGAATTTGCTCTTTCCTTTTGATTCCTCTATATTTTGAATTTCTTGTATTCGATTTTGGTTTGCCTTAATATTATCTATCTTCATTTATCTATTCTTGCAAAGTGGGCACTTTAATTGTTATTTGGTGTGCATTGTTGAATATTGAGCACAGTGCTACCTCTTGCAAACTACGCCAGGCCTTGGCTAGGACTTTGTAGAGGGTTTGAGAGGCCTTCATATGAGATTTGGTCCTGTATTAGGTTCAATTCCTTCTGGGTGCTGTTGACTAGGCTTTTTCTTTTCTGTATTTATTCGCTAGGTCTTATTTTGTTGGATTGGAGGCCATTTTTGTAGTTTACCTCCCCTTTTGTGGGCTCTCCTTTTTTGTATGGCTTTACATCTTTCATTTTTTCTCGGTGAAAGTTCAATTATTCATTAAAAGGACTTTTTTGGTCTACATTGTCAGGAGCCAATGTTGGTTTAGGCGATTGCTTTGATACCAATTTGGTGTAAGACTCAATGACAAATGAGATAATGGTCCATGAAATCTAACAAAAGGATTTTATCATGTGATTCAAAAAGTCTTCAATACAAGAGATAAACTCCGTATGGAGGATTTAATGACAAATTATGCACTTGAAAAATTAAAAAGAATTTAACCAAAACTATTAAATTTTAAACCAACTTACTTCATCAACTTTGTTATGTGAATGGTTGAGTCTTGTAACAATGCTATTTTTTTATTCTTCTACTGCCTTATGATATCATTATGTGACAGATTCCTGTCTCAATTAGCTGATGCATTGGTGTCTCTTCTAGAAGGTGGTGCAGCTAGGGAGCCAGAAATTATTGAGCAGGTATATATTCACTATTCACTTTTTACATATCAAGTCATTTATGCCATGCTTGATGTTTTATTCTAAGGCTGGATCATGTTTCTTGCAGATTTTTACATCTTGGTCACATATAATGATGTACTTGCAAAAATATCTTACACGAAATATTGTCGATTTGCTGAGGTAAGTCTTCTTCTTTTGCTTCTTATTCTTTATTGTGGTGAAAAAGAGCATATCTGTATGCTTATCAAGGCCCCACATCTATACCAAGGATGTAAGAATTTTTTAATGTCGTCTCTTGGGTAAGCTTGTATATTAGTTTGAATTAATTAAATATTACAACATACACTTCTCTTATTGGGTCATTGGTCTAAAAAGGCCCATTTCTGTGGTGGTGGTGGGACTTATTCTACTTAAGTAGTGGCAAAGTTTACATGGTGGGGACAGAATAAACATACATGTTAAGTTGATTGAAAATCATGAGCTTAGTAGTATCACCAGTTAAAGAAAGAAAGAATAGTGGATAAGGTGAAAAGAGCCACTATTGTACTTCTATGTTTATATGGTTAGGCATTTTACCCCAATATTTGTTGAAGAAGAATTGAAAACAATGCTAATCGATATTTTCGTCTTCTTGATTATTTATTAAAATCATGAATATTCACTAAATGTATGTATGTGCTCATGCGTGTTTATTTGAATTTTTAAGGGTTACAGCATCCTTAAGACATTACTCTAAAGATTACATTCAAGATTTCATGGCTGAGTCTACATCATTCTTGCTAAGGAAGGCACCAGTTGATCAGCTAAAAAATGGTAGGGCTTTTCAATATTTAGCTTTTTCAGATGCTAGTATTTTATAGGTCTTCCTATTTTTCTGTTTGCAGTTCACTACTAAAATTGTTTACCAAGTAAAAAGAAAAGAGTGAAAATAGATTGAAGACTCTCAACTTCATCTGTTCTGTATTTATTTAGACATAATTGTGGATCCTAATGTGATGCTATGATATCTTACAATGTTGTCATCCCAACTGTTTGGTACATCTCCTTCAACTTTGGTTGGTGGAAATATATAGGCAATCATCAAACTAGCGCCAACATCTATGGTTTCCTTAGAGTGTACGCTTGTTATCCTGTACGTATGATAAATTTTGTTGGGGTCACCACTCACCATCCTCTTCCCCAAATTTGCTCATCTCCTTAAATGCTTCATAGGGCTAGATGTCACAGGCCTTTTCCCTTGCAACACTAGATTTATTCTTTTTTAGAAACATGTAACACTAGAGTTGAAAAATCATGAGAGATTTTATTGTGCAAAGGAGTGGGAGTATATGGCAGCAATCATTTGGTCAAATGGAAAGAATGTTTCAACCACAAAAATCTGGGGATTTGGTCTTAGTCATGTGAAAATGAATTTTGCTTTAGTTTGGCTCCTTTTTAAGGGCTCTATTATTATTATTATCATTATTTTCTTTTTATGGCCCTTGTATTGTCAATTAGTTTGTCAGGTATCTCCTTTACAATGTCTATTTTCAAACTTCACAAAAGAGCCTTAAGGCAATATAAAGATAACTCACTGTGAAAGAGAGGGCTGAATCTCTCCTTCATACGACAAAAGATTTCTGTAAAATAAAACCTCTTTCCCTAAACGGACTGACCAGCATATATCCCCTCCCACATAACTGTACCCCTAGAAAACATTAACTAACTTTTCTCATGTGTAGTTACATTAACTGGTCGACGAAAGAGCATAACTAACTTTTCTTAGGTGTAGTTGCATTTTCTTACCCCTTGCATGAGTATTTCCTACAGAAGGCCTCACTTTTCTCCTTGAAAAAAATGAAAATGAAATTTAATCTCTTTTTGACAGGCGTCTTTAGGAAATTTCTTTAGGATTTCTCCTTATGACATTATGTAGGAGCATACACAGTATTTTAAAAGACACACTTTTAACTGAATTCTTCTGTTAAAAACCTTTTTTTCCCCAAGTGTCAAGAACTTTCATCCGAGAAGACGTGTGAAGATAAGATTCTATCATAAGTTTGGCGAAGTTGTTAATTTATATTAAGAGGGAACCTAACATTTGATTTTCTTTTTTTATAATGAAAAAGAAAGCACATACCTTAGAGGGTTACAATAAAAAATTGGTTGTCCAATATTTCATGAGGTTTACCAACTTGTCCTTGGTCTTACTTTCAACCATTTAATTGAAAGCGTGATACATTCCTAGTCATCCACGAAAAGCATCCATCCTTCTGATCATTAGGGTTTGTGTCACTTGTCAGAGAAAGTAATAGACTTGGACATAGTTTGCATTTCTAATAGCTGTGTCTATTGTATTAATATCCTCTGGAGCTGTTCCTTCTACTGTTGATGTCTACCTAATTCGAGTTAGGAGGGGAAAATGCTTGAAATGTTGTAGAGGACCCATGAATTGATACGGATGTTGGTATATTCAGTATATTAATATTATGGCTAATTGTCTTGAAAGATCTTGACACATGTGCGCACATACACACTTGTTAATCTATAAAGCTATATAACTTCCCAACATCTTTTACCCTTTTTCCTTTTAATTGATGCAGGAATTAAATGCATAATATTGGAGGTTGTTAAAAAACCTCTAGCTACAAGAGAATATGGCGCTAGTGCTTTGCTATTTCACACTATGAGAGGAACCTCATCAAGGTTTCATTCAAGAGCAGAACTGGTGTTTCGCTTTTTGATTAGTGGTCCAACATTTGAAATTGGCCAAGACTCCAGCCAAGGTGAATTTCTTTCTATCAAATATGCTAGTTCCATTAATTGTTAATTGTTTGTAAATTTTTTAATCCATCTCACTAATTTTGTTTTATGGACATGTCATCGTTAATCATTGTTTTATGGACATGTCATCGTTAATCATGGGGTGTCATTCTGACAGCCTCCTTGGTGTGGTGGCTAAATGGTACCCAAACACCTCATTAAAATGAATCTGTACTTCGAAAGAGAGAGAGAGGGTGTGGGGTGATAGGAACCAGACAAGAAGGAAAACTTACTAGACAATCCAATTGTTAATTGGACACTCCTCCCCTCATGGGATCTCTCTCAAGCCCGAATCCACTCACCACAAAGGTCATCCCTTCTACCGCTCTCGTACCTATTGATATATACTTAATGCTCTAATAACACTCTAAGTGCATTCCTGCCAGATAGGGAGGGGGGAGAGAGAGAATCAATCCTGTCCTTGTTTCATTTGCAAATACTGTTGTGCGATTTAATATGTCAATGATTATCTGTACTTTGATTACTAATCATTTCTTTCTCTCTCCACAACAGTTAACGGCAATTTCTATTCCTCTTATTGTTTCTATTCGTCTCTACTCCAGGTTTAGATGCCATTTTAGAAGTTCTCAAGTGCGTGTGTCAGAGATTATGTGAAGAAATGGATCTCAAGGAATTGGATATGATATGGAAATGCTTGTTTGAGGAAATAACAGATGCCATCTCTAACGATCACATGGTTCATATAAATCGCCTCTTGATGCTTCTTGCTTCAGCAGCTCAGAATGTGAATTGGAAAAAACTTCATGGTTAGATATCTGACAAGTACTCCTCTCTTCCAATTTTCTAGTATTGACCATGTTCTTAAAATTCTATTATTCTGAAAAAGCTGCTAATCTGTTATGTTTCATAGATTACAAACCAATGCTCGAGCTTGTAGACTTACTTGTGATGAAGTTCGCCACAACTCCAAGCCTTCTAATGGAGGATTGTTTATCCAGAATCATTGATACGATTTTGCAATTAATGTTAGTTATTCTTAAAGGTCTTCAAAATTCTGAGGACTCTCTATGTATTTCTGGCTGCTCATTGCGTTGGGCTCCAATATTTCGATTAAACAGCCGTAGGTATGAGCAGCATGTTCTTCATAAAATCTGACTCTTGGTATATAATATTACCTTGTGTCTTTAAATTTTAATAACAGATTTGAAGTTTTTGTTTTTAGTTTATTGACTTTTGTACGAGAAGTAATGGAGGAGGACACTAGTGTACTATGTGCATTCAGTACTAACATTTTGAGGTATACATCATTTCTTTTTTCTCCTTTTCTTTTTTTAATACTCTATTGCAAAAATAGGTGAGAAATGAGAAATCTAACGGATCTGCTATTGCATTTTCAGAGTGATGAATGAATTTTTAGAATCTTCACCTGAAGAAGTTATATATCTTCTGCTTTCCTTTTGTGAGAGATTACCAACAGAAGTGTTATGTACATCCGAAGAAGTTCCAAGGATTAATAATTTTATCCTAAAAATCCTTGGCCATTGGATTAAAGAGATCACTGATTTTGTGCAAAGCAGTTCGTCGACGATTGATATTAATGAATCTAAATTGGCTATATTATGGGGTGTTATTCGTTGTTGTCCATATATTCTAAAATTTCAAGCCAATTCATCCTTATTAGTGGACTTGATTGATGCACTTGATCGGCTTTGTACTGTTGGAGGTAAAGTTTAATCAATCATTTAATATCATATTGGTTTATTTCATCATAGTTTCTTTATTTGTGGCCACCATGGATTGAACCCGTGACCTCTTCTTAGGTCTTTATCAAGGTCATGCCCCCTTATTTACCACTAGGCCAACCCATAGGCCAACCCATAGGCCAACCCATGATGGTTTCATCTTATTTTCTTTTGACAGTGATATAGATTTGATGGGTGTATAAGATTACATAATAAGTACCTATTGCTCTTATACAACAAGTTGAAAGGTGCTTCTTCTAGTTGAGGAACTAAGGGTTTTGATGTTTTGTATATTTTTGCACATGCATGCACAAAATAGATATGTAAACTATGCCTATGGTTATGTTTATTGCACTAGTTGAGGCTGCCACTACTTTTATGTGCTTCACTTTCTCTTTTTCCTCTTTTGGAGGTTCTTAATTACAGTTGAATTTATTCATGCTCTTTTAGGCGACATATTTGGCGTCCCTAAAGAAAATTTGGAAAGCATAATTGGTGCCACCATAGGTGCTTACCTTAAGTTTCTCTCTAGCGAGAAGGCTGGGCTTGAAGAATTAAACAGACTTGTGTGTCTTGCCAAAAGATATAGCTCATGTTCACAAGTCTTGGTAGCTGTAGCTGATTATTTGGATTTTATTTATGGGTAGGTTGAAAATTTTGCATTCTAGACCCTGTTTTTCCCTTTCCCTCTCTCTTCTAATCATATTTCATCGATCACTTTGGTTCTTGGATGCATGTAGTATTCCTTAACCGTGTTAATTGTAGGCCAGCATTGGAAACTGACGTCAGCAAAAGAATCTATTCTGAAGAGTTTCAAGCCGATAAGGTTGAGGATGCAGTACAGGTGTTTGCAGATAATTTGCGTCACCCAGATAAAGGGGTTCGTATATCTACTCTCAGAATACTGTGTCATTATGAGTCTTTGCAGTCTGATACCCTCATAAAGGGCCCTTCAATTGATAAAGAGATGGAAACTGAAAATTTGGAACCATATTCTGATGATTCAGTAGGTGGTGAGGTAAGTTTGTACATGTTCCTTTGTTTTCTTGTTTGACATTGTGCTTTAGAGCTCTGGATTCACTCTCTAATTGTGCCAGGTCCTTCGTCTACTTCTCTCTATTGAATCGACCCCTACTTCGATATCTACCAGCAGAAAGATTATATTATTAATCTCTAGAGTCCAGATGGCCACTGAAAGGATACCTGAGGCTTACTTATCGGTTGCTTTAAATGGGATTATTGGCATTTTCCAAAACCGCTTTAGCTATATTTGGGATCAAGCATCTGAATGTCTAGCCTCTTTAATCAGAAGACACTCGGGTTTTGTGTGGGATAAACTAATCTGTTATTTTCAGCAGTGGTTATTCCTACTTGATCAACCGGGCATTGATACTTTTGAATCATCTGATGAACTAAATGGTGTGCTTGCGTGTGCCATTACAATTTTTTTAGCTTCACAATTTCATTTAAAATAATCATGCTACTGATGCACTTTTTGTTGGTTACCAATTTTGGAATGCGTAGTTAAGTTCCTTGTTTCAGTAAAGAGCTGTTTGTCATTTTATGTTTAAACAATTTTTTCATATGTAAGATTTTTGCTTAAGTAATACCGTTTCTTTGCTCTTATCCCAAAAAAAGAAAAAAGAAAGAAAAAAAGAAATACTTGTTTCTGTGCAATAAAGAGTGGCCTATTCTCACTGCTATGTCTGGGTTTCAGAATAATTTTTTGAAGTTTGGCTTCACACTTTTTGTCTTTCAGATCTAGTCAGATGTTTCCGCTCATTTGTTGTTCCTTCACCAGACAGTACACCACTCTTTACTCTGTTATCCTTGGTGCTTCAATCATTACAGAAGAATTCGACTATCGTTGAATCTCAGTCTCAACGGATGTTGCCTCTGTTCTTAACATTTTTAGGCTACAACACTGGTCATGTGGATAGGTGATTTATAAATGGTCTCATACCTCATTTTATTTTTACAGGTCTAATGTTTGTTTACTCCACTCCTTCAGTTTTCTTATTTACAATATTCTTTTGCTTGTCCTTTGAAATTACAGTGTCGATTCATTCAAACAATATGCATGCAAAAGCAAGGAGTGGAAATGTGTGCTGAAGGAGTGGTTAAACTTGCTGAGAAAAACCCGTAACCTGAAGTCTTTTTACAAGAGTGACTTCCTTAAAGAAGTTTTGGAGCAGAGGTTAGTATTAAAATTAATGAAACGCCCTTCTATTCAATGTCACAAAGGTTTATATTGGATCTATCTTTTTTCTTCTGTTAATTGCTTCCGTTGGGGAAACTGCTGGTTCCTTACTCTAATGCTTCTATGTATACGTGCCTTGGTTGAATTTTTCTAGGCTTTTGGACGATAATGATGCTGAAATACAAAGCAAGGTCCTTGATTGCCTCTTAATGTGGAAAGATGACTTCTTGATCCCATATGAACAACATCTAAAAAACTTAATCTCCCCCAAGACTTTGAGAGAAGAACTTACAAGGTGGAGCTTGTCAAAAGAAAACAATCATATTGATGAACGACACAGACCTAATCTCATACCTTTAGTTACTCGCTTATTGATGCCAAAAGTTAGAAAACTGAAAGTTCTTGGCTCCCGCAAGGTATATTCTTTATTGGGTACAATATATATTGTTTATGATGATACTCGGAATAACATCTTTGTTATTCTTGAGATTTTTCAGCATTTGTTTCTTTTTGTAGAGCATACTTGCGTGCATGGGTTATTCATGTTGATTGATTACTAATCAGTATGCCATATTTAATTATACTTGAACGATTTCATTGTTTGTTGGTGAAGCATTACTTGCATGCATAGGTTGTTTGGTTTGATTGATTTACTGGTTAAAAATATTTGGTTAATCCTGAACATTCTCAGTGGTTTTAGTTAAGCAGACTCAAGTGTTGTTTATTATGCATAAAGTTGTCATGAAGGATGGCTCGTTTTCAATTTGATAGTATGGCTGGCTCAATCTTATATATTAAAGGAATCAGAATCACAAAGAATACTGAGTTTGATATTTATTTTATGGCAGCAAGCCAGCGTAAATCTTCGAAAAGCTGTCCTTCAGTTCTTTGCACAACTTGATACCATAGAGCTTCCGCTTTTCTTTGCCCTGTTACTGAAGCCCTTGAACATTATTCCAAGGGAAGCTGATGCAAGTGCTAACTGGTTTTGTAACTTACACCTGGTTTCAATGAATGCATCAGCAACTAACATCTTGAAGTACTTCTCAACAGAAAGTATAGTAGCGTTGTCATGGAAGAAGAAATATGGTTTTATGCATGTTATTGAAGAAGTTCTTGCCGTTTTTGATGAAATGCTTGTTAGTCCATTTCTCAATATAATATTGGGTTGTGTTGTCCGAATTTTGGCAAGTTGCACATCAAGTCTTCATGTGGCAAGGCAAAATGAAGCGTTTTTATATGAAAATGGAAAGACATATGACAGGAATTCACTTGAGATGAACAAAGAAGCAGCATCCCCTGGCCTGGTAATGCTTCCATTCAGATTAGGTGTTTCTTTGATATCCACTTTTTTCATATAACCTTCCTGCCACCCCGTCTTTTCCTCCCATTATGAAAGTGACTATCTATCTGTGTTTGTCATACAACCTCCCCTTCTTTGCCTAGTTTTGAATTTAAGGATGATGTTTAAATTAGCTATTCTTGGTTCCAGCTATCTGAATAGTGTGTTGTTAATTTCTGGTCAAAATATTTTTTACTGGTGTTGAGATCTGTACTGGCGGGGAAGTCCTCTCATTTACCTTGTAGTCAAGGCCGTCAAGTCCTTTTGTCACGGTTCTATTTGCTTCAGTGAAGCAAAATGCTGATTTTTCTCCTCTTCCACTTATTTTCTTGTATTCTTTATTGATTACATGAGATTGCTTATTAATTATGGAACTTGAAGCTTTAGATTACTGACAATGTTTTCTTTTCTTCTAAGCAGACCAGTACAGCTGTTAAGCAGCACAAAGATTTAAGGTCTTTATGTCTCAGAGTCATTTCTGTCATTCTTTACAAGTACGAGGATTTTGATTTTGAAATCGAATTCTGGGACCTATTTTTTATGTCTGTTAAATCTTCAATTGAAAGTTTCAAGCACGAGGGCTCAAGTAGTGAAAAGCCAAGTTCACTTTTCTCTTGCTTTCTTGCCATGAGTAGAAGCCGCAAACTTGTGCCACTGTTGGCTAGAGAGAGAAATCTTGTTCCTGATATTTTCTTCATCCTCACTATCTCAACAGCATCTCAACCCATCATATTGTTTGTTCTTCAGTTTATTGAAAACTTGTTGACTTTTGACGGTGAGTCAGATGGCAATGATAGTGCTGTGAGAAGCGTTCTACTTCCAAATCTTGATTCACTTATTCAAAACTTGCATGTTCTTTTCCAAAGTGGTGATGCGAAAAAGAGGTATGTGTTTTCCTATGGTGATGTGATTTATTGTTTGTTCTGTTAAGTATTATCTACCATGTAGAACATTAAGAATCATCTTAATAATTGATGTCTGCATTTATCTTTTTGTATTAGAAGATTGTAAACACACTTAGGCTTAATGTCGCTACATCATATGTAATTATTAGAAGAATAATATTAATTTGTCTATTCGAAATGTTTCTTATCAAAACAAAAATACATAATAAAAATAATTTGTCTATTTTGAAAATATAAAGGTTTGAGTTGGAACAATTTAAACATCACTACTTTATTATTTAAGATTCAAAATCATTGATGTTAAATTTAGAAAAAAAGAAAAGAATAACATTGAAGGCAGAAATTTATAGAATAAGTAAATCCTTTTTTTTCTTTGAAAAGAAAATTATTTCCACTCTAGGGGAGTTTGTATCTATTGAGCATTTATTCCTTTTTATGTTTCATGTACTCGTGCTAAATATTATATGGATGGAAACTAAAATTATATTCCACCACTGACTTGTAATAATTTCCCGTGTCATCATTCCAGGAAATTGATAGAACACCTCAATGGACCAATGATAAGAATTTTCAAATTACTCTCGAAGCTTGTAAGGGACCAATTACATGCAAAGAAGTTTGTAGAAATCATACTCCCATACTTAACTCAGACTGGTCGTACTTCTGGTGAGAATATTCTCCTTATTTTTAGCAGGAAAATACCGTAAGAAAATTGACTCATCAAATTAGAATTAGAATTTTGTAAATGATTTGAAGCCCTAACTTTGCCTTGCAGAATCTCCTGCTGATACTCTGCAAGTGGTACAAAATGTGGTTCCCATTCTAGGGACCGAGAGTACAACAAAAATCTTGAAAGCAGTTTCTCCTTTACTGATTTCTGTTGAGCAAGATTTGCGTTTGCTTGTATGTGATCTCATCAATGCTCTTGCAGAAGTTGATTCTTCCATTCTCTGTGTGGTAAAGTTCAAATTTTCTATGTGCATTCAAGTTCTTTCAATTGATGATTTTTGTTTTGTTTTGTTTTGTGTGTATGATTTCTTATCCAAAAAGAACGATACTGTTGTAATTATTCTATCTTTTTTTCATTTTCTGTAGGCTCAAATCATCCGTGGTTTAAATGCAACCTCTGCTATGGAAATTGGTGGCCTTGATTTTGACACTATTGTCAATAGTTATGAAAAAATTAATGTTGATTTCTTCTGTGCTACACCAGAGGAACATGCATTAGTTGTTCTATCACAGTGTGTGCATGATATGTCATCAGAGGAACTAATCCTAAGACATAGTGCTTATAGGTGTTTGCTCTCTTTTGTCGAATTTTCTTCTTCAGTTCTTGGTCAAGGAGGGATCAGTCACCAAGAATCAATTGACAATATGACATTATCCAGCAATAGCTGGTCAAAAGAAAGCATCATGCGGCTAACGAACAAATTTATTTTGAAGCACATGGGGGAAGCAATGAACAGAGAGACCTCGGTTAAAAAGGTAGAGAGTTAAGTAATATTTTATTGTACTTATTGCCTGATGTAGTCTGTGAATCCGAAACTTCACCTTTTTATTAATTTATTAATCTGTGATAAGATGTAAATACTCTGCTGATAGATACATTGAGGAATAAAATGTTTGTTAAGCTTTGTTTTATGCTCTGCTTTATAACAACAAGAACAGTTTATTGTAGTGATGTAGAAAGTTGCAAGTATAAATTCGAAGTTTGTACATTTGCTCATTTCTGACCTTGTGTCTAAGGATTTTGAATGGATTCTGTAGTTAATATCGCTTGGTTGTCTTACATTGGAACAAGGAAAAGAAAATGGAAGAAAAGGAATGAATCACAAATAAGGCCATCCTCTTGCATATATTTTTTTGTTGATTAAATATGTTTCATACATTGTCTTAGAAGTACAATGTTATAATTACTCTTTACATTTTCGAATTTGCCTTTCTCATCTTTTATGAATTGCCTGGTTACAGGAGTGGATAAATTTGTTGCGAGAAATGGTGTTGAAATTTCCTGTTGTAGCAAACTTAAGTTCGCTGAAGGCCTTATACAGTAAAGATGCTGAAGTTGATTTTTTCAGTAACATAACCCACTTGCAGGTGAATTTCTGCTTCACATGTTTGTAAAATGTGTCAGACATAAAAATATCACCATTGTGCCTGAGAGTAGCTTTCCTTAATTTTCATATAAACCTGTAACCAAAATTTTACTATCATATTCAATGAAATGTTTCTTCTATATATAAATTTTTACCATCTTCGAAAGCAAAAATATATTATTTCTCCAAATATCAATGTGGCTTCTTTCTTAATTACAAAGCACGTATACAAATACTTCTTTGGATGGATGAAGCATAAGTTTTGAAGGGATTAAATATTCTTATGCCTCGTTCAACATTTGAACTAACTAGTTGATGCTTATATTGAAAAGAAATTAGCAAAGTTCTTAATTCTTATGCTTACATTTTAGACTTGAGGTAGTCTAGGTTTGTTTTCAGCATTATTTTTTTCATAAAATTGAGGAGCACGAAAAGATACGAACTTGCTGTTATTTCCCTGCTAGAACTTCAAAGCTCCTATTTGTTTTCAATTATATATTTCAATGAAGGGGGCAAGCATTCAATTAAATAATAAGAAGAGATTTTTTTTTTTTTCTGGAACAATTAGAGAAAGAAACCCTTAAGCCTGCACAAAAGAAATTCCATATGACAACTCAAAAGTAATCTCATTGCAATTGTTTTAATTGAAAATTTTTATTTCTTATAAAAAAAAAATTGATTTCTAAATTCTCGTCAAATTATTATCTCCATTTCACATTGGTTTTTCAAGAAATTAATTTCATGTTGCAGAAACTTAGAAGAGCAAAGGCACTGATTCGTTTCAAAAATACTATTCCTACTGTCAGCCTGCCTGAGGTATTTTCTATATTCTTAATATTGATTTTACTGTGAAATGACTGCTTGGGATGTTGCTTAAGTTATCCTCTCTCCTTTTTCTTGAAGATTATCACAAAGAATGTCTTTGTGCCACTGTTCTTCAATATGCTGTTTGATTTACAAGAGGGAAAAGCAGAGAATATTAGAGTTGCTTGCATTGAGGCACTTGCTTCAATTTCTGGTCAAATGGAATGGAAGTCATATTTTGCTCTATTAAGGAGATGCTTACGGGACCTCACTAAACACCCTGATAAAAAAAAGGTTCTGATGCGGTTGATATGTTCTATATTGGACAATTTTCATTTTCAAGAGAATATTTCAGAAGTTGGCTCAACACAATTATATGGCAGTGCTGTTGTGACGAACAATATGCAAGCATGCCTTAGTAAAGATGTGTTCCCAAAGATACAAAAGATTATGAACTCTCAGTCGGAAAGAGTTGATATTTATGCCCATCTTGCTGCACTAAAAGTGTTGAAATTACTTCCAGAAGATGTTTTGGATTCACAACTTTTAAGCATCATCCAACATATTGTAAACTTTTTGAAGAATCGTTTAGAAAGTGTCCGTGATGAAGCTAGATTTGCTCTGGCTGCTTGTTTGAAGGAACTTGGATCTGAATACTTGCAGGTTATAGTTAGGGTTTTGAGAGGATCCTTAAAACGTGGATACGAGATGCATGTGTTAGGGTATACACTCAATTTTCTATTGTCTAAGCTCTTTACTGGCCCAGCCATTGGGAAGATAGATTATCTTTTGGATGATCTCATTTCTGTAGCAGAGAAAGACATCCTTGGAGAGGTTGCTGAGGAAAAAGAGGTTGAAAAGTTGGCCTCGAAAATGAAAGAGACAAGGAAACAGAAGTCCTTTGAAACACTGAAATTGATAGCTCAGAGCATAACATTTAAAAGCCACGCACTTAAGCTCCTTAGACCTGTTACTGATCATATGAAGAAGCATCTGAGCCCAAAAGTTAAAACCAAATTGGAAAATATGCTAACTAGTGTAGCTGCTGGTTTTGAAAGTAATCCTTCCGTCAATCAAACTGACCTTTTAATCTTCATCTATGGCCTCATTGAAGATGGAATAAAGGGTGAAAAAGGACAGGGTGAAACCTCATCGTCAGTAGATGCAAACGAACATTCTAGAGATGTCTCCAGGGGAAAGAATTTTTCATGTCAGACAATACTTGCTAAGTCTCCCTGTTCACACCTTATTATGGTGTTTGCACTTAAGCTTCTGCATGGGTACATGAGGAAGATGCAACTTGGGAAAGGACATGTTCAGTTGCTATCAATGCTTGACCCTTTTGTTCCCCTGTTAGGAAACTGCTTGACTTCTAAATATGAGGATGTTTTATCATTAACTCTTAGATGTCTCACTCCATTGCTAAGATTGCCTTTGCCATCTGTCAAATCCCAAGCTGACAAAATCAAGGGAGTAGTGTTGCATATTGCCCAGAGTTCAGTAGATCCACGCAATCCATTAGTAGAATCATGTTTGAGGTTGTTAACTGTGCTCCTACGAAATGAGAAAGTTACACTTTCCACAGATCAGCTACATTTATTAATTCAGTTTCCGTTGTTTGTTGATATTGACAAGAATCCGTCTTTTGTTGCCCTTTCACTTCTGAAGGCAATTGTAAGTCGCAAGCTTGTTGTCCCTGAGATATATGATCTTGCTATTCGCGTAGCAGAATTGATGGTGACAAGTCAAGTCGAACCAATACGGAAGAAATGCAGCAAAATCTTACTACAGTTTCTGCTTGATTACCATCTTTCAGAAAAGCGCTTGCAGCAACATTTAGATTTTTTGCTCTCAAATTTAAGGTGACTAATGGTGTTAAGCTGACTTCTTTATATATTCTTATTATAATTTTTTTATTCTGTCTTTAGAAGATTTTCCTATTATTGCAGGTATGAGCATTCAACTGGAAGAGAAGCTGTTTTGGAGATGCTTCACGCAACTGTGATTAAATTTTCAAAAAGTGTGGTGGACAGTATTTCTCAAACATTATTTATTCATTTGGTGGCTTGCTTGGCTAATGATCAGGATCATCATGTTCGGTCTATGACTGGTCTTGTAATAAAGTGCCTAATAGATCGCATAAGTCCAGGTCCTCAACATTCTATACTTGATTTCAGTCTATCTTGGTACTTGGGAGGAAAGCAGCAACTATGGAGTGCCGCAGCGCAGGTGAATTTCCTAAATTTGTGTTCTTTTAGAGCGATTTGAAACTTTCAATCAACTTGCTAAATTGATTTTCAATTTCTCAGTTAACATAAGGATATGTTTTAAGCTTTGGTGGGCAACGTGCTTAAACAAATACTATATATTTTCAAGTACTCTTTTAAAGTAATGCTATGTTTAAGTACATTTTTGAAGTTGACAGACCTTGTCTTCTACGAATGTGGATAGTGATAATTGTTAATCCCTGATTGAGGACAAATCTTTAACTTAGCATTGCTTTTGAATTAGATAGCCATTCACAAGAAGTTTGGATATGTCGTTTGTGGGCTGATATTTTTGGGATTTTTGTATGCCCTTATACATTCTTTTGTTCTTCTCAGTTGAAATCTTGGTTTCTTACCTCCAAGGACAATAAACTAAACAATAGGTTTGGATATTCTAGCTCTTTTGCTTCCAAGATGTATATGTGAGCCGTGAGTTGATGTTGGTTGTTTGAATTGCTTCCACATCTAATATTGAAGCATAATTGGTATTTAGAGATATTAAATCACTACCCAAAAGCATTAGGTTATGGAAATTTAATTATATCAACACTTTAATGCTCTCGTTCACTTGTGAGTTTGAAAATATGCAGAAGACCCAACAAATGGAAATAAATGTTCATGGATGAGAAAATGACATTACAGGAGTCATGACCGTGATAAATCACCGATTGACTCAAGCTTAAGCGGATGAGTTTTGGTAAATTTAATTATATTAACATGGAGTATTGACTTGAAAAGGTTAAGGAGAGGAGGGGAGGGTGCACATCTTGTATGGGACTTTATTCGTCTCCTGTTGGACAAGTTTGGAATATGAGTAGACTTTGCCATGATTTTGTACTCTCTTCTTTAAAATTTTCTTCTTTAAAATTTTCATTACCATCTTCAGTTGGAGGAAAGAGAACAAGTGGAAGATAAAGATATTGAAGTGAAAGAAAGGACTTGACATTATTTTTTGTACACAGGTGTTGGGATTGTTAGTTGAAGTTGACGCTTTAAAGGAAGGTTTTGAAAGACATATCCAAACTGTGTTGCCAGTTGCCAGGGGCATTTTGCAGTCTGTTGTTGATGTTACCATGAATGAGCAAACAGACATATCTGCAGAGACTACCATTACCTTTTGGAAGGAGGCATATTATTCGTTAGTTATGCTAGAGAAGTTGTTGAACCAATTCCCTCGGTTATTCTTTGAGAATGATTTTGAGGTATGCTGCTGTCATTTAATTCTATCTATTAACTGTCTTTATATTTTATTATGTTTCTATTGCATGGAGGATCTCTCTTTTTGGTATTCTATCGATGCTGAACTACTGGAAAACTTACACAGCCGTGATAGTTTTATGGTTGGTCCACCACCTCCTTTTGGTTTCGTTATCTACAGAACCTAAAAGTAGGAGCCCTCAGTTTTGTGAGGAAAATATGCCTTGGACCACCAAATTATGTTTTTATGAGCATTCTTGCGAGTAAGGAACTTCATTATTTTAGAGCCAATTTCATTATCTCAATTCTTTTTAAGAGAAACAGAAACGTTCCGTCATTCCTTTCGTTCTAGTATATATGTGAACATTGGAACTTTTTATTCTCTTGTCCTTTAGGTTAACTTTGCCTATGGTAGGTAAGTTATATTCCCGTATTTGGTCCTATATTAACTTCTTTTATTGAATGTGTAGTTGTAAATCATTAGTGTACTGGAAACCTAGATTGCTGATACTGTAGTTGTAAACCATTAATGTTGTTCGTCCAATACGTTAATTTACCCTTCACATATACTTGAATTACTGATATTATGATGTATTAATTCTTTGTATTACTCTCAGGATATATGGGAAATGATTAGTCATCTGCTTCTTCATCCACATATGTGGATACGTAGCATCTCAAATCGCATGATAGCGTCATATTTCAGGAAGATTGTGATCGAGAATAGCGGAAGGAATTCAGAAAGATCGCTTGTAGCCTATTCTCTTATGAAGCCAAGTAGACTCTTCTTAATTGCTACTTCTTTTTGCTGCCAGTTGAAGTCGGAACTCATGGATAAAGATGCTGATTTGATTGTCCAAAACCTTGTTTTTGCTATTTGTGGTTTGCATTCTGTCACTGGAGAAGTGGAGAATGCTGACTCATGTCCGTTCTGGTCTACGCTTGAAGAATCTGAGCAAAGGCTTTTTCTCAAAGCATTCCAGTTGCTTGACTCTGGGAAAGGAAGAAGCATGCTTTTACCTCATATGACTGGTGTATTTAATCAAAATGATGCCTGTCCTAAGGAGATCCGTCACCTTCTCATCTCGAACTTGCTCAAACAAATGGGGAAGGTTGCTCTTCAAACGGATACTATACAGGTACTCTCCAAGTGGTTTCAAGTTTATTAAACAGTTTACTTCTCAATACTCCCTCTGATTTCCATTAATCGTCCGTGTCGTGTTTCATGCAGATGACAATAGTTTTCAATGTCTTCCGCAATATATCATCACAAATTGGTGTAGAAGATTGCGAACGATATGCTTTTGAAATTTTGTTGCCTTTATATAGAGTCCGTGAAGGATTTTCTGGAAAAATGATCCCAGGTAAAATTTGTTTCCAATTCAAACCTTTTTGTACCCATTTTCTTTTTATCGTCTTGATTGTTTTGCTGTGTTTAAACGTGTTAAGCTAATCTAGTGCAACCAACTAATGCAATTGAGCATCAAAATTCATTGTTCATCATCTCTCATGTATAGATTTTATCATTCATTATTCATCAAACTCTTTTAAGAAAAGTTTCTTGTAGATTTTCTGAGATTCTTGAGTAATCTAATCTTTTTCTTTAGTGCTTTTTGAGCTCCTAATATCTAAAGGGGTTTGTGTATTAGAATCCTTGTTATTCTACTCGGAAATGGTCACCCTATTCTTAGGTTTGATTTCACAAATACTGTTCTTTCATTTCATGTGGTCTTGATTAATTATTAGCCTTTTTCTTGTGGAAGATGTTGGGCTGAAATAGAATTATGAACTTTTTACGATCAATTGGTACATTCTAATTCGTAGGCTACACCCAAAATAAGAAGAGTTTGTCACGTAAATTGTGGTGTTATCTAATTAGGCTACAAGAAGATTAGTGCATCATAAGATGCGCCTAAATATTTCTCTTTTTTATCTCACTAATTATCTATCTATATGACTCTTCTTGATCCATTGAGCGGTTCTACTTCATCTACATGTTCAGATCAAGAGAAAAGGACTACGATGTAGCAATGACCCCTTTTTCCCTTGTTTTGTAGATTCAATGGTACAGTTGGCCCAGGAAGTTTGTGATAAAATACAGGACTGTTTGGGGATTCAGAAATTTGTACAGGTGTACAGCCAGATCAAGAAGAGTCTGAAGGCGAAAAGGGACAAGAGGAAGCAAGAAGAGAAGCGCATGGCTGTCATTAATCCTATGGGAAATGCGAAAAGGAAATTACGAATAGCAGAAAAGCAACGGGCCAGCAAGAGAAGGAAGATAACAACAATGAGGATGTCAAGAAGAATGTTGTAGCCTTGTAGATTAGATTAGATGTAGCAAATATATCTGTTGTCATCAACACTAACAGGATCCTGTAGTCAGGAAGATCAAGATCTTACAACTTGACTTCCCAATTTTGTCTTCTGCTTTAGGTGTTTTTTTCTTCTTTGGCTTCGTCTAGTGTATAAAATATTCAATTTTATCTAATTATATTAGGAATACAAGTTCTTTGTTTAGCTTCCTTGTAATCAAGTGCCTCATATATTTTTGTGTTAAAAGTAAGAAATTAGGACCCTAGTTTGCTATAGAGGCTATTAGGGGTTAGGTAGGCTTCTTTTAGTAGAGTTTGAATGCTTACATACCGAGTTATTCATTTTCTGATAGGTAATTTTATAAGCACTTGAAGAAAGTTTAAAATAAATTTTTTTTTTTGACTCAAAAAATCATTCCAAACAAGTTATGTGATTGTTAATTCCGAAATAGTGGGTTAGAACTTCTCAAGGAAAAAATGAAAATGGATTTCTAAAAGAATAATAACAAAATTCTCTGAAAAATAATAAAAATTATTCCTCAGCTTTTAGATATAGGTTTTTTTATCTAATCTTAAAATGAAAATGAAAATGTGATTTGTAAAAGAATAATGGTAAAATTTTCTTTGAAAATTAATGAAAATAATTCTTCAGTTCTGGTCTATAGGCTTTTGATGATTAACTTTTGGCTGCATTTTACCAATTTATAATAAAAATTATAATAAAAATTGATATAATTGTAATGAGATTTCATTGATAATAATTTCAATCGCAAATGTAACTGGATTTTATGATCATATTTATTCGTACATTTTACAAATGTAATTTGTTTTTAACTCGTAATAGTAATAATAATTGTGTAGATTCTTAATTCTCCTATTGTAACAGTAATATTTACAATGGTAATAGCAATTAGATTGCGTTCTTTGATTACATATATGGATGTGAGTTCCACATTTCATTATAAGTGCACAACAAAATGAGGATAGCTCAATTGATACCTGACTTGTAATAATGAATTCAAAGTGAGAAATTAGATACCTATTGAGTACTGGGACCCATTTCACGTTGTCCAAAAAGAAAACAAAAATGGCCCACTAAAGCTATATGTTTTCAAATAGACAATGTGAAATTACGAACAATGTCAACTATCCCTTCGAGAAAATTCAAATACTTTAGTAACTATAAAAAAATAGAATCTACGGAGAATGTCAATGATCTCTAGTCCATACTTTACTTGTTATGTGGAAGAACAACAAGAAATAAATAAATAAATAAAAGGCATGGCCAAGCTGGAGTTGACCTGACGATTCCATGTTCCCCCCCCGTTATAAGGCTGTCCGTACGCTTTCAATGGCGTGTCCAGTTGCGTTTGAAAGAACTGTAAATAACAATATCATCAAAAAGCGTAAAAAGATACAAAAAAGAAACAAAGGAATCCCATTGGAAAAGCGCGGCAAGAACACTCGAAACCGGACTTGTATTTCTATTTCTCCCCATTCATCCTCTCAAATGCCAAACATAACCCAACCACAACTCACCCAACTCCTAATCAATCAAATTTTCGGACCCAACCCATCATCACCTATGGCGGTGGTGGGTTCATAGCCTTTTAGGCTTTTCGGCGAGCCAAGAGGTTGGGTATGTTGTTCTTTCTTGATTTCTGATGTGGGTTTTTTGTGATTTCTTCCTTGGGTTCTTACTTTTTGATGATGGGTGTAGGAATTTCGATTGGATGTCTTTTGGCTCTGCGGAGAAGTTTGATTAATCCCCATATTTCTGTTTAAGTTATGGTGCTTTCGTCTGATAATGTTCGTGGGTTTCTTCTTGCTGTTTCTTCCAGCGTCTTTATTGGGTCTAGTACTATTATCAAGAAGAAAGGTCTCATCAAATCAGGGGCTGCTGGAACCAGAGCAGGTTTGGTTTGATCATTCTTCGTTTTTTATTGTTAATGAAGAAAGCTATGAACAAAAAACTGTAAGGGTGAACCTCAAATAAGAAATCATTAAACATTGCAAAACATGTTCTGAATATTTTATTTTGAAGAAAACTTCTCAGTTCATATAACTTTCTTTTTCATTATTATTATTTTGTTTGCTTCAATGTATTCAGCATCTGGAGGCTTTTCGTACTTATGTGAACCTTGGTGGTGGGCTGGGATGATAACCTGTAAGTTTTATGAGTTTTCCTATGGTTATTAAATTATAAAGGCTTTGTTTGATCATCATTTAGTTTTTGAAGATTGTGCTCATTTTATCATCATTTCTACCATGCTTTTTTTAAGGAAACATTTGAATTCCTATATATAAATATATATATATTTTGTCTTTTTAGTTTTTAATACTTGTATTGAATTTTGAAAACATTTTTGAAAAGTAGATAACATAATAAAAAAAATTCATAGGCAGGAGTGGTTATAAAACTTTTAAAAACCAAAAACAAAAAATTAAATAGTTATCAACTGATAACTAAATTGTTCTATCTATTCATTTTCCTCCAATACCTTATTGTGTTTATCATGGTTTTCTATTTAAGCCAGTTCTATTGTCATGGTCCTCGAGTAGGTTGCAAGGGAAATTGGAACTCATGATTCTCTTCATATTTTCCCTCCCTTCAATAGCTGTAGTTTGGTTCAGTGTTATGCTAATTGGAAAAGTATTCTGTCATCTTCCAAACTCACATCAATTTATTACTTGTCTACATAAAAAGACTTGTATCTGAATATATTGTCCTAACAAATCAATGATATCCTACTTTCAGTTAATACAATCACATCTTGAAGGCTTGAACATCAGCCAAGTCTTATTCTTCTATTCATTTCTTTTAAATTAAGTTCTTTTTTCCCTTTCATGTGGTCTTTATAGTGATTGTTGGGGAGACTGCTAACTTCGTTGCTTACGCATATGCTCCTGCGATTCTTGTCACTCCCTTGGGAGCTTTGAGCATTATTTTCAGGTATGTAACACATTAGGCTTGCAGACATTATGAAATTTCAGCTACGCGTAAATTCTTAAAGATAGATTTTGATAATTGAAACTGCTAATGAAAAATTAATGTGCAATTTGCTGACTGTAGCTTGTGATCTTCCTAATTGATGAATGAATAAAAAAATCTCATGCAGTGCAGTCCTAGCTCACTTTATGTTGAAGGAAAAGCTGCATATCTTTGGAGTTCTTGGTTGTGTTCTCTGTGTTGTGGGTTCTACAACTATTGTTTTGCATGCTCCACTGGAAAAAAAGATTGAATCTGTTAAGGAAGTATGGCATCTTGCTACAGAGCCAGGTATGATATATTAGAGTTTCCTGAAGCTACGTAGTTTTGAACTTCCAAGATTTGGATGCTAATTTATGCTTCTTGCTTCTCTTTCAGTATTTCTGGTCTATTCATTCCTAGTAATAGTTGTAGTTGCAGTACTCATTTTTCGATATGCCCCACGCTATGGCCAGACCCATATGACAATATATGTTGGAATTTGCTCTCTCATGGGATCTCTTACGGTTCGTTTGCTATCTTTGAAACTCAAGAGCACGTCTTAAGTTTACTTCATCTTTCCAAGGCTATGATAGTTTTCATATTTTTCTTCAGGTTATGAGTGTCAAGGCAGTGGCTATTGCTGCCAAGTTGACATTTGAAGGAATGAATCAATTCAAGTACTTTGAGACATGGTTCTTCACTGTGTTTGTGATTGGCTGTTGTATTTTGCAGGTGATCTACTTGAACAAGGTAATATTTTTGAAGTATTCAATTATATAAATATGTCTCAACTTTCATACTAGATACACTGAAAAAACATAAGACTCACAGCACACTAAGACACCTTCTTAAAACACTGGCTTGAAACATTTTCAATATCTCATCCAATGTTAGAAATAACGCCCACCCTCCACAAAGACTTTTCACCATCATTTGTAGAGATTTGTTGTTAAAATGATTTCTTTCCCTTCTGAATCCTCAACAATTTGATATAGCAGAGTTAGGCTATAAAGATTTAAGGTCATTCCTTCAATTTGTTTATAATTTCTAGGAAAAATACATTTTTGGTTCCTAAGTTCCAAAATGTTATACATTTACCATTTAGTGTTGTGTTTAGTTTTCATTTCATCTTTAGGTTTCAAAGTGTTAAATTTTTAACTTTGAGTTTTGAGTTTTATTTACATTTGGTCCCTAGGTTCACTGAATTATTTTAATTACTAGTAATTAATTCAAAAGAATTAAATCATTTGTATTTGAATTAGTTTTCAATAATTTTAAATCACTATTACTATTGACTAATATATTTTACGATATAATTATTTTAAATTAATTTACAGAAAGTTAACACGAAAGACCAAAAGTGATATTAATGAAAACACAAGGACAATAGTGTAACATATTGAAATTTAGAGACTAAATGAAAATTAAGCTCAAAATTCAGGAGTAAAATTGTAACATTTTGAAATCTACAAATAAATATTAGACTCAACCTAGAAACCAAAAGGCTACTTTTCCCCTAATTTCTAAATTTGTCCCTCTCTGTAGCCCTTCATGAAACTAGTTAGAATAGTGAACCTGGATTCAAGCATACTTGATGTTGACTTGGAAAATTAGAATTCAGGTCATCACAATCCACTTTCAACGTGGCAGGAAAGTAAAGGATGAATTTATTTAATACACCAACTTTTAAGCATACTTTTCTTCAAATCACATGTGCCATGTGTTCTGTCATGAACTACGAAACTTGATGTTGAACACGTGTCCGACGTGAATACGCTCCAACGCGCTCCTGACATGTGTCCATCACATAAAAAGGAGTATCTTATTAGTTAATTATTTTTTAAGTTTGAGACACATAAGGAAACACATTAATGATAGACTAGGACGGATTAAGTATGAGCTAGGCACACTTTATAGAGAAAAAACTATACCCTAACTGGTTAGAAAGCTTACTGCGCACTAAAAAACGAAGGTCATCAAAAGCTCATTTATGAAGAAACGTAACCTAAATAGAATAAAAAGAAAAGAGGACTCAGACTTTTGATTCTATTTTCATGTCTAGAGAATCTAAACCTTGTTGGATGATTTCTCACTTTTCTAATGGATAGTCTATTTTCTTGTTGATTAAAATTTTAGATTTCAAATTTATTTTTATCATTTGAAATATTTAAAACATATCAAAATATGCACAAATATATATATTATGTTAAGAAACTAAGATGGGGGCCATTATGTTACGTCTTATTTTTTTTGAAACTGGCATATCCTATAAGAAGCACACACTCGGTTTGGTGAACACATCCATATCCGATACCTATCGGACATTGGGACACTCCAACGCTTGTTGAACACTTATTAACACGATGAAATTTGACACTTATTAGGCGCATATCAATTAATATAATAGATACTCATAACTAATAGTATAGAAGTAAATTAATGAATGTGAGTAAATGTGTTCTTGTTGTCCTTTGTTTTTCACAAAATGATGTGTTATCGTCATGTCCATATCTCGTGAGTGTATTCACACTGCTTGGTAAGTCGTCGTGTTTGTGTTGTGCGGTATTCGTCTCACATGTCTGAGTTTGTGCTTTTTATGCATCGAATATATTCTGGCAATATTTCTTAAAATTTAATGTTAAGAGGAAGTTTGATTTATAGTTTGATCACTATTTTCACAGGCTCTTGATGCTTTCAACTCTGCTGTTATATCTCCAGTTTACTATGTGACGTTCACAACTTTTACCATCCTTGCAAGTATGATTATGTTTAAGGTGAGTGAATTATGCTCCATGGGGTCGAAGCACGATTCTAGAATTTTTATCTATTTCATGATTAAGTTCATCAAAGTATCTTCTTTAAACTTCACATTTAGTCATTGTCATCAAAGTATCTTCTTTAAACTTCACATTTAGTCATTGTCGGAAAATTTCTTCTTCCAAATTATTGTGAGCGAAACCATTATGGGTTGGCCTAATGGTCAATGAGAGTCATGGGTTTAAAAAAAAGATTTAGAAGGAATGAGTTCAATTCAATAGCCATCTACCTAGGATTTAATATCCTACGAGTTTTCTTGGCAGCTAAAATGTTGTAGGGTCAAGTGAGCTACTCCAGGGAGATCAGTACACAAGTTGACACAGACACTCATGAATATAAAAAAAAAAAAATTATTAAAAATGAGAGATAAAACTCTATGTCATTCATATGTTATGCAAAGATTATTACGTTTACGATCTGAATTGAATGTAGACTTCGATAGAGGCTGAGGACTGAAATTGAGGTTCTTAAAAATTAAATGGACCAAAATGAAAGGAGTTGAAGAGTTTAGGAAAACAGAATTGAAAGTATTAGAGTTTAGGGACCAAAATAAAAGTAGTTAAGAGTTTAGGAACTAGAAGTATAAGGATTTAGTGACCAAAATGAAAATTGGATGAAAATTCAGGGAAAGAGGAAAAGATACAGCCGCATATTTTCATGGGGAAATTTTAGTTAGATTTATTAGGAAAGCAACACTGGTTGAAGACATATTTTAAGGTCTCCACGTTTCCTTCTGTTAGTCAGTTGTGGGACAAGTTCTCTAGCTACAAGGATCAAATGTTGGTGTCCATAGGAACCTATGCTTTGAGATGTTTGGAAGTGTCGCAAGGAAACTCGAGATTTAGTGCATGTTTGGGAGTGATTTTGTAGATCAAAATCACTCCCAAACATGATTTTAATAATTCAAAATAATTATGATCATATGAAAATTGCATTTAAAAGTGTAAAATCAAACCCTAAATCGATTTTGAGTGAATAAAGACAAGTTTCATAGTGATTTTGAATAGGAACAAAGTGATTTTAACAATTTCAAAATTACTCTCAAATATACATTTAAGCTCATAGTTGACTTGCTAATAACTTAAAACCCTTGTTGTCTCTCAAAGCTGGTCTTGGAGTGGACAAAGCCACACCGGCCACAAACATAACGAAGATAGCAAAAGAGGCAAACTCTCAAATCTCCATTTATCAATAGAAAGACGTTCAAACATCAAAGTTTTCGAGCAAAGTTATGAACTGTGCCTGTGACTAAATATTCTCATTGTTTCTTTCACTTGAGCAAAAACTCTCTTTTGTGCAGAATTGGGACACACAAAGTGCAACACAAATTGCAACTGAAGTTTGTGGATTCATCACCATTCTCTCTGGCACTTTCCTCCTTCACAAAACCAAGGATATGGGAAAAGGTCCTTCCACTGAACCCCCTCTCTTCCAAACCCAAAACCATCCTCATGAAAATCAAGATCTACAAAACAGTAGAAGATTATAGTTTAAAACTACACTACCTCCATTTGGCAAACAGATCACTGAGCTAACAAATTTTTTATGAGAAAAATATTTAGAAGTGATTTTGAAACGGTTAAAATCACTCTTATCATATTTAAGATCACTCAAAATCAATTGATTGTTTGATTATGCACTCTTAATCACATTTTTAATACTATAAAAATTGATTTTGAATGATTAAAAACATTTCTTGAGTGATTTTGAAAATGACAAAATTGATTTTAACCATTTTAAGAATCATTTCCGAACATGTCATTAATTTTACGTGAAAACTAATTCATTCTTTTGTTGCGTATTAATTAACTGACAGTGATATGACATAGCTGCAAAAGAAATTGATAAAAGCTTCCCTCATTTGCTACTATTATTATTCCAAGGAGAAGGATATCAAACTAAGAACTAGATTTGGAAACTAAGGATGGTTTGAAATGTAATCTAGATTTTGTTTTATGTTTTTAGCTTCACTAAATCAAATGAATTCAACTAATATTTCTTTGACATATATTAGTAGATTATGTGATTCAATTAGTGGAAATTATGAAAACTACATTTTTTTTTTTAGTGTATTCAAATTTTTTAAAATGTAAAATTTAAATTTAAAATTTAAAAATTTTGATAAATAAATTGTTTTGTGTCACAAATTTGTTCTGTTTTGTTAAGATTAAAACATGGATATCATAATAAATTATATACTATATCACATGAATTGGTATAACATAAAATTAAAAAGGTGAGCCTCTTTTTAGTCATTTGTTTGTAAATTACTTTTTAGTCATTTGTTAATCTCATAATCTATATTATCCCAATTAAAATCCTCTTTTAAGATGCATTAATTTTCAGCAATCATAAAGCTACAAGTTAAATACTGATTAACATATACTCAGGCTTTTGAAACTCATTTCTTTATATAATTTAACATAGATCTAAATTCCTCAACCCAAGTCTACGCATAAACTTTTCAAACATGTAGATTTAAAATGAAAATTTTGCATAAAAATTTATTTGAGTCCTTATCAATAATTTTGGTAAATAATATAACAAAAATTTGACAAATTATTAAGTGAATAAGTGTAAAAGTATATATACTAAGCTAAATTTTAAATTTATAAGTAAAATATTTATTCTTTAAAATAGATGACCAAAGTTGAAAGAGTTACAACAATGATGATTCAATTATCATTTACGAAATTCTTAGATTTGAAATCAAAATCAATTCTTATCTACCTTTTTTATGGCTCATATTACACTAATTTTTCCAACACTTGAGACCTCATATCATTTTTTTCTAATTTCTTTCTTAAAAAAACACGCCTCAATTAATATAAAAATAAGCATAAGAATTAAATGTTGTCAAGTCGGTTACAGAAAATTAAATAATAATAATAATAATAATAATAATAATAATAATAATGTTGCCATGTCAAAATACATAGAATAAAAACGTGCTTTATTTGACAAATCATTATAAAAATAAGCATAAGAATTAACATGCTACAATGTCAAAATACAAACTAAAGCCATGTTTTAACTAGTAACCATTGTTTCACATGAAAACTAATTCAACTAATTATAATTTTAATCTAAAAACGATTTATTTTGTATAGAAAACTGTAATAATTATATACGTCAAATAAGCATTGGCCACTACCATTTTTTTTAATTGTATTTATTAGATTCCAAAACTTTTTTAAAAAAGAAATAGGAAATTGTTATTTTTAATTTTAAAAAGTTCTCATCTAACATCTTTCCTACAAATTACTCTTTCTAATTTTTTTTTCTTATTTTTTGAAATTTTAAGTGGAAGGTTTCACATCGTGAAAATATAATTTTATCTCTCAATTAAGTATTTTTCATTTTACCTTTTTCTATTACAACTTTCTAAACGGAGAAATTGTTATTTCTAACTAAAAAGTTATGTAGATACAAAACTAACTTCTTTTTTTAAAATTTCTTTTCCTAACATTTTTAACTTCTTCAGATTCATCTTTTAATTTTTTTAAATTTTGAGTGGAGGGCCTCACATAATGAGATTACAATTCTGTCCCTCATTCAAATGTCTTCAATTTTAACCGGACAACTTTTCATACCCAAATAGATTTTCAATAAGATTTGGAACATTTTCTCGTAAGTTTTTTTTTAATTAAAAAAAGAACGGTAATTTTTTTTAACAAAAAACCTAAAATTTATTTAAAACAATTTTCTCGAACCACTTTCCGGTTCCTACTCATATATATATATTTGGGTTTAAATCTAAAAAAAATGGTAATTAAAAAAAAATTATAACTTTCATGAAAAAAAAATTTTGGTAAGATTTGGAACCATTTCTCCATAGTTGGTTCCAATTTAAACTAACTAATTTTTTTTTTCTTTTCTTTTTAAGCTTAAATTAATTCTAGTTTTTTATCACCTACAATTAAGTTAGTTTAGTTTGTTAGATTTTTAGTATAAAATTAAAAAAAAAAAAAAAAAAAAAAAAAAGAAAAAACAAGAAACTAACGAAGATTTCTCATAAGCAATTTTACAAGAAAACTCCAGTCGGTTAGTTTTTTTTTTTTTTTTTTAATTTTATACTAACTAACTAACCTAAATTGATAAAAATATTAGAATTAATTTAAATTTAAAAAGAAGGGAAAAAAAAGCTACTAAAAGATTTCCCTTAAAGCAATTCTACAGAAAATCTTCCATTAGGTTAGTTTCTTACTTTCTTTTATTTTATACTAAAAAATCTTAGTAACTAATTTTAATTTAGTTATTAAAAAAATTGGAATTAATTTAAGTTTTAAAAAAAAAATCTAACTACTAGAAGATTTTCAGCAACTTTACGGGGAATCTTGTAGGTTAGTGATAAAAAATTTGGAATTAATTTAAATTAAAAAAGAAAAAGAAAAAGAAAAAACAATATATCCTGTAAGCAGGAAATCTTCCCGTTGATTAGTTTTTTTTTTTTCTTCTAAAAAATCTGACTAAATAACTTAAATTGAGGTGATAAAAAATTAAAATTAAGGTAAGTTTTTTTTTAAAAAAAAAAAACCTGCTGATTTCGAGCAACTTTATGGAAAATCTTCCCGTAGGTTAGTTTTTTTTTTTTATATTAAAAAATCTAACTAATTTAAATTTAGTGATACCGAAAGATTTCACCTAAATTAAAATATTTCTACGAGTAACTTTACCGAAAATCTTCTAGTAGATTAATTTCTTGTTTTTTTTATTTTATATTAAAAAATCGAACTAACTTAAATTTAGGTAATAAAA
Organism: Citrullus mucosospermus; assembly: GCA_030954485.1. Lineage (NCBI taxonomy): Eukaryota > Viridiplantae > Streptophyta > Magnoliopsida > Cucurbitales > Cucurbitaceae > Citrullus > Citrullus mucosospermus. Next base: position 10,222,706 of record CM062060.1, read on the forward strand.
AAAATTAAAATCAATTTAAGTTTATAAAGAAAAAAAAAACTTCTAAAGATATCTCGAAAGCCATTTTACATAAAGTCTTCCACTAGGTTAGTTTTTTTTTTTTTTTTTTTTTTTTTAATTATACTAAAAAAAATCTAACTAAATTAAATTTAGGTGAGAAAAAAATTGAAATTAATTTAAAAAAGAAAAGAAAAAAATAGTCTGCTGAAAGATTTCCTGTCAACAACTTTTTTATTATTATTATTTTATAAGGTTTTTTTTTTCTTTTTGAAAATATTCCAAATCTTATCGATTTTTTTTCAGCTAAATTATAAGTTTTTTTTCCAGTTACCGTTCTTATTTTTTAGATTTTAAAAAAATAAATAAATCTTAAGACTTTGCGAAAACCATTTTATCCATAAGAGTTCTTTTTCCATAAAAAATTTTTCCACCACCTTTTAAGTTTTTTCTTTCTAATTACCATTATTATTTTTTAAAATTTTAAAAAAGACTTACAAGAAAATGTCCAAATCTTACTTAAAAAAAAAAAATCATTTGGGTATGAAAAACTTCCAGACATTTGAATGAGAGACAAAATGATATTTTCACGGACTCTCCATTCAAAATCTTGAAAAGTAAAAAGAGGTAAGAAAAATAAGTTTTAAAAAAATAGGTTAGTTTTATCCTACAAAATTTAGGTTGGAAATAGTAATTTCCCTCTTTAAACCCAACTTCAATTTTAGACCTTAAAAAAAATAATAATTGGAACTTCTCGTTGGAATTTGAAATTTTTAGTAAAGAAAAAGTTCTTACATGACATTTCCCTTGAGAATTGAAAAATTGGAGAAAATTCACTAAATTCCAAATTCTTCTGGAAAATTTGTGAGATTCTTCTTTCAACTCAAAACTAAGAATAGTAAATAAAAAAATTAAGGAAAAAAAAACTATCCTCTTACATAATTTTCTGGAAATTTAAAGTTTAAAATAATTAACTTAAATTTATGGGAAAAAAATGGGATTTGAATTGGTAAAAAAATAATTTTTTTAAATATTATTTATAATTTATAGGTTTCTTTTCAAATATAGCAAAAAGAACCAAAATAAAATTTCTCTGTCTATGTGATAAACTACTATTTGTGTGGATAGACGGATTATTTTATTGTTAGTTATAAATATTTTCAGCAATTTTGTAATAATTTTTCTAATTTATATTAGAATTAAAAAAAGAAAAGGAAAAAAAAAAACCTTTCTATCCATTTTTTTAGTAACTCTTATCGAAACTAGACAGAAAGCATGTAAATAAATAAGTAGTTCTTTTTTCAAATTTTAATTATTAAAATTAAAAATAATAATCAATTACAATTAAAAAAAGCTTATGTATAAGTTTTTTTTAAAAATTTTTTAATTTTTAATTTGAATTACAAAATTAAAATTAATTGTTAATTATTAAATTAAAAAAAACTAATGTATGGATAATTTAAAATTAAAATTAATAATTAATTAAAAAATTTTAACAAAATTATGTATGGATTGTGACCATTTTCCTGATAAGACTTACAAGGAAAATGAATATAAGGGTCTTAAAAAAATTATTTTTTTCATGTTAAGTTAAATTATTAAAATTAAAATGAATTATTAATTATTAAAAATAATATTATTATTATTATTTAAGAAAAAAAAATTAAAAACCTTATGGATTTTGTCCAATCTTACGAGGAAAATGGACAAAAGTTTTCAAAAAAAAATTTAATGTTAATTTGAATTATTAAAATTAAAATTAATTATTAATTATTGTAAAAAATTAAAATCAAAATTATATATATATAAAAGAAAGAACTTAAGTATTTCGAAAAGATAATTTTTTAATATCTTTTTTAATGTTAATTTGAATTATTAAAATTAGTTATTAGTTATTCTAAAAATAAAAATTTTAAAAATTAGGTTAAAATATCATTTTGGTCCTTGTAGTCTTGAACTTTGGAGTTTGGTCTATTAGTCATTGTACTTACAATAAATCTTAAATTTAGTCCCTATTATTAGTTTAGTGTGGATTTTTAATCACTTTTTATTTTTTATTAGCACATTAAAAACTTTGAAAACATATTTACATATTGTGTTTATTTACATGAAAATTGTTGTGATTATTTAATCAATTTTGATAAAAATGAACTTTGAGGACTAAATTTAAGATTTACTAATGGACTAAAATTAGACATTACAGACACTAAAATTGAACAAATTCCAAAATACAAAGACTAAAATGATATTTTAAAAATATTATGTATGGATTCTCTTTATTTTCCCCGCAAATAGAAGTTTTTGTTTTAAAATTAAAATTAATAAATAAATATTATAATTAATAATTAATATTAAAAACCATTACATTTTCTTCCTGGTAAGTTTCTTACCGCAAATTGAATTTTCCCTAAGTTTTAATTTAATTTAATTTTTTTTACTAATTTCAATTCCAATTTTTTTCGGTAAGATTAAGTGAATTATTCAAAAACTTAAATTTATGGAAATTTTTGCTAGAGGATAGTTTTTTTTTTTTTTTTTTTTTATTTATTTACCATCCTTAGTCTTGAGTTGAAAAAATACTCACAAATTTTTCGTAAGAATTTGAATTTAATGAATTTCCCCCAATTTTTCAATTTTGAAGGGAGATTTGATGTAAGAACTATTTTTTACAAGAAAATTTTTAATTCCTTATAAGAAATTCCAACTATTTTTTTTTTTAAGGTCTAAAATTGAAGTTAGGTTTGAAAAGTTGTAATAGAAAAATGGGAAATGGGAAACACTCCAATGAGGGACTAAATGTATTTTAACCATGTGGTACCCTCTATTTAAAATCTCAACAAGTCAAATGAAGTTAGAAAAAGTAGTTTTTAAAATAGATGTTAGTTTTGTAAGGTGAAAACTTTTTTAGGTTAAAAATAACAATTTCACTAAAATAAATCTAACACATTTCTAGATTTTCAACCCGTCTCTTAAATTTAGAATATGTCTCATGGCAACTTTTAATTTTATATTTTAAAACTTTCAGTTTACAGTTATTAAATATTTTATTTAAGAGACACTTTTCAAAGTTATAGAAACATGTCAAAGATAAATTGAAGTTTGGAGAATAAATTAAAGGAAAATTATTTTAAATGACAAAAACTGTTGAAAATATTTACAAAGATTAATAAAATATTACAGTCTATTTGTGATAGATTGCGATAGATCACGATAGACTACTATCTATGTTTATCATGAGACAGATAGATAGCCTATTGCTGCTATTGCAAATAGACAATAAAATTTTGTTATATTTATAAATATTTTGGTTTATTTTTCTATAATTGAAAACATCCCTAAATTAAACACTTTTAATTTCTTTTTACTACAACGAGTGAGGTATAGAGACTTAACCTCCACTCTCAAAGTAACAAGTGAGTGCCAATTACGACATGCCTATGCTCACTTTGACACTTTTAATATTTGTACACCAACTAAGAATTAAGACTTCATTAGACACAACCCTTAAAATTTCAAAGTCGAAACTATTTAACCATGAGTATGCTAATCAAATAAAAACACAATTGTATTTGGCTAAGTTACCAACTCAATCTTTATGTCTATTTTCGTCTCTAAATTTTTAAAAATGTCTCTTATAAGTTTCTAAACTATTAATTTTTTAACAACTCCGGTCTAAATTTGATTTTTAAAAAAATTAATGTTTATATATTTAATATAAATTTGAAATTTGTGTTTAGTAAAATCTTCCAGTGTTAATTGTGTCTGATATATTTGAATCAAAATTTAATGACTGAATTTTTAATTTAGAAATTCAAAAGGTCATAATTGGGCTAAATTTATAATTAAACCATTATTTTCCAATGAGCTTCCGACAAACTATAAAATAAATAAATGCTTGTGGATTATTTGTTTGCAATGTCCTATATTTCCTCAGGCTTATGTCTTGGCGCTGCCACTTTTAACGAAAGAGCCCCAATTACTGCGCTCCAAAAGAAAATCCTTTTACTTTCCCTGATAAATAAATTCTCTGAGGGCCCTTCTTCATCAGCTCTACTTCCTTGGACCTCAATTTTTTCCCTTTTTCTTTTCTTTTCTTTTTTTTTTTTTTTTTTTTTTTTTTTTGTAAAAGAACTCCTTTCAATTTATCCTCAAAGTCGCCTTCTCTTTCCAATTCGTCAGGTAAGTACAAATCTCTGCTTGAATTCGGTGGTTTTTCGATGTGGGTTTCGTTCGATTTTGGTTTTTGGTTTGGGGTTTTCATGGATCCTTGATTTTCTTTGATGCGAAGCTTCTGGGTTTGAGTTTTGATTGAAATTATCTCTGGGATTTTCTTTTTATTCTGTTTGAGTGGTATATTGTGAGTTAATTTGGTGTGATGATTCCCCCGAAGCGAAAGAAATGGACCGAAGTTGAGGAGAGGACTTTGATTGATAAGTATGGAGAAATGGTATCTGATGGAACTCTAGCTAAGATGAAAACCCGTGAGAAAAAGTTTAGGCCAATTGCGAATTATGTTAATTCTGTGCACCATGTTCAAGATTCTTTGGCGTATCCATGGCAGTGGACCTGGAAAGATGTTTCTACCAAGGTCCAGAATATGAGGCACCAATATTTGCTCGTGAAGCAGAAGATTAAGAAACCCGAATCCGGGGTCGAAAACTCCGGTGGGGACTCAAAGGAAGAGTATGATTGGATGGAGGGTGTTACCTATTGGTCGAACTTCTTGAGATATAAGGATGTTTTCGGGGATGTAGCGGCGGCGAATAGCAGTTATAATGATTTGACAGTCGTTTCAAGTAGTGACCGGGGGAATGTAGACCAGTTTTTGGAGGTGAGTAGGGAAATGGATATGTTGGATTTTGCTCATATGGGGCATTCTGGGGCAGGGAACTTCACAGCCGGGATTGATGGCGTTGACAATGAAGTTATGGGCTTGGGGTTTGAGTTCGACGGGGACGAAGCGGAAGAAAACTTTAATGATAATGATCAGCTGAAGGAGGATGGAGAGAACAGCTTTTTCTGTGAAGAAGTTGATCCTAAGAAGAACAACTTTAAGAAGAAGAGGAAGGTGATGAAGAGATTGGAGAAGAAAGCATGGGGATTTCTGGTGAACCAGCTAGGGCGGTTGAAGGATATGGAGGCTCAGTTTGAGAAACGTGAGGTCGACAGAGAACAGGAGCGTCGGAGGTGGGAGTGTTTAAGATTTGAAATGGAGAAAAAATGGGAACAAAAATGGGAGGAAGGGGAAGCGCAAAGGGTGGAGAGGGAGAAAGCCCGAGATAAGTTGAGGAAGCAGAGAATTCAAGAGTGGGAAGCTATGGAGAAGGAGAGAGTGGAGATGGAAAGAAGAAGAGAGGAGAAATTGAATCATGAGAGAGAATGGGAGGAGAGGATGAGCAAGAGAAGGTTAGAGTGGAAGAATAGGATCGACAATATGTTGAACCAGCACCGGGCTGAAATGAATCAGATCCAGACTCGCATTCTCCACGAGCAGCAAAACCTTACCGGTCAATTACTCGGTATTGTCTCTCAATGGACTGCTCATACTTCTGCACTCTCTGATCATACTAGTGCTAGTAACCATTATATTTCACAAATGATGCAAAATTTACATCATGTGAATGGAATCGTTCACGATGGCACTAGAGTTGAGGCAGACAACCAAGACGATCAATTTATTGTCGATGGTTGACGCTTCATCTTATGAACTTGATCAGCAAACTATGTGGGATCTGCAAGATTATTTGCAGCAATGGATTAGTCTGTAAAGGTCTGAGAAATAGTTGTATGCATTCAATTTTTATTGTCTGGCACTTGGTCCATCTTGTGCTAATCTGTTTAGCTTGAATTATGACAATAAGAAATATAAAGTTCCTCTCATCTTTTATTGTTATCTTCTCTTTCTATGCTGCAGATCTTATTCTCCTTGTTTTCTTCTTTAATAATGCTGCCCTTGTGATCTACTACCAAGAAAACTGCTGATTTTTCTCATAGTCAATAGATTTACACCAACTTTTACTTGCTTTATAATAATATCACCCTTGCGTCCAATATATTTGCATCTCTCCCCTGTTATATTGAAGGACAAGGAAGCTAACAAGTCGGTTTTGCTTTAGTTCATGAATTTTATTTCCAGCATTCGGGAGGCTCGGAGAGCGACAAGATCTCCTCAATTGAGGTAAGAATACTTTCTTTTTCTCTTTCTGTTGTAGGGTGAGAATGGTTTGTTGTTGCGAGTCTGCGACGATTGAATATCTTCGTCAAAGAATGCTTTTTGTCATTTTTCTCTCCAAATTGCATCGTCGTGCACGGAACGATGTGCAGATAAGAATAGTGATTTGTTGCGGTTAGTTAATCATTGAACATAAATTCAAATTTATAGCTGGGACTTGGTATTGGTGATGATACAGGGTATTGAATCATTTTTCAAGCTACTGGCTTAGATTAGAACAGGAAACACATTTTCAATTACAGGCACACACTTTGCTCTTCTGCTTAAGAAATAGTGTTTCAAGTTCTGCAAATATATAACCTAAGCGAGAAGTGAATTTTGTTATAGATTTTGAATTCTCTCTATCCTGTCAAATTTAAATTTGCTAAAAATGCATTAGTGCATATTTAGAACTAAATATAGGAGGGGGAGGCTTTTAAGTGGCGTAAGAATGCACTTGGGGTGTTTGCGGCAAAGAGTGGAGTTGTGAAGTCTTGGACCCACAATGTAAGTTAATAAAGCATAAAATTGATGTTTTTAATTGTGGGGCCCACAAACTCTTGGGACCAAACAAAGAGTGGAGTTGACTCCAACTCGTTGGGTCAAACACTCCATTGGTATGCATTGGTGACCCGTGACTAGATTTGAATTCATTGGGCACCAATCATACATACTCACCTCTAAATATTAAAGATAAATTGAAATATACGGTCTATATTTTGTATTATATTTTTTAAGAATACCCAGTTGTAAAATTTTGGTATGGCACAAAGTGTCGATAATTAAAAGGGATATTTCAATTTAAGCTTGAATTATACTTTGGTTGGCACATTTATCATATCGTGTTATCGTACTAGATAATGATGAAAATTTAGATGGTAGGTAGCAAGTGGATGATGGGAAATAGTGGTACTAACTATATATTTATCGAATGCCTAGTATTGATAGAAGTGTATTTTCTTTTCCTTTTGGGCTATATTTGGAGAATTAGTCTACATCTCTGCCATTGACTATCTTGGTTATGATCATCCAAATATATGTAAGTAGTTGTTATCTTATTAAGGTTATGTGAATATGAAAATTTTAGCTTGTATATGATATAGAAGTTTGGGCATGCTGTCAAAGCAAGCATCTAATTAACAAATTAATAGCTAGTCAAAATAAAAAATTGAAAGGGGTACCTATTGTAATAAGAAAAAGAATATTGTGAAGGAAAAAAATGGTTACCTTCATCTTTTATGATTGTTTAAAAGATTTTTTTTTTTAAAGTAATGTTATTTTAATATTTAATGACAAAACCAGAGTTGGATGAAAAGAAATGACAAATTTAGGGTAGTGAAATTGTGGACCCGGTCCACAAATATGTGTAATTGTGAACCCGATCCATGATTATCAACAAAAACGTGTACTCGGTCCACGAGAAGTGCCAGATTCGACTGCCACATCTGCCATACTGCTTTATTGACCCACTGACCCATTGCCATTTGGTACTCGTGAGGGGGTCCACGATTACCATACTCATAGACCATGTCCACAACTACCATACTCGTGGACCCGATCCACGACTTCGTCATCCCAAATAGCCCCCTTCTTTTCCTCAGTTCTCCTCCCTTATACCTTTTGCTTCTCTTCAATCGTTGTTGCTTGCTTCTGCCGCCGACCTTCCTTTGCTGTCACCTGCCATCTACCGTCGCTCGCCTTCTGTCGTTCGGTCGACGGTAGGTCTCTTCTATTTCTTTTTTATTTTTTTTCCTTTTCAATATATGATATTGTGCTTATTTTTCCTTAGATCTAGTTTTTTTTTTCAAACATGTAGATGAATAGATCTAAGAGTTGTAGATCTAGAGTATTTATTTATGTTGCTTTTGGATGTTTGAGTTTGAACTTCAATATTATACTATTTTTAATTTTTGGATTGTTTGAGTTTGGACTTGAAACTTGGATTGATGTTAGATCAAGATTATTTTTAGTTTTGACATGATATTGAATTGGGTTGTAGTTTTTTTTTTTTTTTTCCCTAGATTTTTCTAAAAGATTTTGGACTATATTTAGTCTTGGACTGATGTTGGATTGGTGGTTTTGGGCTTTTAGTTTGAACTTAAATTTGGACTAATATTTTCTTAACTTTAACATTTGTAAACAAATTGGTTGAATATGTATTTGCGTCTAAAAAATTTAGTCATTCTTGAACCTGGAAATGGTGGGGACAATGATATTGAGGTAGAAATTGATTTGAAAGAACCCTATTAAATTTTTGTGTTAGAATCGAACCATGATATCTACTATGTAAAATGCAAACTGTGGATGAATGATTGTGATTGGAGGTTGCGTGCTTGTTGACGTGAAATCCACGGGATGTTCGTAAGTGACTTATGAACAGGTCTATGAGATCAATCATTTGATTTGTATGGGTGAGAGTGGCCCGAGTTGTCGACTCAATAAGCCTACCATTTTGGGGATTTGACGAAATGGGAAGCTGGGAACAACTTCACAAGATGAAATTCCTTCCTTCCTAGATAGGGTATGCAGATTAGTAGTTCTCTTAAGTGCTGATTTTAGGTCTTGAACAAGGAGCCTGACCCTCTCACTGGTCCGAGAAGGACTTAGTTTATGGTTGGATCATAAACAAATTGTTCATTAGAGAAATCAATGGTACTTAAGGATAAGAGGTAATTACAGGGGTAGAACGGACATCTGACCTAGCTGTAATTATGAACAACTCGTGAATGATCAACTTGTGTATACTAATTATATCCATGGACACAACTTGTTCTACATTACATAAGAGTTCAACCATGGATCTATAGTAGTTTGACCTATAGTTAATGAATGAAGATTAATTTAATTAAAGAATTTAATTAATTAATTTTGGATCATTGGAGCTTATAATCTGTCGGTCCATATGGTCCCCTTGCTAGCTCACCATGGACCAACAAGGATCAACTATGTTGAAAGAAAAATTTGATATGTTCAAATTTATGAGGGAAAATATTAATTGTATTGGATACATTTAATTACATGATTTATTATAAAGTTTATTTAAATAAGATTCAAACTATAGATTTATAATATGGAGAATTAATTTATTTGAATATGATTCAAATAATTAATTATTTATTTGGATGAAATCCATATAAATATATAATATGGAGAATTAATTTATTTGAATACGATTTAAATAATTAATTATTTATTTGGATGAAATCCATATAAATTAATAAAAGGAAAATTAATTAATTAATTTGAATTGGATTCAAATAATTAATTATTTAATTTGGATGAGATTTAAATTAAAGATTATGCATAAAATAAATATTTAAATAAGATTTAAATATTTTAAACCATTTAATATGAGATATTATTTGGATAAATATTTATTAATATTGGATGTTATTAAATATTTAATTTAAAATCTCTGCAGAGGGGGTTATCCTAATAAGACTAGGAGTAACTCATAGAGTTCTATAAATAGGGCATTTGGGAGCATTCATAGAACACACTCTTTCTAGAAGAATAATATCTACGATTACTCTAAAAATCTTTCTCTAGAAATTCTCAATTTTCTTAGAAAAGTTCTAAGAAAAATTTTCTTCTCGTTCCCTCTATTCTTCAAGAAGCGGTTCCCATAAACTGGACCCTTGCCAGAGTCATAGCAAGAAATACCTCTTGGAAAAGGAATACTACAAGGAAAAGACTATCGGTTCGAGAATTATAGATCGACAAAGATATGTTGCTGAACCTTTTTTTAACTTTTTGTATTTTTAATTCTTTCAATAAATCAAAGAACGGGATCACACACTTCCACGGGGATGCAATTCCCTTCACTTACTTTAAGAAGTGATTAAGAAAGAATACTGATGTAATGTCAATTATGGACGTGTATGGCATGCGAAGTGAAAAGTATTAATTAAAGCTTTTGGTGATTGAGAGAAATAATATGCAAAGCATCCCTATTGGTTGAGTGCTGCTATGCACTACAATCTTGGAACACGAGTGAATTGGCATTTTATTCCTTTTGATGTGCCTGGTAAGATTGACGAAATTAGTGTCACAATCTAACTTTGAGATAGTAGATTGTGACCCCACTTGTACAGACAGTGTAATGGTGACACAAGAGTGTCGACACATCTGACAAAGACAGAGGGCCAAAAGAAGTGTCATGATGTGACCAAAGAGGACGGTGCATTATCAACCACACCAAGATAAATGGGCAAACATGTCAAGTTGAGCAACAAGCAAGAAGACAAGCATTAGTGCCATCAGTAGTGTCAATGACAAGCTAAGTGGGGGCAAGATGGGCCTTGAACCATGACCTCAAAAGTTGGGGTTCTATCACGAGTTTGGACGAGTAGCACTAGAGTTAAATTCATATTGATGTAATATGGAAGCACGTCGAATTTCATGTCAATCAGAGTTTAGACAGTCGTTTTATGCTGGTGAGTGACTACTCACCACTTTGCATATGCATGACTGCTGAAGATGAAATTGCTCATAATGTACTATAGGGGACATGGTGTTAGCTCTCCACCACCCCTGGGCCTTGTGGCCTAAGTGAGCTACCCCATGACACATGTGTCATGGTGTGGGTGAGCGTTGCAAGACGAGTGTCTTGGGTGTCTTCCATCGAGAATGGGATCTCGTGGACATGTTGGACAACACGGGTGTGTTAGCATTACGCCTCTTCCCATGGATCGAAGGTTCGATATAATACTCGGTATGTCATTTTGGCTCAGCATTGACTTAGCATGGACACGGGAGGGTTCATGCCTCGATATGTCTGAATGGATGGATGTCCAAGAAGCCTTGAGTTGGAAAAATACCCATGGGTTGGTCATGATGGTTCTCAATATGTAGACCTGAGTAGGAAAGAGAAAGCCGATGTCGTCTTTTACCATTAGGCCGGTAAAAGCTCATTTGGCGTCGAAGTAGGTCGATAGAGCCCAATAAGCGTCACTATGCCCTGGAAAGCCTCGATAAGTATTTGAATCACTCAGTAAGCCCCGGTAGAGTGTTTTAAGCCTGTTTTGACCTCACAAAGGATCTGAACTCATCTCGATGAAGTTTCAAAGCGATGTAAATGTATGGGGGTCATGTTATTGAGAACAAGGATGATGAAGAGCGATGCGACATTGCATTGTGATGGCCTTAGCCTCATATATGGGTAAGGTCGAGCCTCAAGACTTGGCCTAAAGTAGAGAAAAGTCGGCTAGAGTCGCGAATGAGGGAAAATATGTTGGAACTGGTGTCTTAAATCTCTTAGGATCTCATAGTTTTGGTAATTGTCAAAACATTTTATTTATTGAATAAAATAAGAATTTATGTTATCTATCTTTTGCATTAACTAAATCTAATAAACTAAAGATTCCGGTTATTTTATGTAATATTAAACATGTATGTGGTTGACATACGAGGTTGGATCATGTTTAAGTAATAACCAAAAGGTCTATAGTATAGGAATAAGGTTGGGTACCTTATTCTAGCAACACTACGGATATGATCGACTTTGTAATTGTTACAAAGAATTGTAAAGTGTTACAAACGATTTGATCCTAATCGTTCATGTAGAGACATGTGAGTGGGGTATTGTTGCGTATAAAGTGGGTGTTATAATTTTAGTATAAAGTATGCATCGAGAATTACTCAAGTATGTTCATTAATCAGCAAGTTTTCCTATAAAAACCCATGTGTAAGCTTCTATAGGTTTCCTGGTGAGTTCAGGGTCGAATGTAGGGTTTTGTGATAAATTAGGCGTTGAGACTAGATACATAATCTATGCGGTGATTGTACAAGTATTATGTTTAAGGGGTTTATGCATCTAAAACTATACATAAAGAATAAATAAAATTTCCTACAATTAACATGCTGAGGTGGACGCGGAGAATGTTAGTCAAACGTCATTTACAGTCAGATAGCATGCTTTGAGAATGATGATGGAACCATGCGATATAATAGAGTTAATGCAGGAGCTAGTCGTTACTTAAGCATATCTCAGTATATTTACATACCTACAAACTTTGGGTTTGAGAATCCATCTTTCGATGTTCCGACACCACATTAATCTTATCTCTAAGACGCATGGTAAGTTTGCGTTGGCAAAAGATGAACTACATCTCTGAAACTCATCTAGTCTTGATAAATGCTAAAGATTAACCATCTACTCTCTCAAGCTAGACACTGTCGTGCTTGTTAAATTTTTTTGTCAGACAAATCTATGCAAGCTAATGATATACATTAATCAAGATGTAAACATATTTAATATTGCTTAACAAAAACTAGCTTCTAACATCTACTCATTCAACATACAAGCAACATGGTGTAAAGTATTTAATATGGAAATGAATGGAAGATAATCGTCAATCTAACTTATATTAAGTAAATAAACTATTCTCTCAAATGTCGTTAACAAAGCATAAGTAAGAATGAGAGAAATGAAGAAAGAACAGAAATGGAAGACGTCAAGCCACTAGTAATGTCTTGCTTCATGGAGGCTTGAGATGGTTACTATCTGATACATAAATGGCATAGGATGAGGGTTCTCACTCACTGGGAGATGACTTTGAAAATTCTCAGAATTCTTGTTACAGAAGAGCTTTAAATGGAGGCTGGTTATGGTAGGGAGAATTTGTGCAGAGCTTTCGCCTCTTGATCTCCTTTCTCTCCCCCTTTGAATTGGGAAGCTTTGGGCTTATTTATAGGTGTTGAAAAAGTGAACTCATGATGACTTGACACCTTTGCATTAAATTCCATGCCTTGCTATGCAGACTTTTCATATCGTCAGCCCATTGGTTCAACCATGATCTGATAACTTGTAGTCCTTTTGCATATTGACATGACAACTATTGCCCAGGCGTCTATATCTGCTTTTTCTTCTCAATGCACGGTCTTGACGCCTGGGTTTGACGCATGGGTTTTCACTTCTTTTGTTCTCGCAGCAGCTTTCTTTTTGGTACTTGGGTTATTTGTGCTTCTTTTCTACTTAATCCTGCATTAAGAACAAAAAAGTTCATATTTTCTCAAGTATATTCTTTTGTAAATGGTGCCAACGCATGGTAATATATATTACACAATTCAACGGCCAAAATCATGCGTTTAGCCCTGAAGTTACTCTAATTATTTCAAATAGTAAATATAATAAGTTGTATTTCTACAAGTTATCAGATATCCTATGGAAAGAGTTTGTATAAGACCAAATAGCGAAATGTTTAATTTCTCTTTGTAACGCCGTCAATTGAAGAAGTTAACATTTCATAGGAAGACTATAGGTGACTCAACTTTTATCTTGAGTGAGTTATGAACTCCTTTCTATAAGGGCAATTCTTTGATCTGTATGGATGAGAGTGGCCAGATTGTCGACTCAATATGCCTACCATTTTGGAGATTTATTTGAATAGGGAGCTGAGAACATATCTTCACAAGATAAATTCACTCCTTCCTATGTTTAAGGTAAGTACATAAATTACTCCCTTAAGGGTTGATTCCAGATCTTGAACAATGAGGCCTCACCCTCTCATTGACCCCAGAGGGGTTAGTTTATTGTTGGACTATAAACAGTTTGTTCATTAGAGGGATCCGTGGTACATAAGGAGTTAAATATAACTACAGGGGTAAAACAGTAATTTGACCGAACTATAGTTATGAGTAATTTGTGAAGAGTTGATTTGTTGTTGATTAGTTACTTTTATGGACAGAGATATATCTATAGCACGAAGAGTGCAACTGTAAGTTTTTAGTGGAGTGACCTACAGTTAATGAATATTGATTAATCCAATTAAAGAGTTTAATGGATTAATCTCATATCATTAGAGTTTCTAATCTATAGATCCATAAGGCCCCCTTGCTAGTTCATTAAGCCTTTGTATAAGAATCAAATATTTTGGTTTGTTTTGAATTGTTCAAATTAATAAGGGAATTAATTGTATATGATACAATTAATATAATATATAAAGTTTATTTTGAATTAGATTCAAAATTTATACTTTATGTTATAAGAGAGATGAATATTTAAATAAGATTTAAATATTAATTATATGAATGAGATTCATATAAAAATTATAGATTAAAATTAATACGAATGAGATCCATATTAAATCTATAGTTTATGTGAGAGAATATTATTTGAATATGATTTAAATTTAAATTAAATATGAGATATTTAATTGATTAATTAGTTAATTAATTAATTGTTAATTAATTAATTTTATTTAATTATATTTATTTAATATGATTTAATATATTATAATTAAATTAATAATAACTTTTATTAATATTATTATTATATGATTATTAATTAAGGAAATAACTTCCCACGTTTAAGGAAGTTATTTTCCTCTCTCCCAACAGTTTTATGTAAAGGGAAGACAGAAGAATTGAGAGATAATGAAGTTTCACAGATGACAGAAAGGTTATGTAAAATTCTCTCTTCCCCCTCAAATTCTCTCTTCAACTCAAGTTTTTCTTCTCCTTTACCAAAAGAAAAAGATAGTCCACAACTCCTAAATTAGTTCTTCCGAGAGAATAGCAAGGAAGGTTTTGTGGTGGTGTTCCAAAGTTAAGTCCGGTATTACTTGTTGGAGATCTTTCCTATCAGTACGTAAGTTGGTGAGAAGAAGAATTGATCCTACACCGAAGACGGTTGTCAATGGTAGGAAACTTCTAACCCTTAATTCTTTTCAATAACATGCTAATTGTTTTGTTTATCCAAGTTCTGTTTTCTCTACAATTTATGTTTTTCAAAAGAAATTTATTGGCACAAGGTGATCAGTCGCTTCGGCTAGGGATTCAATTCCTGTAATTGTTCTACCAGTTTTAGGGTTTTATTATACTTAGTTAAATTGCGTCTAATGAATCTATATAAGTCTATGCCTATATAACTCTTATAAAGGTCTTAAAATTAGGTGAGTTAAACAATTTAATTAACCTAGTGACAATTCATGCTAATAGGACTTAGGTTAATTCAACTCAAGTTCTAATTTGGTTTCCAATTAGGAGTTGTTCCGTAAACTGTCAACTTAAATACCACAATCTCGACAGAACTGAACTGGTAAAGTTCCCTTATCACCTAAATCCTATTTGTCCTACTCAGTCAAATTTAAAACTATTTTAAAAGAAAGTAAGACTTAATTCTAATCTAATTAGAATTAATGTGATCTTAGGTCTAAATTAATTTTAAACAATTTAAAACCAATTCCTAAGATCCTATGCTTGCATGCAATTCTTAATTATAGGTTGATGGTTATTAATCATTAACCTTTTTATAACTATTATAAGTTTTTATGATTAGCCCTATAATCATGCTTTCTATGGTTTAATTAATTAACAATCATATTCTAGTTAAATATTAAACCATATTCCATGCATTTCATGGCAATAATATAACAATTATATTAAACTATGGATGTATCATGCTTAAATCAAATTGATTTTTTTTTAAAATATATATATATATATATATATAACACTTATATTATAAAAAAATGAAAATCAATCAAGCATATACAATACATTAATAAATATAACAATTTATATTTATCTAATTGTCATGCAATACTCATCTCCAATTTCATATATTTAACATATCAAAATATATTAAATTACTCATGAAATTAAAAATCATGCATTAATACCATATAATATAACATATTAAAATGCATGAACATGCTTAACCTATGATGGAAAATATTTAAATGACATTCATAAAGCATTTAAATAGCAATTGAACTAGTAATTTAGCCACTAGAATAAAAATAATGAAGGAACGTGGGGATGCGTGTGTATTTTTAATTTACGTTTTGAATTTATAGAAAATACAGAAAAATTTAAACATATTTTAATTAAGCATGTTTTATTGTAAAGAAATTCAAGAAGAAAGAAAATACCTTTGAAGAGCCTTCAATCTTCTCCAATTCTTCAATGTTTCTCCCAGAAAATGATCACGAACACCGCAACTCTGGTCACCACCACGAGATCTTCCTCGATATTCTCAAGGTGAGAATCACAGCGAAGTTGTGTGGGCTCGCTTGGATTAAATTTGGGAAAGGAAGAAGACAACTTTTTTTCTTTTTTGGAGAGAGAATTGCCAAAAAGGAAGAAGAAGAGAATTTGTAGAGATTAACTTCTTTTTTACCTCCTTCTTTGTCTTCCTTGTGAATCATATATAGAGAGAGAGATGTATGTGTGGGAGTTATCAAATAACTCCCCAATACCGCAAGTGAAATAACTCCCTCACTCCCCACTAGATCAAGTGAAATAACTCCCAAGGGAGTTATTTCTAAATTTGAATTTCATTATATTAATTAATATAATTAAATTCAAATCATGTATTATAACCCATATAATATATCACCTATAGTTTATATATTAATCACATTCATATAATTAATATTTGAATCACATTCAAATATTTATTTCTCTAAAAGAAACTTTATAATTCAAATTAATCCAAAATTAATTTGATTCTCATTATTCCTTATTGAGCTAACGAGGGGACCTTATAGACCTATATATTGAAGCTCCAATGATACGAGATTAATTAATTAAACTCTTTAATTAAATTAATCTCCATTAATTATTGTCGGTAACTCTACTAAAGACCGACAACTGCACTTTTCACACTATAGATGTATTTCTGTGTCCATTGTAGGGTAGGCAAAAAAATCCGTAGGGCCTCGACCTGATCGGGTAGGGGAATCCTCGGTTTGACCGAGGATGAGGATCAAACCGGAGAGGTTCCTCAGGTACCCATCCTCGGCCTCGACCTTGCCTCGATATATCCCCAATAATCTCCCGTTAATATATATATATATAAGATGTCTCGCTCAATCGCTCCTTGTTGCCTTTGTCTCGCTCTCACTCTCGCCCTCTCTCAATCTTCTCACTAGCTCTGTTTCTTGCTCTCTCTTAGTCCCGCTCTCTCACGTCTCTCTCTCTCTCTCTCTCTCTCTCTGTTAGCTCATAACTTGTTGCATATAAAGTGGATTAGATGTTATAATTTTAGTACAAAGTTGCGTCGAGAATTACTCAAGTATGATCATTAATAAGCAAATTTTCCTAAAAAAGCTCAAGTGTAAGCTTCTCTAGGTTTCTTGGTGAGTCTAGGGTCAAATGCAGGGATTTGTAATAAATTAGGCGTTGAAACTAGATACAAAAACTATGCGGTGACTATACATGTATTATGCTCAAGAGTTTTATGTACCTAAAACTATACATAAAGAATAAATACAATTTCCTACAATTAACAATGTGAGGTGGAAGTAGAGAATGTTAGTCAAATGTCATTTAGAGTCAGATAACATGTGTTGAGAAGGACAGTGGAACCATGCGATAATAGTAGAGTTAACGCAAGAGCTAGTTGTTACTTAAGCATATCTAAGTATATTTACATACCTACAAACTTTGGGTTTGAGAATCCATCTCTTGATGTTTCGACGCCACATTAATCTTATCTCTAAGACACATGGTAAGTTTGCGTTGACAAAAGATGAACTACATCTCTAAACTTCATCTAGTCTTGATAAATGCTAAAGATTAACTATTTACTCTCTCAAGCTAGACAATCGTGCTTATTAAATTTATTTGTCAGACAAAGCTATGCAAGCTAATGATATGCATTAATCAAGATGTAACATATTTAGTATTGCTTAAGAAAAACTAGCTTCTAACATCTAACTCATTCAACATTCAAGCAACATGGTGTAAAGTATTTAATATGGAAATGAATGGAAGATAATCATCAATCAAACTTATATTAAGTAAATAAACCATTCTCTTGAATGTCATTAACAAAGCATAAGTAAGAAGGAGGGAAATGAAGATAAAACAGAAATGGAAGACGTCAAGTCGCCACTGGCAATGTCTTGTTTCGTGGAGGCTTGAAATGGTTGCTATTTGATACATAAATGGCATAGGATGAAGGTTCTCACTCACTGGGAGATGACTCTGAAAATTCTAAGAATCCTTCTCAGAGAAGAGCTTGAAATGGAGGCTGGTTATAGTGAGGGAGAATTTGTGCAGAGCTTTCACCTCGTGAACTCTTTTCTCTACTCCTTTTAATGGAGAAGCTGTGGGCTATTTATAGGCGTCGAAAAGGTGAACTCATGATGACATGACACCTTTGCATTAAATTTCATGCCCTGTTGTGCAGATTTTTCACATTGTCACCCCATTGGTTCTGCCATGATCTGATAACGTGTAATCCTTTTGCACATTGACATGACAGCTATTGCCCAGGTGTCTGTATCTACTTTTTCTTGTTAACGCATGGTCTTGACGCATGGGTTTCCACTTCTTTTGTTCTCATAGCAACTTCCTCTCTGGTACTTGGGTTATTTGTGCTTCTTTTCTACTTAATCCTACTTTAAGAACATAAAAGCTCATATTTTTTCTGGTATATTCTTTTGTAAATGGTGCCAACGCATGGTAATACATTTTACACAATTCAATTGCCAAAATCATGCGTTTAGCCCTAAAGTTACTATAATTATTTCAAATAGTGACTATAATAACTTGTATTTCTACAAGTTATCACTCTCACATCTTGCTCTCTCTCAGTCTCGTTCTCTCTCACAGTCTCGTTCTCGCACCGTCTCACTTGCTCTTGCTGTCTCGCTCTCGAGACTCATTTCCCCAATGAGAAATCCCCGCTCTCACCCCGCCTACAAATGGCGGGAACGGGGGCGGGGATGGGGGTAAATTCCCCCCATGGGGGTGAGGAACCCTACCGTGCCCCGCCTTGCCCTTGTTGCCAACTCTAGTCCATTGGATATAACTAATCAACAGTGTGTCGACCCTTCACAAATTGCTCGTAAGTACAGCTAGGTCAAAATTACTATTTTACCCAAGTTACATCTAACTCCTTAAGTACACTAATTACTCTAGTGAACAATTAGTTATAGTCCAACTATAATCGAACCTTTTTCGAGTCAGGAGAGGGTGTGGCATCACATTGTTCAAGCCCTGGAATCAGCCCTTAAGAGAGCAATTTCTCTACGTTCCTTAACAATAGGGAAAAGTGAATTTTTTCTTGTGTAGCTGCGTTCCCAACTCCCCAATCAAACGAATCTCCAAAATGGTAGGGATATTGAGTCAGCGAACTAGCCACTCTCACCCATTAAAATCAAAGGACCACCCTCATAGGCAGGAGTTCACAACTCACTCAGGATTTAGGTAAAGTCACCTATGGTTATCCTGATGAAATGTAAGTCTCTTCTAGTAACAGTGTTATAAAGAGAGAGTTAACATTTCGTGGTCCGATTTTATACAAACTCTTTATATAGAATACCTCTACTCACATGTTTTCACATGAATGATCAGGATCAGATCATTTTTAGCATTTTACAACACTTGTAACAACTACAAATCTTTGTAATGTCACCAGGATAAGGTACCCAGCCTTATCCATCTACTACAGACCATTTAGGTTATTACTTAAACCTGATCCACCTGATCTCCATATACATGTTTAAGTTACAGGTAATAACCTTGGATCTTAGTTTATTGGTTTTGGGTTAATGCAACTAAATGTCGACTAAAATAACATTTATTTCATTAAATAAATAATCTATTTATAAAATAAAACTTAAAAATTACAAGACCACGAGATTTAGGACATCAACCCCAAAAAAATAAAGCAATTAATTACAATAATTATGCTAAATTTATCCTAAAACAACTTCTACTGCTCCAGAACCAAACCAAAACCCATCGAACTGTGTCTACAAATCGTGAACCAAGTTAAAACTGCATAGAACCGGACCAAAAAAGAAACTAAACCCGAGCTAAACAGTGCGAACCGACTCGTACCACATGTGCTGACATCATCGTGACATCAACCCTTCTTCTTCCTTCAACCGCGCGATTTTTTTTTCTCGTACAGTGCAAAAAAAACCTAATTTCTCAGCCTTCATTCACTCGATTTTGGAGAAAATGGTGTCAAAATTCATCATACAATCACCTCGATCTAAACACGAAATTACAGAAACAAGATTGACAACAAAACGCCCAAAAAATCAATGCAAATTTTACCAATTCTAATTTAATTAATGAACCTGGCTCTGATATCAATTGAAGGGATGCAAACCCTAATGCAGCTGAAAAACACAGAACCATTTTCAAAATTAAATATAGAATTTAGAAATACTGTCAACTGGCAAAGAAAAAAAACTTTACAAATTTTAGGTTAAGCACAAAAAAAACCAGAAAAGAAAATCACATACCTTTTCGGACGAATCTCTAAGAAAATCCTATTGGGTTTGGAAATTAACACCACTACGAGGAACTCTTCCTATCATCTGAGATTTTAGAGATTGTGGTTTGTGGGAACCAACCTTGAAAATTTGGAGAAAAAAAGATCTTGAGAGAAATTTTTGTAGGAAAAATGGCAGAATCGTTCTGAACTTTTTTTTTTTTTTGCTTGATCAACACACCTCTCTAACCTCTAAAAATTTAGAGGTTTTTATCGATGGTATGTGGGAGAGAAAACAGTAGACATGGGATCACTCCACGTCTTAGATAACTCCCTAACGTGGGAGCTATTTATTTATTTAATTAAATAAAAACCAATTTTTATTTGATTATATAAATAAATAAACTAATTTAATCGATTAAATCTAATTTAATTAATAAGTTCATTTAAATATCTCTCACATAACCTATAGTTTTAATTTAATTAATTTAATTAAATCGAATTTAATTAAATTGAATTAAATCAAATAATCAATTAATTCTCCAATTAATCAATTACCAAATCAAATATCTAACATTTAATTTAACTTTAGTTTGAATCAAATTGAACTATATTTTTCCCATAACATATAATTTTTAATGCGCATATTATATGCATTAATTATAACCTATAATTTTAATATGAATCGAGATGGAGAGTATATGGATTTAAAATTCGAAAACTATATGATAGAACATGGAATTGCATCCCAGCTCTCAACACCTGGTACACCTCAGCTGTATCAGAAAGGAGAAACAGAACCTTATTAGACATGGTTCAGTCTATAATGAGTTATGCTCATTTGCTAGACTCGTTGGGGTTATGTAGTAACGACTGGATTATTATTTTGAACAATGGTCCATCCAAAAGTATTTCTAAAACTCCTTTGGAAATATGGAGAGGTCGTAAAGGTAGTTTACGACACTTCAAAATTTGGGGTTGTCCAACATATGTGCTTGAGACAAATCCTAAGAAATTGGAACCTCGTTCAAAAGTATGCATATTTGTAGGGTATCCCAAGGAAACGAGAGGTGATCTATTCTTTGATCCAAAACAAAATAAAGTATTTGTATTGAAAAATGCTATATTTTTTAAAGAATACCATATGAGAGAGCATATACTGCGCAGTAAATAGTGTCAAATGAACTTTCCAATGAAACTATTGAAACTTCAACAAAAGTTGTTGAAGAAGCTGGTACATCAACAAGATTTGTTGATGGGGCTTCATCAAGTCCTATACATCCTCCTTAAGAGTTAAGAGAGTCTGACGTAGTGGGAGGATTGTAAATCCACCTACTCGTTATTTGGGTTTAGCTGAAACTCAAGACATCATACCAGATGATGAAGTTGAGGATCCATTGACCTATAATCAGGCAACGAATGATCTGGACAAGGATGAATGGGTTAAAGCTACTGATCTTAAAATGGAGTCTATGTGCTTCAATTCAGTTTGGGAACTTTTAGATCAACCTGAAAGGGTAAAACCTATAGGTTGTAAATGGATCTACAAGAAGAAAAGAGGTGTAGATGGTAAGGTGCAAACCTTTAAGGCTAGATAGTGGCAAAGGGTGATTGCGCCACTTTATGTGTTAACCGCAAGTGTACGGATCAAGTTATAATATAAGACGGTAAAGTCCAAATATCGTTCCACTGAGGATCCAATTGTGGAGGTTTACGTTACTTAGCTATTATAGAATCGAATCAATTTTATTTAAGGATTGGAATTGAAGTTGTGAATTATGGAAAATATAAACTAAATAAGGAAAGTAATAAAGTGAGAAACACAAGAGTCAAAGAGAGTTCTAGGGTAATGAATCTTTGTTTATTTCATCATGCAATATTATAGAATTCATGGATTTTATTGTAATTCATATGCCTAAGTCTTGAAACTTAATTCCAAGTTATTTTCTCTACAAAAACAACAATTTCTCATGCAACTCGATTGATTACTAATCTCTTGAAACCAATACAAATTACATGGCATTAAGAATAGTCTTTAACAACTTTTATTGTCAACCTAACTACTCTTGTGATAGATTAACAACAATTCATTGTTATGGATCAAGTATTTGATACACAATTCCAAGAGGGGCTTATTGCCTTTTGGACATGAAATTGTATTGTCTAAGGAACAATTTCCTAAGACTCCTCAAGAGGTTGAGGAAATGAGAAGGATTCGCCATGCATAGGTTGTGGGCAGCCTAATGTATGACCATGCTATGTACAAGGCCTGACATTTGCTATTAAGTTGAAATTGTCAGTAGATATTAGTTCAATCTAAGATTTGATCACTGGATTGCAGTTAAAACCATCCTCAAGTATCTACTTGTTTGTGTATATGGGGCTAAAGATTTGATCCTTATAGGATACACAGACTCTAATTTTTAGACTGATAAGGATTCTAAAAAATCCACATCATAATCGGTGTTTACTCTTAATAGAGGGGTTATAGTTTAACGAAGCACAAAGCAAGGTTGCATTGCTGACTCTACCATGGAGGCAGAGTATGTAGCTGCTTGTGAAGCTGCTAAAAGGCTATCTGGTTTAGGAAGTTTTT
This sequence comes from Citrullus mucosospermus, assembly GCA_030954485.1. Taxonomy (NCBI): domain Eukaryota; kingdom Viridiplantae; phylum Streptophyta; class Magnoliopsida; order Cucurbitales; family Cucurbitaceae; genus Citrullus; species Citrullus mucosospermus. The sequence continues at coordinate 10,245,689 of CM062060.1, forward strand.
GACAGACCTGGAAGTTGTTCCTAAAATGTCCATACTAATCACACTTTATTGTGATACTAGTGATGCTGTGACAAATTCCAATGAGCCTAGAAGCCACAAACATGGAAAGCATATTGAACGCAAGTATCATTTGATACAAGAGATTCTGCAACGAGGAGACGTGATGTCACACCCCACCCCGAACTATTCTCCTATAGCCCGAGACATAGTGTGAGGACAGTAGTTACCGACTACCCTGTCACATAACCCACTGTCACACTCATCAAATTTTCATATAAACCCTTTCTAGGACGGTAATACCATTAACATACTCTTGAAAAATCTCGACTTCGATCGGCAACAGGAACTGTCATGCTACCTGAAAATGGAAAACATATAAAAAGGGTAAGCTAACAGCTCAGTGAGTAACGGTTTTTTGAAAACAATATATTTTAACTGTAAAACTGGTCAAACTTGCATAAAATATAACATTTCAAATCATATTAAAATATACTCAAATACCATTGTTAAAACATGCTTGTTCGTTTCAGAGTAAATACTCAAAAATCTCATTCATTTAAAAAAAAAAAACCATTTTCCCTAGTTGAGGCGGAGCAGTGCTCAACGCTCCTCAACGTCGATTTTCCTTAGCTGTGTGGAGTAATCTCAACACATCAGCGTCGTATAAACCTCTATGTGCACATAGGTACTAGAATTCGGGCCGCCCTCAATGCCTTCTACGAGTCCCTGAGCATTGGGGTCCCATTTCTATATCCAGGCTACACATTTGCCTTCTACAAGTCCCTGAGCATTGGGTACCTTTATAATTCAGGCCGCCCACAATGCCTTCTACGAGTCCCTGAGCATTGGGGTCCCTTTTCAAAGTTTTTTAAAACACCATACATATTTTGGAAACATTATATTAATAACTCATAAATTAACCGTTTCCAAATCTCACATCATCAGCATGCTAAAATCAATTTCCAGCTTTAATATCAAACAACGTGCTTTTCATACAAGTTTATTTTCAAATCTTTCTTGAAATCATATAACACCATGCTTTTCAGAAAAATCATGAAAACAAGTATCAATCAATCACCATGCGTTTTACAAACTCATAGCAAGTAACCAGCATACTCAAAGTTTTCAAGTAAAACGCATGCATTTATTCATTGAAAACCCATGAAATCAGATTCATAAGGAACTCATTTATATTTTGTAAAATGCAGGTGTTACTCACCTGTATTTGCCAAAGAATAGTTCATCTTCCTTCCCTCTATTTCCTCTTTCCCGAACTTCTTGGACGCAGCGTTCTAACTCTGGAACGCAAGGCTCCATTTCCTCTGTCAGCTCGGTTGAACGCAACCCTGCCCTTCAACGCAAGGTTGATAACTATCGCAAACTTTGCCCTTCAACGCAAGGTTGATTACTTCCGAAAAGTGCATCCCAACTCTTCTTACTTCTCTTTCGGATGCGTCGCCCTCTCTTGGACGCAAGGTCCAACTTGAACTCATCACCTAACTTTGGACGCAGCGTTCACCTTGAACTTAGTGTTTGTCTTTACCGCAAGGCCAACCCCCTTTCGACGCAAGATGACTTCTTTAACATAAAATAGATAAGTTGTCAAGAATACCTTTCTCCTTAGCCGCAGACTTCTACTACGGACGCAAGGATTCCTCCTTTCTGCCTTCTTTCTTCCCTTTCTCTCCAGAATTCTTCTTTTAGAGTCATCAGTCGCTCATTTTCCCTCAAAATTCTATTTATAGGGAACTTGCCATCCAATTTCTCCTCTCCTTTTGCCACTTGTTTGCCACATGTCATGCTGCATGCTTAATTAACCATGCATTAATCCAAGCGTCACCTTGCATGAAACACTTAACATGTCTTTTAACACCTCCTACTTTTAAGGTGTCAAGTCTATATGAAGCCACCTAGCCTTTATGCGTCCAACATTTTCCAATAAACAACTATCCATTCATCACAACGCCCTCATGAGTTTATTGAGTTTCCTTTAAGGTTTGAGCTTCATTATTTACTTCCCTATCTCTCGGCCATACTTCCCTTGTACTCGTTTTTTCTACTGCATACTACTAGGTGTCAATATCTCAAACGCACACTACTATGCGTTTGTCTTACTGCATAATACCATGCGTCAGTCTGCACCGCATACCATCATGCGTCCATGATCTTCCTCCTATCCTTGAAGTTTCCTTGATTACTCCTCTACGCGTCCTTGTGCTTGTAATCTAAGGTTATTCATTTAACCTTCTCCTTGTACCAAAATATCTCTGATGATGATTTAGTATGCGTCCACCTCTTGCTCCAATCTTTGAGCTTACTTCTCATCCTTCCACTTTATCCAACGCCCAAGAACATCCCTTGCTATCAGTCTATGCGTTACTTAGTTTGCTATAGTATTCTACCTTTCCGAGACTTAGATTTCTTTCAACACTTCACGACATAACTTAATTCCTTTCTTGCTTATGCGTCTTACCATCGCCAATACTTACATCTTCTCTTATGCGTTTCACTTCTTTTCCTTCAAACTCTCGGGTTACTTCTATGCGTTCACCTTGACCCTGCATTACATTAGTCCTGACCATGTGTCCAACATGGTCTTTTACTACTTTTCTTTATAGGTTCTTCAATGCATTGATTTCTTAAAAAGTAGGATGTGACACGTGATCGTCACACAGATTACTTCAGATCACAATATTGCTAATCTATTTACAAAGGCTCTCATGGCTAAAGTGTTTGAGAGTCACCTAGAGAGTCTAGGTCTACGGGACATGCCACATCTAATCTAGGGCAAGTGGGAGATGGGTATAGAGTTATACCCTAGTTTATATGTATTGTACACTCCACTAGCTTTAGACAAGTGGGAAATTGTTGAGATTGGTGTCCTAAATCCCTTTGGATCTCGTAGTTTTGTAAATTGTAAATAAATTTTATTTATTGAATAAAATAAGAAGTTATTTTATCTATCTTTTGCATTAACTCGATCCAATAAACTAAGATTCCATGGTTATTTTATGTAAACTTAAACATGTATCTGGTTGACATACGAGGTTGGATCATATTTGTAGTATATGAATAAGGTTGGGTGCCTTATTCTGGTAACACTACGGATACGACCCATTTTGTAATTGGTACAAAGAGTTATAAATTGTTACAAACAATTTGATTCTAATCGTTCATGTGGAGACATGTGAGTGGGGGTATCCTATGCAAAGAGTTTGTATAAGATTGAACTGCAAAATGTTTAATTTATCTTTGTAACACCGCTAATTGAAGAAGCCAACATTTCATAGGAAGACTATAGATGACTTAACCTTAATCCTGAGTAAGTTAGGAACACTTGTCTATGAGGGTAATCCTTTCATTAGAGGGATCAATGGTACTTGAGTTAAATATAACTACAGGGTAAAATGGTAATTTGACCTAGTTGTAGTTATGAGTAATTTGTGAAGGGTTGATTTGGTGTTGATTAGTTATTTTCGTGGACACAGAAATATACCTATAATGGGAAGAGTGCAGTTGTAAGTCTTTAGTAGAGTGACCTATAGTTAATGAATATTGATTAATCCAATTAAAGAGTTTAATTGATTAATCTCATATCATTTGAGCTTCTAATCTATAGGTCCTTAAGGTCCCCTTGATAGCTCATTAAGGCTTTGTATAAGAATCAAATATTTTGGTTTAATTTGAATTGTTCAAATTAATAAGGGAGTTAATTGTATTTGATACAATTAATATAATGTATATAGATACATTACAATTTATTTTGAATGAGATTCAAAATTTATACTTTATGTTATGAGAAAGATGAATATTTAAATGAGATTTAAATATTAATTATATGAATGAGATTCATATAAAAACTATAGGTTAAAATTAATATGAATGAAATTCATATTAAATCTATAGGTTATGTGAGAGAATATTATTTGAATATGATTCAAATTTAAATTGAATATTAGATATTTAATTTATTTATTAATTAATTGTTAATTAATTAATTTTATTTAATTAATTTTATTTAATTATTTATTAAATATGATTTAATATATTATAATTAAATTAATATTAATTTTGATTAGTATTATTATTATATTATTATTAATTAAGGAAATAACTTCCCACGTTTATGGAAGTTATTTCCCTCTCTCTCCCATCAGTTTTACGTAAAGGGAAGAGGGAAGAAGTGAGAGATAGTGAAGTTTCACAGATTGTAGAAAGGTTCTGTAAAATTCTCTGTTCTCTCTCAAATTCTCTCTTCATCTTACGTTTCTTTTTCTCCTTTACCAAAAGAAAAAAAGAGCCCACAACTCCTCAATTGGTTCCTCCTAGAGAATAGCAAGGAAGGTTTTGTGGTGGTGTTCCAAAGGTAAGTCATGTATTACTTGTTGGTGATCTTTCCTATCAGTACGTAAGTTGGTGAGAAGAAGAATTGATCCTACACTGAAGACGGTCTTCAAAGGTAGGAAACTTCTAAGCTTTAATTCTTTTCAATAGCATGCTAATTGTTTTGTTTATCTATATTTCTGTTTTCTCTATAATTTATGTTTTTCAAAAGAAATTTATTGGCACAAGACGACCATTCGCTTCTCCTATGTATTCAATTCCTTGAAAATACACATACAGGCGACATGTATGGCCGAATGAGGTTCAGTTCCGTATGAGTTCAATTTAGTTGAGGATGAAAAACCTCACTTGAGGTTCGACGAAACTTAAAAAAGAATGAGCAAAAGGTAGATTGGGCCTTGAGTTTCCCTTAAGGCTGACCATGAACGAGCGTAAATCATGGTGTCATATGGTTGGAGAAGTACGACCAGACTATCAACATACAGGTATGCATGAGCATATATTATGCAGCTTATCGGAGGATTTCTCTTCGCTAACAAGTTCAACACATTGGTACACCTTATGTTCCTTCCACTATTGGAAAAGTTTGAGCACGCTGGTAGGTACTTGTAGGGTGGTGTCTATCTTGCATGACTTTACAGAGAATTATGTCGTGCTAGACATGCACCAACTTTGGAAATATTAAGCCCACTAATACTACAAGTATGGGCTTACGATCAATTTAGCATTATAGCACCACAACTTCAGTTACAGACTTCAGATCATTTTGTGGGACGTCCATTCAGTATCAGTTATTATTTTCTTTATATATTTACGTAATTATTTTATGTAATCAAATATTTTCAGGGTTTTATATGCATGTGTAGATGGAGCAGTGTCTTAGCTGCATTTGAGCACTTAACAAACATGTTATTAGTATACCAACTATCTTTGATCGACTAATGCATAATTAGGTAATAACATATATCTTTCATATCCAAATGAAAATTATATGCTTTTTGAGTTTTTATGTTCTTGTATTAAATTTCAGATCAATTGGATGCCATACACATAAGATATTATGTCATTATTGCCTTATTATTATTACGATGGTTAAGACGTTTGGTTGACGGTTAGCCCCCTTATATGCTTCCATATCATAAAGTGACATCAACCAGATCGGGTGTTGTGACAGTTCGGTCTATGGCAAACAATGTCGTCCTCGTGTTACACCTTTTCGCAATTACACCAAATTGATTGAAGACATAAACACGACCAAGACTGGCGCTGATCATGCATATTACGTTGTGGTGTGCACGTCATGATTGTTGTGCACAAGGAGAAATAACAGATGGGCCAACTATATCAGATGATTACTTGTCCTGGTACACTCAATCACGAAAAAATGTATCACACCTGATGGTGCTTACTATTATTGCTTGGTAAGAGTTTTATTATCTAGTTTTTTCAATTACATGTTATGAATATTATTTTATATTAACCTTTTTCATCATATAGAACAATTTTGTCAAGGATATACTCCAATATTTAGTACAACACAATTTACTAAAGTTGGGTTTAATGTGTGACTAAAAGTTGGTAATGTAGAAAATATCATTCAACAGACATGAAGACTCATTGTTGTTGACACTAACAGAAGACATATTCGTCATAGACGACAATGACAACATGCCGAGGATATTCCAAAGCAGGACGTTGACTAGGAACCTTAAATATCTAATGATCTGATTCCAACTTCTCCTAGACACTTGCTAGGAGAACAAGCAGACATCGCATCGAGTTCCGATCATCAACAAAAGTATTATGCATACAATGAATTTTTGTATGTTGTCACCCAATAAGAAATTGATGATGTAATTCATGATCAACAACATTTTGAAGTATATGTAACTCGTCATGAGACACGTACCAGAAGAAGACCACCGTATCGCACATGAATGACTTGTAATTTTATGTTCTTAATTTCATTTGCTTGTTATGTTTTATATGATTAAATGTCTATTTTGTAGAAATTTGAGCAAATCATGCACTCGGGGTTGATTTGGAGCTATCGGAAGTGAAATCGAGCACCTGGAGCTCAAGGACATAAAAATTATGAAAATGCCCCAGAGCTCCTATTTTTACCCAGAGCCCAGTGATGCTCTCCTGCAGCGTAGCGACACTTCCTCTATTTCTATATATAATCTCTTCTTCTTTTTTTTTAGATTTTTACCAGGTGGATGGAGGTCGAAGTAAAACCCCAATTTCCTCTCTCCCTCTATTTTTCTAGCATCTTTAGATTAGTTTTTACATTTCTTTTGGGTTGTAGCTTATGGATTGGATATCTCCTCTTTGTTTTGTTTATGGATCAATGAGGTAAAATTTTATTTAGTTTTGAGTGCAAGACTTAAGTATTTTTCTTGAGATTTTTGAGGATTAGGCTAAATGTATGTTGATTTTATGCTTTCTTTGAATCTATTTCAATTTCTAGATGCATGTTTGTGTGTTAGTTATTCCTTATAAGCATGTGTTGCCCTTGCTATTTTATTCGTAGCTTCGTCAAGTTCACATTTGAATGTCTATTAGATTGAAATCCCTAATGCAGCGAAAGTAGTATAGAACCAAATACGAAATTAATTGAGAATTTGAAATACCCATACACTGGAAAAAAATTTACATAAGACCTATTGTATTAAAGGGTTAAGCATGCTTTTAGAATTAAAAGCCTTACATTCGTTGTCGACTCTGAATCTACGAATCTCATTTTGGCTTTGATGCGCAAATTTCGTGTTACCACAAGTGTATGGGTCAAGTTATAATATAAGACGGTTAAGTTTCAAATATCATTCCACTGAGGATCCAATTGTGAAGGTTTAAATCGCTTAGCTATTTTAGAATTGAGTCAATTTTATTTGAGAATTCGACTTCAAGTTGTGATTTGAGAAAACAAATAAGGAAAGCACGTAAATTTGGAATACAAGAGTGAAAGAGAGTTCTAGGGTATTGAATCCTTGTTTAATTCATTACCCAACATTCTAGGGTTCATGGAATTTTATTGCAATTCATATGCTTAAGTCTAGAAACATAAATCCGGGTTATTTTCTATCAAAAACAACTTTTTCTCATGCAACCTAATTGATTGCTAACATCTTGAAACCATATAAGTCACATGGCATTTGGAGTAGTCTTTAGCAAATTTTATTATTAACCTAACTATTTGCATGAAAGATTAACAACAATGCATTGTTATAGATTCAATTAGACATACAATTCCTTTAATCATACATCTAATCTAACATGCATGGATGGCCAATCAACAAGAATTAAGCACAGTAACAATGAAAAGCATATTCATTACAACAATCCATGAAAAGTCTACAACATTAGCATAACTTCATAAACAATTCATCAATACCCTAAAACTAAAGAGTCTAGCCACTCATAGCTTTAGACAACATGTTCAAGACAAGTTTCAACATAGAAAGAGTGTGGAAAAAGAAAAACTCAACTGTAAAGAAGCCCTTGATTGAGGAGGAACTGTCAAAACTTCCTTGATCTTCACGTGAGAACTCGAACAGCACCAAACCCTCTCTCAAACTCTTTTCTCTCTTCCTTGCAGCCATTCACTCTTTGAGGCTCTGTATTGTGTTGTTCTCTCTGCCTAGGGTTACTGGAAACCCTTCAATTTATAGACTTGGCTACCTAGATCTCTTTCCAAAATTGTAGATTTTTCAAATTAGGAAACTTGGTGCCGTGTTGCTGTATAGCAGCGTCGCAGCACTGACCGACATCAAAAGGTGATGTCGCGTTGCTATGATGGCACCGCTACACTGTGCGTCATCAATTCCTACCCTTGGCGTCGTGCCGAACATCGCACCAGCACTGTTGTGCTTTTTGTATAGCAGCTCTTAGGAAAAAGCGCCAAGAAATCGCCGGGCTGGCACCGCGGTGCTGCCCTGTTTTTAAGGAGTTTTTTTTTGTGATTTTCTTCTCTTTTTCACTTGATTTTGGCTCGGTTTGGTTCTTTTGGCTTTCAATTCTTATTTTCTTTATATTGACCTAAAAACCACTAGTAAACAAGTGAAATCTAATAAAAGCTTCCTTAATTTAAGAGAATAAAAAGCATTTTTCAAGCATTTTTTACCACCCCAAACTTAGAAATTTGCTAGTCCCAAGCAAGGAACAAAATCAAACATAGAGAATTTAAACGAAAAGTGTGCTAACGACTCATGTCTCAAAGAATAGCAACATTTAAGAGATCAAGTAGAAACATGCAAGCATATCTATATTGGTACAAACATTCAAGGCCAAATCTTGCTATCTCCCATGTGTATGTGTGCAAGCCTCATTTAATTTAAAATGCTAAAACTTAAATTGGGACTTAAGAGAGCTTCCTTAGTTTTCCCTTTACTCTAGCTCATGCACCAATTTTCAAGCATCCACACATTTCAAGCAAGTAATATGTTCACTAAGGTGCCATTCAATCACATTTTTCATAGGCCCTAAACTTGCATTCTTTTACCTAGGGGTACTAGCTTTCACACATTTACTGTAAGAATTCATACCTAGTCAATTCTTAGGTGTCCTTGCTAATCACAGCAAAGGCAACTCTTTTTATCCCCATCCATGCATACTCATTACAAGTTTAATATTTAAAATGATAGGCATGTAAAGCTCATATATTTTGTGTACACTTTTTTTCAAACGCATGTATACCCTTTTATTTTTCCTTAGTCTAAGATTACAAACCATCATGCATTTCAACTCTCTAATCAATGGAGCCTTTCAGAGTGACAACCAAATACACCCAACTTAATTCTTTTTTTTCAGTTAAAGATTCTAAATTAAAGTGGCTATGTGCTCAGGAATATAGGAGATTTTAAGAGAGACTTAAATGATTTTAACTCAAGATAATGCTACCCTATTTCCACAATAAGTCATCAATCATGCAAATTCGAATCTCATCATGGGCAATCAACATCATAAGCACACAACCATAAAAGCATTCCCATTGTCTTTAAAAGCTAAAAAATTTTCAATTTTTTTTTTTTAAATTTCATTAACATGCATATGATCATTGAAACCTCACTAACATGCATAACAGGATAAGAAAACACACACAAAAGTACGAGTGACACCTCCCACCCCAAACTTAGAATCATGCATTGTCCTCAATGCATAAGAGAATCGAACCAAGAAAGAATAAGCCTGGGAACAAGTTAGAAGCCATCAAACAAGCTTGGTGGAAAGAGTTCTTTTTGTGATGAACCATGATCCTAAAAATATGAAAGCATATGCAAATTTGGTGTCGTTTTTCTTCTTGGAACGTCCCCAATTCAGATTTAGACTTATAAAGCAGTAGTTTACAATAAAAAAAAAAAAATGCCCAAAAATGCAGGGGCCCTTACATTTGATCAAATCAAAAAATTATAAATCTATGGCCATTTTTATCATAAATATTCAATCACAAACTTACATTCAATATTGCAGAAACCCACAAAAAAACAATGCAAATTTCAAAATCCCAAATCAAATTTACAAGATGGCTCTACACCAATTGTTGGGTTGAAACCCTAACGTAGCGAAAGTAGTACAACACCAAATACGAAATTAATTAGGAATTTGAAATACCCATACACTGGAAAAAAAAATTGCAAAAAACCTACTGTATTGTTGTTGGTTTTCTATTCAATTTTAAATTGAGTTTCATAGCTTGTTGCACAAAAATAGATTTATCATTTCCTTACAAAGATGCGTCGAGATTACTCAAGTATGATCATGATTAAGCAAGTTTTCCTATAAAAGCCCAAGTATAAGCTCTTATAGGTTTCAAATGTCATTAGTGTCAAATAGCATGCGTTGAGAATGAATGAAACCATGCGATAAAAGTAGAGTTAACGCATGAGCTTCTTGTTACCTAAGCATATCTAAGTATAATTACATGCCTACAAACTGCGTTTGTGAATCCATCTCTCGATGTTTCGACGCCACATTAATCTTATCTCTAAGACGCATGTAAGTCTGCTTTAGCAAAAGATGAACTACATCTTTGCACCTCATCTAGTCCTGATAAATGCTAAAGATTAACCATCCACTCTCTCAAGCTGGACAGTCGTGCTTGCTACTTTTGTTTGTCAGACAAAATTATGCAAGCTAATGATATGCATTAATCAAGATGTAACATATTTAGTATTGCTTAAGAAAAACTAGCTTCTAACATCTGACTCATTCAACATTAAAGCAACATGGTGTAAGGTATGTAATATGGAAATAGATGGAAGATAATCGTCAATCAAACTCATATTAAGAAAATAAACCATTCTCTCGAATGTCAATAACAAAACATAAGTAAGAAGGAGGGAAATGGAGGTAAAACAGAAATGGAAGGCGTCAAGCCGCCACTGGCAACGTCTTGCTTCATGGAGGCTTGAGATGGTTGCTATCTGATACATAAATTTCATAGGGTGAAGGTTCTCACTGATTGGGAGACGACTCTGAAAGTTCTCAGAATCCTTCTCACAGGAGCTTGAAATGGAGGCTGGTTATGGTGAGCGAGAATTTGTGCAGAGCTTTCGCCTCTTGAACTCGTTTCTCTCCTCTCTTTTTCCTCTCTTGTGAATGAAGAAGCTTTGGGATATTTATAAGCGTTGAAAAGTTAAAACTCATGATGGCTTGACACCTTTGCATTAAATCCCTGCCCTGCTGTGTAGACTTTTTACATTGTCGGCCCATTGGTTCTGCCATGATCTGATAACGTGTTGTCCTTTTTCATAATGACATGACAGCTTTTTGCCCATGCATCTGTATCTACTTTTTCTCAACGCATGATCTCAACGCATAGTCTCAACGTATGGGTTTCCACTTGTTCTCGCAGCAGCTTCGTCTCTTAGTACTTGGGTTATTTGTGCTTCTTTTCTTCTTAACCCTGCGTTAAGAACAGAAAAGCTCATAATTTTTCAGGTATTTTCTTTTGTAAATAGTGCAAACGCATGGTAATACATTTTACATAATTCAACTACCAAAATCATGCGTTTAGCTCTAAAGTTACTATAATTAATTCAAATAGTGACTATAATAACTTGTATTTCTACAAGTTATCATGTATTAAAGGGTTAAGCATGCTTTTAGAATTAGAAGCCTTACATTCGTTGTTGACTCTGAATCTACGAATCTCCTTCTGGCTTCTAGATCACAAACATCACCACCGCGAACCTCTCCTATTCTCTGAATGATTTTGAGATAAAGGATTGTGGATCCTTTTCTTGAAATGGGAAAAATATTTTGATAGAGAGAATTTTTAGAGAAAAAGAAGAAACTATTTTATCACAGAAACCTTCCTGCTTTTTTATTTCTTTTGTAGGCAAATATAGAGAGATGGATGAGGAGACATTGGAGTAAATCACGTAAAGAGTAACTCCCATGTATAGGAGTTACCTTTTTTTGTAATTAAGTAATTAATTTTTAATTTAACAATTAAATAAATAAATAATAATTACTAATTAATTAAATATAATGTAATTAATTATTTCATTTAAATTGAACATCTCCCATATGACCTATAGTTTTAATTAATTTAATTTAATTTAAATAAATTAAGAAAAGTAATTCTTTAATTAATCAATTGTTAAATGAAATATCTAATATTTAATTTAACCTACATTTGAATCATATCAATTGGTATTCTCTCATAGCTTATAGTTTTAATGTGCATCTAATACACATTAATTTTAACCTATAGTTTTAATATGAACCTAATTCATATTAATATTTGAACTCTTTCAAATATTTAATTCTCTCAAAAATTTATTTTGTTTCATATCCAAAATTAAATTTATATTATAAAGTTCAAACTAAACTTTATATTATAATGTATCATTATACATTATATTATTTCCCTAAGTAAATTTGAACATTTCAAATTTCATTCAAGACATAAATACCTCAACACTCTTTACGAGCTAGGAAGGGGACCTAATGGACCTACAGATAAGAAGCTCCAGTGATATGAGATTAATCGGTTAAACTCATTAACCACATTAATCAATGTTCGTTAACGGTAGGTACACTCCACTAACGACCCACAACAATACTCTTCTCACTACAGATTTATTTCTATGACCATGAATATAGACCAATAACAGCAAATTAGTCCTTCACAAGTGTTCATAACACCAGCTAGGTCAAATTACCATTTTACCCCTGGGTTACTTTTAAATCCTTAAGTACTAGTACTCCTCTAACGAACAACCTATTTATGGTCCAACCATTAAATAGAAACTCCTCTTGGGCCAATGAGAGGGTATGACCCTTTGCTCAAGTCTTGAAGACACTACTTAAGGGAACACTTATCTACTTACCTTAAAGATGAGAATGAGTGAATTCCATCTTGTATGATTATGTCCCCAGCTCCCCATTCGGTCTTGTCTCCAAGATAGTAGGCATATTGAGTCGGCAAACGACCACTCGCCCATAAAAAACAAAGGACAATTCCTTGTGAACACGAGTTCATAATAGACTCAGGATTAAGACTAAGTTGCCTAGGTCATTCTATTGAAATAGAAACTTAACTAGTCAACGAAGTTACCTAGTGATCACTATTTTGTGGTCTGGTCTTATGAAAACTCATTGCATAGGATACCCCCACTCGCACATCACCTACACAAACACGTTAGATCATTGCGTTTATATCAAATACAAATTGGGTTGTATGCATAGTGTCACCAAGATAAGGTATTCAACCTTATTCCTATGCTATAGACCCTTTAGATTGTATCTTGAACATTGATCTCCGTATGTCCCCACGTACAGTTCAAGACTCATAAAACAGCCTAGGATGTTAGTTTATTGGATTTAGGATTATTAAGACAAAAAAAAAATCAATAACACTTATTGAAATAACACATCAATAACTCTTTATTAATGATTTAATGACAGTCAAATAATTACATTTACAATCTATGATTTTTAGGGCATAAAACCCATCATAGAAAACCGAATCGAACCAGCTGAGAGAGCAATGCTTCATAGTAAAGCGAAAGTGAGAGAGCGAGAGGGAGAGAGAGAGCGAAAGAGATAATCACTCTTATATATCTCTCTCGCTCTCTCTCTCACGCTTGCTCTCGCTATTGCTTTACTGTGAAGCATCAGTTAAAACCGAACCGAACCGACCTGCCGAATCAGGTTGGTTCGATTTAAGAACCAAAATCGATGTGAACCGATTTTCAACGGTTCTTCTTCATTGGGAATTGATAACTTCGGTTTGGTTCATGGTTCGCCCGAAAAACGGACCGAACCAAACTTTGCACACCCCTAACTGTGAGAGCTAAATCTAAATTTTGCTATATTTGCAAATTTTTTTGCATTATATTATATTTACTAATACTTTAGGCACGATTGCTATATTTGCAACTACTACTAAGTTTATTCAATCAATCCAATCCAATGGTCATGACGAAGATACATAATATTATCAAATCGGTTAATTTTGTCTTCAATTTCAATTTGAGACACATGTTAGCTTGTAATTAGTCCTAATTCAGTAATTGGTAATTTTGTTAATAATTTGAAAAATGTTTTGATGATTCGTGGTTACCAAAATTTATTTTTAAATAGTCAAATTGAAACATAAGGTAAAGTTGAAGGATTTATTTAGGTTAAATTATACAAAAAAAATTCCTAAAAACTGTCATTTGTTTAAAAAGTAATCTTATATCTATACTATACTTGAAAAACATTTTTGAACCATTTCGTCCTTTTAATTTTTAATAAAATCACAATTATGCCATTTGATCACTATTGACATCCACGTCCACCCACCCGTATCGGTTTTTGTTTTGATTTTTTTTAATATAATTATAATTATATATAAAAAGTACTATTGGATTCAATCATTTCTTTTAACTTTCTAAATTTCTCATAGAGGCATTGAATCCACAAATAAATATTTGTTTAAATTTCCAATCAATGAATACTATTAGTCACACCCCATAAATGTTATATTCCTCCACTCCGTGGAAATTACAAAAATGAAAGAAAAAATGTCTTGGAAGTTAAAAAAAAATGTCTTGGAAGTTAAAAAAAAAAAAAAAAAAAAAAAAAAAAAAAAAAAAAAAAACGTTTATTTTCCTTAAGTGTCTATGAATATAATATATTGTCTATATGTATTAAAAAGCTAGAATTTCTAAAAAATATATTTTTAGACTATGTTATTCTTTTATTTTTAAGTTTATTACATTTATGTCATTTCAATGGTATCGGAGTTTGAAGAAGGGGAAGGAGAAGGAGTCCTCGACCCATGGAAAAGAAAGGAAGAAATAAGAAAGATATTATTCCCTCTGAGATTGTCCAGTACTACCAGTACAAAAAATGCATCTCCTTCGCCCGCACGCGATAGCTCTACCAGGCGTGGTGCTGGCCCCTTTTTTGGATTCCTCTCTACCTTTTTGTATAAAGGTCTCTGTTATAAACAAACCGGTTAATCGAATGCCTTTACTAGCTTTCTGCTTGAACTGTATTCTTTTTCACGCATCTCTTTCTAGTGGACAGGGCATCAAAGCCTAGACCAAAGGGATTTGAGACCGGTTTTTACAATTTGCTTCTCTCTCTCCGGCGAGATTTGAACTTCGCATGGTGGAAATGCCTTTGCAGTAATTATTAGACATTATTTTTTGCACTATTAGTATTAAAAAGAAACACACTCATTTATTTTTGTGTGGGTGTAGAAACAGGAAGTCAAACAAAATGTAGCGGTTACTTTTTACTTTATTATTTTTAAATTAATACAAAATTAATATCAATAACATTACACCCCACTAAAATTTTTTTTCTTATTATTATTATTAAATTAATGTCAAATTAATATTGATAACAACAAACCTCACTAACACTCTATTGCATTAATTTAATAAGTTTAGGAGTTAAAGAGTTTTGTAACTCTCATCTACCATTATAAAAATGACTTTTCTGATTATCATTTTTCACTAACACCTAAACCTTTATCCTTTCTTCATTTTTGTTCTCTCAATGCATTGTTCTCAAAGCAATTTTAATCTTCAAGGCTTCTCAAACATGATGATGGTAGATTCAAGTTGCAAAGGATGATTAATGATGTTGTATGTAATATCTCGATTTCTAAACTTTTGAGATGCTATGTGAGCCAATCCTATTTGAGAATATATGTGTATATAGCAAAGAGGCTTTTCTTTCTCATTTATAATCAATGTATTGTTTTATGTTAGGTTGAAAAAAAAGAAAACTTATTAGTGATCTATTACAAACTTATGTTTTTCATTGAGTCTTTGTGCAACTTATTGTCTCATGGATATTGTAATATTTAATCATCAATAATAATTTTAAATGAATATGGAGTATGAAGCATTAAAATAATACAAGTTTTATTAAAAAACAAACACATCATTTATTTAATTATATCTCACTTAATTTTTTTTTTTAATTATAGAATTAAAATAATCTAATTGTTTGTAACAGACAAATTAATTATCACAAATTATTGTGTTAAATACATGGTTACCAGACCCCAAATTAT
The DNA here is from genome assembly GCA_030954485.1 of Citrullus mucosospermus. NCBI lineage: Eukaryota > Viridiplantae > Streptophyta > Magnoliopsida > Cucurbitales > Cucurbitaceae > Citrullus > Citrullus mucosospermus. The sequence continues at coordinate 10,261,557 of CM062060.1, forward strand.
TCGTATTATCATCATTACTATATTAAATACACACCATTCAAATTCTACCACCAATATATACATCCAAAACTATAATCAAAACTCCCTCAATTTTCCTATAAAAAACCTATAAATTCCACTATGAAAGAAATTAGACAATGAAAATGAGAAATGCAATCAAAGTTAGAAAATAAATGAGAGAAAGGGCAAAAATGACAATAAATAAAGAAGTCGAAGACATATAAATGACAACCACGAATAATGATGGATATACAACTACAATGCAGTGAAATTTTAAAAAACATTCGAACTAAAAAGTCATATAAGATTTTGTTTTAATTGACAGTAAAAATATTTATAAAAAAGTTATTATCATTTTATGTTAGAATGATAAAATTTATTATAATTTATTAACATTTCACTAAACATTTTAAAAGGAGAAAATATGCTTTACAAGATTAAGAAAAGGCGATTATGATTAAAAAAAATAATAATAATAAATAAATAAATAATTAATTAATTAATTAAGAGGAAAATTTTCTTTAAGTATACAACCTAACTTTTGAAGAAATAAAAAGATGGGTAGAAATTTTGAGTTTTTTTTTTTTTTTTTTTTTTTTATTACTTTTCTTAGCTTAGCCTAGCCTCTTCTATCATCTATTTTGTTGTTGATGTACTATATAATATGGTACATAAATATGTGCAAACTGCAACTACCACCATACATTGTAGTAGTTTTTACAATTTGTTCTAAATTTATTATTGGTCAATTTTAACATTCACCACATGAGAGATTAAATTAAAAAAAATATATTAAAATATAAAGAACTAAATTAAAACCATTTTCTAGAAAAAGAGAGATTAAATTAAAAATAAAAATACAAACATTATAAACCCTTTACACAATAAAATCATAAAAACATGGAACAAACTAACATTCAAACTTATTATATGAATATATAAAATTAATATTAAGTCATTAAAAAATATTTATATTAAACAATATTTCACTCAAATTATTTAAAATGAGTGTCTATAATGCAACGCGGTCAAATACTAGTTTCTAAAAGCTATAATATTATCTCTAAAATCTTAGAATTTGATATATTATGATAATAACCAAGAATGAAAATTTGGATCATCACATTGTTTTATGTTATCTTTACACAATTATAAATCTTGACTTAAGTTTGGAGTTCTAATTAATTATATTTCAATGGAGTTTTAAAATTTTTGTGAAATTTGAAAAGTAGGGTGCATTTGAATTGTCTATGAAAAAAGTGTTTTTTAAGAATACATTTTTTTAAAAAAAAACATTTTCTATAAAATGAGTTTAAAATTTAAACAATTGCATGTTTAGTTACATCTTTTTACAAGTGTTTATATACATAACCTTGTTTGGTTTGTCCTATACTAAAAATGTTTATATATAAGTTAAATAACCATAAAATACTATTAAACACTATGAACTAATTTCACAAAAAAAAAACATATATATTTTTATTGTTTTTTTAGAAATAAATGTATTTTGAAATTAATCCCCCAGAAAGTATTGAATTTTTTTAGAAACTTGAAATTATTGAAATTAAAATTAAACATTACTTTTATTTTTTGTATTATTTTTTTTTGGGAAATTGTTATTTCTAATCCAAAAATTTTTTTATGGGACAAAACTAACCTCTTTTTTAAAAAGTTCTTTTTCTAACCCATTTTTCAACTTTTCAAAATTTCAGAGATGGGTCCCACGTGATGAAATGGCGTAAATAACCCAAAGATCTTGTTCCTCAACACTCAAACCATATCTTCCCCGAGACCATCTTCTTCACAAGAGTCCATTTTTTTTTCAGTACTCTCTAATGTCTATCATTTGTTGTAAAACCCATCGTATGTGACCAGATTTTCTGGAAATAAACCCACGAAAAACTTCTTTGAAACGCTAATTTCTGAAAATTTTGGGTTTTCGAATACATCGTGGTAAAAAACGGAAAAGAAAATCCAAAATTTTCATGTAAAGGAGGTCTAATATGTGTAGGAATGTCTGAAATCACCAAGAAAAAGAATTCGGAAAGCCGTTTGTGATCGCCATCATTTTTCCCGTAAGTTCATGTGTTCTCGTAAGTTGATGGAGTTGACGGAAAAAGTGACAGAATGCCCAAAGACACGCCAACTTTCAGGAAATTTGGGCATTTTGTCACTTTTCCCGTAAGGTATCTAACATGATCTTATAGGAAACCTTACGGGAAAAGTCACAGAATGCCCAAATTCACGCGAACTTTCGAGAAATTTGGGCATTCTGTGACTTTTCCCGTAAGGTTTCTGACATGATCTTACGGGAAACCTTACAAGAATAGTCATAGAATGCCCAAATTCCCCAAAAATTTGCGCGTATTTTGGCTTTTCGGTGAATATCGTCTCACTCTCGCTCTCGCTAGTCTTGCTCTCTCTGCTATCGTTTCGTCTCTATGGCATCATCGCTCTCACCCTAGTCTCATTCTCGCTCTCGCTTTCGCTAGTCTCGCTCTCTCTGCGATCGTTTCGTGCATCGGGTTTCGGGAAAGTAAACTCGAAAATGAACAGCTTATCGGGAAGGGAAACGATAGCAGAGAGAGCGAGACTAGCGAGAGCGAGAGCGAGACTAGCGTGAGAGTGACGTTGCCATAGAAATGAAACGATAGCAGAGAGAGCGAGAGTGAGACTAGCGTGACAGTGACGATGCCATAGAGATGAAACAATAGCAGAGAGAGCAAGAGCGAAAAGAGATTCCCCGAAAAGCCAAAATACACGTGAACTTTCGGAAAATTTGGGCATTCTGTGACTTTTCCCGTAAAATCATGTTAGAAACCTTACGGAAAAAGTGACAGAATGCCCAAATTTCTCGATAGTTGGCGTGTATTTCGGCATTTTGTCACTTTTCCCATAAACTCCATCAACTTACGGAAAACATGAACTTACAGGAAAAATGACAGCGATCAAAAACGGCATTCTGAATTCTTTTTCTTGGTGATTTCAGACATTCCTACACATATTAGACCTCCTTTATATGAAAATTTTGGATTTTCTTTTCCGTTTTTTACTGCAAACTATTTGAAAACCCAAAATTTCCAAAAATCAGCGTTTCAAGGAAGTTTTTTGTGGGTTTATTTCCAGAAAATCAGGTCATATAGGATGGGTTTTACAACAAATGACAGACATTAGAGAGTATTGAAAAAAAAAATTGGACTCTTGTGAAGAAGATGGTATCGGGGAAGATGTGGTTTGAGTGTTGAGGAACAAGATCTTTGGGGGTATTCACGCCATTTCACCATCTGGGACCCATCTCTGAAATTTTGAAAAATTGAAAAAGGGTTAGAAAAAGAACTTTTTAAAAAAGAGGTTAGTTTTGTCCCATAAAAAACTTTTTGGGTTAGAAATAGCAATTTCCCAATTTTTTTGAACAATTCAATTTTAGGAGCACAAATATCTTTGAAATGTAAATACATAACCATAAAAAAAATATAATTGATCTCCAACAACAAAACATAAATAATAATTTTTCCTAGACAATATAATATCAACTAGACATAAAAAGTTGTGCAATTTGAAAACGATCTCGCTAGTCTCGCTCTCTCACTCTTTCGCTCTCTTTTCTATTCTCTAAATTTGGAAGTGATCTCGCTCAGTTTGAAACCCATCAACTCCCTTGCAAAGAAGACCACCCATCAATCAAGAGACGAGACGATACCAGAGAGAGCGAAATGACCCGACGCGACCAAGTCCGGTGTTTTCTTGGGAGAGATTCCCGGTTAAACACCAAAAAAACTCTTTTTTATAAAATCTACTTCCAAGTGTTTTCTTGAAAAAAGTTTATTTCTCTAACTCATTTTTTGAAAAGTTACTTTAAATGGTTGCCAAACACCTCAATTGTTTTAAAAATGAATTATTTTAAAAATTAAACACTTCAAAAGTTAATCCAAATGCATCTGTAATGTTCTAAAAAGAGGAAATTTGCAAAATAATATTGCAATTTTGAAAAGTATAAAAGTATTAAAGTATTTTTAAAATAAAGATCATAACTTAGAGTATTGGATTATAATTTAGTCTTTTTATATATAATTTAGCAAGTAAATATTACATAATGCAAGTATAGAAATCAAATATTTCAAAAGTTCAATGACATAAGAATATATGTAATGTGTTAGATCAAGTGATTCTAGGTTTTTTTTTTTTTTTTTTTTCTCTTTTTTTCCTTCTTCCTTTTAAATGATAAATAAAGCAAATATTGTAATTATTTTAGAAATTAGAATAGGAAACTGTTCGAACGCGGAGTCTCGGAGGCCTTTGGGTAGATCAGATGCGAAGCAGATGGTTAAGCTAAGCAGCAGAACAGCGCCGTCTACCGTCGATCGGCTTCTTCACCGGCGGCGGCTGTAGTTTTTCATTTCTCAACTTCAGTTATTTCTTTCATTGTTTTTTCTGTTCTCTTGTCTTCCCTAATCTTCAGTATAGTGTGAAATTTGGTTTTTGAGCATGAATCGAATTTTCAAACGCTTGCTTCGAGTTCGAAATCATTTTCCTTCATCATTCCGCAGCATCAATGGCCATTTATCGTCTGTAAGTTCTTCGATTCTACCAGCTCTGTATTACCCTCCCAAGTTCTCGCTCTTGATTCCCGCCTTTTCGGGTTCGATTACGTTTTTGGTCCGTTTTAATTCAGAATTTGTTCGATCAGGATCTTACTGTACTTTCAATGAAGTTAAAGGGGAAGAAATTTCAGAAAGCAATGCGGATAGGTTACACAGAGCTATTGTGAATAATTCTTACGCGCATCATGATATGGAAGATGCTCTTGATCAGGTGGGCGTACATTTGAGTACTGATTTAGTTGCAGAGATTCTTCATAGGCTTCGTTTTGATGAGAAATTAGCGTTTAGATTCTTTACATGGGCTGCGCGTCAAGAGAACTATTCCCATGAGCCTCGGGTTTATAATGATATGATTGATATACTCTCTAGCACTAGGTACAAGGTCAAGCAGTTTCGAATAGTTTGTGACCTTCTTGATTATATGAAGAGAAATGACAAGAATACTGTTCCTGTTGAGGTTCTATTTGGGATTTTGAGGAACTATACAGAGAAGCATTTGACTCATTTGCAAAAGTTTGCAAAGAAGAAGAAGATAAGAGTGAAGACACAGGCAGAAATCAATGCCTTTAATTTGTTACTGGATGCTTTGTGTAAATGTAGTCTGGTTAAGGATGCTGAAGCTTTGTTTAAGAAGGTGAAGAAGAAACTGAAGCCGGATGCGAACACTTATAATATATTGTTTTTTGGTTGGTGTAGAGTTAGGAACCCAGGAAGAGGGATGAGAGTATTGGAAGAGATGATCGAGCTCGGTTATGATCCTGATAATTTTACTTATAACACAGCTATTGCGTCCTTCTGCAAAGCGGGAATGTTGACAGAAGCATGTGAACTTTTTCAGTTCATGAGAACGAAAGGTTCTACCTTGTCTTCACCCACAGCAAAGACTTATGCCATCATGATTGTGGCTCTTGTTAATAATGGTAGAATGGAAGAATGCTTCAAGTATCTGGAATACATGATAAAAAGTGGTTGTCTTCCTGACGTTTCTACATACAAGGAACTGATTGAAGGGATGTGTATGGCTGGAAAGGTCCAGGAAGCTTACATGTTTTTGGAAGAGATGGGAAAGAAAGGTTACCCACCTGATATAGTTACTTATAATTGTTTCCTCAAGGTTCTCTGTGATAATAAAATGAGTGATGATGCACTCAAGCATTGTGATAGAATGATTGAAGTTGGTTGCTTACCCAGTGTACAGACTTACAACATGTTGATTTCTATGTTTTTTGAGATGAGTGATCATAATGGAGCTTTCCAGATTTGGCTTGAAATGGATAAGAATGGTTGCACTCGGGATGTTGATTCATATTGTATAATGATTGAAGGGCTTTTTGATTGCAACAAAGTTGGAGATGCATGTTTCCTTTTAGAGGAAGTGGTAAACAAGGGAATGAAGCTCCCTTATAGGAAGTTCGACTCATTTTTGATGCAGCTCTCTGTAAATGGTAATCTCCAAGCAATCCATCGGCTGTCAGAACACATGAGAAAGTTTTACAACCCTGCCATGGCCAGACGTTTTTCGCTGAATCAAAAGCGGATGAGCATGAGTTTGAGAGGAAAGTAACAAGACTTGGTTAAATGTTGGTATCCACATTGTTTACCATATTGGATGTGTTGTATTCTTTGACTACTGGTCTTTATTTGATAATATTAGGCATGTTAATTTGAGAAGCAAGTTCAATTGAGCATTTCTGCACCAAGTCCTCTAAATACAAGGTATATATGAAAGTTCTTGCCGTTAATCAGTTATAGGTTGACATCTTAAATGAGTTTAGAGTCTAACTCTCTTACTAATTAGTACAGTTTGGTGGTAAAGCATGTGCAAAATACCTTGAGTAGAGATCAGAATTGGAGGGCAAAATGGAATTAACATGTCAGCTATAGAGCCTTCTCCAAAAAAGGATTGGTCAAAGCATAAAACCAAAGCAAATCTTGTTCTACCCTGCTCCTCGGCTTTCTTTAAAGCCTTGTGACTCCCATTCCATCGAGTCAAGAAACAAACACTGAAACTAGCCTATGGTACGGGGGGAAAGTGATGAGTTCAAGTAGGCAAATAGTGAAGAAACATATTTACGTTCTCATGTTTTGATGTTGCCTAGAAGATGTACCTGCTGTTACAAAGATTTCAATTCATAGCAGGAGACTGTTCTTGAATAATTTCTAGCATCATTAAGAAATTTTATTTATGACATATGGTCTATTTATTGGGCATGTACATAGTTGTTGCTTTTTAATTTCCGAATGGAAGACTAATTGAGCACAGGGTAGGTATTGTTCTCTTTGAATATTTCTTATTCATTTTGATCATTGTTAATCTCAATGAAGTAGTAGCATAGTTTTTGGTAAACTGCGATGATATTCAGATTCAAGCTGAAGGTGACATGTATCCAATTTAGAGGATGAAATTTGATTGTCTAGCGATATACCGCCCATCATATCTTGCCAAACAAGACCAATACGATAACCACAACATTTTTTTTTTAATTTATTTAGAAATAAGGCATTATAGATGTAGGTTCCAGCTTCCATATATACATTTCAGGTGGCTTAGAAGATTTATGGGATGCTGATAAAACAGTTTCCCATAAGCTCTTTATGTACAAGTTACAACTATGCGCATTGTACCCTTCTCTTTAGAACCAAGATGCTGAAATTATTTGTGGTAGTTTATGGTAGCCTTATATGTGGGACTTCTTTTCTTCATTTCTCTTGATATGTTACTTCAAAGGATTGATCTTCTTCATGGTAGCCACAATGATGTGTCCTGTTTCTGGGTATTTGAACTCAAAAAGTTTCTTGACAGATGCTCGAGCGAGATAATCATCGCTCTCAGGCGCCTTTGAGATAAGTGCAAAACGCACTTCATTGCTGTCTTCCTCAAGCTGAAGACCAAAATTTTCCAAAAACCTGAACAACAATTAATTCAAGTTGCAATAAGATCTGTAACAGGTGATATACACAGTTGTAAAGAATGCTAGCATTGTGTTTGTGTAAGCTTAGTTTTGGATACAATCAAATTAAATCCTCTGGCATTACAGAAATGCCAACAACAGGAATTTTTCAGATATGTAATGTGATTTTATTTGTTGAAAATATTTAGATAAGTTATTTCTTGCAAACCATTTTCATCCTTGAAATAACTGTGTCATTAATGACAGGGGGACTATGTGACCAACTTCACTACCAAAAGACCTTGCAAAAAGTCAGCAGTAGGACAGATCATTCTGCAGTTTTGTCTTGGAAGCTGAACACCGATGCTGCTTGGAGCTCGTTACCAACTCGGCTTGATTGGGTTGGGTGCTTCAAGATCAGCTGGGACATGTTCATCTTGCTAGCTTGAAGTTCATCTCTCGCTGCAAGGAAGTGAAGATTCTTGAAGCGATGACAATATGTTTTGGGCTTGAGAGTATTTCTTCTCTCCATATCCTGAATATTGTGATTGATTTTGTTTGTTTGGAGGTCGTCAATATGTTAAACGATGATATTGTTGATCTTATTGAAGTCTCTTTCTTTATTGCTAAAGCTAAGGATCTAGGGGATAATTTGGGGATCAGCTTTCTTTCATGTTCACGGTAGTCAAAATGAATTGGCACACTTTGTTGTGCGTAAGGCTTTGGAGGATCAGGAGTCTACAATGTTTAGACTCTTTACATTGAGTAATTTATATTGTTTATGAATCATGATGTAATCTTGTAGTTTATTTGGGCTTTTGCTCTTTTGGGTTATTAAGTTCAAAAATTGTATTAAAGTTGGTCAATGTTCATCTTGTGTAGAAAGAGGCAACGTCTTGGTTGTAAATCCATTGATTGCAATACTGCATCAGTTGGTGAACTTTTAACTTCCGTTAGAAACTGGACACCATCAAGAAATGCCAAGAAGAAGCCAAAGGGGGTAATTAGCTTTTTAATGTTGATACCTCTTGTAAAAGCGCTAGCTTGTTAGTCTTATTTATGTAAATAATAATAATAATAATAATAATAATAATAATAATAATAATAATAATAGAGTTAAAATTTAAACAAATTAAAACTTTGATTGGGTTGGATCATTATTTTCTGAAGGACTTTAACAATTTTTATATAAAAGAAATTGAAAATGTAAAATTTTCTAAGAGTTCGTTAATGGATTCACTGAGGACAATAATCAATGACTTTTCTTTTAATTTCTTTTACTAATCATGATGTAAGTGATGATTAACCTACAATTCAATTAAATGGTTGAGGAAGAGGAATCATTTTGTAATTGTTGAATGACATGCGTTGGAATGATTAACCTAAGTGAAGATATATTGATCAACATAAATAATAGTAAATAATAGGAATGACTATCAACGACAATTAGGATAATTGAAATAAATGTCTTATCGACTAAGTTATGTTCAGATTGATTTATACATTTTTCTTTACTTTATTTAAAAAACACAAAACTAGGTTGCATGCATGTATCTCTCTATATACACACATATATATAGTTTGTAGAATTACAAGATAAAGGTGAAATTTCAAACTTCAATCAATTAAGTTTATTTCTTTGAGTTTATATGAAGAAAGTTTAAATAAATATACATACAATACATATAATAGGTTAAAGAAAATTACAATAGTAAATAAAAAGGCTAAAGCGAGCAAAACTGAATTGATATATGAATGTGATAGTGACCAAGAAATTTGTAAAAAATAAATAAATAAATAAATAAATAAATAAAATACAAGGAGGAAAAAGCTTCCAAATGAATAGGAAAGAAAAGGGAAAATTGAGGGGAAGAGAAGGGAGTGAGGATGTATAGTTATATATTGGATGATAGGGCATTCATGTGCTCTTGTGAAAAACACCAAAACATATTTATAGTGATAGTGGTTTTGGAAAGCAACTTGTTGAGAGTTGAAAGGGATCATTTCCCTTCACACACATAACCCAATTGGAGATAAAATTTGGTTGATGACTTGATGCTGCTAATCCTCTTCTTGGATTGGCTTACTTTAACCACATATTCTAAGAATGGGAGAGAGAGAGAGAAAGAGAGAGAGTTTGTTGAATTTGCTATTGTATTTATGTTCCTATGGTGTATCACTTTTGGGACCATTTTAAGAATTTTCTGCTTGTTTCTTGGTTTTCTTCCATCCCAAATATTTATTTCATAAACTTAGGTAACATGGAGTAAAAAACAAATATATACAAACGGTTAATAATAATAATAAACAGTCAAATCTAACCCTGCAATTCAAACACATGCATCATGATTTTAGGAAACTTAACCCTATACTCTAAAGCCGTAATTAGATTTGCAGTAATTCTGATTCTAGACAACAAATTCCATCAAAATCAATTTTTTGTAATCTTGATTTGCCCCTTATAGCTTAAAACATAAATTTGTACCATGTCAGTTACAAAAAAAATTTAAGATCTGAGAGATTCGAACTTTTAATTTTTTAAGTTGAAAGTATATGTCTAGAACTAATTTGAGTTATGATTTAGTTGGAATTATATTAAATATATTATAAATATTTGAAGTACAGAGCTGGTTAAAACAAAGTATTTCAAAATATAAAGTAAGAACATGATAACTATAAATTTTCATATCCCAAAACAGGTGTTAATTAAAATTATTAAGTATCTATCACTTTTGCAATGCTAGTTCCTACTCCACACCTTTGTTGGCAAAAAAAAGTACAACAAATAAAGAATCTATAGTGGGATTGGAGATGTTTTTTCCCCTCTTTTTGGGTTCACGATGGTGGGTAAAAAGAGAGGGTTTTTTACTCCAATTTTCCAATTTAACTTAAAAATGGAACGGTAAGTTTTGCATTTTGTCAACCCATGTTAATTTTTTTTTTTAGTACAATAATTGTGGGAATAAGATCAAACCTTCGATTTCTGGAAAAAAATGTCATGTCAATTACTATTGAACTAAGTTCACTTTAACCACAAATATTAAATTGTTAATTATATGAATGAGAAAAACATAATTCAAATTGTTAGAGACATAGTTAAAATATTCTAAAATTTAAAGACTTAGAAAACATAATATTCAAAACGTGGCTTGTTTGGTAACCAATTTAGTTTTTAGTTTTTTATTTTTGAAAATTAAGTTTATTTCTTCTCAAATTCAATTTCTTACGATGGTTTGCATCTTTTTTAAATAATAGAGTTGGATTCTTATCCAAATTTAAAAAACAAAAACTCCCCTTTTAGTTTTCAAAATTTAGCTTGATTTTTGAAAATATTGGTAAAAAGTACATCACAAACCAAGAAATTTAAAGGTGGAATGAGAGGTCTATAAGCTTAACTTCCAAAAACTAAAAATACAAAACGAAATGGTAACCAAACGGAACCTAAATTACATGTAATTTAACAAAAAAAAGAATCCAATATGGGATTGATATGATGGGTCGAAGAAGTAATTTTTAAATGAACATGGAAATAGTAATGGTGAGTTTGAGATGCGTTTTTAATAAAAGTATTTTAAAGTTAAAGTATTAACTATAAAAAGTATTTCGAAGTAGGGATTTTAATTAAGTAATTTCTTAAAAAAAAAAAAAAAAATAATATATCTTTTTGAGTGTTTTAAAACTTTCGAACAATATGTACTATTTTCAAAAGTTATTCTAAACTCACTTTTATTAAGTTTGTGTTTAGGCAAATGGTGTTATAAGGGGATTAGTTGGTGTGAGTATATGGCAGATGAGCTATCTAGCCGAGGCATTGAGACAAGTTGCAAAGAAGATAGTCATGATAGTATGGTCCTATACCAAACATGCATCAATGCTTAAATTAATGTTTAGACAGAATTCGCAACAACCTAAGCTATAGGATGGTATTTCATAGTTTTATAGTGAGATGAATTCCTCTAACTTAATTAGTTTGTACCAAACTCAATAAACTACTTTGACGTAAGCAGCTCCCAATGTATTGATGTCCAGATTCACATGACTCTTAATGAGCTACACATAGACTATGAGCCTTTAAACTATTTTAACATACATAAATCACAAACATATACTAAACAATACCATTTTGAAAGATTAAATCGTATGGTATGGTGGGTTGAAAGAGATAGTTGTATCTTTCTCCTTTCTTATCAAAAGCTTTCTTTTGCTCTCGAGGGAAGTGTGCAGTTTCCTTTTAAACTCAAACCCACCACCTGTAACCTTTTGTAATAAATAAGATTAAAAAAAAGAAAGGGTTTGCAATTTGTAAACAAAAAAACAACCTCTCATTTGAAAAAGTGACATCTTTGTGGTGTCCATTTTGTAAGTTCAATTTTTGTGAAATATCCCTTTTCCTTCTTTTTCCTTCTTTTTCCTTTTTATCTTTTTTCTTACAAACTTTGGCCTTTTGAATGGTTGTAAATGCAACACGCCTAAAAGCAAAAAGGGAAAAGGAATATGAGAAAGGTATATTCATGGTTGTGCCCATCAAGTACATGTTTAACTCAATAGATTAATAGTATTTTTATTTCTAAAAATTACATTTTTGAGTTTATTTGAGTTCTTAAATTTTCTTTACTCTAACAAATTTCCATGTTTGTAATGTCGTAAAGAGGAAATTAAAATGGACCAAAATGTCTTCAATTTAAAATATTTGACATTCTTTTGGGTCTCTGTACATATAGAAAGATGTCTCTCGCATAAGGAGCGATAGCATTTGTTTGGTGTTTGGTACTTCTACTTAATTAATTTCTATTTAAAAAAAAAAAATTAACTTTTAAGATTTACTTTTGGTATCATCCATGATCCTTCCATCAGTTTCTTCTTTAATTATTAATACACTTATTTTTATATAGAATTTTTTTTCTTAATTTTTAACTGTCATTTAAAAAATATATTTTTTCTCTCTCCACCTGCCACTTCATCCTTTTTCATTTAAATTATTGCTACGGGCGACAACAGTAAATTTTTATTTTCTTTGATAATTTTTTTTAATATTAAGACTTGGTCCAATTTTAGTATTTTAATTAATCATCAATTTAGTTTTGATTGGTTTTAAATTATTTATTTTCACTTGTTTACCATACTTGAATGATCATATGGAACATTTTGAATCAATGTAGCAACTCACAAACCTAATGTCATCTAGTCAAATGTCTCGAAGTAATTTTTCGTAACATATCTTTTGCAACCTATTTTTTTAAAATTGAATATAGCAACTCACAAGATAATTGAATTGTGCTCAAATTAAGTAAATATAAATTTTAATTTCATAATGTTTGAATGTTTTTCAATTTAGTACTTATAATTTTTTTTTTTTCCTTTTTTACACTAGAGTGTTTTTCAATTATGTCATTCATTAAAAAATGTTAAATGTGGGTAATGGCAAGGCTGACCCAAAAATAATATATATCTAGCTTCAAAATGTTATAGCCTGCAAATTTTGGTCATGTTGTAAACTTTTTAGATGATATTTAATTGAATTATTTTTAGTTAAAGAACAATAAAATAGTAAAGTAATTTCGAGCTTTAAACACAATTTTATATTATTTTATTTTATTAAAAATGTATTAAATGTGGCTAATGACAAGGCTGGCCTAAAACAATATATATATCTAGCTTCCACATGTTATACTTCATTTTTTCACCCCTTGATCGTCACGGTGCATGATTTTTTAAATTGATTTACTACTAACTACAAGACTTAAAATAATAAAGTAATATCCAACTTTAAACCTACCTTTTAACTTCTAAAATAAAAGTATATTTGGCTTTTTTCTAAAAATATTTCATTTATATTCTTTTTAACTTGATTAAGAAAATTATGTCAATAAGAAGCTTAAGAGTGTTTTATTTGGACAAATCTTAAAGTTGATACGATTAACGACGATGCAATTAAATTAAATAAATATAATAGTTAATGAATTAATGTTAAATTGCAAAATTAGAAATAAAATGTAGTTTTAGAAAATAATTAGAGAAATATGGTATCATTGAAAAATATTTATGAAAATATGGTAGTTTTGAGATGTGATGGTTTCAAATAATGGTTTTACAAACAAATAATCCAAACTAATGTCCAATAAATAACATAAAACTTCAATAAAACTATTATTTATAACGAGAAAATAATAAAATGTAAATTAAAATGTAAATATCAATACAATAATTTGATGTTTTCTATTCATTAAAAATTAAAAAAAAAAAAAAATTCAATGGGTCCCTCAAGCCAGACATTGCCCATTTCAAATTGATTGTCGTCGTTGACTTTGAACTCTAGATATTTTTAGTTTACATTAAAATATTAAAATTTGAAATTAAAAGGAGATTATGACGAAATAAAAAAAAATATACTTTGGTTTGTGAGAAGATAATCAAATAATCCAAATCAAAATAAGAAATATTCTTTTTTTTTTTTAACTAATAGGGATTATCAAAATAAAAAACATAAAATTGTTTCTATATTTTTGTTATCCTAACTAATTTAATTTTTCTTTAATTATCTCCGTTTTAAGTTTGGATTTTGTACTCATATCTTAATCATCAACCATAATCAAAATCAAAACTTAATAGATTTTGTACTCATATTTTGACAAGATTACAAGTTAAGATATATTTGTAGTATATTCAAAACTTAGTTTTTAAAATTTATATCTCATTTGATAACTTTTCACTTTTTTATTTTTAATTTTTAAAAGTTACGCCTATAAATACTCATTTCACATTCAAATTTCTTGATTTGTTTTCTATTTTTTACAATTATTTTTAAAAACTAACTAAAATTTGAAAATTAAAAAAAAGTAGGTTTTAAACAACTTGTTTTTGTTTTTGTTTTTGTTTTTGTGGCTAAGAATTCAATGCTTTTACTAAAAAAAGTGAAAACTATAGTAGAAAGTCATTGGTGAGTGACTTCTTCATGAGATCAGACTATTTGGCTTCCAACAAAATGTTGCATCATAGTACAATATTGAACTCATACTACATGACTTAGACCTACAAATTGCATATTGATTTGCATATTTGTCCAAAATTTCTTATTCAACAACTACTCTCAACTTTTTACAATGACTTTGCATCTTTTTTCACTAAAAAAATTAAATTCTTAGCTAAATTTAAAAAAACACAAATAAGTTTTTAAAAAACTATTTTTTAGTTTTCAGATGTTGGCTTACTTTTTAAAAATAATTGTAAAAAGTATATAGCAAATAAAGAAATTTGTACGTGAATGGACCTTAAAATTAAGGGGCAAAAATTGGTTAATGTGATTTTGATAAAAAGATTTAAAAATTAGCATGAAAATTAAAAAATAAATTTAAAAATATTAAAAAAATAATAATAATAAAAATTTTAAAAAGATAAATTAAAGACAGTTACAAATAATTTAATTTCTACAACGAAAATAAAATTACTCGATCTATCTATATATCCAAAAAATTTGAAGAAAAATATTTGTACATTAATATATGTTAAATAAAATAAATATTTAAATATTGTTAAGTAATAATACATAATTATATATATATATATATATATATATATATATATATATATATGCCACCCAATTAGGTAAAGTGGTTTTCACTTAAATTTTAAAATGATTCAAAATAGGAAAGAAATTCAATTAGGAAATAACTGGGGAGAATACATAATTTAAAATGACGAATATAAGTTATAGCCATTTGTACTACAAAAACTAATAACCTCTAATTTAAATATTTGTCTCTAAAATAAAAATTTTTATTTTTATTTTTATTTAAGTGATTTCATATAACTTATGACACTATCATAAAGGTTTATTGCAATAGGCATTTCAATTGAGTAATTTGATAGAGGTGCAACTCAAGATTACCTCTTCTGAAAACAATAATATTGAGAGAAGCTATATTATTCGTCCAAGAGCAGCTTTGGGTCATTTGGTATACAATCAAATATTGTCTAATTATTTTTAATTTAAATTTATTTTAAATTGTATAATTATTTTGTAATTCACAGTGATCGAGCAACGATAACATGATCCAAATCAAGTCCTTACGGTATGTAGTAATAACAATAGTTACATGGAGAAGTTACATTACATGTACGATGTACCTATTGAACCTCACCAGTTCCTAGACATAGAGGACATGCTCAAGTAGAAGTAAATAAGTAAATTATTGTATTAATATTGACATTTTAATTTATATTTTATCATTTTCTAACGATGAACATTAGTTTTAATGAAGTGTTTGTTTTTAACATTGTTTTGAATAATTTATTTGCAAAACTATTTATTATTAATAAAATACTCCTTTTTATTATTAAAAACTATACTTGTCTTAAAAAAAAGTTAGGTTCAAATATTTTTACTAATAAAATATATTTTTTATCATTAAAAAATATAATTATAAAAAAGTTATGTTAAGAATAAATAATAAAAAGTCATATTAAAAAAAAAGGAAAAAAAAGGTTAAGTTGAAATCTTGTTACTAATAAAATATATTTTGCTAAATATTTTCTTAAATGGCAATATTCAAATAAAAGATCCAAATTATTTTAGGGTTAAATAAAAAATATGAGAAATTTGAAAAAGTAAAAGTAAAAAAGTATAGAATTAGTATAAAAAAGCCAAAAACGGGAAGTTCGCATGGAGAAACGGACAGCCTTGAAAATGGTGAAACTCTCACAACTCACCCTCTCCAACCGCATCTCTCCACCTCAGCCGTAACGACTGCCACGTGTCTCTCTCTTCTTTTCAATCCCATCGCATTTCTTCCACACACACGACAGAAAAAAGAAAAAAAAAAAAAAAGTTTTAATTCCAGAACACGGTGTATGACAATTGTATGAAAGAAAAAGGAAAACACTCTACAAATTCAATTTGTTGCAGCCTGTAATGGCGTTTGGTAATTACTGTTAGAAATCGCTTCTGATTCTTCGTTCGTTCCAAGTTTTGCAAGAGGAAAAATGGCTGGGAATGAGTGGATAAATGGGTATTTGGAAGCGATATTGGATACTGGTGCGACGGCGATTGAAGAACAGAAGCCGGCGGCGGCGGCGAATTTGACGGACAGAGGTCATTTCAATCCGACGAAATACTTTGTGGAGGAAGTTGTTAGCGGCGTGGATGAATCGGACCTTCATCGGACATGGCTGAAGGTTGTGGCCACTCGAAACACTCGTGAGCGGAGCTCTAGACTTGAGAATATGTGTTGGCGGATTTGGCATCTCACTCGCAAGAAGAAGCAGGTTCCCCTTCCTTCCATTTTTCCTTTACTTTTTTAAACCATTAAAATAATTGCCATTTCTTTCTAAAATTCCTCCCTATTAGTCCTAATCGTTTCCAAATTACCTTACATAAATTATGTTTTAAAACGGTGTAGTAATGCACCGTTTCAAGTCTGGCGTGAGAACAACGGTGCATGTTCCACAATTTGGGAGAGATTTCTATTTAGAAAATTTAAGACTTAACATTTCTGCTTAAAGAAAATCAGGCCATCATCCCATTGTTCAACAGTTAGAATTTTAAGGGTCGGGTCGGGTCGGTACCCTATTCAACTTAACTACTTATTTATACTCAAAGTGAAAGACTTACTTTTACCAAATGTCGAAATTAATACTACCATTTTTTTAAAAATGGGAATATTTTTCAAATAAAAAGTAAAATTTATTATTATTATTATTATTATTATTTTTTTTTTGGAAAGAATGAGAGTATTTTTCAAATAAAAAGTAAAGTTTAGGTTATTTTTGAAGTATGTATTTTTAATTCTCTAATCTTAAATCTCCAGGAATTTTTTAAAAACTTTTTGTTAATATGTTAACATTTTTACTCTAAATTTTAAAAATAAAATTATTTAATAAATTTAAGATATACTGAAGTAAATAGACCAGAGCATTGAAAATACATATACTATTAGAATTGAACAAATTAAAAATGGTATTATTTTTATTCTTTGTTCGTGATGAACAGCGATGGAATTTTCTTTTTCTTTTCAGAAATTGTTCTGCGTTACTTGTTGTTTGGAATATACATGTGGATCTTGCATCTTCTTTTGCTTTTTTTACTTTCTCTGCCATTGATGTGATTCTGAAGCTTTTGCACCTTTTCTTTCTACTGGGAGATTCTTTGAGAGGTGGAAGGCGTCCACCGAAGCTGATTCTATAAACGCTAAACTTTTTGTCGTATTCTACATACCTTTTTTAATAATAAACTTGTAGTTGTAATAATAATTTAGATTAAGTTTCAGCTTTATAGGATTAATTTTGGGTTATAGATTAAAAAAGGTTTGCAGATCCCAAGCATCATAACTCGGGATTCATGAGCATAACTCACTCATAATACCTCAATTTAATTGATGTCAAAATGCTCAATTGCCTCTTAGTTTGTCTTAGATCTAAGAAGTTATACAGAAACTTAACATTTACTCCTCTTAAAAAGGTGAAATGAAAAATGGTAAAAGAAAAAGTTGGATACTAATAGTTCTTTTACGGGTGTAGTTTGAGATTTAATCAAACTACAAGGACTAAATTGACATTTTTTGAACTATAGAAACCAAATTTAAACAATGCAGAAATTTTCGGCCTTGAGATGGAGATTTTACACTTAAAATATCATTTTGGTCTCTATAATTCGTCCATTCCATTTTAGTTCTTGTATTTTTAAATATCCACATTTGATCATTGTACTTTCAATAAATCTTGAAAATAGTTACTACAAGTAGTTTATTTATTATTTTGGAAACACACTCATAAGTGTATTTTATATTATTTTAATATGTGGGATGGGGACATTGAACCTCAAGCCTCTAGATTGATAGTTCACGTTCATGCCAGTTGAGCTATTACTCGTATTTGGATTTTGGTTTTGGCCTTGTAATTTTTGTTTGTAACTATTTAGCCAAGGCAACAAGTAAGTCCCTAGATTGAAATTTTCTTTAAAAAAAATATTGGAAAATAACATGTATCAAACATGGCCAAAACTTTAATGTGAATTGAGAATCAATTATTTAGTCATCCATATGACTTGAATACAACAAAAATTTTAATGTTCGGTTTCCAGTGTTAAATCTTTCAAAGTACTTTTAACTTAATTGTATACTAGAAGTACCAAGAAGTTGACAGAGCCAAAATGCTAGGAAAAAGAAGGTAGAAACTAAAAAGTGTTTTAACTTACTATTTTCTTGCATAAAAGCCTACCAATTATATAAGTGATCAATAATTATATTTTTTAAATTGATACAATCATCTAATACAATAAAATATGTAAATAGTTTCAAGTTTTATTCATTGAAATATACACCTATACTTCTGCTTGCAATGGCTAAATGATGTAGGCATTGGCAAGGTAAAGCTTCCAGTTTGCATTAAATATACTATGAAAGTGTTTGTGAAAGCTTTAGGGTCTGTTTGGATTGACTTTCTAAGTGTCTATTGATGTATATACAAACTTACAAGCTACAAGAAAGAGTGTGAGAGTAGTTTCTCTACTCGCCACGTTTGTCCCAAGCTAGCACTTTGTTAAAAAATATGATGTTTGCTCTTGCTGAAAAGGAAATAATTTGTGGATTATTACTTGGTGCACTCAAAGTTTTTGTGTACAGTTGGAATGGGAGGAGCTTCAACGGTCCACAAATCGGAGATTGGAGCGGGAACAAGGACGGATGGATGTGACAGAAGATATGTCGGAAGACTTATCAGAAGGAGAAAAGGGGGATGCCGTGAGCGAAAACGTGCAAAACGAGACTCCAAAGGTAGTGTTCCAGAGGACTATTTCCAACTTGGAAGTTTGGTCTGAAGATAAAAAGGAAAGGAAACTTTATATTATTCTCATCAGGTACCCATTTTTCTAATTCAATAATAATGCACCTAAATAACTCAACTATATGTTTATCCTCCAATATTCTTATTGATCTTCATCGCAGCTTGCATGGTTTGGTTCGAGGAGATAACATGGAGCTTGGTCGCGATTCTGACACTGGTGGACAGGTGCAAAGCAATGTCACTTGAAGAAAGTTCAATTATAACTATATCTGTATTATCTGAATCTTGTTTAAAGGGTGTTTCTCTCTATTTCAGGTCAAGTATGTTGTAGAGCTTTCTCGTGCTCTAGCGCAAATGCCGGGGGTATATAGAGTGGACCTTTTTACTAGGCAGATCTTGTCAACAGAAGTTGATTGGAGCTACGGTGAGCCAACAGAGATGCTAAGTACAGGAACTGATGATGGTGATGGTGACGTCGGAGAAAGCAGTGGAGCTTATATCATAAGGATTCCGTTTGGTCCACGGGACAAGTATCTGCGGAAAGAATTACTATGGCCCCATATTCAAGAGTTTGTAGATGGAGCTTTAACTCATGTTCTTAATATGTCCAAAGCTTTAGGTGAACAAATTGGTGGTGGTCAACCTGTGTGGCCATATGTCATCCATGGACATTATGCCGATGCCGGAGATAGCGCTGCTCTTCTCTCGGGTGCTTTGAATGTTCCGATGGTATTGACAGGACACTCGCTCGGACGAAACAAGCTCGAACAACTTCTTAAGCAGGGACGCCAATCGAAAGAGGATATCAATTCTAACTATAAGATAATGAGGAGGATCGAAGCAGAGGAGCTTTCTCTTGATGCTGCAGAGCTTGTGATAACAAGCACCAAACAGGAGATAGATGAGCAGTGGGGACTTTATGATGGGTTTGATGTCAAACTTGAGAAAGTGCTGCGGGCTCGTGCTCGACGTGGAGTAATTTCCCACGGTCGGTACATGCCGAGGATGGTGGTAAGATCTTCAGTTTCTTCATCTTTTGTTGTCAAGTTAACCCTAAGTGAAAGTGTAAATGGTAGATTTTTGCAATATGCTACTTTATTTGGACATTCTAATGAAGAACTCAAGACCGAAGTTCTTTGCAGGTCATTCCTCCTGGTATGGATTTCAGCAATGTTGTGGTTCCTGAAGATGCACCTGATGCTGATGGCGAATTGACACAACTTACAAGCGACGGGTCCTCTCCAAAAACGATTCCAACGATATGGGCTGATGTAAGTGTTCAATTTTGATGTCCCCCACACTCCTCCTTTCACTCTTATTGAACCATCTTACATTACATTGTTACTTCTCTTCTCAAGTTATAATTGTATAATAGGTGATGCGTTTTCTTACAAACCCCCATAAACCTATGATATTGGCTTTGTCGAGGCCGGACCCAAAGAAGAATATAACTACTCTCTTGAAAGCCTTCGGAGAGTGTCGTCCATTGAGAGAACTTGCTAATCTAGTAAGTTGGATTTTTCAATAATATGTTTAAGTTATGAACAATATGATATATACCTTTTGATAAATCATGTTTTTCTGTTTTATGTAGACACTGATCATGGGGAATAGGGACGATATCGATGAGATGTCAGCTGGTAATGCTAGCGTGCTCACAACAGTCATAAAATTTATCGACAAATATGATCTCTACGGTCAAGTGGCATACCCAAAGCATCATAAACAATCTGATGTTCCAGACATATATCGACTTGCAGCAAAAACAAAGGTTTGTTTTCGAGATCATGGATCTCATTTGCTTCCTATAACCACACCATTAATGTGACATTAACAACTTGTTTTTTGAAACAATGCTAGGGTGTTTTCATTAATCCAGCGTTGGTTGAACCGTTTGGGCTTACCTTGATTGAGGTCTTCTTCCTTTTTTTTTTCCTTTTCCTGGTTATCAGTAGATATGTTATGTGATTTATTGGTTTCTCTTGGCTGATCAAAAACCCAGTTGGATTTATGCCTCTGAATTATTGTAGGCAGCTGCACACGGACTCCCCATGGTGGCAACTAAAAATGGCGGACCGGTTGACATTCACCGAGTAAAGAGAACCTAAAAACCTGTTCCTATAATGAACTTATATTGTTATTTATACGATTTGAGTAACCATGTGAACTTGTTTTTTATTTTAGGCCCTAAACAATGGTCTACTTGTTGACCCTCATGATCAGCAAGCAATTGCTGATGCTTTGCTAAAATTGCTATCAGAGAAGAACTTGTGGAATGACTGTAGGAAAAATGGTTTGAAGAACATACACCTATTTTCCTGGCCAGCCCACTGTCGCACGTACTTGACTCGAGTGGCAGCCTGCCGCATGAGGCACCCACAGTGGCAAACCGACACCCCAGGGGATGAAATATCCACCGAGGAATCCTTCAATGATTCACTGAAGGATGTCCAAGATATGTCGCTCCGACTTTCGGTTGATGGAGAGAAAACATCACTGAATGCATTAGGCGATATAACTGCATCCACTGATGATCCTGAGGATCAAGTGAAGCGAGTTTTAAACAAGATAAAGAGGTCAGGAAATGATTCGACAGAGACTGAGAAAGGGAATAAAATGCTGGAGAATACCCCTGGAAAGTATCCAATTTTAAGACGGCGACGCAGGTTGATTGTTATAGCACTTGATTGCTACGACAGTAACGGTGGTCCAGAAAAGAAGATGATCAAGATGTTGCAGGAGATTATTAAAGCTGGTCGTCTCGACACACAATTTGCACGAGTTTCAGGTTTTGCTTTATCGACAGCAATGCCATTGGCAGAGACCACAGAATTCCTAAGGTCTGGAAAAATACAACTGAACGAGTTCGATGCCTTAATCTGCAGTAGCGGAAGTGAGGTTTACTATCCGGGTTCTTACACTGAAGAAGATGGAAAATTGTACCCGGATCCAGATTACGCGTCACATATTGATTATCGCTGGGGATATGATGGTTTGAAGAAAACAATTCTAAAGTTGTTGAATGCATCTGAAGAAGATTCTGACAAATTCTGTAGTCCGATTCAAGAGGATGGCAAATCGAGTAATGCTCATTGCATCTCCTACTTAGTAAAGAATCCCAGTAAGGTAGGTGAAAAGCTAACAACTTCACGTTGCAATATGTGCAGCTTTTTACCTGAGCTTACACCAAAAGATTGTCTTTCTTTTTTCTCTTCAGGCAATGAAAGTTGATGATTTGAGGCAGAAGCTTCGGATGCGTGGACTTCGGTGCCATCTAATGTATTGCAGAAGCTCGACTCGAATGCAAATCATTCCTTTACTCGCATCAAGAGCTCAAGCACTCAGGTTTGACACTATACAAATTCAATGAAGTCCATAACAAGTTCTAAACTTTCTGCTCTTTTTCGTTTTTGCTCTCGTCCAAAACGATATTAAAAGTTGTATCGAAAACCTAAAGTCCACTCTTTCATTGGATCATTTTTTACTCGTTAGACTAGTACATACAATGATATTATATATCCCAACTTCATTCTTTTCTTATCAATTGTAGGTACCTTTTCGTGCGATGGAGATTGAACCTTTCGAATATGTATGTATTCCTCGGGGAGGTCGGGGACACGGACTACGAAGAGATGATATCAGGGACTCACAAGACGATAATCATGAAAGGAATGTCGAACAAGGGGTCAGAAGAGCTACTAAGGACATCAGGAAGTTATGCAAGAGATGACATTGTTCCAGGTGAGAGCCCATTGGTGACAATTGTTAATGGGGATGCAAATGCTGAAGAGATTGCGAGTGCTATAAAGCAAGTTTCGTTATCTGCATCCAAAATCTGAGCTTTCTAAAAGTGGCCAATGAATCCAGTTTCTTGCTTCATTCAGTTTTCTATATTAATTTTTCTTTGTATAGTGGTCAGTAGCTGGTCAATCTAAAAACTGCTATTGTTGGGGACACTGTGATTTTTAAAATATGTTATAGAATTATATCTTATTTTCTAAACAATTTTGATTTTTGAGCCTTTAAAATAATAATATACATTTATTTTAACATAACTATCTTGGTTTCTGTATATTTTGCCTCCAAATATTCTTTATACTTAAAATTATGAAATTTGTTAAAAGTAAAGAGAGGTGAATGAAGAACTCGAAGAGGGAAGAAAAGGACAAATGATTATTCTAAGTTTAAAAAGTGAACATGGAGCAAATTTGAGCCTTAACCAACTAGCCAAATTAGTAAAGACGTGATATATATATATATATAAATAAAAGCAAAAACAAAAACAAAAACACAAATTAAAATATATGCGCTCAAAATTGAATTTAATTCAATTGGATTTAGTTTAGACAGCGAAACGTAAATTTCTTCCAGAATCACCCCAATAGAAGAGGACTTTCCAGAACCCCATTCATGAATTGCACCAACACTTGAGCATCCGTTCGACCAGCAGGTTCAAATACCCCGACCTGTGAGCAAGCTTCAATCCAAATAAAAATTTGTATTATCAAATGTTATCAGGGGTATAGAAGTTATGCATGAACGTAACGCTCACAACTTCCCTCTAGATCTAACTACTGTTGAAGTTCCATCTATCAATGGATAAGATTTATGTCTTAGTGTATACGAGTTCTTGAAAGTAAAGGCAATTTTTCGTTCCTGAATGAGGGACTATGTGGATAAGATATATTTATGTACAAATCTTATGATTTATAATTTATAATAATTATATACACTTCTCAATACAATTTCTTTCAAATTCATTAAAATTTCATGTACTGATTCTTGAATACCGACTATGGTAGAGTATTCATGTGAGATTTTTTCAGATTTTGTACGTGTGATATATGTTCCCTCAGCATTCCGAGTAACTCCTCAACCAGGAGTTCCAATTGAGGAAGCAGGGGCCGCTATAGCTGCTGAATCTTCTACTGATACATGGACAACTGTGTGGACCGATGGAGAATTCAAGTATTGTATACATCATTAGTCCGATCCTTTGTAGGAACTACCCGTAATAACGAACTTGTGATGTATGGAATATATGACAAAGGTGGAGTTTTAGAGTATTTCTATTGCTCGGTCATGTCATATACGTTCGAGTCATCGTTTTTTTACCAAAAAAGAAGACCTTTCATTATTATTCATTGTTAATAATGGTAAGAAACGAAGAAATTTCTTTGTTGAGTAATAACTTAATTCTTTACTAAAATACTATTTATTATAAATATCAATAACCCATCTTCTTATCAATGATTGAAGATAAGAAAAATGAAAAGAACCTTTTTCCGGGTTTTGAATTGACACAAAAACTAAAGAAGAGATCTTGGCAGAATTGCCAGATATGGAATTGAGCACAATTTTTCAAAGAAATAACCCATTTGTTTCTCACACCAATGTTTTTCAGAGAAGTACATCATGTAATCAAAAAAGTTGATCTTATTGAGAAACCGATGTCAAATCATCGATTATACCCTTACATACATGGTTACCAGATACCCACAGAGAGGCACATTATAGTACTTGTATGCTTCTCGCTGGAATATTATTAAAAATGGGAGCACATGGATTGGTTCGGATCAATATGGAATTATTACCCCACGCCCATTCTATCTTTTCACCCTGGTTGATCATAGTAGGCATAATTCAAATAATCCATGCAGTTTCAACATCTTCGGGTCAACGCTAGATCTTCTATTTTCTATTCCTTCGCTGCTCTCAGGGTTGGGTTGCTTTGGTTTTGATGCATTTCATGTAACCGGATTGTATGATCCGGGAATCTGGGTATCCGATCCTTATGGATTAACCGGAAGGTATCTAGATCATTAAAACTTTATGTTCTAGTTAAATCACTTCTATCTGTGCTAGTTCTTATATTGGAACTCTCACTTTCACTACTATTTCCACCTTCACCACAAATAGAACTATAAATGTAGCATTGGATTAAGTTATGAATAATCAGGAACTCTGCTTTCGTTTTTACCAGAGAGATCCAGACCATAAAATTTTTGTCTCACTTTATCATTATTTACTGAAAGGCTAGAAATATATCTTCTTTCGACAGAAAGAGAATGAACGTTAATTTGATCTTGATCCTTGCTGCCATTGCTCTTTAGTTTTCTGTTCCTAAAAAAATTACGTATTTTTTTTCGTATTTTATTTACTTGGACTTGCTGCTATTGCATACGGTTCAAAAAGAAAAAATAGCGAAAAAAGAATCAATGTTTAGATTTTAGCCTTCTTTAGAGGACTCTTACTAACTTCTAATGAAGGGGCTTCTTCTTACCTTCTATTTTTCAAAATGGATGAGCCGGCGACTCATAGGCAGTTGCTTGGTTAAGGGAACCCACTGGAGCCATAGCAAAAGCGAGTATTCATGGGAGCTATAAATGTTTTAATCATATTTGCTGTGATGTTCATGATGCATCGGAGCGTTTCCGCAGTCGAATCCAGCTCACGTACCGCTTTAATGGGCAAACAACCCAACCTTTGGAACATACTACAATAGCCCCAGATGGTAGAGCTCTACCAACTGAGCTATATCCCCCTGAGCCAAGTGGGGCCTGCATGAAGGAGTTAGATGCTTCTTCTATTCTTTTATTCTTTTCCTTAGCGTAGCTGGGCCATCTTGGACTTGAACCAGAGACCTTGCCCATGGCATTCCTATCTGCTTCGTGGATTAAGCGATGGTGGTGCCTGACATGTACAGAATGAAGACTTTATTCTCGATTCAGTTTATCTGTCTATTGATCAAATAAATAGTAGTTATATCTATCAATATGTATGGTCTTGGACTATCAATAATGAGTTTTCTTTAGAGTTGGGCTACTTGATTGATCCACTTACTTGTATTATGTCAATATTAATCACGACTGTTGAAATTATGGGAATATAATGAAATAGAGCCACTTTGAGGTTCTCTATGAAATGAGGCATGGAATGGAGAAGAACTCATCTTCTTTCCTTTCCCGAAGGCACCCCTCTATTTCAAGAGGATTTGCGGCATGTCAAGCCCTAGTAAAGTTCTTCGCTTTGCATCGAATTAAACCACATGCTCCACTGCTTGTGCGGGCCCCTATATCCGCAATTTTTTTTTATCTTCAATGTATAATATACATCAATGCAGAGCTAGCCTATTATACTGGCTATTAATACTAGGTTAGAGTATACTAAGCTATTTTTATATTATTTATATATCGATTTAAGCAATTATATATATATATAATATATTTTATATTAAAGTATATTTTATACTATACTATTTCTGGGTTGCACGAATAAATGAAATCGTGGACGAGGTGCATGGTTTTGGGCTAAACGTGGACTTGGTCCACGATTCCTATTCCACATGGCGCCATGTGTCACCCTTCTTTGCCAGCTGCCTGTCACGTTGCAACAAGGGAGTCGTGGTCTTGATCCATGCTGTCTAGGTACTCGTGGATGGGGTCACTACTCCATGGTCCCCAAATCAGGCGCATCCCTCTTGTTCTCTTGGAGTCGCAAAAACCCACTTTTCTCTTAAAGGACTGCTGTTGATCTCTGTCGTCGACTGCTGCTACCGTCCACCCTCTATTGCCGTCTACTCCTACTGCCGACCACTGTTGAAGGTTTTTCTCTTTTTTTTAAAAACACATTATATAATCTAGATCTAAATCTAGATTTTATTTATTTATTTATTGTTGTTGTTATTATTATTTTGGATTAGTAGGAATATATCTAGTTTTCACACGTTATATTATGGTTTTTTTTTTTTTGTGATATTTTGAATGATAATATTGCAGGTCTAGATCAACAATATATTTTTTTTAACACATTATATGTTTCTTTTTACTGGCAAGGCATTGGTTGGATATATTAGTTTTTGGGTTGTTGTTTGCATTGATTTATTGTTTGATTTTGGACCTTTTATTTGTAAGAATTCAAGATATGCTAGCAGAAGCAATAGGAACTAAAACTCTCTAAATTGCTTTAATTTGTAAGATAAACATACTAATTTTCAAAAGAAAACCAGAGAGCTAAGAGATATTACCTTTATAGCTCAAATTTCTCGCTATTTCTCATTCAATGTGACCACCACAAATGTCTTTCTTGTTATCTTCAGGCCTTAGAACTTGATTTTGGGATCAATTTGTGTGAGAAATTTGAAGGGAATTTATGTATTTTTGAGAGATTGGAGTAAACTTGAATAAATTGCAATATTTCAACCATTCATCAAGCAATCAAGAAGTTTAATCTTTATTAAACATCTTCTATTTATAGCCAAATCCATGCAAACTCAAATTATTAACAATTGACACTTAATTTGAAGTGTTTTAAGAGGGATAAACCCACTTTCAAATTGGAAAAAAAAGGGGAAAATCCACTTACTTAAATAACTTTCTAATTATTAATTTATATAATAATTTAATTAATTATATATAAAATAATAATTAATTTAAGTAATTAATTAGCAATTTAATTAAATAATAATCCATATAAATAATTAATTAAACATTTTAATTAATTATAAATTTAATATCATATATTAAATTATACAAAAAATAAACTTGACTAATCTCGATATTTAAATTATATTTAAATATCTACAAGTCTCTTTCTTTGTTTAATTCGAAATTAAACAATAAATTGTTAAACTCTTTTAACGCTTTAATTCTCTGAATCGTAGTCGAGCGATTCGAATTCGTTCATCACACTTGTTCTAAGGTTCAGTCTGTTACAAGCTAGCAAGGGGACCTAATGGACCTACAGATCATGAGCTCCAACGATCCGAGATTAACCAGTTAAACTCTTCAACCTAGTTAACCAACATTGGTTAACTATCAGGACACTCCACTAAAGCCTAGTAGCTGCACTTTCCTTACTGTAAATATATTTTTGTCCACTTGATATAACCATGATTAGTAAGTCGATCCTTCACAGGTTGTACGTAATCACAGCTAGGTCAAAATTACTGTTTTACCCCTATGAGTACTTCTAGTTTCTTCAGTCCTATTGATTTTGTAATGAATAATAGGTTTATGGTCTAACCACTAAATTAAGGTAAAACATGGTTCATCAACCTCATCAATGTACCTG
Organism: Citrullus mucosospermus; assembly: GCA_030954485.1. NCBI lineage: Eukaryota > Viridiplantae > Streptophyta > Magnoliopsida > Cucurbitales > Cucurbitaceae > Citrullus > Citrullus mucosospermus. Next base: position 10,289,896 of record CM062060.1, read on the forward strand.
GAGTGTTGGAGAGCCCAAAGCGCATTACTAACCATTCAAAGAGTCCCGAATCTGTTTTAAAGGCGGCCTTCCATTCATTTCCGAGTCGAATTTGAATTTGGTGATAACCGCTTCATAGATCCACCTTACAAAATATCCTGGCACCTCCCAATTAGTCAATTAAATCAGATAAACAAGGGATAGGAATCTATAATTTACAGTGATTTTATTGATTGGTATGTTCTCTACACACATTCGATCTCATACTCCCTTGGGTTCATTCTGTAATGAGGTAAATTAGGCAAAGTAGAGCTTGTATGAAGTCAATTTGGTGTTGTATATCTCTAAGTGGAGGTGATTGTCAATTCTGGAGAATTCTCCAACATTTCCTCAACTGGGGTCAAGTTGTGCCCCTATGTTTTCCAATTCATCTTCACTTTGCACAATATTGCCATGGTCGACCCCTCCATATCAAGGACATCACAAATAATTTGGTCTTTGTAGTTATTCCCATAGAAAAAGGAATAGTACAAATTTCATTGACAAGTGTTTTCCCCACCTTTTCGTATCCAACTTACTTTGTAGGGATTTGGGTGTGGATTGGTCTTCAAATGGAGAGCTTGGACAACCTTGCATGAGATTACATTCTCACCACTCCAACAAAGGAAATTGTGTATTTGGTAACCTTTAATTTTTTGAATTATCGAGATAATTATGTTCTTGGTTTGCTTATGAAATTGTCTTGAATTTCTTTGGAATCTTTGAATTTGACTTCTTAAATAGCATTGATTATTGTTTATCCTTTTCGGGGAAGTTCTTGTATTTGGAGTACAACTTTATTTTGAAAATTTGTTTGATATTTCTACCCTCAAGTTCAAACATGTGTTAAATGTCTTTTTGTCCCTTATTAAGGGAGAGTGTTTAATTGATTTCAAAAGGGGGAGAAATTTGTGAAATTGGTTTTAAATAGAATTAGCCTAAACTTGATTGATTCTTTGTGATGCCTCTCTTGAATCTATAATTTTGTTGCTTATTTTTAGAAGGCGTGTTGATAGGAGAATAATTGCAAAATTATGTGTTCATGTTTTTAAGTAGAACTTTCATGTATTTATATTATTTTTCTTAATTGCCCTTTTTGATTGATTCTAAAGGGGGAGAGGTAATAAGAAAAATGAAAGCATAGTATTGAATATATAATTTATTTTCAAGTTAATTGAAATTATATGTGTGTTGATTGTGATTCAAGTTCGTAATTTATATCACACACCACTTTGAATTTCATTTTTTTCTTGAGTAGTTTGTCATCATCAAAAATGGGAGATTATTGGCTTTTTTACCATTAATCTCAAATTAATTAATTTTCATTAATTAATTAATCAATATTTTGATGTTAACAAATCTAAATTAGTTTACTAACAATTTGAGTATTTTGAAGTGTCCATTGCATAGAGCTCGGAATAACGGATCCAACACATTTTGAATCACTCAAATTGAAGCTCAAACAAAGAAGATATGATCAAATCAAGCTTAACAGAAAAATCTTGAGCTGATGACGTGATATATTTTTTTCATCGAGTGCCACTTGTAGCATGTGAGGAGTGACAAATGGTGGACTTTTACCTTTTGGATTTGTTTCAAAAAGAAAATAAATTTGAAAAGAAAATAAACTTAATATTATTTTATGTTTGTGTCTAACGGCTAGTTTATTTTAAAATAAAAAGAATTAATAATATATATGTTTGTGTTTAACACCTAGTTTACTTTAGAAAATATATATTAATTTTTTACTTTTAATCTCAACCATTCAATTTTATTTACAAGATCTAAAGGCCCAAATTGAATTTGGTTTTCACCTACACCCATCTCTTTTTAAACACTTCATATCTTCTCCAAAATTTCACAACAACTTTCATTATTTTCAATCATCCATAATTCACCAAGCCACCATTGTTGTTTTCTCCAAGTTTTAATTTTCTTCTTTTCATCTTATTCTTGAGAGAGATATATTATGTTGTGAGGATTGATTCATTGAGTGCTACAATTTGTATATCCACTCTATTGAGAGGATTGTAAGCTAGTGTGCTCTTTAATTTTTCCAAGTTTTTGTAAGGGTTGCTCTTGATCTTAGAAAAGAGCGATTGTAACAGTTTGATTCTAATCTATGGAAAGGATTGAGTTTGCTTTAGACTCATAGAAAGAGCGGTGTACGGTTTCGACTCTAAGCTGTGAAAAGAGTCAAGGTTTCTAGTGACATATCTAAGAAGAGCTTGGAAAAAGTAGATGTAGGCCGGGTTGTGCCAAACCAATATAAAATTACGGTGTCCTTTTCTCTATCCCTATCCCTATCCTATTTAATTTGGTAATTAATTTGTTATTACATTTTATTGCTTGAAATTAATTACAATTTTTTTCTTGGAATTAAGTGCTTGTGTTGGTTTATTTTTATTGGTAGTTCTTAAATTTCTATATATATTTTACCAATCTTATTGTTAGAATTAAATATGGTGTTTTAAAGTGTGATTGTTAATTTTTTATTTAATTCAAAGTGAAATTATTTGCATAAAATCATTGTTTCAATTACTTGTTAGCAAAAAGCTTGTGAATTTGTTTAAAATACCCATTCAATAAACCCTATTCACCTCCTCTAGAGTTGTCATACTGATCCTACATATATGTGTTAAGCACGTGACTCTAGCCCCTACGTGGATCCACCACTTTAAGGACTAATTAGACACAAAATTGAAAGCTTATAGCTCATTAGGATTTTTAAAGTTCAAGGATCTATTAGTCACAAAACTTAAGGTTGAGAAACTTATTAGACACTTTTAAAGTTTAGATTCTATTAAACACAAAATTGAAAATTTATGGATCTAAGTACTTTTAAAGTTTAGAGATCTTGTAGGCACATTTGAAAGTTCATAAACTAAACTTGTAATTTAACAACTTTTTAATATCTTTAATTTGGATGTAACATTATCACATGATAAAAGTTGTAATGTTTACCAATTTGATGAATTAGATATCTTATGGTAAAAATTGATACAACTAACAAATTTAGTGTAAATTTGATTTTTTTTTTTTTTTCATTTTGTCTTTACTTATCAAATCAAAATGAAAAAGAAGTTTTTTTTTTTTTTTTCTGAGATAAAAAAGGAAAAAGAATATTGTTTATCATCCTAGAGTTCAGGATTGTGTATTAATCTCTCCTAAATATATGGAACTAATTAAAGATACATTCTTTGATGTTGACATGGAATGTATTCTTAGCTTCTCAACTTGCAAGAGAGCAAATTAATGGGGGAATATTGTGCATTAGGCTCATCAACATTAGTCATGATTATGGGGAATCTTGTAATGGGGATAGTATCTTTTTATTCAACTAGGTTAAACAACAATTGAAATATAGTTTTTTTTTTTTTTTATTGAATAAAAATTAACATGTCATTATTATTATTATTTGTTTAATTCAATGAATGTGGTGAGGACCCAATCTCTGATTTGATTTAAGATAACCAGTTGGAACTACGTATGTTGTTGTACTTATAACATTTTCAATGAAAGGTATGCATATAAGTTAAAATAAGAATCTTACATAGTAATAAAATAAATTTGAGTATTTAATGAGTAAAAAATTGAAGAGAAGTATCAAATAATATTTTCGTCCACAAAAATTTGAATTTTTTTTCTCAGTTTAAATCTTTGATATCAAGATAACAAACAAATTAATAATATTGCATTTATAATAATAAAATTTTAATATAAAAGTGAACACAATTAAAAATCTACTTATAAGATACCAATTTTTTTAAAAAATATTTAATGACATTCAGGTTAAAATGAGATTAAAAAAAAAAAAAAGGAAAGAAAAGAAAAAAAGACCACCCATTTTATATTAAAATTTAATGTGAATTAAAGATAAAATTTGATTTTTATCTTTTAATGTATGAATGTAAAAAAATATGTGGAAAATGTGATAAAGTAGGGGGGAAATAGATTTTTATTTTTATTTTTTTTTCTTTTACTTGATGCTAATTATAGAGAAAGAAGGATTATCTAAGGATTTCAAATGTAAAATTACCTAAGATATTCTTATGACCATCAACTAAAAAGGGTTCAATGGGAAATCAAAAGTTCCTCCCCATATGCCATTTTAGTTAATATAGATAGATAACTCATAACTATCACCTGAAAGAAGCAAAGGGGGAAATCTTATAACCCATCATTAAAAGGGACAAAAGGGGAAATCAAAAGTTTCTCCCACGTAGCCGTTTTATATATAACCAATCATTAAAAGGGACAAAAGGAGAAATCAAAAGTTTCTCCCTCATAGCCGTTTTATATAGTACGAGTTAAGACACACATGCATCACACCGGATTAAAAGTTTTTAGAACATATGTTTCTATAATAAAATTAAAATAACAAAAGTATCTAATATTTTAGTAAGTTCAAATAATAAATATCTAAAATTAAAATAAAAAAACTAAAGAAAGAGATGATGCATAAAACTTTAAATATAATGTTTTAAGTTATTTGACAATAGATATGAAATAAGTTATGTTGCATGTGGTAATTGAGAATCTTTTGAACATAAATATTTAGGTGACATATAAATGATGAATAAATATATTGTTCATTGTGTATCAATGGTAAATATTTGATATAGAATTTAGAAATGATGAAAGAGGTAAAATAACATATGGATGAATGAAATTAAAATACATATGACATAATTGAAATAAAATTTATATAGAAGTGAGACAATAAGATTGTTAATTATCTCACGTGTTATTCTTAGGTGGTTTTTGGAAACGGGTGAATTCTTAATCACATATCCTCACTTGATGTAGATTTTCATCAACTAAAATAAGTTACATGCATTCTCACTTGATGTGGGATGAAAACTTTTAATATCCATTCTATTTAATAGGCTTTGATATCTTTTATAAAAGTAAAATTCTTTTTATACTTACAATACAAAAATGGAGTTTGAATCAAAACAAAATAAAATATTTGTACTTATTTTCTAAAGAATGGTAATTATTATGTAAAAGTAGATTGTAGTTATTATGCGAAAGATGTATCAAATGATGTAATAATGTGCGTTTCTTTTTTTAAAAAAAAAGAAAGTCGTTTAGAAATTTTACTAAATTAAAAACTTAAAAGAAACTAAAAAATACAACATAAAAGGAAGTGAAACCAATCGTGCAAACAATATTGTGATGATTGAAACTATCATGAAATGATGTAAAGACAAAATAGTCATATTCTAAAGATTTAAGGTCAAAAAAAAAATGTAAAAATTATCTCTCAATTACTCCCTTAATATAGAAGGGATATAGATATAGTATGTAGATAAATGATTTCCGGTTAAAAATGACCTTGTTATATTTTCATAATTTTATTTCTATTTTTTCAGAATAAAATTATAATAAGTTAACAATTTGCTCTTAATTTTTATACTTTCTTTTATAACCTTTTTGTATATTATGCTTAAATTTATAACAATTAGTTTTTATATCAAACAACGTAACGATTAATCTTTTTAAGTTTAATTTCCAAAGAAATCTTTTTAGGCAACAATTTTCTATTGAAATATATTAGAGAGAGAATAAAAAAAAGCAATTGCATACGTGTAATAAGTTAAATTGACAATATACTAATATTAGGGATGTCAAAGATTTGATTCCTTCATCTTTACCTTCTATATTGTAAAAAGAAAAAAAAAAATTATAAAAATCATCTCTAGAATATGATAATAGTTGCAATTATACTCTGAAAATTTCAATGGTAAAATTTGTGACTCAAACTTATACAAATATTCAAATTGGGTCCTAAACTTACATAATTGTAGAAATTGCAATAACAGTTTAAGTTCAAGGGTTCAATTTTTTATCAATTAGGATCTAATAAAAATGTATATCGTCAATTTGAATTGTAAATATAAAAGATTTAACATTTATCTTCGAAAAATTATTTTAAATAACAAATCTACTGAAAATATTTACAGATGATAGCAAAATATCACAATCTATTTGTGATAGACTACGATAGATCATGATAGATTACTATTTGTGTCTATCACGTTACAAATAGACATAGATCGCAGTCTATCACAAATAGATAATAAAATTTTGCTATATTTATAAAACATCAATTTATTTTAGTGGTTGCAAGTTTTTTTTATTTATTTTTTATTTTTTATAATTTTTTTTAAAGGTTTATTTGGCTTTATTTTATATCAACTATTTATATTGTTGATTTTCTGTTAGGTCTATCATTGTTAATGATATTAGGTCTATACATTATCATTAATAAAAGTAAAATGGGTCAACGAATGACCACTGCCACCCTCTAAAATTTTTCAATACATTGGACTTTTATTTTTCTTTTGGGAAAAAGTCCTCTTGCTTGGAGAATAAGCTTTAAGGAAGTCTTCCGTGTAGAAGAACTTGGAGAACAATTCACTGCCAAAAGAACAAAAACAATTTTGGAGAAAAAAATTTATTATGAAATATTTTAAGGATTCAATTATCAAGAATAATAAAGGATGATATTAATTAGACAAATTTTACAAATCTACCCATTATCTCTAGTAAATCAAATATATTTTATAAATTATACTCTTTATCCTACTGATTAATGCATACAATAAATATGAGCATGTTTTATTTGTCAAATTAAGACAAAAATTTCATATTTGATTAGTAAAATATATTTGTATTCTTTCTAAAACAACACAAATTAAAAGCTTTGATCGATGGGTATAAAGTATATATACTCTTCGTCACTTAACATAAATATTTAAACTTCTGATCTCATCTCATGGGAGATAAATATGTTTAAACTTGTAATTTATTCATGATAAGAATAGGTCAAGATATCATTTTGGTATCTATATTTTGATTTTAGTTCATTTTAGTTATTGTACTTTTAAATGTCCAATTTTGGTCATTATACTTTCAATTAGGGGTGATAGTTGGTTCGATTTTGTCGGTTTTGGAGTCAACCAAGAACCAAACAAAACCAATCGGTTTTATAAAGAAGATATCCAAACTGATGTCCAATAAAAAACAAAATGGCCAATGGATTGATTTTTATTCGATTTTTGACATTTTCATTTTTTCTTCCAAATTTTAATTTTTATTTCCAATTTTGTTTTGAATTGGTCATTTTTGCTAATTTTAAATTAAAATTGGGTCCATTTCTTTTTTCGTATATTGAAATTGGACATTTTTGGCATTTTCTAAATAAATAAAGAAAATACACAACAACCCATTATAATTGTTTTTTTTTTTTTTTTTTTTTGTTACGCTCCATCTTTACTATATTAAAAAGGGCTATGCAAGGAGAGTCGTTGCATGCCTTTTTTGCCCTTACATTTTTCATAAATTTTCATAATTGCCCTTTGTCGAGTGGTTTTGAATCTTCGAGTGTAAAATCATTATTTAAAAAAATAACTAGAACTGCAAGATTTTCGTGTGCATTGCATGTGTTTCTTGACTAGTAATAATTAAAACACTAAAAAATACCTAATGTTAGAATTTATTTTTAGGGTGTCCATGGTTTTGATTGGTTTTTCCAATAAAAATTCAATCCGAACCAATATTTTCTGGTTTTTTCCAAATACAAACTAATATGTCCAATTTCATACTAAAAAACTAAACCAAACCAGTGAATCAGTTTGAATTAGTTTGGTTTTTTGTTTTTTCAGTTTTTCGATGCACTCCTCCTTCTAATAAATCTTAAAATTAGTCTATTTAGTTAATTTATAGTCACAACTTATAAAGAAAATGCTTATAGAAACTTTAAGAAAAATCACTAAACTAACGACAAGAACTATGTTTAGTTCAAATAAAAGTATTAAAATTGAAGAATTGAAAGTACGTGAAATAAAATAAAGTAATTCAATGGGTATACAGCTTGGACTATAGAATTTGAGGTTAAATGTTTTGATTTTCCTGCCACACGTATGATCTCCACATTCTAAGATTGTTTCAATTTTACTTCCTATATTTTAAATGTTGAATTTTAGTTCTTATATTTTCAATTAATCTTAAATGTAGTCTCTTGATTGATAACACACTTATATGTTAGTAGGGCTATGCTTGCTTTGATGATACCAAAATGATATTTTAATCATAGGAAAAAACTTAAGTTGCATTCCAGGTAGTATCTATTTTTGTATATTCACTAAATTATCTAATATAATTTCTTATTTTTTTAAAAAAATATTTTAATTTATTTTTGGTGTGTGATGAAAGGCATATAATTGAGGGCAAATTGAAATCATGTAGTTTTACAAAAGGGAAGAAAAATTTGCAATGAAACTAACTATATGCTTACCAGAAAAGTACGTTTTATTTTAACGAATCAGAAAATCTCAAAAAAAGGAGAAAAAAAGGCAAAAGAAGTGCGTCGCAGACCAGTTTAACCCTACTTCCTCAAGAGCCCACTGATACTTGTAAGTTGTAACGCCGTCGTTGTTTCCAACTCGCACAGCTCCTAATTTCTCCCTTTTCTTTTATTCATCATCTCGATTCTCGCCGGTGAAGCCATCTGAACGAGGAAGAATTCGTTCTTGCTAGGAGGAGCCTTTGATTTCCCGGCGGATTAATAAAGATGGGAGACGTTTCAGGCGCCGCCGCCGCCGCCGGAACCAAGACCACAAAGCTTCCTATTCCAGGAAAGAGGAACATTCTCATCACCAGCGCTCTTCCATATGTCAACAACGTTCCTCACCTTGGCAACATCATTGGCTGTAATGTTCTTTCTCACTTGTGTATATATTATATGTAATATTTATGTTTCAGTGTGTTTGATTGATTGAGGATTCTTTTTTTCTTCTCGTTTCTGTGTGCTCGTGTTTGAATTGGTTGCTGTTCGGTTATTGAGAATCGAATAATGGAGATTTGAGGAATTATGCTGCCTTCTCAGTTTTACTTCTAGTGCGCCTCATTTTTGTGATGCGGATTGTTGTTATGATTATTAGAAGGCTCAATGAAATGTTTTGTTTATATTTGATTTCGATATTCTGTTATACTTCCACCATGCGGATGGATTGATTTTTTTGTGTATGCAGGTGTGTTGAGTGCTGATGTTTTTGCTCGATACTGTCGTCTTAGAGGTTATAACGCTATTTACATTTGCGGAACCGATGAGTATGGAACGGCGACGGAGACAAAAGCAATGGAAGAGAAATGCTCTCCTAAAGAGATTTGTGACAAGTAAGTTTTCTTCTCTGGTTTCTGTTAGTCGTGGTTACTTCATCTGTGATTCTGGAAAATAGTTCGATCGGCTTTCTGTAGCTCGTTTTGTATATAATCCCTACTCACGTAATGTTCCAATTTCAATTTCTCTTCTATCTTCCACGAGTATAGTTTTGTAAATCAGATGAAGATCTGGGTCTCATGCTTTTGGTACTGTTTTCTGGACTCGGATACTGTCATAACTACTTCTCGGACATTTTTTTCGTATTAAAATTTTGTTGAACGGTTCTGATTTTCGCATGCATGTAATTTCTCGGAGCATTTTTTAACATAATCTCTTCCTTACTTCCGTAATGGATTAATTTGGTCGAATTTTATGTACTTGTACACTTAATTGACCGTTCTGATTGAATTTATATTTTTGATGCTCTGCAATCTCTCTCTTCCTCTCTTGAATCCCAGTTCCCTCTACTTGCTTAGACGTCACCTATATCTGGGGAAAGTTTTGGACCTTTATTTAACTATTTCTGCATGTCAGGTATCACGCGATTCACAAAGAAGTTTATAATTGGTTTGGTATTAGTTTTGATGAGTTTGGCCGCACATCATCGCCACAGCAGACTGAAGTTTGTCAAGCAATATTTGGCAAACTATTGAAGAACAATTGGCTTTCTGAGAACACGATGCAACAGGTAGAGTTATTTATCACTTGAGTATTATATTCATCTCCTGGTTACTTATGGTTGCATGTGCTTGAGTTCTTCTACATCTGTTTACTCATGCATGATATTTATTTAGTTTCTTTTGCCCATACTTCAGCTGTACTGTGATACTTGTGAGAGATTTTTAGCCGATCGGCTCGTTGAAGGCATATGTCCTACTCCAGGTTGTGAGTATGACTCCGCACGTGGTGATCAGTGTGAGAAGTGCGGGAAACTTCTAAATCCAACTGAATTGAAAGACCCTAGGTGCAAGGTACATCATGGATTTACTGCAACTGATAAACTTTTTTTTTTTTTTTTTTTTTTTTTTTTTTTTTTTTTTTGCATTATAGAATCTTTCATGAAATGCCGCGAACTCTATAGAACTTCCTAGGACATTGTGCAAACATATTCCAACTGGAAGAGAGTTTTTTTCCCCTCCTTTTTATTGGGTGGGGAGGGGGGAGAATCAATATACTCTCAAATTTCTTCTTGATAGTTGATCCCATCCTGAAGGACTCTTCTCCTTTCAAATCAAACAACACCATTCGCCTCTTAACTCTCGACAAAAGGTAGAGATTGTTTCTTTGTAGAACAAAATCGATTTGAATGGTTGCTTTTTCTTTATCCTTGTCCTCGGGGTGGATGTGTTTGCTTTTCTGTTCATTTTTCCATCTGTCCTTTGTTAAGACTACAACAATTCAGCAGAATACACGTGTTACTAGCTTGAATTTATCATTGGTGTTGTTTTAAGAACTTCATTGGGCCAACTCCTTGGAACACTTAAATCTTTCTTTTGCCATTTTCCTTTTCATACAAAGCAGCAAAAAGGTCCTTTGGCATATTCTTCTCCTTCTTCTCTCTCTCTTTCTTTTTTTCAACTTTCTTTTTTAATTAATAATAATTATTATTTGAGAAAAATCCTGTTGAGTTCTAATTTCTGCAACTGAGTTCATCCAATTATTATAAGGAACAATCTATGGGAAGTTTGGAGAAATCTGTCTTGCACAAAGTCCTAAGAGTCTAGGGGTCAAGGTTTCTTTTCCTTAGACCTTATTAGAGGACGAATTCACACCTTGAAGCAAATAGATACAAGATAGTTCATAATCTATTGTTGTCAGTTGGAAGCATGGTTTATGTTTATCTAACACATTTGCATAGTCAAGAGTCAATACTTTGCCTGAAATAAAATTAGTGTTATATACCATCAGCGGATACTATTGAAGCAATACTAACATTTTTCTGCTCTTTCTCACCTTTCTCTCTCAGTCACTATCCTTCTATTTCTCTCTCATTTCCAGACATGAGTAGGATTCTTGTTTCTTGTTATCATAAATTTGAAGTTGTAGTTTTCCGTGAGATTAATCGAGGTGCGCGTAAGCTGGCCCGGACACTCACGGATATAAAAGGAAAAAAAAAATTTGAAGTTGTAGGATTATATTATAGTCATTTAAGTTCTAGTGTGGTCCTTCTCATTGGAAATTAGCTTTCACGCTGGTTCACCTAAGGCTTGGTTAACAGTTTAAATTTAAAGCAAAAGGTGTGAGATGAATTTTGTGAAAGCTGTAACTCAACATTAATGGTTAACGGCTTCCTCTTAAAGAACAAGAAAAAGAATGGAAAAGGAACCAACAAAGGTGGACAAAAGAACTTACAAAGCCACGTTTATATATGGACAACAAAACATATATCTTTATTGGATAAACAATGATACAAGTGGGAGTCAATCCAATCGAAGAGATTACAAAAAAACTTCTCAAAGTGGATTTAGACTATAGTTGCTAAAGGTTGAACAACACCATGGAATCCTGCAGTTATGAGGATCTTGATAGAAAGATCCTAGCATTTCATTCATTCCACAGTTTACAAGTGGCAGCTCTAGAAATAGATTTAAAAATGCTCTCTCCTCTCTCTACTTTCCTTTCTCGCCCCATCTCTACCCCATCTAGCCTCCTGCACTATCGATCTCCGATGCAACTTTCAGCTAGTTTCTTGCAGATTAGTCTCCTAAGTTAAGTCCTCATGGAGCACCGTCGTTCTCCTCCTCTCTCCTTCCTCCTCCGATAATCCCCACCTTCCCTCTCTATTCTTCTCTCTTTCCTCCTCTACCTCTGTTCCTACCACCTGCTCCCATCTACGACAATTCATTACAAGATGGATTTTGCATTGGAAGTGGAAAGCTGCAAAATACAAGGGTCCTTTTACTGTATTTTGTTCGAGGGTGGCATTTTCAATATCGAAGTTGTGGAAGCCAAGAAGTTCATACCGATATCCTCTACCCAGTTGAGGTGGTTTATAAATTCCATTTCAGAGCTACTTCAGGGTCCTTCTGATAGATATTTTTGAAAGAAGAATAGAGATGATTATGGCACTTTGAGTATTTTGAAATTTCAAGCTAATGCAGAATGGATTCTCAGATGTGTAGTTTGGCCAGCAACAGGGGGAAGATTCTTCATTCACATCCAAGCGGGCCTCTCTTAGAAAGGTTGGAAATTTCTTCTTAAAATGATGCAGAGTTTTTTAGAGAAATTTGTCTATACTCAGGGGCATAACAAGTCGACCACAACCATATCAAAAGGGATGGAACTACCTTCAGCTCAAATTAAAAGTCCAAGCTATGCTGAAATGGCGTCATCCCTCTATTTCAGCACTGAAAAACAGAGCATCGAAAATGGGAAATAGTTGGTCAATCAGTCCTCTATTTTGGTAGGAGTAAAATAGAGTATCAACTCTTCCTAAGTTCAGCTTAATGAAGAGGTTCTACAAGAAGATTTTAATAACCTTTGGGTAATCTCACGATTGTTCGAGTTTGATGATTGGAAGGAGATAGCAAAAGTGTTGGAAGAAATGTTCAACATTAAAGTTATCATAAATCCTCTGTTTGCTTAAAACGCTTTATTCAAATTAGAGGAAGGTTCGATAGTTGACCCCATAGACGAATTTGGAGCTTGGAAGGAGCTAGGGCCATTTCACCTGCTATTTGAAAAATGGAACAAATTCAAGCATGGCAAACCATTGCTAATGAAAGGTTATGGTGGTTGGCTTAAAATAAAAAATCTCCCATTGGACTATTGGTGCAAGAAAACTTTTAAAGCAATTGGAGATTATTTTGGGGGCCTTGAGGAGATTGCTAATGAAACTCTGAATCTACTGATTGCTCAGAAGCAAAAATTTGGGCAAAGAGAAACTTTTGTGGATTTATGCCTTTAGCAAATGAAATCATTGATGTTAATAGAGGACATATCTTTTTGAATTTTGGTGATATTGAAATCATGGATCCTCCAAACATCACGAAAGGGCCTTTAAGTTTATCAAAGTTTACTAATCTGATAGATCTAGTAAGATTGAATCAAGTTATGAAGGATGAAGGTATTAATTCTAGTTTTAAGTCAGCAGAAATGGATTACTTAAAATCAATTAAGACTTATTCGTTGTTTTCAAGAAATGCTTTTGAAGACTTATTGAAGATTGTCGATCGACGGCTGCTGCTTCCACCAGAGCTGGAGAAGAAGGCAATCAATAGCTCAAAGGGCCCTTCAAAGTCGGAAAATGTAAGAATCGATGTGAACACAATCCAAGCAAGTGAAAAACCTTCTTTAATGAGGAAAGAGAAGATTATTCAAATTGAAAATGTCAATAATTTTAATAGGCCTTATTCGGATTAATGCCCTTTGAGATTCCCCCGAGGATTCTTCAAAAGTTGCGCCCCTCCAGTTCAAATTTTGCAAAATCCAAAGCATTTCCCTCTGGTGAAAAAACCCCACCGCTTTTAAAGCAACCCTTGGCCTCTTCCCTCATTATTACTCCAACTTCCAACGATATAATTAAGAAAGATTAGGCCAAGAGAAAGACCCCCTCTATTTTAGCGCACAACCAGCAGCAGAATTGTCGGGACTCTTCAAATCCACGGGAAGGAAGCCTTCGGTCCACCAAGCTGCTTGTAGGCTCTGTCTCTGAAGAAAAAGGAGAAGCTAGAATCCAGAAGTCCCCCGGCCCTGCTATTCTCCCCCACCCTCTTTCAAAAAAAATTTCTTCATTATTGACACCCTATCCCAAGCATTTCTCCAGAAAAAAGAAATCAAGTCTTAAATCAAGAATTTTGGATGATTCCCCAAATTTGTTGGAAGAAAGTTGTATTCGTGCCCTAGTCCCATCTCTCTCCACAAAGTCAGCTCCGCAATCCTCCCATTCTCATCACTTCAAGCATTTAGTCTTCCACATCCCCCATCACAAGTCCAAATTTCTACCAGGCTCTAGACATTCCTCCTCACTTCGTCAGCAGAAAAAAAAAGATTATGATTCAGACACTGATTCATTAGTAAGTGCTAGTAGTGAAGATTTAGAGAATTTGGGGGAAGAAGGTTTCCATGACTTCTCAGATCAATTTGACAATTTCGCGGAGGAGCTGAGTTCCTTATTCTAGATTGAAGAGAGGAAGCAATCAAAGGAAGAAGGTTGGCGGTCTCGTTGCAAGCCATTGCCTCCTTCAAAAATTCCCGAGCATTTACAGTCTATAGTAGCAAATTGTGGACTTGTTTTGGCATAATCCAACTCTTTTCAAATCATTGTGGCAGTGACTTTGGCTCTCATGATCAAAATTTTTCCTTTGTGGTTTGGTTAGATTAGTTTTCAGCTTCAGAAAGTTGAACCAGGATTCATCTCCAGAAGCTCATTTTAGCTTTGTCTTGGTCTATTTGATTTCAGAGTTGATGATACTCATAAATTGTTGTAAAATTCTTGGGTTCTTGTTTTGCAATTGTTCCTTTTTGTTTGTTTTTGGGTCCATTTCGGCCTTGTACTTTTCATCCTGTTTGGTTGTGTTAAGGGTGCTTTTGGACTACCATATTGTACTATGAGATTCATCTCATTTCATTTCATTAATGAAAGAGATAGTTTCCTTTTCAAAAAAACAAATGGCAGCTCTAGAAAACGAGTGTTGTATGAGTAGCGGTAATTAAATAACAAATGTAATAGTATTTCATGCACTTGATTTATTCGGTACTTTTTTCCAGGTTTCTTATTAAAAAAACAAAAATTATCAGTTCATTTCATTCTCCCCAAGATGGCAACTTAGTGTTAATGTTTGGAAAATAGGTCTGTCAAACAACCCCACGTATCCGTGACACAAACCACATGTTTCTTGAACTTCCTTTGCTGAGAGAGAAACTGGAAGAATATATCAACAAGATGTCTGTGGCTGGATCTTGGAGCCAAAATGCTATTCAAGCAACACATGCTTGGCTTAAGGAAGGGTTGAAACCCCGGTGTATTACAAGAGATCTAAAGTGGGGGGTTCCCGTTCCACTTGAAAGGTTCAAGGACAAGGTTAGTTTTCTTTTCAATCTTTCTTTATTATAATAGCCAGACAATTTTCTATGATAATATTTGTTAATATTGATTTCAATTTTGTTAGGTCTTCTATGTCTGGTTTGATGCACCTATAGGATATGTCTCCATTACATCATGCTACACAAATGAATGGGAGAAATGGTGGAAGAATCCAGAAAATGTGGAGCTTTTTCAATTTATGGGAAAGGATAATGTGCCTTTCCACACGGTAGGCCTCACCATTCAGCTTTCCTTTTTGTCTTAAGATCTTTGTTTATTTTTTTCTCCTTTTAAATGAATTTACAAAGGCCACTTTGACTGTTGGAATAAATCTCTCTCACTCATAAATTGGAACTTATATTTATTTGTTAACTTCTCTAGAATATTGATTCAGGTTATGTTTCCTTCTACTCTTCTTGGAACTGGAGAAGACTGGACCTTGATGAAAACCATTAGTGTTACTGAATATTTAAACTATGAAGCAGGTAATAGTAAATGATTTAGTCAGTACACATTTCTTTTAACCTATAATTCATCTGTAGGGATGTATAACTTGTATACACTGTTTGGAAACATCTTTCTGTAAAGATTTGTTCTGTGGGTTGCTTGTACAGGAAAATTTTCTAAAAGTAAGGGCATAGGAGTTTTTGGTAATGATGCAAAAGATACAAATATTCCTGTAGAAGTATGGAGATATTACTTATTAGCCAATAGGCCTGAGGTAAATTTTCCACTTAATCGACTCTGGTATTCTCTGCTCTGTTCATAGCTTATATGTTTCTTTAAAAATTTTAAATTCTGTAAAATTAGGTTTCAGATACATTATTTACATGGGCTGATTTACAAGCAAAACTTAATGGCGAGTTGCTGAACAATTTGGGCAACTTCATTCATCGAGTTTTGAGCTTCATTGCTAAACCTTTAGGTTGGTACTTTGTTTCTTCATATAACTCTCTGGGCTTTTTAATTACTTATGCTTTCAGAATTGATTTTTTTTTTTTCAGGTGGAACTAGTAGGCATTTATATAGCTGCAACTGCAAGTTGGAAATGAATCTTGTAAATCTGTTATAGATGTTAAATAAATAATTATTGATAAGGTCAGATACAGTTGCCCAATCGAGTGTCTGTGCTTCTTATTCTGAAGAAGCGATCATTTCAAGAGGGCTTCATGTTTTAGTTCAGATCTATGAAATATTTCCAAGCACTATATTAACCCCTATAGAAAGGCAACAAAATTTCCCAAAACTTTATGTTTTTGTATCCTACAGTTGAACATATTTGAATTCTCTATTT
Organism: Citrullus mucosospermus; assembly: GCA_030954485.1. Taxonomy (NCBI): domain Eukaryota; kingdom Viridiplantae; phylum Streptophyta; class Magnoliopsida; order Cucurbitales; family Cucurbitaceae; genus Citrullus; species Citrullus mucosospermus. The sequence continues at coordinate 10,306,405 of CM062060.1, forward strand.
ACAGGGCAGGGTTATGGTTCCATTATTCCCGATGCTCTTGACGTGGACTCTCATGAATTAACATTGGGCTTGGCTGAAAAAGTTGGTAAATACGTAGACCAATATATGGAATCAATGGAGAAGGTATTTAAAAAAAATTGAACTTCATATTTTGTAACCTTTTCATTATAGGAACAGGATATTTTATGATATTAAATTGTCAGTTTCCTTTTTCATTTTATCGATTCATGAAATGAAATTGTTCTATGGAATATTGACAGGTTAAATTAAAACAAGGTCTGAAAGCTGCAATGGCTATTTCAAGTGAGGGAAATATATATTTGCAAGTAAGCATAGTCATCGACTCATTTGGACCTTATTTTATATTATGCACATTATTATATTATTATTACTTTTAATTTTAAAATCTCTTTCAATCCTTGCCACTGACTATTTATCATGCCTTCCATGCAGACAGCACAGTTCTGGAATCTTTACAAGGCGGACAAACCTTCCTGCAATATTGTTATGAGAACTTCAGCTGGACTAGTACATCTTCTAGCATGTTTATTAGAACCTTTCATTCCTTCTTTCTCACTGGAGGTAAATATTTTTACTACAGATTTTCCATATTTCTATTAGCCGTAGAGCGTTAGCAGTTGATTGATTATTGTGTTCATTATAAGTCCTAATTCTAATATCTATTTTATGTTAAAGAATCTAAAACTAGACTGTTTACCTTCTGGATGGAAAATTATTATTTGATTATGTATATATCACATCTTACATATTTTGACAATGTAGCATATGATATATGACATCAGTTAGGTAAAATAAATAACTGAATCTAGGTATTGGCATTTAGTATTTCATTTTTATGCTTCGTTTCTCTGTAATTCAAGTATATGCTTTCAACAAAATTATGCTTTTTAACCTTTACCCATCTATTTGAAGGTGTTTAGGCAGTTGGATTTACCTCCGGAACGACATATTTCGCTTTGTGAAGAAAAAGGAGACATTGAGAGAGCAAAACAACCTTGGAAGATCCTACCTTCTGGTCATAAGATTGGCACACCAGAGCCACTATTCAAAGAATTGGTATGCCTCTTCCGTGCCTCATTGTGTTCATAATTTGTTTTTGTTGATATAAATTGGTGGTCCACAATCGTGACTACAACGACCTTGGTGACATTTAACTCTCTTTCTCCAGAAAGACGAAGAAGTAGAACTGTACAGAGACAAGTTTGCTGGAAGTCAGGCTCAACGCATTGTGAGAGCAGAAGCTGAAGCAGAAAAGATTGCTGCTCAGCTAAAAAAAACTAACGTCTCAGGTCAGTTATGTTTCCCCATTTTTCGTACACATTATGATTGAGATAAACTTTCGGAGTTTGAAGAAAAGCATTAATGGTATGTGGGTTTTAGAAATCACACTTTCGTCTTGGAACTTCCAAATAATTTTGGGTTTAATTCTATTTTGATTCCCAAACTGTCCAAATATATATTTCATAAGTAACAACTTTAGTCCTTGTCGTTTTGCTGCTAATTTTCTAATATCAGATAACGTGACTTCGATTATGTTTATCAATATTTTTATCTGTGTATTGGAGCCCAATGGATTGATTAAGGCAGACATGGAATGGGTAAATATTAGGTGACATAAATAATAATAGCGTGAATGAAAATAGTCAGAATTTAAATCTTATTTTAACCCACAAAATATTTAACTTATAAGATATCCTATTCATAAATGTTTTTCTAAATTCGCCTTTTTTAGAGAGTGTTTTTGTGGTTTTTTGGGGTGTGTGCTGTGTTGTGGGATATTTGGGGGGAAAGGAACAATAGGATATTTAGAGATAGAGATAGAGATAGGGACCCTAGTGAGTTTTGGTCCTAAGTGAGGTTTCATGTTCCCTTGTGGGCTTCGGTTTTGAAACTTTTTTGTAATTATTCTCTAAGAAACATCTTACTTAGTTGGAATACCTTTCTGTAGAGGATTTGTTTTGTGGGCTTGTTTTTTTATATACCCTTGTATTTGTTCATTTTTTTTTTCTCAATGAAGGTTGTTGATTCTATAATTCTATTAAACAAAGAAAAGAATGTATTTCTAAATGGTTCTACTCATTGTTTCTCGATGAAGGCAATGGAAAAAAGCAACAGGCAAAATCCACAGGCAGCAAACCGAAAACTGCTGTGGAGCCAGAAATTACTATTACAAGACTGGATATCCGTGTTGGGTTAATTACAAAAGCTCAGAAGCATCCTGATGCTGATTCCCTATATGTCGAGGAAATCGATGTGGGAGAATCGCAACCTCGAACTGTTGTCAGTGGATTAGTCAAGTACATACCTCTTGAAGAGATGCAGGTTTTTGTTTAGAGAACATAAAAGGCTCCCCCTTTGTGTCTTCACTTAGATTGTAAATGTTTAGTTTTTCAAAACTCATCATCTCAGAATTTTCTGCTGTAGAACCGGAAGGTGTGTGTTCTTTGCAACTTGAAGCCGGCAGCCATGAGGGGCATTAAATCTCAAGCCATGGTTCTTGCTGCTTCCAATAGCGATCATACCAAGGTTACCAATTTCTATACCATGGTCCTTGTTCTTTGCAATTTTTCGTTTCATTGAATTAGTACACAGACTAAAAAGATACTTCAGTCTTTCAAAAGTTGCAATATTCTCCTTGACCTCTCATAAATACTTCAAAACTACCATTAAAGTGAAAATCTTAGAATTTTGGATGAAATTGGGAAGTTGAAACAGATGTAGCAATGACCTAAATAGTGCCAAGGTTCAGGTCCAATTTCTATTCTAGGTCATGACAACATTGTTCTAGATCAATTTTTCACGGAAAGGTCATGGACTTGGCAGGTAATATTGCAACTTCTAAGAATATAGATTTTGTAATATAGCCTAAGTGTAATACAGAAGTAGAATTATATCAATTTTTAGATTAAGAAAAAACCCATCTTTCATCAATGCAACTAAATTACATTCTCTTAAGTTATATTGGCATTGACATATTTTCAACCGTGATTTTAAGGAAATAGGACAGTAAAAGTAACTCTTCAAATCATGTTATGATGATTTCTAACCGTTTATCATTGTGTTTTCTTAGGTGGAATTAGTTGAGCCACCCAAAGACGCCAATGTTGGAGAAAGAATTAAATTCCCAGGATTCGAAGGCGAGCCCGACGATGTATTGAACCCGAAGAAGAAGGTATGGGAGACACTGCAGGTAGATTTGGCTACTAACACAGACCTGGTGGCATGTTTTAAAGATATACCATTTACCACATCAGCTGGTGTTTGCAAAGTTTCTTCCATTTCTAGTGGTTCTATCAGGTAAGACCAAAAAAAAATCTCAATCAACCATTGAAGGGAGAGGACAGCAGGATTTCGTTTTCCAGGTCGACTTTACTTTTACCTTTCTATTTTCTAGCAGTTTTTTTGCTTTTCTTTTTCTTTATTTGCATTATCATTATGCTTTATATTTATGGGATGATTAGTGAATCAATTGTCCCAAAGTTATAGAAGGTTGTATTCGATTTTATATTATGGTTGAAAAAAAAAATAGTAACTTCTGAAAATATTATGGATCGCAAAATTTTTCCCACACGAACCCACACCACGGAATGCATCCTCTTGGCCTTTCCCTTGATTGTTTTTTTGATGTTTATATTCATTATTAAATAATTAAACACATGTATATATATATGATCTGTGATTGAAAAATAATTCTCTAAATTAACGGGTATGTATTTCATTTTTTAAATGAGATTTTATATGTTCCATTTTTCTTTAGTGTACCAAAACAATAATAACAAATAAAGGTATTGCATTTTACTAACCACCGTCTGCCCCCAAAAATGGATATGGGTACTATTATTATCAAATTTCAAAGGGGACAAAATGTTAATAATTAATTTGCGGTCAGAAGAATTGGATTCTTATTTTGAGTTTGGATTTAATTTTGAAATGTTTCCTGTTTTAATTTCAATTTGGTGCCTAAATTTTGCACATATATGAGTAAAATATGTGACGCCCATTTGGTCTTCGAGGTTTTAAAACATACTTTAATACCGATGTTTGTAAAATCATTCTAAGTGATCTCTAATGGAATATTGATTGGATTGTTAGGTAGGAAGAGAAGATCAAAATACTTCATTTAACTACATGTGAAAATATATTTGATTGATTGAAAAATAAATTGAAATTTATTATAAATATTATAATATAGGTGTTAGATAGATACCCATACTTAGTGTTCAAAAAAACCAAATGACATCCTCCCACTAACCAACCCCATGTGTCTTTATACACGTTACCCGTCTTTATACGTGTTATCCATACATCTCATAGTTAGACATCATTAGTGTATGTAATTTCACCTCTGGTATTTGGTGGATTTGAAAGATATGTACATGTTGGTGAGGAATCTAAATATATTGGAGAAGATTTTATAAATTTCATATTTTTCTAATTTTTTGTTATTTTGTTATTTATTCATTTTAATATTATAATTTTTTGATATTCATGTTCCCGTTATTCTTTGTTCTTTGTTTTGCTCCTCAATTTTTCAATAAAATTTTAATTTTCTTAGAAATAAACAATGGGGCGAAAATTAAAATTGTTAAAAGTAAATTTAAAGAATCTAAACTAATTTGATATTTTCTACATTTCTTCTACCTTTCTTCTACGATTTCATCGGGCCAAAATACGAATAGCCAGTCAACCATGAAGTCGTCCACCAGAGGCAGTCGCCTGCCCTAATCTAAATCAATTTCTCAGCAGTCCAATTTGAAGTTTGTTAAGGAAAATGATACATCCATTTGAAGTATGTCTGGATTAAGTGCTATTTTAGATGTCAAATCCTTAGAATTATGTGGTCCGCGGTGGCCATTATCAAATCCATTACCACTCTTCATCTTTTGGACAGTGGCATATCAAATCCATTACCACCCATATGCAATGTTAATCACCGCCAGCGTTCGGAAACAATTGTTTTTACCTTCCACTTCTAGGCGGCGGCATCTGTTATGAATAACCAGGCAACCAAGAGGGGATGAAGGGGAAGGGCAGATAGAGAGGCGGAGAAGGAAAAAGAAAATGCAGCATAATAAAAAATAATAAAATTTTGTCGCATCACTATTCCGTTAGTTAACTGACGATCAATTTAATATAAAGACCATTTATATTTATTTTTCAAACTTCAATGAAATTGTTCATTTTAAAACTTTAGATATCAAATAGACATTAACCTCGAACTTCAAAAACCAAAGGTGTATCTTAGTCTACTCTTTGATGTTGATTCAAAATAACTATAATGTGATTTTTTTAAAAAATAATATTATTTGAATGAATAATGGCAAAAAAAATAGAGTAGAAAGAAAAGACAAAAATCATGAACTCAGGTACACAATTTCTGGAAAACTTGTATCAGGTCATGATTTCTCTCACATGGCTGCCACGTTATGGCAATCAACGCTGATGTTGATGGAAATCGTAAACTCAGCCTACGATTTCCTTTTTCTTTTTTACCCTAGTAAATTACCAAAAACAGTGATTGTTTTCCAATTTTCCCTTTATGCCGCTACTCCTTCACGCCATCATCTCTGGTTTTTAAGTAGGGGATTTTTGGTTTTTTTGTTTTTCTTTATTCTAATGTTGTCTAATAAATGTAGTATTTTTTTTTCTTTTTTTGTTTATAAAATTATAGTTTAAATCTTATTCAAATAAACTTTATAATAAATCAATGTAATTAATTGTATTTAATACCATTAATATTTTCCCTCATAAATTTGAACATTTCAAATTTTTCTTTCAACATAGTTGATCCTTGTTTGTTTGTGGTGAGCTAGCAAAGAGATCTTATGGACCTACATATTATAAGCTCCAATGATCCAAGATTAATTAATTAAACTCTTTAATTCAATTAATCTTCATTCATTAACTATCAGGCAAACCACTACAGACCTTAAGTTAGGATAAAAATAGTTTGACATTGAGGAAGAGACAATCAAAAGGAGATAACAATTGTTGATTAATTATTTCCAAAGAGAGAATAAAAGATATTAGTGTAATCTAAAAAAGGAAACAAAAACAATGCCAATTTTGTGAGTCTATTTCTCTTTTATTGTTAAAGTGAAAGACAAAACTAAACATAAAAGCCTAAGGGTATGTTTGCATTTTCAAGTGTTTAATTTAGAAAATAAGTCATTTTGAAAAAAATTGAAATGTTTGGCAACCACTCCAAATAGATTTTACAAATTTTATCAAAAGAGTTTAAATAAAAATGAATTTTTTGAAAAACAAATTTTTCTCAAGTCAATCCAATCGGACACTAAAAAAGAGAAACCAAAAAAAAAAAAGAAGGTAAACTCGTGTACTCTATCCATGAGTTCTATGCTATGTGGCGACATTTAAATTGAATAAAATCATGGACCGAGTCCACGATTTCCTTGAGAAACTCATGGAATCTGTATATGATTTTCTCCCCAATTTTTGTCAATACATTCCATCTAACCTAAATGAGATATTTTCAATTATCATATTATTTTTTTTAAAAAAAAATTGAAAAATTATCTTAAATGACAAAACTGTTAAAAATATTTACAACTAATAACAAAATACACCATCTATCTGCGATAAACCGCAATAGACAATGAAATTTTGCTATATTTATAAATATTTTGATTTTTTTTTGCTATATTTAAAAATAGCCCAAAAAAATTTCACAGCACCATATTTATTTTGTTGTTTTTTTTTCTTAAACAAATTAATCCTATAATGTGAATTTTTTAAATAATCTTTGTAGACATAAATTAATGAAAATTAGTCACAAATGGCTAAAAGTGTAGACATTAATGAAAATTCTTTAAAAGTATAGCAATAGATATTATTTCCAATAATAAACAAAACAGCCGGATCCTGTTTCTTTACCTTTTATTGGAACAAATATATTAGTAATTCATCCCTTAGTTTTATTGATTTAATTATTATTTTTGTTATCTTTTTAACGAGTTCCATTGTTAGGAGAATCTTGTCTCTCCTTGTTACAGTTAACGTCCGAATTTCAAAATTAAATTATACAAGTCCAACAAATACTATGTTGATTACATTTTAATTATACTTTTCCTATACCAAAGTAATTTCTTGAAACCCAATTTTAAACCACGTTGTATCAATCACTGTGACTTCAACAAAATGTTACATTGAGCTTATTTGTTAGACCCACAAAATTGGTTAAGTCCCATTATGTTTCTATTTTGTTAGATTTTAATAATTAAATTGGTTTGTTGTTAGTTGAGATACGTAATCTTAGGTTTAGGTAGTTTTAATAGGATTTTACCGTGTCTTTAGTTTTTATAACATGAACAGCAGGTTTATGTATAAAGGCTGTTGGCTTTGTAAAAATCACAATTTGATAAGAAAATTTTTCTTATATATATATTAGGTTACTAGAAAATATTTCGGTCCGATTAGATCAGCTATCCGAAGATCAGGAACGAACAGCAGCAAGAACGTCAGAGACATCGACAAGAAGTTGGAATGGAACAAGCTTTTGGGTTTCAAGAAAAGACTTCACAACATTCAGCAACCCCAAATCCTTTCAAGAAACCTTGGAGAACCACAGTTTAATATTCAAGAACCACCAAGATTTAAAAAAGCATATCAACGGTGGCGACAATAGGAGATGGAGTTGTCCAGTGAAGAAGAGGAAGAAGATCTAGGAGAGTTGGACATGGAGTGAAAAATCCAAAGGCCACAATTCCAGATGGGAGAACCGAGTGATTACAAACTAAACCTAGATTTACCAAATTGAAGCTTTTCTTGAATGGGTTAAGAAATTCGAATGCGATGTGGAAAAAGAACCCATCAAGACTTGGGAAAGAATGAAGAGGATGATGAGAGATGGATTTCTACCAGCCCACAATATAAACAAATTTTATACAATCAAACTACTTGGAAAGGTTGCTGACTATACAAAAGAATTTCATCGTTAAGGAGCAAGAACAAACTTGGCAGACACCGAAGAAAATCACTTGATTGCAGAAAAATATATAATTAAAAAGAAAAAAGAAAACCAATCAAAGCCTATCCACTGGACCTACATCTTAACTAGGAAAAAACCATATAGCCTAAAGCTCTAATCAAGTCATAATAGGGTGGATTATCCAAGACTCTCCGCGTCCATTGTTAGGGCGGGCTTCAAGGTGGTGCACAACCTGACAGCAGATGGCCAGTCAAAGCTCTTGAAAGTTTGGCAATCTTTGAAGGCCTGAAAAGCATCAAAGACAATCTTTTACATCCTCTGGTGGTCGATTCATATTCTTTGGAGTTCATCAAAATCCTTAACAAGCATTCTTTGGATCGATTTGAGACTTCGAATGTTGTTGAGTATATTCTTTTCATCGCCCCTCAAGTGAACGTTCTAAGGTTTTCTTTTTGTAATAGGGTTTGCAATAAGATTGTTCATGCAGGCATCGACTGCTAACTTTCCCGCAACATGTTTTGTAGTGTATCTTCCCCCGAGTAGGGTCAAAAGAGCATTTTTGGGATGGGAGTTACTATATTTATCCTTTAAAAGAATTATTTAAAAAAGAAAAAAAGAAAAAACCTCTAATGTTCTGGATCTATGTAGTTCTTTTGGATATTGGATTTAAAATGTCAAACCCAAGCATAGCTCGTTATTTAAGAGATTAAAGATTTGAATTCTCCTCAACCCAGGATGAAAAAAATGGCACTTCCGTACAAAAAGCCCAAGGGTTGATGTTCAAAAGTTGGCGATCATAATTAATAGGACAAAAGAGAGGTTGAAAATGAAAACAAATGTTGACTTAAAGAGGACTAGAAATTTGAGGAAGGAATAATTTTTCATGAGAAAACTGTGGGTCAAGTTTTCAGGTTTTAAGGTAACTGACTATATAGCTGTATTTCTGGATCAAATCCTAAACCCATGAAAGTTGTAGGAATATTAAGTAGCATAAAGTATAGAAGGAACAAATCTTGTTAATTGAGGTTCAAGGATATATATAACAAGCAGCAATAGAATAATCTCGAAGAATAACTTGGGGAAAGGGGAGTTTACCTTAGTATATAAGAGAGAGAGAAAGAGACATCAAATGAATTGCTTTAAAAACTCTGTTGCTACAAGTCTTCCTCGAGTGTTCACAGACATTTTAAGTTCACTAATCTCTTTATCAATATCCTGCACAGATGGGAGAAAAGGATTATTCAACAAGCTCTCAATTCAATAGATTTCTCTTCGATCATTACAACAATATTTCGACAAAATGGAATTAGAAATGTTAACTCTTAATATTAATTCGTGCAGAACAGCTTGAACCAGAGAAAGTTGTAATTGACCGATGGATTTTTACGTAAAGAACTATTCAAGTTTATGAACTCCAAGACAAGTTCAAGAACGTTTTTGAAATAGTGTATCTTCGTGGATGGGCTTGAATAGAGAAAAGCATACAGAAAATTCAGTTTTTTCAAAGGGTAATTAGAAGAGGTTGGGTAGTAAGAAGCGTAAAGAAAATCAAGGAGATATGTTATCAGAATAGAATGAAATCATGTAAATAACTGCAAATTGATTGAGGTGGTGTTAAAATTCTTGCCTCCATAAACTGTACTATAAAATCAATGAGTTTTTGCTTCTGCATGTCCTCACAATGATAGTTCGTTATGAGAAAGCTAATGTCATATCCCTGTAAAATGAAGCCAAAAAGAAATAAAAGATCAATTCGGAAGGACACTACATATGTTTTGTAAACAAGAATAGCAAATCTGGAATATTATCTAGAATACAGGTAAAGAGTACAAACGATTAGGGAGGAAGTAGTTCATATTGGAAAAGAAAATATACTTTCTTTATAGAAAAACAATTAACCAGGATGGATTAATATTAGAGGCTTACGCTTATAATAATTAATTTTAGTTTTATGGAAAAGAAAGAGAGAAGAAGAAAGGAGATAACTAATCCAGAATCTTTAAAGCTTCAAGACAAGCCATGCATGGTTATAATGGTTAAATACCACAACATATATTTGGACACACCATTTCTTGATTAAAATTTCAATTTCTTGCATTTGAACAATCTAATGCTTGTAGAGAAATATATATATATTCTCCAGAAAAAGGAAAACATAAGGTAAGCTGTACGAAAACAATTAATAAGATTATTTTTAGGTAATCCGGTCATCCCAAAACCAAGATAGCTAAAGTTAATCAGACACAAATAGTTGTCGCTAAATGGTATCTCGATATTATAGTCTATAGTTTAGTTTTTTACTGTTCACTCTGATAATAAAAGAATAAAATAAATGAAATTGGAGAACGTCACTTATCTCCTTCAACAAAGATGAACAAGACAGATGGACCTAGAACTCGCCTCCCAGTTTTAATACCATCCCCTTGAAGAGAAATAAAATATGACTTCGTGGAAACTTCAGAAGTCAGAAGACACAATCATCCTAGTAGTACAGCTCCATGTCTTCTGATTAGTCATAAATAATCTCCAATAGTTGAAAGTTTAACTTTTTTTTTTTTTTAGAAGTATAGTTCACAGTCGCTGTAATATCATCTTGAACTAAAGCACAGAGTTAACTTCATGATTAGACACCATCAGTACCTGTACAGGTTTTCTTCTCAGCACCTGAAAAGCTTCTGCCCTCATTGACAGAAATCGAAGGAACTTTTTAGTTAGGATATTCTCCAGTTCATCTGTCTGCCTAACCTGTCCACAAAAAAAAAAAATTACGTTCAGAAAGGACTTTATGGTAGTACATATGTCTCTAATGCATCAAATTAAAATGAAGAGAATAAAATCACCTTGAGGCTGATACGGAGAGAGTTTATAGATGTCTCGATCAAACACTTCTCTGACTCATTTCTACATATTAAGATCTGCAACAGCAATATATTGTAGCAAGATCTTACGTGTCCTTAAATAGAGATATAAAAGTCACTTCCCAACTACTCCCAGGGATGCTCTTTTGCATGAACATGATTCTCCAATTGAAGAAAACAAAAAGAGGGAGGGAAAAAAGGATAACTAGAATAATATGCATTGGCTGACATGTCACACCAAACAAAATGTGTTCCGATGAGGAACATTAACAGTTCTCCATACCGAGGCATCACGAGATTGTAGTCTGAAAATCGAAGAAAAGAAGTGCTTACCCGTCATTAACAAATAACACCCCCGCCCCCCAAAGTGTTCACTCATCCACAGGAGTGAATTAACAAGCACAAAATGATAAGCCAGGTAAATTTTCAAGGTGGGAACGCTCATTATTTAAATTAATGACATGAACTTACAGGATTGAGAAGAAGTTCTGAGCTGGTCCTGGAAGGGTAAAGAACAAGAAAATAAGAGCAGACACAAATCAGCAAAATTTTCATTGTTGCATTCCATGTAAAGATTCAATTACTATGCTCTAAGCAAAAAACTAACAGTACTTGAAGATTGGTGTATTATTAGTGTTTCTGATCAGGTATTGATACGATCATCAAGACATATAGCTATTAACCAACTACCATCACAGGTTCAACTAACCAGAACATGCAATTTAAGTAAGACAAGTGACAACAAAGCTATGCAGTAACCAAATATGACCTACATAATTGAATGATGATCTTTTTTGGAAAGAAAACACTTTCATTGATGGTATGAAATTACAAAAGAGGAGAAGACCCCCCCGAGAGGAGCTACGAAAGACTTTTCCAATTGGAAAGGAGAGAGGTAAAACTATAGTGGTGAGATAAGGGAGAACATTTACACCAAGTCACAACAGTATGACATTCTACCATCTATTTACATAATAGAATGATAATCACAATGCTATAGCTATGCAAATACTAATAAGCACATTGCTATCAGATATCCCCAAGACTGAAAACTTCCATAAAGTGATCCCAAGAATGTTCGCAATGGAGCTCATGAATGAATTCATTAATTAGGCAATGCAGGTCTCCACTGGCTCGCAAACAAGGATATATCTATATTACATACAGTAAGAGGTTTTAAGATGAATAGAAGATGTAACCATACTTCAGTTCAACCTCCGGCTTGTTGTGTCTTTCAACTTCTTGACAAGGAAAATTCTGTAACCATATGGGAAAAAGAAAAGGTTTTATAAATCAAACATCAAACACATGTGAAAGTGAATCAGACGTGGAGAGATTCGTATTAGAAAGAAATCAAATATCCAAAGTGACAAAAAATTTCAAGAGGTAGCAGGGAGGAACACCGTACACAAATATAACTGGTCAGGTCATGTATGCCTGCATAGTTCATTCATGCACAACTCAATGTAATATTAGAAAATACTTCAGTATTCAGTACTCTCTCTTAACACTCAAACTGGTGACTTGGAGGGATATTCCGGATGCCTATGAAGTTTCTCCTAGAGGAAAAGGTAAGCGGGAAAAAGAAAACAACACCGGAGTTCAATTTAGAGACATAACATTACCAAAAGCCCGCACTCTCTAGATGTATTATCACATATCAAAAAGTTATTTAGTGAATATTCTCTCACCAAGCGCATTTTTGGATGGAACAGAAACTACATGCGTACAGAAGTATTTTCCCTCGCACGTACAATGAAATTACATGCACTTGCAAGAAACAATTACAAGCAACGCGTTCAGTTCAACATCGCGTTCTTGAAGTTCAAAGGCAACTAATTCGTAGGATGAAAAAAGTTCCACAGAACCTAATAAAGTCGGTTCCAGAAATAATATATAAAACTGCAAAAAAATCACCCCCCTCAAACGAAATTGAATCGAAAAAACAGCAACAAAACAACGATAGAAATACCTGAAGGCACATCGCGGCCTCAAGAGTGTTCCGTATGCACGTCAAATACAAGCGTAAAGTAGTTGCCTGAGTTTGCACATACAGACGGAAAATTAGGCAGAACAAGTAGAAAGAAACAAAACAAGACAAAAACGAAAGATCAATCTCATTCTACAATTAAGAATTTAAACTAATCACACAATCAAAGCAAAAACAAAAAAGAAAAAAAAAAAAAAACGCAAAGTCAGGAGTTCATCAAAGCGAAGCTTGCTTCCTCCGCAAGACATTTTCGAATCAAGAAGCGTCCATTCACATCAACATCGACAATTTCACTAAGAAAATGAGTTAAATTGGACATTGCTAAGTAAAACGAATGAACTTCATTCGCAACGATCTTCTTATCATTTAAGCAGCAGATTAACACAACTCAAATAGACAACTTCAAATGAACCAAAGAAGATCAACGTTGACAAGAATTGTTTGTTACCAACCATTTCTGAATTCGAGAGAGCAGTTTTCAGAGATCAAAATTGGCGCGCTGAAGTGAAAACTTGGATGGAGAAAATTGGCTGGATCGTGCAGTAAGGTCGTGAGAGTACGGAACTATGGCCGAAGCTTCAACACTCCGACGCCGGAGAAAGCAAAGGAAAGAAAGACTCGAGATTTAATCAGAAGTCGTAATTAATTATAGGATTAACTTATAAGAAGAACGGATGAAAAGGGACCGACGAAGGAGGAGGAAAAAAGAAAAAGAAAAATTTTTAAAAATTCCGACGTGCCGGGTTCGAACCAGGGACCTAAGGATTAAGCTGTTCATTACTACAGTCCTCCGCTCTACCAACTGAGCTAAGGTCGGATTGTTGAGAAATTGCAGCATTATCATTATTAAAATTAAGTTCTAATGCATGAAGTGATTTTTTTGAAACATGTTTTTATTTCACTCAAAACCACTTTAGGATTTGATTTTACACTTTAAAATGTGATTTTCATACCATCAAAATTAATTTTAAATTATTCAAATCATGTTTCAAGATACTTTTGAACATGACAAAACTGATTTTGACATTTAAATCATACCCGAACATATACTTAGTCATGAAATTTGATTTGTAATGATTCAGTTCATATACTATTAATTTTGTGACAAGTTAATTTATGTACTTCAAAATTTGTAATGATATAAGGTATGTTTAGATTGACTTTCTAAGTACTTAAAAATAGTTTTTGACACTTGAAATACTTTTCTAAACACTTAAAAAGTTAATCTAAATAGATCCTTAGCTCTTATCATGAAGTTATTGTGAAAATTAAATAAAATTTCTTGCATAAATAGATAAGTAAACAAGTTAGGAACCCGATATATGTATAAGCTACAAAGTCTAATCATTAGATGATAAAAATCAACATTTAATTTTGATAAAAAAATTTTACAACATAGATTAAATTGTTACAAATTTGAAAGCATAGAGACTAAATTGTTATGTACTAAACTACAAGAATTAAATCGTAACAAAATTGAAGATATAGAGACTAACTTGTTATAGATAAAAGTTTGGATACTAATTGTTACTTCTATACAAGTTTAGGAAAGTAAATGGTTTTTAACTAAAAACATTTGTAATCACAATTTTCAACTAAATCAAATTTAACATTAACCTTAACCTTAAACGTGTGTTGTGATTTCTAACACCTATATTTTATTTAGTTAGTTAGATTTTAAGAAAGTAACCCTCTATTTAATTTACATTAAATTACCCTTTAATTTTATTTTGAAAAAACAAAATATTTCGAAACTTACTAATTTCACAAGATAAGAGTGCAAAAAACTAATGATTCAACTAATGTTTTAACTCACAAATTTCAAGAAAGAAAGAAAAAAAAAAAAAAAAAAACAACTCTAGTGGTGTATTCTCTTTTAGAAATTTCATACAAAAATACAAATAAAATGTTAATGGATAATCCCAACCTAGCTCAACCGTCCTCAGCCAGTTCGAATCATTCCTTTCTAAATAAAATGCTCTTCAAAATCATGGAGGCCAAAGAAGGAAAAAGAAAAATTGAAAGCACCTCAAGAGAAATTCAGAGGAAATTTGAATAAACAATGAGCCAAAATTGTGCAAACTACACAAGGATCAGAACTAGTTGATAAATATCACTCACTACTAATCTCTCAGAAAAGGTACACAAAAGTCTTGCAAACACAATAAGTACTACAAGTCAACATCTAATGAAAAATCCTTTTATATCCTGCCCCTATAAGTCATTCTTTCAACCAACATTTACATCCAGTAATTGACCAACACTAGAATATTTTAGAGAGAGAAAAATCAAACAGGAGAACGAAGCGCAAGAGGAACTACAGCGTTGAAAAGGAGATCAGATCGAAGGTTGTTTACGCAACTTGTTCGCGACGTAGAGCAAATGACTGATGTTTGCTGGGGGATAGTGTTGTAGCAGTTTGAGATTAGCCGTAAAATCGCCTGCAAGTAGGCGTCGTCTAATGAGAATCAACATCGAGCAGCATATTCGGAGGAGTGTTTCCTGCAAATTCATTAAATATCAGGTCTAGCTCGATTAGATACAATTAAAATTTTGTCCAGTGTAGAGTGAAACATTTTCATTTCAAGATGGTACAAAATACTTGAAGAAGTCAACAAGAAAATATACTCGAGTATGTACAGAAAGAATGGTAGAATTCTCCTACAACTTCGAGCACGTTTTCGCAACACGCTTGTGCATTCTATGGGAGCAACCTCTCTTACATGATATATGCACGAGCATGATAACTATCATAAGGAAATTCATCAACAGAATGAGGCTTATCTATGACAAATAGCTCTCCGAAGCGGACAAAATTCGTTGTCCTGCTTTGGTATGTCAGGTCTCTCTTATACCACAGTTCTTTACTAAATGGTTCAAATTTTATTCGTTGCTCCAGAATGCCATGGATGAGATCTATAAGAGAGGAAGGGAAGTAAAACTCTAGAAGGGATAACTTAAACCTAAAAGAAGAAAATATTACCAGAGGACCCTCAGGATCACTCAAAATTGTATCCCATATGTGAAGGCTGTCTGCAAAATTGAACTCTTGGGTCAAGAGGAGAGTGATCCACCTAAATGCATAAAACTGGGGGTTTACCTGTAATTAGACAAAACAAAGAAACGCAACAATAAATAAACGTATAAAATAGAAGTATCAGCTATTACAGTTGCTTACTTGGGACACTTTAGTACACATGAAAACTAGTCTACAAAATAGATATGCAAAATAAAATGAGCTTAAATTACAGGTTAAGCCTAACTGAAGGAATTGAGAGATCAAAAGACTCTTATGTAGGAAAATAGACGTTTGTAGAAACAGGAATTTGGGCACTATAAGGTCTCAGATTACTTCAGCTTTTGAGATGTAAACCTATGTTGGTAGTGTTTGTTTATATATTTTTGAAGATTTGGTTCAGATCACTTTGGGGCCGATACCTTAGCAACGATAAGAAATATTTTCAATCAAAATGTTCAAATGATGATGTTACAAGTCATAACCATAGAAAACATAATGACCAAATTGTTATTTTCTTTTGAGAAGAAACAGAGTTTCCAATGGAATAATAAAATCATTTAAGAAGGTAATAAAAAATTAGGGGCAGTAAGGAGCAAATGAGTGAATGGCCATTGAAACCATTATTCTTTTAAAAATAAAATGATAAGGACTCAAATGATCAACAATCAAGAAAGAAAGCAAGGAATATTCCAAAGCTGAGGAGAATGATTAGAAAACTTTTACTTTACAATTTTGAATATTATGAAAATTTTGGTGCTTTTAAGTTTTACCATTTCAAATTTGAATGGACTCTCCTGCTGAATCATCTGAGAAAACAGGCAACCACTCCTAAAACAAACAACCCCTAAGAGTGGTTGCCATAATCAAAATATGGAAAATAGTGGAGATTTATAGGACGAATCATGAAAGGAAATAAGCATTAAAATAGCAATATATAAAATTAAAAATAATAAATAATTAAAGGCTCAAAACTGTCTGAATAAAAATTAAACCCTACTTTGGTTGTGATCTCAAGGTGACGCCAGAGCTCTTCATCATGCTCCTTCAGAAGTTGAGACAACTTTGTGATTGTGGCACGAATTCCCACAACACTATTATCCAATTGCTGGCAGAAATGATCCCTAAATCCACTCAATAACTCAACAAAACAAAAGAACGTGTCTGCTTCAGCAGATGCCTGGAATTTGAACAATAAAGGTAAAGAAAGAAAAATGTCACAAAATGTTCGTGCGATCAGAAGCAGATTTATTCATAAAAATACATATCTACATAGTTGCAACAAAATAGTATTTAACAGTTAAACGTTAGATGACCATAACCCTGTTCCTTTAGAAGGAACACTAATCAGGCTCCGGAGAACTTCATGGTAGTCAAATTGATTCTTCATTGGTCTTCCAATAAGATTTTTTCACTTTACTTGGGATAACCAGATAACAACATTGTCATTAAGAAAAAGAATCCATTTAGTACACAACTGTCTCTCAAGGTTTCTTTCCGTGATATACGCAAATGATGACCAGGAAGAGATACTGGTTCCTCTGCAGAATTTCATCCACTAAAGATTTTCACAATTGAAATTAACTCAAACAGTTTTTTTAAACATAAGAAACAACTTCCATAGGATACACTCATAAATTGCCATAGCTAGCAAAGGTTTGTCTAATAGTTCCAAATGCAGAATAAATGAACAATCCATTTAATTCAACCAAAGTCTCCTTTCTTCCTTTTTTTAAGTAAGAAACTAGACTCATTATCAAAAAAGAGGTACAGAAACTCTAGCAAGATTCTTTTTTTTTTTTTAAATTCAGAATTGAGGACTTAAACCTCTGGCCTTTTGATCGAGGTTATAATTCCTTATCAATTGAGTGATACTTAGGTTGACTACCAAACTTTTTAGCTATCAAAATGTGTCCTAATATTTATTAGGCAAAAAGGCCAACTTATTTAGGAACATATTTGCGACACTACAGAGCTAACATCATCAATATTCATATAACCATCAGCGGATGGGAGATGGGGGGTGTAAAGAAAAGTTACCGCATTATCCTCATCAGGATCACTTCTAAATACATAGAATAGAGGAGCTAAAATTTCATTCATCCCTTGTACATATCTAATTCCTGGATTCAACTTTGCAAATACAATTAAGATATTTCTCAGGGCCTCCTGCAAGTACAAAGCACAATTAACATAAGATAATCAGCCAAACCTCTATAGAACTACTATCACAGTGTCCGTTATGCATACTAACCTGATTAGATTTTGCAAGTGATGAGTCCCCAGAGAAGAAGTGCATATCTGGATGAGTACGCTTCACATCTCGGTCAATCTGTTCTATAATCTCAGAGTCCTAACATGTAGGTGATAAATTAGACTAAAATGATGTTATAGCACATAATCATATTGTTCTATCACTGTATAAGTGCAAACAGAAAAGATACATATGAAACACAGAGACAGGATATGACTGATACATTAATGAAGTAAATATTAAAAATCTGATAAGAACACAATCTCGGCAAAATCAAATATCAGCATATCTTTCCATAACAAAAAAACATTTGATGACTTCTATCACAGTCAAGGTTCCGAAAAAGCAGGCCATCACATGACTTAGAGGGGGGAAATTTTTAAGTGAATATCTATCGATCAGGATCCCAGTAAACAAATTATAAATTTGAAAGTGCTGTAAACTCTTCATCACCAAAATATGCTTTTCAAATTGAGTTTTCTGGTCTTGAATTCCCTCGTCAATTCCATGTACACTTCTAAAGGGTCCAGTTGCATGAACGGTTGACCCATGCATAAGGTTGAAGAGAACTCATAGAGGATGATTGCATAACTGAAATACTCAAGTTCATCTAGGAAATCAAGAATTTACAAGGCATGATTATTCTAGACTCAGCGACATCATCCCATTCTCCTAAGAGAACAAGAAAGAAAATGTTTTATTAGGGTTATTTTTATTATTTTTTCTTTTTGATTTCTCAGTACAAGAAACAATATAGGTGTAGGAGATTGAACCTTCAACTTGAAAGAAGTTATTAGGTGCCCTTATCCATGAGAACAAGAAAAGTTTAATTCTTTAGACATAACTACTTTAGTCTAAAGTTCATCATACAGTTAAATAAAAACTGCACATAAAGTTTACAAATTCTGATTAACAAATGGTTAAAGTTAACAGAATTATTTGCATTTATTTGCATTTAGAGTTCAATACAGAGTGGCCAATTAATTTTTTTATAAGTACTTTTGCTGCAGGATACATTAATTATATCGAATTTCATAAGATTAGACAGGGGATAAAAATTTTATCATGAGTTTAATAATAAAGGATACCTGGAAGTACTGATTCCAGATGCTCGTTTTCCCAAGACTCAAAGGATGTTCCTCTTGACTTATTTCTGACCTTGAGAGTGGACCCTTGTTCGTTTCGTCACGCTCGTAACTTTTGGCCTTCTCCAACCTCCTTGAAATTTCGGACTGACTAGCCACAAAAACATTAAGAAAACCATGTTTGTACATACAAACAGACAATAGTGATTGCAGCATATCGTTTTTTGTTTGTTTACCGCATGGTAATGAATTTGAAGAACAATTGTATTGATTAATTAGAATAGGAATAAAACAACTGATAATGTGTGTATTTAGTGAAAGGGAAAGAGAAATTACTATCATGAAATGTACTACTATATATAATTAAAATACATTCTAATTTAGTGAGGACCCACAATAAAGTAGATAAAAGAGGAAAAGTGAAGAAGAAGTCCACAGAATTAAGAGAATGGGAATTACATTCTCGACTAATAAATTGTCCCTCTTGAACTAGAAATCCAATTTTGGGAGAGGAAGAAAATTGGTTGCAATTCTCGCATAAACGTTTGTAATTGCTAAACAAGACCTTTCTGTTCTCAAAGCTAAGGGATTAACCCCATATGGTATATTTTACCCCTTGTTAGCTGGATTGTAAAAAGAAAAAGGCAAAAGAGGAGCGACTACACCACAGACAACCAGATGAATCCTTCTACAAAATGTTAAGAGACCAAAATGAAGAGTGAAAGTACCACAATATGACTTACAGGATTCATCAAAAGCTCTTCTTTAAAATGCTTGTATTGAGACCTCTTTTTAGCTAACTCAGACGTCCAGAGCCCACGATCTGGTGGCAGATAACCCAATAGGAGCTGTGATCAATCAAATGAGCCAATCACTATATATTTTGGACTCGTCACGACAAATCTAGCTAATTTGCTTCAGCGGACAATTTTGACGCACATTAAAAACTATAAAAGACATACTTTCCAGACGGTTGAACGAATTCCTGGACCATCCGGTATGCCCTGAGACGCAATTTTACGCAATTCACGCAGATTTATGATCTTCTTCGACAACTGCCATCCAGAATATACGAAACAATCAACAACTAAAAGAATGAGAAGAATAAACAATCCAAAACATGCAGGAGATCACACTAAAAAGCAAACCTCAACAACAAGCTGTGCCTGGCGAGATACATCCTCAGCAGAAGGGCCTGAGGAAGTGCCATTATCGTCGTTGGTGACATTGTTATTAGCCCTGGAGTCTCTAGTATCAGACTTGGGAGACTCGGTTCTAACGGCGGTGCTCGCAGACGGAGGCGGAACCGGAACAGGAGGTTCGACGACGGGTTCCGGGGACGAAGTGGTGGCTGCCGGCTCGGAAGTGTAGCGCTGGAGGCGATCGTCGTCGACAGCGGGAGTGGAGGACCAAAGAGAGCTATTGAGCCAATCCGGCACACGTTTCTTCACCATTTTTTTTCTCCGTAGCGATTGCGAACGAATTCAAAACAAAATTACTGCAACAACTTTAGATGAATTTGAATTTGAGCGACTGAGATTGTCTTCAACCTCTCCCTTCGATTGCTAGGGTTCCGAGCTCAGTTTTTTTTTTTTTTTTTTTTTTTTTTCCTCCTAATTTTTCCCTTTTCCGATTTAATTATTCGTTAAACATTTTTTCCTTGAGTTTGCCGTTGCCTCTCTGAAAAGGGGACTCTGTGGACGAAAGTGGGAGAAGGGTGGGAATACTTGGGTAACCGAGGTATGCAAGAAAGTTTGTGACGGACAAATAGTAAGCCGCCACGTCATGATGCAAAAAAATTGTGGCAATTATCGTAATTCGTAACGGTTTTGTTTGTGGAAAATTTTAAATGAGGTTAACAAATGCATTTACTGAACTATAGATTTCAACTTCGTTCCATAAAAGAACTCACACAAAAAATAATAAATAAATAAATAAATATCCTTCGTTCCATAAAAATCTCCTCTCTATTCATTCAAATTTTCTTATATACATTTCAAAAATAATTTTAATGTCAAGAGATTAAAGAGTAATGAGACTACATCTAATCACATAGTCTCTATCTTTTTTATTAAAAAAAATTAAAAAAACAAAAACAAAATTACCACGTGACACATATTTATTTGATGCTAGACAGACCATACAAGAGCTTGCACCTAAATTTTTTCCTTAAATAAATATTATAACTCAAATGAGTATAAAAAATTTGTGTTGGACAGCATTACTTATACTTATTGTTTCACAAATATATGAATTTAAAATACCTAACTTGCACATGGTTCTACCTTAAAATGTTTGCTAGATCAAAGAGTTAATAATGTTAGGTGTAACAAGCTTTGAGAGGTTTAGAATCAACTATACTTGCAATGGAGTTATTACAATGTATGACATAGAATTTTTGTTTCTCTCTTGGATTAGGTTTTCCTTTTAATTATTGTCATTTGAGGCTTGACCCAATTGCCTCCTCCAAAGGCCAATTAGGTTTTGGATTGGGTTATGGAGTCTAAGTTCCTGTTTGTGTCTTGAGTTTGATTGGTATCAAGATTATTCTAGCTTTGTTTTATTTTTGGTGTAATTCTATTTTTTTCTTTTTTGTTGGATTTGTTAGGTGTACATGCTTTAAAATAAATATTTAATCGTAAGATAATATTCTTATTTAAAGTAAGTATAGTAAAGTCAAAATTGAATAATAATGAAAAAAGAAGTAAAATATATAGTTTTATCAATAAGATTACATATTAAAAGTATTATAAGTAACAAAGATGAAATAGTAAAATAAATCATAGGAATACAAAAATATAGCAAATATAATAACTTAAAGCAAAAGATGTGATTGGAAAATTTATGTGGTCAAAATATTGGTTAAATAGTTAAAATTAAAACTGAATATTAAATTTGGGAAAGGAGAAAATAACTTTTTTAGGTTGATTTTTAAATGGCTATTGTACATATTTTTGAACCTATGACAGTGTCCACTAAAAAAAAAAAAAGGTAAATCATGATGGTAAAATAGAGAAAGTTGAATCTTCCCCCAGCGAACTCAAAAATCGCACGACATAGGTCTAGGAGAGTTCCATGGAAGAAGTGAGCAAATAAATAACCCAACCCAATTAGACTTGCGAGGTTGAGGCCAATGTACCTCTCATTTTGGGGTTTATCTTTTGTAAACCTCGTGGGAACTCGATCTAATCCTTGAGAGTCCTATTCATAAAAGGACTAAGGAACTATGAATTCTTTTTTCTAGAAGTATGATGGAAACCCTAGGTTTAACTCCACTATATAGGGAGTATAGAAGTTCCAAGTGGGTTCATCTCTTTCCCTAAAAGGTTTATTCTAATTGTTGTGCTTAAAATTAACTTTTTAGAGTATTTACGGCAAGCACCACATAGGTGCATGATTTTGATTGTTTTGCAAGTCAATTCTTCCTTGAATATAAATTAACCATTGGTAGCACGTGAAGGTCATGTGAATTCTCTCCAAATGTTGCAATCAACAAGCATAATAAATTAAAAAAATGTCTAACTAGCTTTTCTTGAGAAAAAAAAAATGTCTAATTGATTTGGTATTTAATAAATCACTGATTTTTCAATTTTGTATATGTTAGGTATCACTCCTAGATTAACCTCCTTAACCCGGAAAGGATGTGAAGACAATAAAGATCACCCTTTTGTGATGCTTACTGCCCGACCTCCAATGCTCTCATTTAGTCATCCATAATCATGTTTAATAAGTTCACATGCGTTTAAATTCAAGCTAATTATAAAGTTTATACAAATCCTTACAAGGTTGTTTGGATCGCTGACTTGAGATATGATGTCCGTGGAGTTTATATATCTGTGGAGTTTATATGTTTGTGTTTTGAGTTTTTGGGTGCTGAGTTCATATGTCAGAGGTATCTAGTGCAGTTTATTTATTTATTTACATAAATAATCTAATTTTATGATGATTATTTTTGTTTTGAAACTTTTTTATTCAATAATTCTACATATGTGTATATATATATATATATATATATATATATATATATATATATATATATATATATATTTTAATAAACCATAGATTGCACTTTATTTTGTTGTTTTTTAAGCATACATGTATTGTGGAGAGTTTTGGGAAATGGGATTTAAGGTTTACTCTGAATCATGCATTTCAACTTTTTTTATTTAAACAATCATTTTACAAATTTGTGCCTGTGGTGTTTCTAGTTAATTCATTTTTATTTTAACACATTTGTTAAAAAAAAAAAAGACGTTTTTGAAATAAATACACTCATGTGTCTCACAAATTTTTCTCAAAAGTGTTTTTATATACAAATTGTTTGATTTCTTACATGATAACAATGATTTTATTTAAGAGAAATTATTTTAAATGAAAAAATTATTGAAAATATTTACAAATAATAGCAAAATATCACAGTCTATCTGTAATAGACCTGGATAGACTACTATCTGTGTCTATCATGACACATATATTAATCTATCACGGTCTATCGCAAATAGACAGTAAAAGCTTGCTATATTTGTAAATATTTTGGTTCATTTTCTACATTTGAAAACAAACCCTTTTATTAATGCTAAATTACTATAAAGAACAATTATAAAAACTATGAACTAATCAAAAAATGAGAAATTCAACGTTTTGACAAAATTACGTACTTTTTTGTATAAACAAAGGTGTTTTATTGACAATTTTGTGTATCAATTTAAATATTAACATTTATTGATATTTTATATTTATTTTTAAATTAATAGTTTTTTTAATATTTAAATTAAGGTCTTATTGATGGCTTTATGTCACAAGTGCCAAAAAAAAAAAAAAAAAAAAAAGAACTCGTGCGTCAACAAAACTCAAATTTGTAGTAGCCATAATTTAAAATAAGGATCGTTGGAGTTAGTGAAGTGGTCACTATCGGAGGTCGCCAGAGTTGCCCAAGAACAATGGTGGTTGTATGTTGTCAGAGTTGGCTGTCGAAGGTGGTCACCGGAGTTGGCCGTCAGAGTTGGCTGTCCGAGGTGGTCACTGGAGTTGGTCGCGCGGAGGTGGCCACTGAAATTGGTCTTTAGAGGTGGTCGCTTGTGATAAAGGTTGAGTGCATTGTTGGTGAACATGGTATAAAATGTGAGTGACACACAATGTTGGCCTCCCAAACGATGAGTTGAGTTCATATCTCAACTCAACTCATCTCATCTCATCTCCTCACCCCAAACACCCCCTAAAAAAAATTACAACACCTCGCGAACTCTTACTCTATCTACTGAAAAGATAAACTATTATGTGGCAGACCTCGACTTAATGCGGCAACAAGGACTCATCTACTACCTAAGAAGAAAAACATAAAGAAAAGAGTGAGCTAGAAACCTAGTGAATGGTGAACAATATATAAGCATAGGGTTCCTCTCGACCCTTGAGCACTTCAAATATCTCAACAATATCACATCATAACTAGGTTATCTACTCAAACCTCAGCACCTCTGTACCGCATCTATTTTCCTGTTGGCTCTACTTTGCACGGTAAACCATCATCTCCTTTATGTGCACATAGACCTACCTCCTATGAGCTTAGAAGCTAGACTTGTTGATCCTCTAACTATCTTACGTGAGGTTCTTCTCATAGGCTCATAATCTGTCCCCGTGACCCTTTGACTATCACGTGGGATTCCGCCATAAGCTTGGATTCTAGATCCTTAGATCCTCCGACCATCCCGTGTGTAGTTCTTCACAGGCTCAGAAACTAGATATGAAGATCTCCTTACCATCTTGTAAGGCATTCTTTTTCCTCACCATACACCTTATGCTAGGGTATGCGTCCCACCTTGTTTCTAAGGTTGATGAGTTGAACTTCTCATATTTGGCCTTATGCTTCCAACCTTCTCTTCCAACATTAAGTCAATTTTCTCAATCCTTAAGCCTATGAGTTCACCTCGAAGTTCAACTCATAGTACTAAGTTGAAGTTCACCTTATGGTTTCTATTTTCAAAATATAGTTTACTCCCATTCTCAAAACATAATTCACCACTTTGAAAATTTCATAGCGTAGTTTTCTCTCAATCAGCTCTACGATCAATTCTCTCCTCATAACTCAAACTTGGACAAACTCTTTTCTCCCCCAAGATGTATTCAATGCATGACGCCCCTTAAAACCTCAAAAAAAAAAAAAAAAAAATTTGAACTCTACGAGCCTAGAAGTTCATCGTACTAACCCTCCTCAAAATTTTCTAACTCCACAGACTTGTATCAACTTTACATATAGAAGTTTCTCCGAATTTTCCCCACCTCCACAAGACTCATTTCAACTCTTTACAAGGAAGTTTAAGGATTTTGGGATTCACATTAGGTTAGTAATTAGTTCAATATTTGAAAAATACACTCATATATCATATACAAAATTTGAAAGTTTAAAGTTATGCCATACACAAAATTCAATTTTATGTCTACTACATCCATTCATTTTTAAAATATTAAAAATCGTAAACATATTTAAAAATTTAAATATCTATTAAACATTTTTAAATATTTATTTCTTCATTAAATATTAACTATAATGTTTAGAGACATATTATATAACTTTTTAAGTTCACGAATGAAATGGATAGAAATCCTAAAATTTATAACTTAACCTTAAATTAGATGGATAGATCACTCAAGTTAGGTAATCTAACCCATAATAATTCATTTTTAGCAAAAACTAATTTACTTTCATGGAGGCCTTTTTCTTCGATTTTATAAAAATTTACTTTTTAAATATCTATTTAAAAATTAAATAGAAAATAAATTCATGATTTTGAGTGCATGTGAGTCCAATAATTACATTTCTCCCAAAGCAAAAGTTAGGGTACTTTGAAAGTGGAGGGGAAGTTTCTAATAATTTGAATCTCTTGTGAATTGCGATATAGACAAGACTTGTGCAATCATGTTTGATTTTTTTTGTTTTTTTTTTTGTTTTTTTTTTCATTCTTTCTTTGTTAATTTATTGATACATTACAAAAGATTGAGAAAAATCATTGACATACAATCCTTTATTTACCCTTCTCAAAGAAAGAAAAAAAAACTTCCAAAGGGAATGGACTAGTACCAAGGACTATTTTCTTGTTGGTTCCCTTTATTTTTATTTATTTTTATTTTTTTTATTTTATTAAATTTTAAGAAAGTTTGGTTATGTTCTATAAAATTGTTTTGGGGAATTTATTTCAAAGGACATAAAATTTTATTTAAAAAGTTAATTAATGGAGAAAATTATTAATAATTTATGCATGCTCATCTCAATTTGATCGCTATGTTGGTATCTTGATTTTAATATATATATATATTTTTAATTAGTATCTCTTCAAAGTTTGTGTTATATAAAAATAGCATGTACTTTAAAAAAAAAAAAAAGCTGATGTGTTGGACTCGATTTTTTAAAAAATTTGATTCGTTGAATAAAATTTCAAATTTGTATTGATTTCAATGTAGTGAATACAATCTCTAATATTTGATTATTTGATGTTTCTCTCAAACGTTGAAAAAATTTATTCTTCAGATCTTGAAAGTTTTAGTTTCAGTCTTCAGAGCTTGATAGCTTGATGTCACACCCTGCCCTAGAAATACCGTACCTGAACCTAGGACGAGTTGCAACGACAATAGACCCCGAGCGTGCAACGGAGGCTACTATCAAATCCTTCTTGAACTTGAAAATCAACTTAAAAGAAATTCCTCACTTAATTGATGAGTTGGGTGGCAACTTTTGATCAGCCCACTACTGATGAAACTCAAGAACAACCTAGTGGAGAAAAAACAAGTTGAGCTAAAAAGCCCAATGAATGATGAATTTAATATTTAAAATAAATTTAATAGAACTTTCTTGAAAACATATAGAACTTCATAACTCATAACAAATTGGTTAAGAATTTGAGAATATTAAGCATTAGAAACACGTTCTCAAGGTGTATCAAGAAACATAACCGTATCGTTTATACCTTAGAAACACATTCTCAAGGTGTATCAAGAAACATAACCGTATAATTTACACCTTAGAACCACGTTCTCATGGTGTATCGGGTACAAGATCCAGTGCATTTTAAAATCACTTTTACCATAAATCTCATAACTCATAACTTTTAATCATTCATAAACATGTTTCCTCGTCATTCTAAAATCATTTAAAATAAAACATACTTTAACATTCTAACATTCTTTTAAGTATATAATTTCAACTAAAACACATCACCTTATTAGAAATTCCTAAACGTTTTATGAAAATTATATATCAATTCTTCTAAAATCGTACATAATAACAACTTTCATGAAATCTCATAATATGTCACAAATAATAAAACATTTCATAAAATAAACCAATCACAAATCAAAACACTTGAAAATATCTACTCACCTAACTTCTAGAGTGTAAAACTCAAGTTGTAAGCCACTTTGATGGCGGTTTGTCATAGTACTTTTATTTGGTTAGCACGTAAATGGTAGTGAAATTCAACCCTTATTTTAATTTAATACATGTAATACTATAGTTTAATCTTAATTTCCTTCCTTCCCAATCTTGTTGGATTATTTTATATTTTAGATTTAAACCAAATTCCTCTCCTCAATCGAAGTAATTTTTCTTTTTCCCTTTATTATAAATATCTCTTTTTAGTGATAAATACAACCATCGACTCCCAATTTCTCTTTCATTTTAGTTTTTTTTTTTTCCCTTTTAAACGTGGCCTCAATTGGAAGCCACACTTGCTTCTTCTTCTTCTTCTTCTTCTTCTTTTTTTCTTTTTGTTATTTGTTTGTTTTATTTATTTATTTATAATTTCATTATTATTTTATTTAACCTCACATTTTAATTTGCAATTTCTTTTTTACTTTTCATTTTCATTTTTTTTTTCTTTTTCTATCACTAGGGATCTTTCCAAATATAATAAAAAAGCCCAAAATATTTACACTAATGGCAAAATATCAATCCCGCAAAAAAAGAATTAAATAATGCAACAAAAATCCAAGTTAATTGACAAAAATGCCCAATCCAACTCATGCGAAAAACCACTCCTTCACTACTCAAGCAAAAGTGACTCGTGTGTTACTACTCGACCCACAATTAATCGATTGCTGCTAATGGGAAAAAATCGTGCGACTCCTTCATTTTTTAACTCCTGCTCTACATCTTCATCTTCTTCTTCACCAAAGGATTCTTCTTCATCTTCTTTTCCACCAGATGATTCTTCTCCATCTTCACATAAGTGCAAAAAAACAAATAAAATTTAAAAACAAAAATATGAAAGCAAAGGTATAATAAAGAATTCTATCATGGTTGGCTGTGTTTTTGTGGCCAAATTCCAATGAGGGATTAGAAGAACTGAAGAACAACAAGGACTAAATAGAGGACAATCCTACCATTGTCTATCAATGATGAAAATTTCAATGATGAATTAAAAGAACTGATAGAAATGTCCTTTAAGTTTTCATGAAGAGAAGTATAAGCAAATTTAATTAATCAAAGAAAAAAAACAAACACATTATACAATCATAAATACAAACCAGTATAAACAAATCTAAAATAGGAAAAAATAAACTGGTTGAAGGAAGAAGAAGAATAAGCACATTATACAAATACAAACAGAAATCAATACAAACAAAGTGATAGACAGATAGACATTTATCGCTATGTATCACAGATAGACATCGATAGAAGTCTTCTTTTAGTGCTAGAAAGTGATAGATCTCTATCACAGTCTGCCCGATTTGAATTCTAATTTGCATAGAGTTTAATTCAAATCACTTGAACTTCGATGTCTATTAGTTGAAAGAGTAACATTCTAATGTCTATCATCAATTGAATTTTGGTTGTTGAATTCAATTAAAGAACAAAGAAGAAGAAGAATATCAACTGAAAAAAAAAAGATTGAAGAATAAGAATGACTAAAGAAGAATAAGAAAAATAGATGTTTGATGTTCACAAATGATTAAATTTCAATCTATTGAAGAAGAAAAATAATATTGTGTAAATACTTTTATATTTTTTCTATTTTTAACAAGTTCCCTTATCAAAGGATAATATCAATATAAATTAATATTCCTTTTAAAGAAAAGAGAAAAGATGATGGGTTGTTTTACCCTTGGTCTTCCATTCTTCCGACTCCCCTCAAAAGAAAGGATAAGAACCTTATTAATAGAGTTTTCATGGGTTTTAAGTGAGGTAGGGCTTCATTGTCGTACCTAATTTTCTACTATGAGCTTGATTTGGATTGGATCTTGGACATGATCTACTTAACTCACTTGTCCTGATCCAATTAGCTCAATCGAGTTACTAGCCAAATTTATCGACCATGGTCCAGGCTTGTTGTTGAATTCGATAAGTCCATCATTATGATCAAATGACTCAAAAAGAGAAATGTTACATTTTTGTTTGTCATTTATTTGTCTCTAAAATTTAACTTAGGGACACAACAATTCTTAATCAGCCCTAAATTTAATAATATCCACTACTGTTGTGATGAGGTGGGAAAATTTGATCGGCCAAAATTTCTTCACCAATAACATTAATATAACATCTATATAATTCTAGTAAAATTGTTTGAATATACACTTAGACTTGCCTAATTAGTTTTTTTATCAAAATAATACTATTTTTACAACTGAGATGAATCATGAATGTTACAATGACCAAATCTAATAATAAAATCAACATATTAATACAGCAATCAAATTGAGATCAACATCATGCATAATTTATTAATAATTTTTCTCCATTAATTAATTTTATTTAATTTTATGTCCTTTGGAATAAATTACCCAAAACATTTTTGTAGAACACAACCAAACTTTCTTTGGGGGGGGGGGGGGGGGGGGGACCCAAACTTTGAAGGGGGAAACCAACAAGAAAATAGTCATTGGTACAACCCCATTCCCTTTGGAAGTTTCTATTCCTCTATTTTTCTTTTTAGGAAGTTTCTCTTCATTTTATCTATCTTTCATTTTTCTTATTGCCTCCAAACTGTATACCAATGATTTTTCCCAATCTTTTGTAATATATCAATAAATTATCAAAGAAAAAAAAAGAAAAAAAAAAGACTTGAATCAAACATGATTGTACAAGTCTTGCTTATGTCCACTTTCAATAATGTAATTATTGGACTCACGTGAACTCAAAATCTTGAATTTATTTACTATTTAAATTGATATTTCTATATGTAGGCATGTGAAAGTAAAATTTTAAAATATACAAAAAAAAAAAAAAAAAAAAAGTCTCCACTCAAGTAAATTAGTTTTTGCTACAAGTGAATCATTGTGGGGGTAGATTACAAAATTTAATCTATAATTTATGTTAGGATTTGTGCCTAATTAATTTGTAAACTTAAAAATTTATATAATATGTTTCTAAACGTGTCTAATAATTAAATAAATTTTAAAAGTGTTTAATAAATTGTTAAACTTTCAAAATAAGTCTACGATGTTTAACAGTTTAAAAATGAATGGATATAGTAGACATAAAATTGAATTTTGTGTACAGTAGAACTTTAAATTTTTAAATTTTGTATATGATATTTGAGTGCATTTTTAAAATATCGAACTAGTCACTAATTTATTATATAAAAAATTGAAAAATCAATGACTTATTAAATACCAAATGAATTAGAAATTTGTTTTTTTTTAAAAAGCTAGTTAAATATATTTGGAATGAGCTAAAACCAAGAATTACTAGTTAAATAGATAGTATTTATCTATCTATGCTCCAACAGAAAAGAAAATAATAAAAAGATGGATGCAGTTCTTTTGGTTGTAGAGATTGTGGGAGTACTCAAACAAACATATTTTGAATGATGTTAAAATTCAATTTGTTCTTTGTTAGTTTCTATCCAAGCTTTTCCTTTTGAATTGAGGACTGAATTAATCAGCTACTTCAACCTCTCCTCATCTTCTCGTTTTTTACTAGAAAGATCTGCAAGATTAAGTTTCAAACTTAGCATTTGAAAATGCACAATTCAAAAGTAACTTAACACAAACAAGCCAATCATCAAGTTCGATTGTTATAATGAAACGTTAAATATAAATAGCAAATGAAAATAGATTAGAAAGAAACTAACTTTTTTAGACTCCAAATTTGCACAATTTTTAGAAACATTTCTTAAAAGTTACAAATAAGAAACGATGATAGTTATTAAACAAGTTTATTTCTAAAAAAAATGAGAAATGAGAACGTTATCAAACAAGCCAATATTTATTTTTTTTCATTTTATAAGACCTTAAAAGTATGAAATCTATCTGCAATAAACTTCTAAAGCCTATGATATCACTAATAGATTAAGTCTATTATAATCTATCAATGATAGACTTCTATCATTGACAGACTACTCATGATAAAAGTTTTTCAATAATAACTATTGATAGCTTTGAGTGTTCATATTTCAAAATTAATAGTTACTAATGAAAGTGTATCAATGATAACTGCTAATATTAATTTTCTAACATTGATAGCTTAATCTTTAAGGATTTTCTTCCACAGTTAATAGCTACTTATAGAAATCTATTATTAATAGCCAACTTAGTGAATTTAATTAATAAAGTTGAATTTCGAACTAAAGTGTAAGTGGGATGCCTAGAAGTTATCACGAATAGCATGGTATCAGTGATAGAAGCTATCAATGATAACATGTTAATTATTTGATGGTAAAGAGGAATAACAAAAGTTATTTATGTTATCAATGATAGAAGCTATCACCGATAACCACGATATAAGTGATATCGGTGCTAGAACTTAGGTGATATCAATATATCGATGATATTAATTATATAAAAATCGATTTCATTGATAAAAGTCTATCATTGATAGCCACTGCAAAAAGCATTGGTGATAACAACTAATAGAAGCTATCAGTGATATAACTTAGGTATATATCAATTAATTGAATGATATTAATAATATTATAATAGGACTTAGGTAGATACCAATTATAGTCACTTATAAACATTTCATTGATGGACTTCTACCACTTACAACTTTAAATGTTAATCTTTGAAAGTTGATAGTTTCCTTTCAAAGTTGATAATTACTTATAAAAAGTCTATCATTAATAACCACTTATAGACTTTAAGTGTTAATATTTCAAATTTGATTCCAATTGATGAAAGTGTATCAATAATAGCATGTAATAACTGCTAGCAAATTGAAAACTAATATTTCAAGTATTACTATTTCAAGATTTTATTAATATTTCTCAAATTGAAAGCAATCAATGACAGCAACTATCAATAGCTATCACTAATAGTTATTGTTAATGATAGCTTTCAATTTTAGAAAATCAAAAGAATAAGCACGAAATGGTAGGCTGAACGTGCGCTTTTTATTCATCTACCAATATGACTATCACTGATAGCTGATATCTGGCGCTAATTTTGTGCTATATTCCTAATATGTTTTTCCTTGTGTTTTATCTTTTATTATTTTGGGTCTAATTGTTATTTGTGCAACTAGTCCAAATAACTTGTTGTAACTCGTAAATCAGTCGTTGCTGGCGATCAAAGCCTTATGTCATTGCAACTAGTTGTCTATCGCTAGCAGATGTTGTCTACCTTAACGAGCCTTTTGTTGTATGCTCCAAAAATAACTTGGTGGAGAAAAGATGATTTCTCAGCGGAAAATTTTTGAAACCTTCCCTTTAGGTACATACATGTTAACGTTTTTAGATTTTTAATTTTTCTTTTAAGTTTTAAATTTAATTTTTAATTGATTTCCAACCAATCAAATGAAATTAACATGTCAATAATAAAATCAGTATCAACGTTAACTTAAAATTAAGCATTTTGCAAACCTTAGAATTATTGTTTTGTAACATCATGAATTAAATAGACAATCCAAATCTTTGGAACTAGCAGCACATTTTGCCCTTAAATTCATAACTACATCATTTATTCTTTTACATTTAGTTAGGTAATTATTTTATTTTATTTTTTATATATAAATATATTTAATTTTTACAGTTATTAATTATCTTAATATTTAATAGGGTTGTTCTCAAATATAACAAAAAAAACAAAAATGAGTGAAATTTTTTAGACACTCAAATTTTTTTATATTTATAAATAGTTTAATTTTTTTTTCATTTATAATAATTTTCCTATTTAATAGTAATATTCATACCGCGAAACAAAAGGTCTGTTAGTTTCTAATTTTTGTTAGTATGTTTTGTTTTCTTTCAATAATAAAATAAATAAATAACAAAAACATCCACCGAAGCACATGCAAAGGAACTTTTTTTTTTTTTTTTTTTTTTTTTTTTTTTTTTTTTTTTTTTGAAAAAAGAACGTTCAATTTCAGTCTCAGCAATTTGGCATTAAAGAAAAGTGAAATCCATCAGCGAAGTATATATATAATATAACACATTCATCCTCTTGCCAAACAGGAAACTAAATCAAAATTCAACGTAAAAATCGAGAGAAAGTGAGAAGTATCACAATCGAAATGGAATCGGAGCTTGGAGCTTGGAGCTTGGAGCTTGGAGCTTGGAACAGGATCAACAATGGCGGTGATGATACTTCTCTGATGGCACTTTTTTTCTTCTTAATTATTTCTCTTCATCTGTTCGAATCATTCTTATCGAAGCCGGAAAGACTAAGATCGAAGCTCCGTAAACAAGGAATCTGCGGTCCTTCACCTTCTTCTCTCCTCGGAAACCTCTCTGAAATCAAGACCATCCGAGCCCTAACTTCACAGACAAAGAACACAGAAGACCATTCGATTACTCACGGTTGGACTTCGAAACTCTTCCCGCATTTGGAGCTGTGGCGTAATCGACACGGTAATCGGTTTTGAATTTCGTTTCGAATGTTCATTCAGTTTTTTGCCGATTTCTTGTTGATTGATTGATTGATTGTATTTGGGGATTTTAGGGCAGAACTTCGTGTATTCAAGTGGGACGATTCAGATAGTGTGCGTGAAGGAAATGAGTCTGTCAAAGTCGTTGAGTATGGGGAAGCCTGATCACTTGTCGAAGGATCGTGGGCCGTTATTGGGCCTCGGAATTTCGGCTTCAAGTGGCCCAATTTGGGTTCATCAGAGGAAGATCATTGCTCCTCAACTATACCTTGATAAAGTCAAGGTAAAATATCAATTCTTGTAAATTTTCAAATAGCTTGATTTCAACTTTGGTAT
The DNA here is from genome assembly GCA_030954485.1 of Citrullus mucosospermus. Lineage (NCBI taxonomy): Eukaryota > Viridiplantae > Streptophyta > Magnoliopsida > Cucurbitales > Cucurbitaceae > Citrullus > Citrullus mucosospermus. The sequence continues at coordinate 10,340,704 of CM062060.1, forward strand.
GATTTGTAGAGGTTTTAGGGACTTGTTAGGGAATGATTTTAAAATGGCTAAAATCACTCGTTTTGGTCAAAATCATTCTCAAAACATGTCTAAATTAGTTTCATATGTTTCAAAATCAAAATATTTTGAATGTAATAGCATGTTTGGGAGTCGGATTCAAAGTCATAATATTTTGAAATTGAAAATATGTTATTGGGTGATTTTGAAAATAACTTTCAAACATGCAAGTAGCTCTTGTTTGGAAAAGAGGTTGAACTTGTTAATATCACTTTTATTATATTCAAAATCCATTTTGTGTTTATCTTAACATTTTTAAACATAAATTTTCGTACCGTCATAATATATTTTGAATGGTTGAATACATGTTTTCGAAGTGATCTTTACTATTTTAAAGTCACTCTCAAACACCCCTTAATCCAACCAAGTTGGCCTACAAGTTCAGTCACCCTTTGAGTTTTAACCTTAGTTTCAATTAGCTAACATTAGAGTTTACTTAGTTTTTAGATGTCCATGTTAATAGGGAACAACTATGTGAAATACAATGCGATAAAGGGATTATTTGTGGATGTGGTGGGGTGATGTTATACTATGGTATACTAATCTGCAGGTTTTCATTACCTATATCACAATCAATAGGTTTTCATTACCTATCAGGTTGGTTGGCCACCTACATAATATTTAATATCCTACGAGTTTACAAGACCGTCAAGACTCTTGCAAGCATAATATATGTTGGAGATTATGATATAGTTTTAATTTGAAAGAGAAAAGTACGCTTAGGATTAGTTTTGGTTGTTAGATTTTTGGATCATCTTTTGTAATGCAATCACAAGTATTTTGTTTAGACTGTATTTCTATTGTCTTGCAAGTGATAGGGATGTTATGTAAGCTTCAAACTAAATGATAGGATGATAATGTAATTTTCCAAAGAATGAGAAGACTAAAGTGAAATTAACAACTCGTTGAATATATATCTGGACAAGTTCATTGTTGATAACTGCAAAAATACATATACTTTGCCGATCACGCCTAGACGACAACAATAACATCATGGTGTTTGATGTTATTAGCAGCACATCCCAATTTGCAAGCTCGTGTTGGTTCTGAGGTGCTTCAATGTTGTCAACATCGTCCTATCAACGCCGATACCATTAAGAACATGAAGATGGTATTCCTCCTTCTAATTGCCGCCTACTAATGTCAAATGACTCTAAATTGTTGGGTTAAAAATCAGTTAAAGTGTTGCATTCTTTATGATTTTAATCTTTGGTTTTCTACAGCTGACAATAATGGTGATACAAGAGGCATTGAAGTTGTATCCACCTGCTGTTTTTGTCACAAGACAAGCATTGGAAAACATAAAAATTCAAAACATTATGATTTCGAAAGGGATGAACGTTCAAATTCCAATGTCAGAGATTGGACAATGGATTCCTCAGAGCTTGCAAGAATCCACAGGCTTAATTACATGCCGTTCGGGATCGCCCCCGGAGTGTGGGCGGGCCAAAACTTTGCAATAGTGGAGCTGAAAGTGATAGTGAGCCTTGTTGTGTCAAGATTTGACTTCTCTCTTTCACCTTCTTATAACCATTCGCCTGCCTTCAGGTTGGTCCTGGAGCCTGAAAATGGAGTTATTCTCCATCTAAGGAAGCTATGATAATACATACACTTGGAATGTGTGTTATGAAACCATGAATAAAATTCTTCACTTTTACTATATCCTTGGATTTTTTTCTCAACTCATTATTTATTATTATTATTATTATTATTATTATTTTATTTTTCTAAAATATCATTTTGGTCTTGTCTAGTTTTTATACTCTAAATAAATTATAAAATTAGTTTCTAAAATATAAGTTTATTTTTCAATTTTTTCAAATTAAAAAAAACTAGGATATGTTTGGTAAGCAATTCATATTCTATTTTTTTTTTTTTCAGTTTCATTGAGTTAAGCAAATGTGTTTGGTACATTGAATTTTGTTTTCGAAAATTGTTTCAGGCTTGTGTTATTCAAATCGTGCAAATTTTGAAAACAATAATGTTATGTTTTTAAATTATCTGGATCTTGAAGTCGAAATTTTAAGATGCAGAATTATATTAGAAAAGATAAAAATAATAAAAAAAAAAGATGAAAACAATAAAAAATATAGTATTTTATGTTATACACTCAAGGTTTAATAATAGATTTGGTCGTTGTGGTTTGGAAAATGTTGAAATAGAGTCAGTCTCTTTAGTTTTAAATGTCAGAACCTAATCCTCACAGTTTAATAAATCTTATAAATGTTCCTATATCGGCTATCGTAAGGACTATTTATGTAATTTTATCAAACTATGGAGGCTACCTTAACCTAAATTCAATTATTTTTTTTTTTTCAAAGTAAAATATGAATTATATAATATTTATATATTATATATTATACAAAAAGCTTAACTTACTTTCGTCATGATTTCAAATCCACTTGAAGTTTTTTTTTTTTTTCGATTTTTTTTGAAGAATCTGTTTTTTTCATTTTTTTTATTAGTTTTGTTATTTAAAAAAAAATAAAAATTCTCCAAATACTTAGAATATATTATTTTAATTTTTAATATGTATATTAATTTTTTTTTATATTTCAAATTTCAAATTTCAAGGTAGGCGCTATTATTTTATTTGTTTTTTATTTGTTATTTTATTTATTTTTTATTTGTTCTATCTTTATATTTTATTTGTTTTTATTAATTTTACTATTTGCAAAATAATTTTGCTATATTTATATTTTATTTTAATTTTGAATTTTAAAATTCTCCAATATTTAGATTTATATATTATTTTGATTTTTAATATGTATATTAATTTTTTTTTTATATCTCAACTTTGGAGTATTAAATTTTTCAATAGGCGTGTTTATATATTATTTTAATTCTAATATTTTTATTATATCTTAAATTGAGTAGAATTTTACTATATATAAATTATGTTGACTAAGACATTCATTTAGCTTAACTTTAATATTTTACTACTATGACATTTACATAATCATCTAATTAAGTTGGATCTGACTCGATATCAATTAAGACAAATGACTGGAGTTAGATTTGACAATGCCGATCAAATTTGAGCAACATATGAAAGATATGATACGACTTTGTTTTTATATTTAGTTGTTAACGAGACTTACTTTTATTAGATGACATTAACTTTTGATAATATCTTTTTCAATGTTTAATGTATGACATGTCTTTTATATATATATATATATATATATATATATATATATATATTATATTGTTTAAAAAAAGAAAAGGAAAAAAAACGAGAAACAAGAAATGGTTATCAAACATAGTCGTGTTTCTTGTTCTAAAAAAAGAAGAAACAGGAAACAGAACATGAAAGCGTTATCAAACGAGCCCATTTAACTAATCTCTCTCTTTTTCTTTTTTTCTTTTTCCTTCTAAATTTAACTCTAAAAATAATATTAAAAGTAACATTTATTTTACAATATAAAATCTTTAGAAAAAGATTGGTATATACTTCTTAATAATTTAACATTATGGCGGATATCACTTTTAGGGTTAAAAATCAAGTGTATAGCAAAATTTTTAAAAAATTGCAAATATATCAAAATCTATCAATGATAGACTCTATTGTTGTTAGACTTTGAAAGCAAAATCTAAATTTTGTTATATTTTTAAATTTTTTTGTATGGTAATATATTTGCAAATATTTTGAACCTGATTGTTATATTTGTAACTACTCCTAAATAAAATTGAATATTTCAATAATCTTTTTCATACATATTTGTTTTCATATTTCATGAGTTCGATTTACGCATATAAAATTTACTAATATTTATCAAAATAAGTTTATTATATAAAAAAATGGGATATTTGTCCATCCAATTTTGTCTTATGGATAATAAATCAATGAAAAAGGAATAAAATAATACAAATAACTTGACTAACGTGAGCTTTCCTATTGGATAATAAATAACACCCTTAGACTCTGCACACTCAGCTCCACGTCAGCTGCCACTAGGTGATCAGTCACCTGTTTGACTATTCTCACTTGTATTACCATTATCCTCATTATATGTACCCTCGAAAATAAGGGTATCCTCCAATTAATTGAAAGGACCCACACAAAAACTTAATTTCATGCACACATTAATGTTGAAATATTATTAATGAAACCTTTATTTTAACTATTCTCTCATTTAAAAACAAAAAAATCAACTCTCTCCCATTTACCATTTAATTGAGATCTACACAATAAATGTGTAATGCATTAATCACCTGCTTTATTGTATCTATTACTATTTTGAACCATTATTCTCCTTCATCTTTGATCCATGTAATAAGATAATTGATTGTTTATTTTATTCTCTTATAATCTTTGACCCATGTAATAGGATAAGTGATTCTTCATTTTATTCCTTAATCTTCGGAATTTTTGTTATATACCATACCCTAAATGGAAACAATTTTATCTTGTATATTAAATTAACTGTTAAGTCAATATTTTCCAATTAATAAAAACACACACATTTTATAATATACAAATATGTATTAATTATTGTTATTATGTATTAAAAAGCTAAGAGTAACACTGAGGTATAACTCAACATGCTAAATAAAATTTCCATGTTTTATTTATTTGAAGAAAAAAAGAATACATTCTTAACCTCCAAATTTGTAAGTATAGAATGAAGTAATTTTTTTTATTTTAAATCATTTTTATAATTTAAATGTTATATAATTCTTGAAAAGAATGAAAAGATACTTTATGACCGATCTTTTTACCATATTTTTAAAAACTCATTTAAAAATTGAGTGACACCTTTATGAAAAAAAAAAAGGTATATTTTTAAAATTTAACACTAAATAAACATAGAACTTATTTCTTTCTTAAAAAAAAAAAATCTTATTTAAAACTTCTTTAGTTACAACATCTTTCAAAATTTGAAAACTAAAGAAAATAATTTTTGTAATAACATATATATTTTTAAAACAACTATGAAACATTCAATAATAAAAACTGTCAATTATGATTGAGATTTGATTAGAAATCTATTTTCATACCTACATAATTTAAAAAAAAAAAACCACAAAAACAAACCAATTTTGAGGTGAAGAACATTTCACCATTCTTGATGAAATTGCATGCTTTTACAAAAGAGTTCTCCATTGTCTCTAAGCATGGATGAAATATTTCGTTAACAACTCTATAAACATTTTATAGAAAAATAAATCAATCAGGGAAACTCAAAAAATCTAGAAAAACCCTAATCCCGTCGCGACACGGTGGTTCCCGGCGAGATGAAACGCCGTCGAAGGAGGCAATTGTTGGTGATTTCCGGCAAGGTGAAACGACGACGACGTCATCGGCTGCGGCGGTGGTGGTAGCGCCGGCAACAGAGGTCCTCCGATTCTTACCGCCGTCAATTTCTCAACTCTCTCTGCCACTTTGGCTCTCAAATCCATCAATGCCGATCGAAACTCCTTCAATTCCTCCAATCTCATCCCTTCCACCGCCTCCTGCCACCAAAATCCGCCGTTCTTTCTCGAATCCTCCGCCGCCCGAATCAATTCCGCCGCTCGCTTCTTCTCCGCCTCAAACTCCAATGCAAAATCAGTGAAATCACGATTAAACTCCGCTACAGGAATATAACTCTCCGCCGGCTTCGGCGGTGATAAATTTCCGGTGAGATACCGATCCAAAAGCACATCGACATCGGGATGACCAAAACAAAAAACCTTATCGTTGGGAGAGAAGACGATAATGGCAACCTCTGCTCCGCAGAGAACAGAGAGTTCGCCGGCCTTTTTGAAAAGTCCGGCACGGCGTTTCGAAAACGTCACTTGTTTACTGCTCTTCTTCTCTAACTTTTTGATTTCGATCTTTTGACGGCCGAGAGTTTTCTTCATCGGAATGTTCTGTAATTTCTCCATTGAAGACGAAGTTTGTGTTCGCTTATAAAGGAAGCTAAAGTATATATATATTTAATTTTAATTTTGGTAATTTCCCAAGTCAAAGGAGTGTAATAATTTGATTGGAATATTTGATTTGGCAAACATGGAATAATATGGAATAAAATTTTCGTCATTTAATGATGTTATTTTATGTGATGTAAGTATGTTATATTCCATGCTATTTAATGATGATTCATCTTGGAAACTAGGGTTGACCATCAATTAAGCAAAATTGATTTTCCATGAAATTTAGTGTGGAAATTCTCCTATTCGGTTTGAAAATTTTAGAACTGTACTTTTAAAATATATTACTTAAACAGAACGGTCGATTAGGTTAGGAGTGGGATTGGTCGGTCGGTTAGGAGTGGGATCGGTCGGTTCGATTTAAACCAATCACTTTTTTTCTTCTTTCTGATTCAATTTTAGAAAGCTTATAAATTTGGTCTTTTAGCACTATCCATTAAAAATAATACATAAACTAAAATAGTCATACAAATTACAAAATTCCAACATAATTAATCTTAATAGAAAATTCCAATACAAAAGTTACGATACAAGATTAGTAAGTAACACTATCTTATCCATTATTCAATACAAAAATAAATTGAATACCTTCTTCAAACTTTAAATTTAACAAATGCATATAACGACTTGCATTAACCACACGCCTTCCAGTACTAAAAATTGACTGAAATGCTACGGTAGATATTAGAATGACTACGACTAAGAACCACAAATCTATGTGCATTCTGCTTCCACCAATGAAGAATGTCAAAACTACTATCAGTACACCCCTCGAGGAATTTTAATAAATATACATCAATCTCTGACTCCCTATCAAAACTCGTAGTCTTAACAATTTGAAACTCATATGTGTAACCATAATCCTTTTCCATTACCACTTGCACATCATCTTCCAAATCCACATCATCTTCCAAATCCACATCCATAATGCTATTAAAAATAAAAATAAATCCTTTTCCATTACCACTTACACATCATTCACACGAACTAGGACTACAACTAGCACCTGCATTAACATCAACACCAACACTTGAATTACAAATTTTCAACTGTTCTAACCTGGTAATGTCTGGCCTAAAAAGACTTGTCCAACAATACATACGTTAAGCACTCATCTTGTAAAGAAGATCTAAAACCACGACAATGCACAATAGTATATTATTTTTACTGTTATCATTTTCCTAGTACTTGTCAAACTTAGCCCCCAATTCTGAATTCTACATATCTCATGAAAAGTATACAAAGATCCAAACACTTTCAATGTGATAGTATAAAACCCTTTAAAAAATATAACCAACATCCTTGCATTCAATCAAATGGTCTTTGTCGTTTCAACCATCATATACATAGAGTTTCATTTAGTGGGAACATCAAGACATACAATACTATTGCAAGATATTTTTTCATTTTCAGAACACTTTTTAAATTTCATCATACGTGTAGGGGAAGATCTCACATATCTAATAGCATTTTTGAATTCTACTAATGCTCTTATTTTGCTTCTTTAAAGCATCACATACAATAAAGTTTAATATGTGTGGAGAACATCTAACATGCATATACTTACCATTACACCGGTCGGAGGGGAGAGGTGTTGAGAATGAAGAAGAAGAATCTAAGGTTTAGGTTGGCATTTGGGAAAAGTGAGAAAAAAAAACTAAAAAAGTCAAAAAGGGTTTACTTTTTAGTTTGATATAAATATAATATTAATATAATAAAAAATATGTTAAGGTATTTTAATTTTGTAATATTATAATATTCTTTATAATAAAAGTATATTAAATTAGTAATAAATGTTATAATATTTTATAATTCGATCGGGGTCGGGCAGTTTGGTCTAAACTTTGGTCAGAGTCGATTTCCAGTTTATAACTATTTTTTGAGAAAATTGACCCCGACCGGTTTTTTTAAAAAAATGGGTCTCCAACCCTCGGTTCAGCCAATTTCAGTTGTTTGGCTCGGTTTTTTGGCCTGCTCAACCGTAATGGAAACTCTATTTTATTTGCAGTAACAACTAAGGGTTTGTTTGGATTGAGTTGAGAAAAAAAATTTTTGTTTTAGAAAACTCATTTTTTTAAAACTATTTTGATAAAAATTGTTTTAAATCCGCTTCAAAATCTATTTTAGGTGGTTGTCAAACACTCAATTTTTTTTTAAATGACTTATTTTTTAAATTAAACACTTGAAAATGTATTCCAAACACATATCTTAAAATGTATTCAAAACACACCCTACCAATAATGTTTTTTAATTAATTTCTTTTCTCACATATAAATGTAAAAAATAGAAATTATTATGGATCTGAGTTCACTTATAAAATTAAAAAAAAGGTGCTTTGAAAAAATAGCATGTACTCTAAAAAAAAACTATATATATTTTTAAAAAAATGCTTGAAATGTGAGAAAATTGCTTGTTTTCCAATGTTGTACCAAAATTAAATTTTGAATTGGATTTTTTTTAAGAAAGAAATAAGTTGTACGTTTATTTAGTCTTAAATTTTCAAAAGATACCATTCTTTTTTTACATAAAGGTTTCACTTAGTTTTCAAATGAGTTTTTAAAAATGTGTTTAAAAGATCAATAATGTTGTAAAATTAAAGAGCAAAATTACGATAAAACGGGAACAAAAATACCAAAGAATAAAATATTAAAATAATAAAATAAAATAAAATAAAAATTATAAAAATAGAATTGGATTTAAAATCAAAAGCTCTCAAATTTCTAAAATCATTTCCCTTATTTTCTCAACAATGTGTGCATTTACAACATTCACCAAATGCCACTATTTATAGGCAATTTAGCAAGTAGGTGATGTAAAAATATAACCACCAAGGATATGTATTTATGAGACATATGTCATTGAGACACTAAACATGGACATCTAATTTACACATATTTTTCTAATATTTATAATACTTCCCCCTTAAATGCCCATTATATACATGAAATATGTCTAGTTAAAATCTTACTAGGAAAAAAATCCAATGGGAAAACAATCCTAGTGAAGGAAAAAGAGTACATATTTCATATAATCTAATACTTTTCTAAAAGAATACAATACATTTGCTCGCTCATAAGAACATCACTTGAGATCTTTGAGTCGCTGCATTATAATGTTCTGCACCAATTTTTCGCGGTTGTTAATGATTTTGTAAATAAGTCTGCCAGTTTATCTTTCGAACAAATTTGTTATACAGTGATGTTGCCATTTTCTTCAAGATCATGAGTGAAGAAAAGCTTTGGTGAAATATGTTTTGTTCTATCTCCTTTAATATATCCTCATTTGATTTGGCTATACATGCTGTGTTGTCTTCGTATAATATTGTTGGAGGATTTTTACTAGAAAACAAGCCACATGTTTCAACAATGTGTTGAGTTATTGATTTTAGTCATACACATTCAACACATTTTTAAAAATTGGCAGAACAATTTTCTTTTATTTCTAATTACAAAATATGATATTTTAGGTACTACTACTGGTAGAATACAATACCAAAAATATATATATATATATATATATATATATATATAATAAAATGAAATAAAATTAACCCTAAACCCAAAACTCTTAGTTAAAAACTCCATGTTAAACAACTCAGAAACCAAAACACACAAACTCTAAACTCGAACTAAAATAATTTGCACCCCAAACACATATTTCCCAAACTCAAATTAAAATAATCTACATCCTGAACATAGACTTTTTGAAACCAAAATAAAATAGTTGACACCTCAAACACATATTATTCAACTCCACAAACTAAGGGCGCATTTGGATTAACTTAAAAAATAAATGTTTTTTAAAAATTCATTTTCATTTAAATTTTTTTGACAAGAACGGTTTAAAATAAAGGCACTAATGACTTTCAAAATCCATTTCAACTAGTCGCCAAGCATTGATATTTCTTTTAAAATTTTGACTTATTTTTTAAATAAAAATAGGTTAGATATGCTTGCAATTTGTAGTTGACAACATAGAGTATTGACCTATTGACCTAGGGGAAACTGTATTGAATATTTAATTAGACGATAAGTTGGTTTGAATCATATTATGGTGGGTTGCATGTTAGTAATCCACGTTCGTTTGAATCATATTCATGTTAATTAGGTGATTAGGACATTGGTTGGATTTATGATCAATTGGGCTAGGCATAGACAAGATAGATTATGTTTTGATATTTCCATGATCAAAGTTACATCGGGCCCGTTATGTTCGAGGGATGAAGAGTTGGAGAACATTGCATGATTTTGGTGAGTCATTGAACATTAGATTGGGATCCCATATTCGGCTTGGGTTATTGGTGGTGATCTAACTGAAATTTTGTGGGATTCCAAAAAATTTAACCAAAATTATCTTAAATCACAAAATTACTAAAATATTTACAACTAATAGCAAAATACACAGTCTATCGTAAACAATTTATGGAAAATTATCTTAAATGACAAAACTGCTGAAAATATTTACAACTAATAGCAAAATACACCGTCTATCTGCGATAGATCGCGATAGACTACTATCTGTGTCTATCGTGACATAGATAATAGTCTGTTGTAGTCTATCTGTGATAGACTGTGAAATTTTGCTATATTTATAAATATTTTGGTTCCTTTTGCTGTATTTGAAAATAGCCCAAAATTTATTGGTCTTTTTATTTAATTAAATTAATTGAATTTTAATTAATTAATTAATTAATTACTTTAGTTTAAATTAAATATGCATTTAAATCATATTTAAATGCACATCTTTCTCATAACCTATGGTTTTAATATGAATCTTATTCACATTAATTTTTAACCTATAGTTTTAATATGAATCTCATTCATATTAATTTAATATTTGAATATTATTTAAACATTAATACGCTCATATTATATAGTTTAATTTTGAATCTCATTTAAAGTTAACTTTATATAATAATGTATCTATACAAATTAATATAATTGTATCTTATGCACATTTCCTTATTTAATTTGGACAATTCAAATTCTTGTAAAACTACTTAATCCTTGGTTTATCCTTAGTGAGCTAGTAGAGTAACCTAATGGACCTATAGATTAGAAGCTCCAACGATATGAGATTATTTAATTAAATTAATGAACATTCATTAACTGTGGGGTCACTCTACTAAAGATCCACAGTTGCACTCTTTCATATTGTAGAATATTTTTGTGTCCATGGATTTAACCATTACAAGTAAGTCGATCTTTCATGAGTTGTTTGTAATTATCGTTGGATCAAATTACTGCTTTACCCTTGTAATTACTTATTTCTCCTCAAGTCTCACTGATTCTCTAATGAACTATTTATAGTCCTATTGGACCAACATTTAGGGAGGGGCCCCATTGTTCAAGACCTAGATTCAACATTTTGGGAACAACTCCTCTACTTTAGCCTAAAGTTAGGAAGGAGTGAATTCCATCTTGTGTAGCAATGTTCCTAATTCCCCAGTTTTATATCCCAATATGGTAGGTTTATTGAGTTGGCAACATGTGCCACTCTCACCCATACAAAATCAAAAGACAAAGTCTCATAAGCAGGAGTCCATAACTCACTTAGGATTGAGATCAAGTTACATATGATCATCCTATAAAATGCTAATCTCTTTAGTCAACGATGTTACAAAGAGAGATTAACTATTTTGCGGTTTGGTATTTATACAAATTCTTTGTATAAGATACCCCACTCGTATGTCTCTACATGAACGATTTGGATTAAATCGTTTATAACAACTACAAAGGAGATTGTATCCATAGTGTTACCAAGATAAGATACTCAACTTTATCCATATACTATAGACAATTTAAAATACACTACAAGAAATCTGGTCTTTAGAGACGAAAAATTAGTGACGAAAGAGAATCGTCGCAACATCAACGACGATTTCAACGCGTCGTCGCAACATCAGTGACGATTTCAACGCGTTGTCGCTAAAATTGCGACGCAAATAACATACGTTGCGACGAAACAAGGAAAGGTCGCAAACAGTGACGATTATTGCCTTAGTCTCAGACCCAATTAATTGGGCGGGATGTTTCGCGCTATGAAGTAGGCGACGACTTCGACTTTCGACGCATACGGTTGTGGCGATTATCTAAGTCGTCGCATAGCCATGCGACGAAAACACTTGTCGTCGCAGACCCAATTAATTGGGCAGGATGTTTCGCGCTATGAAGTAGGCGACGACTTCGACTTTCGACGCATACGGTTGCGGCAATTATTTAAGTCGTCGCATAAACGCTTGTCGTCGCAGACCCAATTAATTGGGCGGGATGTTTCGCGCTATGAAGTAGGCGACGACTTTGACTTTCGAAGCATACGGTTGCGGCGATTATTTAAGTCATCGCATAGGTATGCAACGAAAACGCTTGTCGTCGCAGACCCAATTAATTGGGCGGGATGTTTCGTGTTATGAAGTAGGCGACGACTTCGACTTTCGACGCATACGGTTGCAGCGATTATTTAAGTCATCACATAACCATGCGACGAAAACGCTTGTCGTCGCAGACCTAATTAATTGGGCGTGATGTTTCTTGCTATGAAGTAGGCGACGACTTCGACTTTCGACGCATACGATTGCGACGATTATTGCCTTTCGTCGCAGAACCATGCGATGAAATGCTTGTCGTCGCAGCGTCTTGCGACGAAAACGGTTTTCGGCCCAAATCTATTTTCACTTTAACCCGATCAATTTTTCTCCTTTTCACTTTCACAGTTTTTAGGGTTTTCGACGACGACTTTCAGCGATTTTCACCGGCTACCAATCGCCGATTTCGTCCATTGGAAGCTCAGCTGCCGTCGTTCTCTCCACTCGCCGCCGTCGCTCCCTCCATTGCCGCCGTCGACAGATTTCTGGTAGGTAGGTAAAGCTTCATTTCTCTCTCTTTTAATTTCCTCTGTCCGTTCTCTCTCTCTCTCTAGCCGTCGGCGAATCCATCTCCTTCTCCGGGCGTCTGCTTTGTCTCTATCTCTATTTCCGTCTCCCTCTCCGTTCGGTCCGAACTCTCTCTGTCTCTCTTTCCGTCTCTCTGTTATTTTCGTTGCATCTTGCGACGATCTGTTATTTTCGTCGCAGTTTACGACATTTTAATAAAAGACGTCGCAAAAAGTTTTCACTGACGTGGCTTTAGCGACGATAGAATGCGACGAAAAGATTGCGTCGGTAAAGATGTTTAACGACGAAATGTAACCTTTAGCGACGAAAATTTTGCGTCGCTAAAGCCGAGATTTCTTGTAGTGATATCACTTGAACATGATCCAACTGTATGGCAACCACATACTATTCAAGTTTACAGTGAATAATCTTGAATCTTATTTTATTAGATTGAGTTAGGCAAGTCTAAATGTCAAATAAAATAAATCTTTATTTCATTAAATAAATAATTTATTTATACTTTTAAAGAGCGCGAGATTTAGAGCACAAACCCCAACACATAGGTGATGTTTTCACGTGATGCAATAGGCATCCACTTGATGATCGTATCTTTGTTAGTTTTGATAGATTTGTGGGTTATCTGGCATTCATGTTAATTTTTCCAAACGCTTTTGTCTCTAATTTGGAGGATTGGAAATTGGTTAGATCATAGGCTCATCTCTCTCCAACTTGTTCAATTTTTAAGCCAACCAAATCGTGCATCTTATGGGAGAGGTTTCAACTTCAATGCACATCGAGTGAAATATGAGGAATGTCGCTAGCCTATTGTTATAAATGGTTCTTGGTCTCTCCTAGGGTTTGATTCGTCCATGTTTAGTCAGTGTCTGTCGTAGTGTTCTTCAGCTTTAGAAAAGTGGGGTAAGTGTGTGAATGGCCATTTATTATCCCATATTTATAAGCAGCAAAAGCTCTTGTCTGACAAGCTTATAATTAGGTAACAATTGGTTTATCCATAATTCATGCTTTAGAAAATGAGTTGGGCAGGTTGCTAGAGGAGGAGGAGATCTATTGGCGACAGAGGTCTTGTGAAAATTGACTTAAGTGGAGTGATAAAAATACTAAATGGGGTCATCGTAAGGCTTCCATATGACAGAAGAGAAATGCACTTTTTGGTGTTTCTGGTCACTATCATATGACATAACAATGCAATTTCTTTCACAATGGCTGATATGGATGCCATTCTAGATGGTTTGCAAGCTCGTGTTACTCATTTTATGAATTTGAAATTGGTACGGTGGCGCCATTTTGTCATGAAGAAGTTGAGCATGCTATTAATTAGATGTTTCGGTGAAGGCCCTAGGGCCCGATGAGTTTCTTTTGTAAGTTTTAACTTTATGATTATACGATAAAATCCTAACATTATATAAAACAATAAATGTCAACATCTTTGAACTAGATGATTTTGACAATAACATGAGTTAGACTAACATATCTTGATTCATGATAATGATCTAGTTAGGAATTGAGTTTCTCTCTCTTCGACTTCCTTTAAAAACTTAATTAGATTTCTTGATGGAGAGAAAATAACTACTTAATGAGGCAGAGAGAGAACTAATCCCTAGGGTTTTATTTTTATATGGACACCTACTATCAAGGTGTTTAATTAGGGAATTATTTTTTACTTAATTGGCCTAATAAAATAATAGGCCTAAAAGATAAAGTAGTAGGTAATGCACATGGGTCATGTTAATGATAATATTAAATTTGAATTAAATCTAACATTTTCCCACTTGGCCCATTTGACATTATTTACCATATATGTTCATAAACGTAGTGCACATAGAAGATCAAAATTTTTATCTTCATAGCATGATATCAATGTTAAGTTAAAAAAACTACTAAAGGATCATGACAGTTATACATCATTGCTAGAAAGTAATTTAAACAAGAGAGGGTGAATAGGATTTATTCAAAGGAATAATTAAAGATTCAATCTATTTTCAAAACTTATTTTCATAAATGTCTAAACTTTTTTATATTTTCATATATAAGATTTAATGGATTTTTCAGACAAAAATACCCTTTGCTTGTGGTGTGCGACTAGAGAAAGAATGTGGCATTAAGAATTATTTTTTTCATATTTACGAAGCATCCTTAATATTGGGAGAGAATGCATTTATTTGTTGAGATTTTATTACTTTGTTTAAATTGGAGAGTGAAAATGCATTTCTTTGTTGAGATTTCCTTCCCATTTTCAATTGGAGAGAAAAAAATGAATTTAATATGGTTTTATTTTTTCTATTACCTATTTTACATTTCAAACAACTAGTTTTAGTCACCAAAAACCCATGGTTGTTTTTAAATATACCTTAGAACATTGTATTAAATGCTTGCAAAGATTTTAACCAATATATGAAATATACTCGTAAGTATTTTTTATATGTATTGGTTTCACGACAACTTATTGGTTTTTTCGCGGATTCATGATTATTTTTAAATATACCTTAAAACACTGTATGAGATGTTTGAAAATATTATAACCGAATCAATTCCATAAATACTCCCCTAACCATCATTTTTATGGCATGTAAACTAACTATCAATATAATGCAAGAACTCAAACTCAAACATTGAAAAAAAAAATCAAGAGTTATAATTTTCATAAAGATACCAAAAAAATAATTATTTATAGAATTAAAAAAAAGAACAAAAAAACAAAAACAAAACCAAATACACAATTTCGTTTATTGGATTCAAGCAAGCTTTTTAGTAACTCAAATTTGAAATAATTTCACAATTGAAGTCCACGCAACCAATTATTTCTTGACATCACATCTATAAACAAAACTCAACCAAAAGATTTTGGTACCCATTTCTTAGGTCCTTCATTGTTAGTGAACAATTATTTTGGAACCCATTTATTCTTGCCAAATGACAAGTATTAACTTTATGACCAATTTTGCCACAAGAATAACATACAATATTAGACAAAAATTCTTTTTCACTAAATGATTTTTCACAATTTTCTTAAAGAAATTCTTTCTCGAAGTATTTTTCAATTTAAAACAATTTGATCTCATATGACCTCAACCCAACAAAAACAATAAGTAGGCACAATCTTTTTATTTCACATGCATGTTTCTAGTATTTATATGTCTAGGCACAAAATTGCCACTATGCACAAATTTGATTTTTCTTGAACACATTTAGGCACAAAGTTTGAATTTTCATGCTTATTCACAAAGTTCACATAATAAGCACATATTGATCTATCATGAATTTGTTTAGGCACAAGATTTGATTTATTTCTAGATTTTTCATGCTTTGGAACATATTTAAATTCAATTTTAGGCATATTAGGCAAAAGATCTTTAGTGCCTTTAAGAAAAGTAGTAGTTCTAGTTTCAACTCAATAATTCTAATTTTCAAACTAGCAATGTCATCATTTAATTTTCTTAAAAAAAAAAAAAAAAAAAAACAAGATTTAAGTTTCTCATTTTCATTCCTCAAATCATTCAATTCAACATTCACTTCACATGATAGGGATTTGTGCTCATCGTTCTATTTTTCAAGAAAAACAATTCAATCATTCAATGCATTTTTATCAACACGACAAATATCAATCTTATTATGCAACATATTATTAGCTCCATAATTAATAATCAATATCTTATGCCTCTTTTGTTGGAATGACCCACACATATCATAAGCCCATGACAAGGAAAGAAGATTCAAATTAAATAATTTAATTGGAGATTTCATAAATTAATTTGAGTACGATAAAAATTAAAGAGATAACTACAGGCAATAAATATTTAAATCATTTTAATATGATATATTAAATGGATAATCACAATTACTGTCACACCCTCTCTCAAGTTACCCTCTTAACTTAGGAAATGATGTGAGGACAGCAGACATCAACCCTTCTACGACATCTACAACCAACTTGTACTCCTCTTTAACTCATAGCCTTAAGCACCTGATAAACAATTTATAATCAATGACCAACGACTTACTTAATGTTGAGTTTTATGCCCTAAAACTCGTAGATTGTAAATGTAATTATTTGACCGTCATTAAATCATTAATAAAGAGTTATTGATGTGTTACTTCAATAAGCAATATTGAGTGTTTTTGTTTGTTTTGTCTCAATAGCCCTAAATCCAATAAACTAACATCCTAGGTTGTTTTATGAGTCTTGAACTTTATGTGGGGATATATGAAGATCAATGTTCAAGATACAGTCTAAAGGGTCTATAGTATAGGGATGAGGCTGAATACCTTATCCTAGTGACACTATGGAAACGGTCCACTTTGTATTTTGATACAAACACAATAATCTAACGCGTTTATGTAGGTGACATGCGAGTGGGGGTATCATATGCAATGATTTTGCATAAGACCGGACCACGAAATAGTGATCACTAGATGTAACTCCGTTGACTAGTTAGGTTTCTATTTCAATAGGAGGCAACTTAGTCTTAATCTTGAGTATATTATGAACTCATGTCCATGAGGGATTGTCCTTTGATGGTCGTTTGCTGACTCAATATGCCTACCATCGACAAAATCGAGTGGTAGCTGGATACATAATTATACAAGATGGAATTCACTCATTCCCATCTTTAGGGTAAGTAGATAAGTGTTCCCTTGGTGTTTCTGGGATTTGAACAAAGGGCTCTACCCTCTCACTAGCCCGAAAGGGGTTTCTGTTTAATGGTTGGACTATAAACAAGTTGTTCATTGGAGGAGCACTAATACTTAAGGATTTAAAGTAACATAGGGGTAAAACAATAATTTGACCCAGTTGGTGTTACGAATACTTGTAAAGGACTAATTTGATGTTATTGGTCTATATCCATGGACACATAAATATATCTGCAGTGAGAAAAGTGTAGTTGTGGGATTTAGTGGAGTGTACCCACAGTTAACGAATATTGATTAATGTGGTTAATGAGTTTAGCTGATTAATCTCATATCGTTGGAGCTTCTGATCTGTAGGTTCATTAGGTTCCCTTTCTAGCTCGTTAAGAGTGATGAGGTATTTATGTCTTGAATGAAATTTGAAATGTTCAAATTTACTTAGGAAAATAATATGATGTATGATACATTATAATATAAAGTTTATTTTGAACTTTATAATATAAATTTAATTTTAGATATGATACAAAAATTAATTTTCAGAGAATTAAATATTCGAAAGAGTTCAAATATTAATATGAATTACATTCATATAAAAACTATAGGTTAACATTAATGTGTATCAGATGTATATTAAAACTATAAGTTATGAAAGAATAACAATTGAATATAATTCAAATGTAGGTTAAATTAAATATTAGATATTTAATTTAAAAATTAATTAATTAAATAATTAATTTTCTTAATTAATTTAATTAAGTTTGATTAAATTGAATTAAATTAATTGAAACTATAGGTTATATGGGAGATGTTCATTTAAATATGATTTAAGTGAAATAATTAATTAAATTAGATTAATTAATTAATTATTATTTATTATTTATTTAATTGTTAAAATAAATAAATAAATAATTAATTAATTAATTAAAAAGGTAACTTCGACACGTGGAAGTTACGCTTTATGTGGTTTAATCCCACGTCTCATACTCTCTCTCCCTAAATAGGCCTGCAAAAGAAACAGAGGGAAAAAGGTTTTTCTCTTGATAGAAATTCTCTTTGGTTTTCTCCATTTATCAAGAATCCACAATCCTTCATCTCATCACTCAGAGAATAGGAGAGGTTCGTGGTGGTGGTGTTCAGAGTCGACAACGAAGGTAAGCTTCTATCTCTAAAGCATGCTTGACCCTGAATTAACGTAGTAGGTTTTTTGTGATTTTTGCCTAATGTATTGGTATTTCAAAATCTCAATTTATTTTGAATTTGGTTCTTTATTGCTTTCGCTGTGTTAGGGATTTCAACCCTTTCAATTGGTATCAGAGCCATCTCGTAAAATTAATTTGAGATTTTTGAAATTTGCATTGGTTTTGGTGGGTTTCTGCATTATTGAATGTAGGTTTGTGAGTTTACAGTAAAAATGACCATAGATTTACAATTTTTTGATTTGATCAAATGTGAAGGCATTTTTGCGTATTTTTAAATTATAAATTACTATTTTGTAAGTCTAATTTTGAATTGGGGGTGTTCCAAGAAGAAAAACGACACCAAATTTACACAAACGGATGAACGGAGGCCAAGAATTTGTGCAAAGAAAATTTCTACACAATAGGGGAAAGAGGGGAAAAAATGGACAGAGGCGCGTGGAAGAAGAAGGGTTAACGTCAGCAGGCATTTTGGCGAGGTTGGGCTTCGGTTTAGGCATTTTGGCTTTGGTTTAGCTTCTGTTTGGTCCAATTCAGCTGGTTTTTATCCGGTCTTGGCATTTTTTGCTTTGGTTCATGGTTTTGGGCTCGGGAAGCAGTTCGAGGGTTTTTGGTCTGGTTTTGGAGCGGTAGGAGCAATTTTAGTATATTTTTAGCATAAATTTATGTAATTTATAGCTTTATTTTGTCCTAGGGGCCAATTTTATCGGTTCAATTGCTATTTAAATGCTTTATGGATGTCATATAGTGATAACCCACCATAGGTTAAGCATGTTCATGCATTTTAGTATATTATAAATGTTATAATATATGGTTTTAATGCATGATAATAATTTCATGAGTTACTTAATGTATGTTGATATATTAAATATATGAAATTGGAAAAGCATGATGTATGACATTAATTAAATAAATATAAATAATTATATTTATTGATGTTTTGTTAATGCTTGATTGACTTCATGATTTATTTAATATAAGTGTTATATTTTAAATGAAAATCAATTTGCATTGATCATGATACATCCATAGATTAATATAATTGTTATATTATGTCATGAAATGCATGTAATATGGTTGGTTAATTCATTAGAATTTGATTGTTAATTAATTAAACCATAGAAAGCATGTTATAAGGCTGATCATTAAAATTTGTAATAGTTATAAAATTTATGATTAGTAACCGTCAACCTATAATTAAGAATTGCATGCAAACACAAAATCTTAGGAAATTGGTTTTAAATTGTTTAAAATTAATTTAGTTCTAAGATCACATCAATTCTAATAAGATTAGAATTTTGTCTTACTTTGTTTTAAAATAGTTCTAAAATATGATTAAGTAGGACAAATAGAACTTTAGGTTATAAGGGAACTCTACCACTTCAAATCTGCTAAGGTTAGGGTATTTAAGTTGACAGTTTATGAAATACCTCATAACTGGGAACTGAATTGGAACCTGAGTTGAATTAACCTAAGGCCTATTAGCTAACATTGTCACTATAAATGATTTAATTCACCTAGAACATTAGTGTAAAGACCTTTCATAAGAGTTATAATAAACATAGACTTAGATAGATTGACTTAGCCGGATTTATCTAAGTTTAATAACCCTGAGATATAGTAGGACATTTTAGTGGGAGGAAAATTACAAAACGAGATGTTTTATATCAAGTTTTACTCCTACGTCCCTGATTATTCACACTTGAGATCCATACTCGACTTTCTATCGCCCTGGGCACGACCTCCCTTCGAAAAGTGTTTGTATGGGTCAATAACAAGGTGAATGGAAAGATGTCTATAGTAAGTGGGAGCAAGACGCGTGTCAACGTATCCCTCGGTCTCTAACCTTAGGTCGCACCGTAAGTCTTATGATGCGCCTGTGTGTCGTCCTATAGCGACCATCCCTTCAGAGAGCTTGATCATAGGTTTTGGAATACCATAAACTCCTGAAAAGGATAGGTTTACTTAGGTTAATTACTAACATTTGCTTTTCCTAATGGTAGCTTGTTGGTGCATACCTCTAGAATTTGAAAGTGAGATGGTTACACTTATGGGGATGAGTTAAAAGTTAATGAATCCTTGACCAAACAACGGTGGCTAATGTCTATAGGAATATGAGTTATTCTGGCATTAGAATTAGTTGAGAATTGTCTCATTTCAAAGGAGGAGTGGCTAATCACCCTTCGGTGGTTATTGCTCTAAACCTCTGAAACATCGTTGCAAAAACTAAATCAATAGTTTATTAGGGTTTCTTTGATTGTTTGTTTTTGTTGAATTGATTAGATTACTTGCAATTTTTGTTTGCTTGTGTAATGGGTTAAGACAAAGATAACTAAAACAATTAATTGTTTATTATTTCAACATTTCTTTCTCAATCGTCGCACTACTTAAAAATGAAAAACTAACCGGTGAAAACTACGCAACGTGGAAATCTAACCTGAATACGATTCTGGTTATAGATGATCTATGGTTTGTCTTAACGAAGAAGTGTCCTCCTATCCTCGTTCGTAATGCATCCCAACCTGTTAGGGATGCATATGATCGTTGGACAAAGGCTAATGACAAGGCCTGAGTCTATATCTTGGCGAGTTTGTCTGACGTACTTAACAAGAAACATGAGGCCATGATGAATGCACGACAGATCATGGAGTCCTTCCAGGAAATGTTTGGACAACCGTCCTCACAGATCTGGCATGTGCCCTTAAGTACGTTTATAATGCATGTATGAAGGAAGGCCATTTGGTGAGTGAACATGTTCTCGACCTGATGGACCAATTCAACGTTGCTGAAATGAACGGCGAGGTCATTGACGAGCAGAGTCAAATGTCTTTTATTCTAGAATCTCTTTCGAAGAGCTTTCTCCAATTATGTAGCAATGCAGTTATGAATAAAATTGTGTACACCATGATAACCCTCTTGAATGAGTTACAAACTTATCACTCTCTTATGAAAAATAAGGGACCGATCGATGGAGAGGCAAATGTTGCCCATTTCAAGAAGTTCTACAAGGGTTCATCCTCTGGAACTAAGTCTGTTCCTTCATCTTTTGATTCTAAGAAGATCCAGAAAAAGAAAGGAGGAAAGGGGAAGGCTACCGCTGCTGGGAAAAACAAAGGTAAGGCCAAAGTGGCTGACAAGGAAAAGTGCTTCCACTACAATGTGGATGGTCATTGAAAACGCAATTGCCCTAAGTACCTTGTGGAGAATAAGAAGAAAAAGGAAGGTAAATATGATTTACTTGTTTTAGAAACTTGTTTAGTGGAAAATGACTATAATGCTTAGATACTTGATTCCTAAAATAAAAAGGAACTTAGTATCTATTTCCTGTTTAATTGAACAATTGTACTCAGTTATTTTTTCTGTTAATGAAGCATTCATTTTGAAAAATGGTGTACGTATTTGTTCTGCTAAATTAGAAAACAACTTATATGTGTTAAGATCAACTGAAGCAAAAACACTTTTAAATCATGAGATGTTTAAAACTGTTAATACTCAAACTAAAAGGCAAAGAATTTCTCCAAGTAACAATAGTACTTATCTTTGGCATTTGAGGTTAGATCACATAAATCTCAATAGAATTAGGAGATTGGTAAAGAATGAACTTCTAAATGAGTTAGAAGATAATTCATTACCTTCATGTGAATCTTGTCTTGAAGGTAAAATGACTAAAAGACTTTTTAGTGGAAAAGGTTATAGAGCCAAAGAACCTTTAGAACTCATACATTCAGATATCTATGGTGCAATGAATGTAAAAGCTCAAAGAGGTTACGAATACTTCATCTCTTTTATAGATGATTATTCAAGGTATAGTTACTTATACCTAATGGAACATAAGTCTGAAGCACTTGAAATTTCAAGGAGTATAAAGCTGAAGTTGAAAACATGTTAGGTAAAACAATTAAAAAAACTTCGATCTGATCAAGGTGGAGAGTAAGTGGATTTAAGGTTCTAGGACTATTTGATAGAATATCGAATCCAATCCCAACTCTTAGCACCTGGTACACCTTAGTAGAACGGTGTATCAGAAAGGAGAAATAGATACTTGTTAGACATGATTCGTTGTATGATGAGCTATGCTCAATTGCCTAACTCGTTTTTTGGGGTATGCAGTAGAGACTGCAGTTCATATCTTGAACAATGTTCCCTCGAAGAGTGTTTCTGAAATGCCTTTCAAGTTATGGAGGGGGCGTAAACCTAGTTTGCGCTACTTCAGAATTTGGGGTTGTCCTGCACATGTGCTAGTGACAAATTCTAAGAAATTGGAATCTCGTTCAAGATTATGCATGGTTACCTTAAGGGAACGAGAGGTGGTCTCTTCTTCGACCCATAAGAAAATAAAGTGTTTGTAACGACAAACGCTACATTCTTGGAAAAAGACCACATGAGAGATCATAAACCACGAAGAAAAATGGTATTAAATGAAGCTACTGAAGAGCCAACAAGAGTTGTTGATGAGAATAGTCTTCATCAAGAGTTAATGAAGAAGCTAGTACTTCTGGTCAGTCTCGTCCTTCTCAAACGTTGGGAATGCCTCGACGCAATAGGAGGGTTGTATAACAACCTAACCGTTACTTGGGTTTAACTAAAACTCAGATTGTCGTGCTAGACGATGGTGTTGAGGATCCATTGTCTTATAAACAGGCAAGCACTGCGAACTTGTTCGCTACCTAAAAAATAGAAAATTTAAGGAAAACATGAGCTAGGTTGCCTAGTGAGTGACATGGTTATTAAAATATAATTTTTAAATAAAAACAAGCTGAATGCTTAGAAAAGTTTAGCTTAGCAAAAAACATAAATCATGCTCAATTAAACAAATAGTCAATCATCTGAATAGCTTGTCATAAAATCTCATAAAACATGCTTTTTGGTTTTTAAGATAACTTTAGTTGAGGTGGAGCGAAGCTTGACACTATTCAACGTTGAAAACAACCTTAGTTGGGTTGGAGCAATCTCAACACACCTAGCATCGAATAACCTTAGCTGTATGGAGTAATCTCAACACAACAACGTCGTATCTTCCTCTCTCTCTCTCTCTATCTCTCTCTATGTGCACATAGGAATAACTAATCTAGGGCTGCCCATGTATTTCTCATGTCCTTCAGTACAGGGTCCGATAATAATATTCAAGTTGTCCATATGCCTTCTCAGTGTCCTTTGGCATTGAGGACCATCTTTTAACATTTTAGGAATAAAGCATGCTTCCGAAAGTAAATAAAAAATAAAAATGAGTTCAGGAAATCTCATAATTTCTCAAGTCAATCTTTAAATACATGTTTTCATAAAGCTTAGAATCATCAAACAATATGCTTTGCATAAAGCTTTAGATAACGAATAATATACTTTTTAAAGAATTTCCAATGTAAATCATATGGTACTTTCATATTGGAAAATTCATGCTTGCTCAAAAATACTTATGGAAAATAAGTTTCAATCACATTTTGCGAACTCTTGAAACATCAAATAAAACATACTTTCATTAAGCTTTAAATAGCAAATCAAGATATTTCCAAACTCATTCTTAAGTGTAAAGAATGCTAGAAACTCATGCTCGAAAACATGTGCATATTTAGGGAAAATTGTGAGAAAATAAACTTAAATCATGCTTTATAAACATTTTTAAACATACTGAAAACAAATAGTAAATAAAATTTCATTTAAATAAAATTGTCACTCACTACTTGTCATGGGCTCTTAGTGGATTATACACCTCTCTTAGCTCTTCTCGGCCTAAAATAAATTAACTTCCTTTGTAGAGCTTCCTTAAAATCCTCTTAATTCATAACTTAGGTCAATTGGGTCTTAAATAGGAGTTTCAACTCAAAATAAATCACCACCTTCCAAAAACTTGATAAAAATACCAAATATAACAAACTGCCCTTAGCTTTGTCTTACAGCCCCACACAACTCACACACAGTCTACTTAGCCCATCATGTGAGGCAGATCACGCACGGCACACTCCCCCACACGCACAGACGCCACATGGGTGGCAACTCTCACACACATGCTGCCGAAATAACCCCTAAAGAGGCAAGCGCGTGCTCGCATTCTTCAGTTGCGCACGCTGATAGGGCGTCGACCACCCGTCTGCCGATGCCCTCGTGTTATGTCCACCTTTCCTGATGCCTACGTCATACGCCCATACTGCACACTCGTATGCCTCGCCTATTAGCCTACACACCCGCATCGTTGGTGGTATCTCAGCACGCCCACTGGGCGTCCAAAACACCCAAAATAACCTTAAAAGAGAACTTACCCTCGGTCACAGACAGGCCTCTCCTGCATGGCTTTTGTCATCAACCTTGGCCCAAACACACCCAACACCCTCCAAAACATTGTCTTTACTTCAAGCTGCCAAAAATAACATTCCTAGACAAAATTAAACTTTGCTTTCTTTAACAAACTTGTAGATAAACCTCTTATCTAGCTTACCTCAAATTTTCAGCTTCTAATTCCTTTCGTTCTGCCAGATATCACTATATCTTTCCACATTGCTCCAAATTGCTCAATAGTCTGAACAACCTTGAATCTTCGATGAATTTCAACCCCTTCCTAAATGAATTTCCTTCTAGCAACCCTCTCTCTTAAACTAGACTCATTCTAGAGAAATTTGGTCAAAACATTCTCAGATAGCACGAGTAATTTGCGCAAACCTCAGCTCAACGTTCGACCTTCTATTTATAGCTCTCACTGAAACTTCATGCAAAACCACAGCTTGACACCTCTTGCTTACTAATGTCACACTTAACCTTAATTTGACACCTCATCAAACTTAATTAATATTAAAATGTCTTACTTATCCAATTAAGGAAGAGTCATGAACGCATCTCCCAAAGTTTTCTCTTCTATGCATGATTGACATCCTTTTCTTGAGGTTCTTCACCTTTGTCAACCACTAGCCTTGCACGCAACCCTCAACTTACTGATAGACGGTTCACCTTCTTCTTATCAGAAACCTCAAGCTCACTTAGGACACATCACCCATTCTTTGTTGACAACCTTTAAGCCAAGCTCACCAAAACGCATCTACCTCTTGCCAATCAACCACCAACCTAGCACACAAGAACACATCATATCCTTTTGTCATTCACCACCAAGGATGCATCATGCCTCACTTTTCTACACACTCCAAGCCATCAAAGACGCATCCATCTCTTCTTGTCAACGCCCATAAGTCTATTCATCTAGCCTTAAGGACACTTATGCACGCGTCCTCCACAATACTTAAGCTCAGCCGCCTATAGGCTCTCCACGCTCCCAACAACTCTTAGTCAAATTCCCAATTTTTCTTCTTTCATTGTTGGCCACTCACCTTATGAACACACACAAAACCCAACTACATTTCTCCATGGCACTCGACTACTCTCCCAACAAGCCAACTCCTTGTCCCTTTAAACACCTCATCTCCACGGCTAAACCCATCTCTTAGACTTTTCATAAAGTACCTTCTTCCACGCATAATCAAACCTAAATAATTAAGTTGTTCCTAAGTCCACAACAAAACCTTTCTTGAACCACTCCTTTTCCACGCCTCTCCAAGCATGAACATTGAAAATTTTCTAAGTCCACAACTTCCTCACAACTCACTTCGCTTAGTACTAGGAGAATAAAAGTAGGGTTTACAATTACAATCTTTGCAGAAGGGTTATCCAAATAGGATTAGGAGTAACCTATAGAGTTCTATAAATAGGGCCCTAGGGAGCCCTCATGGGAGATATCCAAAAAGCATTACTTTTGTTCTGTCTTCTTCCTTATTCATTCTAAGCAAATATTTTCTCTCGGCTTGATTCTAATCCTCCATCCGATGAGTGCACATCTGAAGGTGGGTGTTGTGTTAACCTTAGGGAGCAACGGACAAAAACGATTCGCATTGAAGTCGTGTCGAACTTGCTTTCAATGAAGTGGTTTTCATGGCACAACACATTAGATCTAGGTCTGAAGATGAATAACAATTTTAAAGCAAATTTCTATAAATGTCGATCAAATTCGAATAGGTTCTTTTAGATCTGTCAAAGTTGGAGCCACTAGATTGAGCTAATTATGTCGCAGGTCCCATAAGCTACTAAACTTCTTCGAGCAATTGGAAGTGGATTATGGTTTGACCATGGAATGCCCCTAACAGATCCAAGGATGCTGCTATCGTCACTTATTCGGCTTGTGAGAACCGTTTTTAGATGATGAGAGGGAAAAAGGAAGAAAAATTCTTCAGAAACCCTCCTTTAAAATTGGGAGAATTTTCTTAGAGAGAATATCTGCAAAATGGTTGTATCAGCTAAGGATGATGCTTACACCCTTTTATATTTTGTGCATTTTTAATTCAAATCAAGAATTAAAGATTGGCTCAGATACCAATTGAAGGGATCAAATGCTCTGACCCCACGACGAAAGTGATAGAATCGCGATTTCTTGAAAGAATTAAAATCAGTATGGTGGGTACTTTTAATCTTAATACATATGATGTATGACATTTTAATTGTAGTTTGTAAATTGTTTGCTAAGGCATATTTGAGCATTAGATTTTAAAGTTTCTTAGATCATTTGTAAAACCTGTAAGGGTCAGGGTTTTATTGTAATCTTGGAAAACAAGGTTTCTTTGGGATTAAAGAAATTTGGAAAATTTGGAAAATTTAGAAATCTGGAAATTATGCTGCTCTACATCATTAAAGGTGCTGAAAAAACTGAAAATCTACTCCTTGCCATGGTACGTCATTAAAGTGCGTCATTGAAGTTGCAGCAGCATAAATTTCAAAAGATCAAACTTAGGTTTTTTCAAACTCGAAATTATGATGGACAAAGATGCATGTTGTAGAAAATCTCTTTTATTTAAATATTAGTGTTATATTTAAAATGTTAGGATAATTCCTAATTAGATGCATGTAGAGATTCTTCTTTAATTAAAATGTAGTTGTTATATTAAATAATTAAATGAAGAATTAAGTAAATTGCATGCTTAGATAAAGATAAATTTAGTTTTTAAATAGTTCGAAATTCTAATTTATCTTTGTAAATTTCTGATGAGAGTAGAAAGATTGTATGCTTATCTAATGAGATTATATTAAAATAGGTTTTTTAATTTATTTTTAAATGGTTTAAAATGGGAAAATTAAAAGATTAATAATAAAAGGTTGCCTATAGGGGAAGTCTTTCTAAGGTTGGAGTATTTAAGCAAACTGTTAGGGAACACCCCTACCTAGGAACTGACCTGGGAGTTGAATTAGTTAAACTTTTATTAAAAAAAAATAATGTGATTAGTTTATTAAAGAGTTTAATAAACTTCTTAGGAGATTTCACGTTGTGGTAAGCTATATCCAAACATAAGAGTTATGTTTGGATAACCAAATTAAAACTTGGGTAAATGATTTAGCCTAAATTTGTCTAAGTAATATAAAATCCTATTTCAAAAAACTTAGTAGGAGAAATATATACATGATATATCATCTCTCCTACGTTCTAAGGGTAGATTCGCAACGTGAGATTCATGCTTGGTCTCATGGCAGCTTAGGATCGTTCTCCTTCAGAAGGTGTTTGCATGGTTAAAATAAAAGAGTGAATTAGATTTCTTAGTTATGAATCAAACATGAGTAAATTAGTGGATTGATTTATATTGATTGTCATATGTGCTTGTGATTGAGTTTTCGAATACATGAGTTTTGTAGCACAATATTGGGTCTTGTGGTTAATCGTCACTATCAATTTAGATGCTAATGACAGTGATATTTTCTTGATTTGATTCAAATTTGATACAAATCAAAATTAAGTTTTCAAAGATATTGAAGATATTTTGATTTGTGGTTTGTTCCACAAGTTCAATTATTCCATTGCTATATTTGAGCATGATGTTCAATATATATTAATACACATTTGAATATTTCATTAGTAAACTATATTACATCAAATGAGATGCTATTGTGATCAAGTCTCAACAATGCTACATGTGTTACTTTTGACCAAGTTTATGCATGACTCATGTTAAAAGGAATATTATGTTTGGCCATTAATTTCCTTGAAGTTGAAAAGTATTATAATTACCTTTAATTTAGTTTATCAATATAACATTATTTGTTGGTAGTATGAAAATATGCAAATTCATTATTTTGGAAGCTCGTAGAATTTGATGGTAACTTGAGATATTGTCTAAGCTATAAAATATTGTGATGTTTTATAAGACATGAAGGCTTATGCCTAAAGTAGATATAATATCATACTATTGTGAATATATTTGGAGAGATTTTATCCCTAGTAAGTGGTATCAGAGTCGTGTCCCTAGTTTAGTCATGTTTTGACATAATCTTCAAGTATCAAACAAAGATGTAATGGAACCTCGAAAGTAGTCATGATGTGATCCATGGTTGAACTTTATTGGATAGGTTGCTTTGGTGAAAAGGAGTTAGCCTAGATAAGAGGTAGATGGATGGATGGGTACTTTAGGGGAGGCTCAATTG
This sequence comes from Citrullus mucosospermus, assembly GCA_030954485.1. Taxonomy (NCBI): domain Eukaryota; kingdom Viridiplantae; phylum Streptophyta; class Magnoliopsida; order Cucurbitales; family Cucurbitaceae; genus Citrullus; species Citrullus mucosospermus. The sequence continues at coordinate 10,369,831 of CM062060.1, forward strand.
ATCCTTATTTCGAGGAAAAATTTGTTGGGAATGCGACTAAAGTCCCACATTATTCAGATAATGAGATGATCATGGGTACATAGGTGTACGCATATATAGTATCAATTGATCAAAAGTATAAAGCTATTTGTCTTTTTTTTACTAAGCATGTCTAGGACCATGAAAAGAGAAAATGTTGATTAGCTATTTAGTAGCTTATGAAGAGACATATTGAAATAAACAAACTAGTGTAAATGAATCTTCAAGAAGAAAATTGGACCAAACAGTTCATTTAAAAATTTTAAATATGGACTAGTGATTATGTGGTTTATGTAAATAAGACATCAAATATTTTGATGCATACTTTCGTCTAATTAAAATAGCTACTCAAAGTCTTGATAGCATTTGCAGTAATACGTGGCCATCTAGTACATCAGATGGATGTAAAGATAGCATTCCTCAATGGTGACTTGAAAGAGGAAATATATATTTGACATCACCTGAAGGTATGTAAACTCACACAATTTCCATACAGTTTTAAACAAGCTCCTAAACAATGGTACAAAAGATTTAACAAAACTTTAGTAAACAATATTTTAAAGTAAATTGTTGTGATACATGTATTTACTCAAAGTTGTTTAGAGTTCATTGTGTGATTATATGTTTGTATGTTAATGATATACTAATCATTGATATAAACACAGATGCAAGTAACAATACTAAGTTATTTATGTCCTCACAATTTGAAATAAAAGATTTAGGTGAGGGTGATATGATACTTGGTGTTAAGATAAGGAAAATTTAAAATGGATTTTCTTTATATCAATCACACATTAAAAATGCTAAAGAGATTTGATTACTATAATGACGCTATTGTAAGAACACATTATGATGCTAATATGATTCTTAAAAAAAAAAAAAAATAAGATAGTGTTTCTCGATCTGAATATGTAAAGATTATGGGAAGCGTTATATTCTTTATAAACTATACTAGACTTGTTTTTTCATACGTTCCGAGAAGATTGAGTAGATATACACATAGTCCTGATAAAGATTATTTGATTGCACTTCGTTGTTTATTATTTGCATTTTAATAATTTTTTGTCATATTAGAAGGATAGTGTATGCAAACTGGGTAACATAGAATGATGAAGTAAGCTTTACTAGTGGATATGTGTTCTTATTGGGTAGAGGAGCTATCTCATGGAAACTAGTAAAGCAAACTTATATAACAAAGTCCACTATGGAGTTTGAATATATTGTTATAGAATTAGCAGGACAAGAGGATAAGTAATTTAGAAGCATACTAGGAGATGTACCAATGTGATGGCATCAATACCTTTCTCTTTGCACTATGATTCACAGGTTGCCATAGGAATTGCCAAGAATAGTGTGTATAATGGCAAAACGAGACATATAGGCCTTAATCATGGAGTTGTCGAATAGTGGTTGAAAGATCGAATTGTCTTCTTTAAGTTTATAAGGTTTGAGAGGAACTTGGCAGATCCTCTAACCAAAGGCCTAACAAGGAGAATAATTCAAGAATCCTTAGTGTGCATGGGACTCAAACCCATAAAAACTCCATAGACCTTTCTTTAGGTGGTCCTAATATGGACTTGATGGATAAACTAGAAAGTTTTCACAGCTCAATTTTGAGTGCTTTGTTGCAATAGACTTGATGAAGCAATTAACGTGAATGTGAGGGTGTGGCCGCCTTCTATGAAAGAGTGTAAAAGTCTCTATGTGCATGGCCTAACTAGCACATGAAGTATGATTTTATCGCGAAATCAAGAGAGAAACCAAATGATTGAAACATATTGTGGGGGTCTCAACCAAAATTTACAAAAGTTTAAGAGGTAACACACTTCTGTAAAAGTAGTTGTTGCCTTACTTCATTACGCATCAATTCAAATCACAAGATATTGATGCTTAAGCTACCATCACTACATTGCTCAAAATCATTCATGTTTTAGGCCTGCCGAGACCCAAAACAAATGATATTTTCAAACTACTCTCAAGAGCTAGGGAGCAAGTCGTCTCTACAGGGAACTGAGGACAATTCTTGCCTTAACTTGTATTTTAATGGTCACAAGGGGGTTTGAGTGTTGTTTTGTTTACAATTGAATGTAAAAGCTTAATTGAAATCGGAACTAATTCAATTATAAAACCTAGCCTAGGGATTCCAAATTCATTTATTTGACTTGGTTGTTCATCGAACTCAAAGGATTAATTGCATGCTCAATTCTTTTCTTGGCTCGTTAGCTTGACTTAAGATCAAAACAAACCCTAAGCAAAAATAAATTTCAACCTAACCCTAAACTAGAGGAACTTACCTTAGCCACTCGTAATGTAATGACCTCAATTTTTACATATATTTAATTAACTTGAAACTAGGGTTTAGCAGCAAAAATTATAAAACAACAATATAATCTTAAATATGAAGTAAGCATAAAATAAATATGTGGTTCTAAATTAATTAAATTAAAATTAAGGCGAGATGACTCATGGCTCCTCCTCTTCAATGCCAAGATCATTCTCGACGAACTCATTACATCATCTACATGACTATCTAGAGAAAAAAAAAAAAAAAAAAAAAAAAAAAAAAAAAAACCACTAGAGGTAGTATGATAAGTAACCCTCGAGGATTTTGATTTAACAACCTTGTTCACAAACAAGACCTTTAGATCCCAAACTCAAACACCCTAAATCAAGATGATATCAGCCCTAAGAATGGTTAGACGATAAATTACTTAAACGATTAGCAAAACTATTGTTGCCTCATAACTTGTTGCGCACAAAGTGGATTAGATGTTATAATTTCAGTACAAAGTTTGCATCGAGAATTATTCAAGTATGATCATTAATTAACAAATTTTCCTATAAAAGCCCAAGTGTAAGATTCTATAGGTTTCCTGGTGAGTCTAGGGTCGAACGCAGGGATTTGTGATAAATTAGGCGTTGAGACTAGATACAAAAACTATGCGATGACTATACATGTATTATATTCAAGAGTTTTATGTACCTAAAACTATACATAAAGAATGAATAAAATTTCCTACAATTAATAGGGTGAGGTGAAAGCGGAGAATGTTAGTCAAATATCATTTAGAGTCAGATAGCATGCGTTGAGAATGATGGTGGACCGATGCGATAATAATAGAGTTAACGCAGGAGCTAGTTGTTACTTCAGCATATCTAAGTATATTTACATACCTACAAACTTTGGGTTTGAGAAACCATCTTTTGATGTTTCGACACCACATTAATCTTATCTCTAAGACGCATGGTAAGTTTGCGTTAGCAAAAGATGAACTACATCTCTGAAACTCATCTAGTCTTGATAAATGCTAAAGATTAACCATCTAATCTCTCGAGCTAGACAGTCATGCTTGTTAAATTTGTTTGTCAGACAAAGCTATGCAAGCTAATGATATGCATTAATCAAGATGTAAACATATTTAATATTACTTACGAAAAACTAGCTTATAACATCTACTCATTCTATCATACAAGAAACATGGTGTAAAGTATTTAATATAGAAATGAATGGAAGATAATCGTCAATCGAACTTATATTGAGTAAATAAACCATTCTCTCAAATGTCATTAACAGAGTATAAGTAAGAAGGAGAGAAATGAAGAAAGAATAGAAATGGAAGACGTCAGGCCGCCACTGGCAATGTCTTGCTTCATGGAGGCTTGAAATGGTTGCTATCTGATACATAAATGGCATAGGGTGAAGGTTTCCACTCACTGAGAGATGACTCTGAAAATTCTCAGAATCCTTCTCACAGAAGAGCTTCAAATGGAGGCTGGTTATGGTGAGGGAGAATTTGTGTAGTGCTTTTGCTTCTTGAACTTCTTTTTCTATCTTCTTGAAAATTTAGAAACTTTGGGCTATTTATAGGTGTAAAAAAGGTGAATTCATGATGACCTGACACCTTTGCATTAAATTCCATACCCTGCTGCGCAGACTTTTCACATCTTCAACCCATTGCTTCTGCCATGATCTGATAACATGTAATCCTTTTGCATATTGACACGACAGCTATTGCCCAGGCGTCTGTATCTGCTTTTTTTTCTCAACGCACGGTCTTAACACCTAGGTTTTCACTTCTTTTATTCTCGTAGCATCTTCCTCTCTGGTACTTGGTTTATTTGTGCTTCTTTTATACTTAATTTTCGTTAAGAACAGAAAAGTTCATATTTTCTCAGGTATATTCTTTTGTAAAAGGTGCCAACGCATGGTAATACATATTACATAATTCAACTGCCAAAATCATGTGTTTAGCCCTAAAGTTACTCTAATTAATAAAATAGTGACTATAATAACTTGTATTTCTACAAGTTATCAACCACGGATAGGACAAAGCTTGCAGCTCCCATCGACCCTTGATCTTTGAATCACTCCACAAGCACGATCGATCAAGTCAAGCATGAATGATTTTGAACATGCAATCTAAACGCCATAGAATTGTAAAAGAAACATAGCACAAGGCTAAAAGAAAGTTCTAAGGCTATTTTACTACATTTTCAAATCTATTCCAAGTCTCCTTTTGTGAACAATTACATGGCATTATATAAGCCTCAAAATATAACCCTAGACATTCTATGAAGCATTTAAAATATTGTAACACTCATAATTAATGACCATAATCAGTCATGATCTAATTGTAACTTAAAAATACATAAAATGACTTAAAACTGAAAAATACATTTAATAAATACTATAAATCCGAGATTATCTCTTTTTTATTCATATTACATGCATTTGTAACCATCCAAGAGTATGACATCCCATTTGAAGTAGCTTGAAGTCTTTGTTCATTAAATGAAGTTTGATTCCTCATAAATTCCACTTGACTTCACATAATTGTTCTTCTTTGCTTAGTGTAAAACTTGCACAGCATGTATGGCTTATTCTTGATGTTCATATTGCATGATTGAGATTCATCCGTTCATATCATTCTCCCATTCTTCAATAAGATTCGTTATCGAATCTAAAAATATTGCTTAGAAGGAACATCGAAGTATTGGTGCAAATATTTACACTCTTAAGAAATAATCTATAAACTGGAATTTAGAACTTTGGAGTTATATTCTTAACTAATGGTTGGAAAATTTAATGTGCCAAATTATAACTGCCATATTTAATGTAAAACAACAAATTTTCAAAGTGTAACCTATGAGTTTGAACACCAAATGATAAAATTAATTACCATAAAAAATGAGATCCAATTGTAATATTTCAGATCTAACATGCTTTTGAGAAAGAAAAAACAACTTAAGAACAAATGCTCTTGCGGATAGCAATTTTTCTTCTCCTGACTGATTTTCGAAACACAAAAGTTTGATACTGAAGAAGTTGAATTTGAAGTCATCAACAAAAGAAATTTTGTAGATAAGACTCTGATCTAAAACTTTGAAGTTTACGAAAACATGAAAACACAATTAGATATGAGACTTTTTTTTCAAGTATCATAAAATAGACAGAAGACGAGATGAATAGAAAAAATAAGAAAACAGAAACAATGGAAACATATATTCGATCTAGAGCCTAAGCTCTGATACCAAATGATAAATAACGCTTAAGGATTTGGATCTAACAACCTTATTAACAAACAAGACCTTTAGATCTCAAACTCAAATACCCCAAATCAAGATGATATCAGCCCTTAAGAATGGCTAGATGACAGATTACTTAAACGATTGGTAAAACCACAGATCGGACAAATCTTGCAGCTCCCATCGACCCTTGATCTTTGAATCACTCCACAAGCACGATCGATCAAGTCAAGCATGAATGATTTTGAACTGCAATCTAAACGCCATAGAATTGTAAAAGAAACATAGCACAAGGCTAAAAGAAAGTTCTAAGGCTCTTTTATTACATTTTCAAATCTATTCCAAGTCTCCTTTTGTGAACAATTACATGATATTATATAAGCCTCAAAATATGGCCCTAGACATTCTATGAAGCATTTAAAATGTTGTAACACTCATAATTAATGACCATTATCAACCATGATCTAATTGTAACATAAAAATACATAAAATGACTCAAAACTAAATACATTTAATAAATACTATAAATCTGAGATTATCTTTTTTTATTCATATTCCATGCATTTGTAACCATCCAAGAGTAAATGACATCTCATTTGAAGTAGTTTGAAGTCTTTATTCATTAAATGAAGCTTGATTCTTCTTAAATTCCACTTGACTTCACATAATTGTTCTTCTTTGCTTAGTGTAAACTTGGACAACATGTATGGCTCATTCTTGATGTTCATATTGCATGATTGAGGTTCCTCCGTTCATATCATAGTATAAAAATACTATGTAAGTGATTCCATCATAAGGAACCTTCATGCACAATCACACACATCATACTTGCATGCTCATATAACCTAACCTAACATATAGATCATGGGACAACCTAACTGAACTTATTTTCACTTGTTTGCATATCCTTACATACAAATTCATATCCTTGATTTGACGTCATGTTATATGAAATACCCATACCATAACCATCAATTCTACATGTAATATTTGCAAGGTAATTGCTTAGGGATGGCAAAAAAACCCACAGGGTCGGGTCCCCGACCCGATCGAGTCAGGGAATCCCCAGTTTGACTGGGGATGGGGTCAAATCGGGGTCATTACCCTGGTACTCGTCTAGAGATGGGGCGGGGATTGGGAGGGTATCCCTGCCCCGACCCCGATTAATCCCCAACCTCGCGAGTTAATTTCCCTCTCTCAGCCTCGCTCTCTCTCTCAGTCTCGCTCTCTCTCTCTCTCTCAGACTCTCTCTTTTAGTCTCACTCTCACTCTCTCTCTTAGTGTCGTACTTTCGCTCTCTCTCAACTCGCGAGGAATAGAGCCCCCACGGGAACCCGTCTCCCTGACAGGGAATCCCCGCAAATAGGCGGGGACAGAGACACCCCACCCGCCCTGCCCCGCCTCGGCCCCATTGCCAACCCTATAATTACCCCTTATAAATACTATTAACATGAACTAATTTTGTTTCCTAGGCCCAGCCATAGCGGAAACCATACTTATTATATCATGCACAGCTACATAACATAACTACTTAATTTGAGTATTTCATGCATAACATATTCTTACTTAATTCCATGATACATAAGACTGCTAACTAGACTTCAATGCAATGTAACACACAATGATGGCATGATTAACCTAAACATGTATTATTAGCCAACATGCTAACATAAATCATGAGGAGAAAAATAATTTTTACACACATAATATGCTAACATAAACCATGGAAAATTTACACACTATAACATGGTTTCTTAAACATTAATTAAATGTCACAAATCAACAAGATTCCATCAAACATATATAAAATAATCATAATATAAATCAATCATAATCAATAATCAAATTCAAACATTCAACACTTCACAATTCAAGAAAACAGTTTAATGGATAATTATTTATAAAAGTAAAAAACAACCATAAACCATAAATCACATATATACTTAATGTGCACTTTAAGTGTTAACTGCAAGTGTACGGGTCAAGTTATAATATAAGACGATAAAGTCTGAATATCGTTCCACGGAGGATCCAATTATGAAGGGTTATGTTACTTAGTTATTTGAAAATTAAATCAATTTTATTTGAGGATTGGAATTCAAGTTGTGAATTTTCGAACATATAAACTAAATAAGTAAATAAAGTAAGAAACACAAGAGTTAGAGAGTTCTAGGGTAATGAATCCTTGTTTATTTCATCATGCAATATTCTAGAGTTCATGGAATTTATTGTAATTCATATGCTTAAGTCTAGAAACTTAATTTCAAGTTATTTTCTCTCAAAAACAACTTTTTCTCATGCAACTCAATTGATTACTAATCTCTTGAAATCAATACAAATTACATGACATTAAGAATAGTCTTTAGCAACTTTTACTATTAACCTAACTATTTTCATGATAGATTAACAACAATTCTTTGTTATAGATCTAGTTAAACAAACAACCTTTCAATTATACATTTAACCTAACATTCAAACATGGTCATTCAACAAGAATTGAAGCACAATAACAAAGAAAAGCATAATCATTATAACAAAACCATGAATAGTCTATAATATCAACATGACTTTATAAACAAATCATCAAAACCCTAAAACTAAAGAGTTTAGCCACTCATAGCTTGAAGCAACATGTTCAAACAATATAAACAAAGAAAGAGTGTAAAGAAAGAGAAACTTTACTGAAAAGAGGCTCTTAATTGAGGCAGCACCGTTACAATCTCCTTGGCTTTCACGTCGGAACTCGAACAGCACTATGACTCTTTCTCAAACTCTTTTCCTCTTCTTTGCAGCTAACTCACTCTTTGAACTCTCTAATGAACTTTCACTCAATTCTTTTCTTCTTGTGTCTCTTGGTCTGTAAATTGGTGATTAGGGCTACTGGAAACCCTCTTATTTATAGAATTGGCCACCCAAAATTCTTTCCAAAAATACCAAATTTTAAATTTGGAAAGCTAGCGTCGTGACGCTGGTCAATGGTGTCGTGAAGCTGACTAATATGGAAAGACGGCACCGCTGCGCTTCTGGATAGCGCCGCGACGCTAATGCTGTGTTTGAAGCAGATTGAACGATCGGGAAGAAGTGTCGCGGCGCTGCCCTATTTTTGGCAAATGTGTATTATTCTTCTCTTTTTCACTGGATTCTGGCTCGATTTTGATCTTTTGGCTTTCACTTCTAATTTTCTTCATTTTGACATGAAAACCACTAGCAAACAAGTGAAATCTAATATAAACTCCCTTAATTTGAGAGAATAGAAAGCATTTTTCAAGTGATTTTCAATATTGTAAACAATTAATTAGTAACATATGGTGGAAGCTACTTACGAGTAATCATACAACTATACAATTGAACAACACAATAATAAAACACACAATTCGGTAATTTAATTATAATAGCATCAACTTACCTCAAGCTTGAAATCTAAATCCTTTATGAGATTCCTATATAACATTTATCATGATTTTAATTATTTTTTAACAAATTAAATTTAATTTCCTAAAGGGAACTCATTAGCTAGCTAAGTATACTAATTTATCTTGCTAACCTATACTACATATTAATTTTCATAGTTATCATTACTAATAAAATTATTAAATAAATCTCATAACTTAATCTTTTAAGTGATCTTATGAGCCTCTAACCTATACATAAAAATGCATGAAGATTAGCTGTAAATTTTAAGATTAATGAAAGAAATTCAAAACTCGAGTAATAGTATTTTTACCAAAATTTAGATCTATAAAAAATAAATTATAAATATTAATTTTAATGTGTTAAACATACTTTTTGGATAATCCTAAGCTATTGATCATGATTTCAAAGTTTCATAGCCAACGTATTTTAATTTTGACATCAAACAAGCTAAAACTAGAAAGATTGCATAACCCAAAAAAACACAATTTAAACTAGTTTTAGGGATTGTTTTGAACCATTTTCATTCTGATTTTCAAACCTAAAATAAACATCTTAAGATATAAATAGCACTAAAAAAACTCGTAGGTTTGCTAAGAACAATGCCTAAGGAAAATTGAAAGCTAGAGAGAATTGTCCTTACCGTTTGATGCGTTTTCCTTTCTACCGTAATGATGGGTGGAGGAAACCTTAAGTAACTAAGGCTTGAATACCTTAGAAAAGAAGTATGGACATACTTAGGGTCTACAAAAATGAATAGAGAAAGATTCACTACAAAAGGAGATTGAAAAGGGGTTTTTCTTACCGATTCAACGCTACCGTTGAACAAGCTTGTGAAATCTAACAACATCACTTGAAACAACTTTTAATACATAATATTCTCTCTAAGAAGTGCGATTTACAGCACTAGGATGGGGGTTAGAGAAGAAAATTTCAGATTTCTTTAGGCTCTCTTGAAGAACTAAAGAAAGAGCACTTGGGAAACTTAATAGACAATGTTTTTGGAAAGTGAGCAAACCTCTTTTTCTCCCACCTCCATGCATGCATGACCAAGAAATCCTAAAATGGGAACTATGAGTTTGTATCTTTTTGAATGTAGGATAAAGCTGAAAGAAACCACTCAAAGGACAAAAAGAAAACGTAAACGTAAAGTTATTCATATTACACAATTCAACTACTAAATTCATGCATTTATCTTCAATATTACTTCAATTATTCCAAATAAAGATTACAATAACTTGTATTTCTACAAGTTATCACACCCTCAAATTTAGAATAATGTTTGTCCTCAAGCTTTTGTTTAAAGATTTATTGAAATCCACAACTCGAATATGTGCAAAAAGCTTAATCCCTCAACATGCTTTCGGGTTTTAGATTTATATCAACAATCAATTGACTACACAAAGTTCTTTTTCAATCAACACCTAGAAAATATTTCCTAAATTTAGATGCAGCAAGCTTAATACTCAAAATACCCTTACTCATTTCCAACCATTCTTATTTGTTATTTCGATAATATGCTTTTGAGTTCATTTCCATAAAACTTCTCTTTATGACATTTTTATTTATAGCTAAATTTTAGTAGTTATTGGACATGCGTTGATTCGGGCTACCCACCTTCGTTTTAACATACAAACAATAGGGTGTATGGAGCAGCCAACATTGAGCAGGTACCCTTCACAACTTAGCTCTTATCACGCTTATTTTTTATTTCAATGCGTTGATAGTAGAGCCGTGTATTTATTTTCACTGATCTTGGATACTCACCTCCATTTTGACATACCAACTATGGGTACATGGAGGTAGCTAACACCGAGCAAGACTCATTCTCAACTCAACTCTTAACATGCTAATTTTATGTGTTGACAGTCGAGTTGTTTGTCCAAAAATTTGTTATGAATATTTCTTTTGACATTAAGAGATTTTTATGAATTTTGAACGCATTGGCTCAAACCTCTCCCACCCATAAATTTTTTAAGGCAGCAAGGTCCTTATTGTTGAAATCAACTTATGAGATTAACTTAGAAAAAAATTCATAAAAGAGGTTTGAGGTAAAGCTTGCACGCATATTTAATTCAAGAAATATTTCACTAAACGTAATATTTAAAGGCTTTTGAGTTAATCTTTCATTTATATGAATCTAAGGTTAAATAGCATAATTTTTATCATTGAGATTTGATGCAGACACGAAAACAAGGCCGGGAACAATAAAGCAAGAAATAAACATAAACGACAAGCGAAAGAGTAAAAATAGAAGATAATTGTATGAACTTGCTCATGTTTTGATGTAGTATGTACAATGCGTTTACAAAGAAGTATGTTTACAAAAGGATAATAAAATACATGGAAACCAAAATTGACAACACCCCACAAATTTAGTTCCTCCCTATGTTGTCGTCATTGTTGTCCGCAAGGGGAGGATTAGGATCATTGAATGGAAGAGGTTGTTGGAGAGAAGGAGGAATGGTAGGTGCTGGAAAGCATTAGATGAACACTTAGTAGATGTAATTCATAAGTGTTCGAAATTGCTCATCCTAACGCTGAGCTTGGCGTTGAACAAAACTCCAAAGCTCCACTTGCTATTGCGCTATTTGTGCTACTTGCTGTGCCAACTCTTCATTCCTTTGAATGAGATGCGCCTTTTTGCATTGGACCTCATTCAAATCTACCATGATGGGGCGAAGGAACCCATCATCCAAGTACCGGAGCAAGTCGTCGAGCTCCCTTGCAACATGTTGCTCAGTTGATGCGTAGGTCAAGTTCTAGGGAGGTGGTTGTGGGCACGTGTTCTGCTCTGCGTCTGCCAGCTGGTGAAAGGTTTGTGAAGTGCTACGGTTGTGGCTGGCAGGGTCTTCAATATTTGGTGGACTTGGTAAATTTGAAGGTTGGTTTTGGGGTTAAGGCGAGGAAAAATTTTGGGGCATTAACTCCTCAGGTTCCAGAGTCAAGGTTGGCTCAACGGGTGGTGGAGGTGGAGTTAACTCTCTAAGTGTGGGTTCATGAGGCGGGGAGAGGGTCAACTCAAGGTAAGGTGTGTTGGGTTTTATGCCCTAAAACTCGTAGATTGTAAATGTAATTATTTAACTTTCATTAAATCATTAATAAAGAGTTATTGATTTGTTACTTCAATAAGCGTTATTGATTGTTTTTGTTAGTTTTGTCTTAATAACCCTAAATCCAATAAACTAACATCTTAGGCTGTTTTATGAGTCTTGAACTATATGTGGGGACATATGGAGATCAATGTTCAAGATACAATCTAAAGGGTCTATAGTATAGAGATAAGGTTGGGTACCTTATCTTGGGGACACTATGGAAACGGCCCACTTTGTATTTGATACAAACGCAATGATCTAACGCGTTTGTGTAGGTGACATGCGAGTAGGGGTATCCAATGCAATGAATTTGCATAAGACCGGACAACGAAATAGTAATCACTAGATGTAACCCCGTTGAATAGTTAGGTTTTTATTTCAATAGGATGACCTAGGCAACTTAGTCTTAATCCTGAGTATATTATGAACTCCTGTCCACGAGGGATTGTCCTTTGATTTGTATGAGTGAGAATGGTCGTTTGCCGACTCAATATGCCTACCATCTTGGGGACAAGATCGAGTGGGGAGTTGGGACATAATTATACAAGATGGAATTCACTCATTCCCATTTTTAGGGTAAGTAGATAAGTGTTCCCTTAAGTGGTGTCTCCGGGACTTGAACAAAGGGCCCTACCCTCTCACTAGCCCGAAAGGGGTTTCTACTTAATGGTTGGACCATAAACAGGTTGTTCATTAGAGGAGCATCGGTACTTAAGGATTTAAAAGTAACCGAGGAGTAAAACGGTAATTTGACCCAGCTGGTGTTACGAACATTTGTGAAGGACTAAGTTGTTATTATTGGTCTATATCCATGGACACAGAAATAAATATGTAGTGAGAAGAGTGCAGCTGTGGGTCTTTAGTGGAATGTACCCATAGTTAACGAATATTGATTAATGTGGTTAATAACGAATATTGATTAATGTGGTTAATGAGTTTAGCCAATTAATCTCATAACGTTGGAGCTTCTGATCTGTAGGTCCATAAGGTCCCCTTGCTAGCTCACTACGGACCAACAAGGATCAACTATGCTGAAAGAAAATTTTAAAATGTTCAAATTTATGAGGGAAAATATTAATTATCTTGGATACAATTAATTGCATAATTTATTATAAATTTAATTTGAATGTGATTCAAATTATAACTTTATAATATGGAGAATTAATTTATTTGAATATGATTCAAGTAATTAATTAATTATTTGGATAAAATCCATATAAATAAATAGAGGGAGAATTAATTAATTAATTTGAATTAGATTCAAATAATTAATTATTTAAGTTGGATGAGATCCAAATTAAAGATTCTCCAGAAAATAGATAGAGGGACAATAATTAATTGATTTGAATTGGATTCAAATAATTAAATAAGATTTAATATGAGATATTATTTGAGTTGATATTCATTAATATTGGATATTATTAAATATTTGATTTAAAATCCTTGCATAGGGATTATCGTAATAGAATTAAGAGTAATCCATAGAGTTCTATGAATAGGGCCCTTGGGAGGCTTCTTACAACACAACACACTCTCGTAGAGAATAATCTCTACGATTACTTTAAAAATCTTCACTTACTAATTCTCCCAATTTTCCTAGAAAAATTCTAAGAAAACTCTTCTTCCCATTCTTTCAAAGAAGTGGTTCCCACAAACCGGATCCTTGCCAGAGTCATAGCGAGGAATATCTCTTTACAAAGAGAAGCTATCAGTTTGAGAATTATAGATTGGCAAAGGTATGATTTTCTTTACCTTTTGTATTTTTAATTCTTTCAATAAATCAAAGACACGATCACACGCTTCCACGGGGATTCAATTCCCTTCAATTGGTATTAGAGTCAATCTTTGATTCTTGATTTGAATTAAAAATCTTGTATGGTGGGTGTTTTAATTGTTCTTATATGAGATATGTGAAGGTTTGCAAAATTGATTGTTTAGGCATATTTAGGCATTACATTTTAAAGTTATGATTGAATCAATTGTAAAACTCTCAAGGGTTAGGGTTTTCTTGTAAACTTTTTGATGTAAAAGTGCTGTAAATTCTTGAAAAAAAAACGTTGGTTTTCCCGAAATATTCAAACCTGGAAAATCTGAAATTTTTTCAAATTTGGAAATTCTGCTTTGCGTCATCTATTGTGCGTCATCAAAACATCTAGCAGATTTCATCAAAGCATGTGCAGCTGGAATATCAAAGGATTTAATTTAGGTGTTTCAAATCCTAAATTTTGATAGCTAAAGAAGAAATTAAAGACCAAGATATGTCTTGAAAAGTCAAATTATTGTAATTTTATTTTTTTCCTTTAATTTCTAGGATATGCCAAATATGTCGGTCAATTTTGCTTTATTTAATTTAATTATGCTTGTGATGTATGTTTTAAATTAAATTGATTGTTGCATAAAGTATGCCATTTAGATTAAAATCCCACCATAGGTTAAGCATGTTCATGCATTTTAGTATATTATAAATGTTATAATATATGGTTTTAATGCATGATAATAATTTCATGAGTTACTTAATGTATGTTGATATATTAAATATATGAAATTGGAAAAGCATGATGTCACACCCCCTCCCGGATTATCCTCCAAATCCCGAGAAGAGATGTAAAGACAGCAATCTTGACTCCTCTGTAAGGTTCACTGTCCAACCATTTTTACTTTAAGGCGTCCCAGACGAGGTTCTTGCGTAGGCAAGGCATCCCAAACTCGTTCGCTACCTGGAAAATTAGAAAAATAGAGAACGTGAGCTAAAGCCATGGAAAACGTGAGCTAAAGCCCCATGAGTGACAAGTTTTGTAAAATGAGCTTTTGTTATAAAACAGGCATGTTACATTTGTACACATAAAACAAGGATTCAACATAATAGTTCAACCAAACATATTTTCCACAAACTTAACATTTCATAATCCAAACCAAATCGTATCGAATCGTTTTCCTTTATAATTAAATAGAAACCGTTTGGTTTCTCAATCTTTTCCCTTAATTGAGGCGGAGCAAGACTCAACACTCTCAACGTCGAAAACAACCTTAGTTGGGGGTGGAGCAAGGCTCAACACACCCAACGTCGAAATCATCCATGGCTCGATGCAGAGCAAACTCGACGCACCAGCCAAATTAACCTCTATGTGCACATAGGAATATGACGGGTTGCCCAAGTACTTTCTCCATGTCCTTCAGTACTGGGTCTCGGGGAAACTCACGTGCCTTCTCATGTCCTTGAGCACTGAGCCTCCTCTAAAACATTTTAGAAACCCGTTCACATAAATAGTTCATTTGAGAATCCTTTCGTAGAAAATCATACAGATCTTTAATCAATAACATTTCATTAAAATGCATTCAAACAACTTAGAAAACATTTAACATGCCTTGTGAACAATAAATCAAACATTATGCTTTCTAAAACAATTTATCGCAAACCATATCTTATAAGAATATTTTCAATAAAAATCGGTTTGAAGGAGAAAGGTGTCACTCACAATTTATCCTTAGGCCTCGAGCTGATTATGTGCCTTTCCGAGCTCTTCTTGGCCTGTAAATACACATTCCTCACGTTATGCTTTCCTTAACTTTTCTTTACGTGTTTGTACGCATAATTAGACTCTGATCCTAAATCATCACTGAGTCTCCCCTTTCCAAAGTGATGTAATAAGTAAGATTTGCGTTATTAGCAAGATAGCTAGCGATATTTCATATTCCCAGCTAGACTACTAGCGAAGCTACAACTTGACATATTACTAGCGACACTAGGTTGAGCGGAACTAGCGTGATTTTACCTGAGGAGCGATACTAGCGATACTCAGCGAGTTTTGTGAGACGGAATGCTCCCTTGTGTCTCAGCGACACTCGTCTCGCTACCTGGCCTTCTCTACTCAGCGATACCCGCTCCTCAGCGGCACCCAATAACCGAGATTTCTTCCTTTCCTTTTGCTCTTGCTCCTATCTGTTAAAAGTCATACATCCTGACAGATTTAGAACTTCTTCTCTTCTACAAACTTGTAGAGAAATGAGTTTCGCAGGTTACCTCAAAATTTCAAGACTTAGCTCCCTTTCGTTCCCCAGCTATCCAAAATTACTTTGCGTTGCTCTAGCTCGCACAACAATTCGGTAACTATTGCTTTTATCTAAAATTTTATATATTTAACTTCAGTTTCAGCTCTTCCATCCTTCTCAAGAATTGTTAAGGATTTTGTTAGCTTACTGACCTTAAAATTTCAGCCTTAGACTCGATCTCTTCGATCCACTCTACTCCAAACATCATGCGTCGTCCAGTCCGTGCGTCCACGAACAACGTTCTGTTCCGCTTAAATTTTAACACCAACACGAGTAGATTCCCGTCCAAAATCCACCGGGACACCCACTTCTACTTCCCTTTGTAGTTCGTCTGAAAAGGGAAACCGACTCAAGTTCTCGAAGTGTCTAAAATGATTAAATATTTAATTCATTTTCCTTTATATATATAACACCGACTTAAGCTCTCGAAGTGTCCAGAATGATTGAATATTAATTTATTTACTTTTATATATACCACCGACTTAACCCTCCAAGGAAGGCTGGCGCACTGGGTTCTCATTTCTTACTTCAACGCAAGGCACCATAACGCCACCTACCCTAACGCCTTCATCAATCAACCACACTCAACGCGTGGCGCCCTCAACGCCTCTTATCTTCAGCGCATACCACGACCAACTACACTACTGCCTCCAATGCATAGAAGCCACAGCTCATGACAACCTTACCAACGAATGGTAAGCTAAGAACGTTCCTTCCCCCGCCAACGCGGCGACTGCTTCAGCTCACACCACCATTCGTGATTTCACCTTCAACGCATAGTCGCACTATTATAAACCAGTGCTAACATAATGCCACTAGGCGCCAATGGCAGACGCGCTATACTATGCGTTGGTACCTTATCGCATCATACCATGCATCCAACTCTCCTTTATGTTCATAACAATTAAATCCTGCTCACGTTCTTCTTCTATGCGTTGGTCCTCATGCGTTTAACTTTACCATGTAGTGCCTTAATCCTGACCATGCGTCCACCATGGTCCTTTATTTCCTTTTTCTTCAACCTCTATAACGCATTGGTTTAAAGTTGGGTGTGACACATAATGTATGACATTAATTAAATAAATATAAATAATTATATTTATTGATGTTTTGTTAATGCTTGATTGATTTTCATGATTTATTTAATATAAGTGTTATATTTTAAATGAAAATCAATTTGCATTGAGTATGATACATCCATAGAATAATATAATTGTTATATTATGTCATGAAATGCATTTAATATGGTTGGTTAATTAACTAGAATTTAATTGTTAATTAATTAAACCATAGAAAGCATGCTATAGGGCTAATAATTAAAATTCATAATAGTTATAAAATTTATGATTAATAACTGTTAACCTATAATTAAGAATTGCATGCAAACATAAGATCTTAGGAAATTGGTTTTAAATTGTTTAAAATTAATTTAGACCTAAGATCACATTAACTCTAATAATATTAGAATTTTGTCTTACTTTGTTTTAAAATAGTTTTAAAATATGACTAAGTAGGACAAATAGGACTTTAGATTATAAGGGAACTCTACTATTTATATTGTCAAGACTGGGGTATTTAAGTTAACGGTTTACAGAACACCTCCTAACTGGGAACTGAATTGGAACCTAAGTTGAATTATCCTAAGACCTATTAGTATGAATTGTCGCTGATTTAATTAACCTAGAACATTAGTGTAAAGACCTTTTATAAGGGTTATAATAGGCATAGACTTAGATAGATTCACTTAGCCGAATTTATCTAAGTTAAATAACCCTAAGATAAGGTAGGACATTTTAGTGGGAGGAAAAATACCAAACGAGATGTTTATATCAAGTTTTGCTCCTACGTCCCTGATTATTCACACCGTGAGATCCATACTCGGCTTCGTGTCACCTTGGGAGCGGCCTCCCTTCGGAAAGTGTTTGTATGCTTCAATAACAAGGTGAATGGGAAAATGTCTATAGTAAGTGGAAGCAGGACGCGTGTCACTGTATCCCTCGGTCTCCAACCCTAGGTCGCACCGTAAGATTCTTATGATCCACCTGCGTGTCATCCTAGCACGACCATCCCTTCGGAGTGCCTGATCATAGGTTTCGAAACACTGCAAACTCCTGAAAAGGATAAGTTCACTTAGGTTAATTACTAACAATTGTCTTTCCTAACGGTAGCTTGTTGGTGTGTACCTCTGGGATCTGAAAATGGGAGGGTTACACTTATAGGAATGAGTTAAGAGTTAACAAATCCTTAACCAAACAACGGTAGCTAATGTCTATAGGAATATGAGTTATTCTGGCATTAGAATTAGCTGAGAATTGTCTCATTTCAAAGGAGGAGTGACTGATCACCCTTCGGTGGCTATTGCTTTAAACCTCTGAAGCATCGTTGCAAAAACTAAATCAATAGTTTATTAGAGTTTCTTTGATTGCTTGTTTTTGCTGAATCAATTGGAATACTTACAATTTTGTTTGCTTGTGTAATAGGTTAAGGCAAAGATAACTAAAACGGTTAATTATTTATAATTCAGCATGTCTTCTTCAATCGTCACATTGCTTAAAAATGAAAAACTAACTGGTGAAAACTACGCAACGTGGAAATCTAACCTGAATACAATTCTAGTTATATATGATTTATGGTTTGTCTTAATGGAGGAGTGTCCTCCTATCCCCTCTCATAATGCATCCCGATCTGTTAGGGATGCATATGATCGTTGGATAAAGACCAATGATAAGGCCCGAGTCTATATCTTGGCAATTTTGTCTGACGTACTCAATAAGAAACATGAGGCCATGATGAATGCACAACAGATCATGGAGTCCCTCTAGGAAATGTTTGGACAACCGTCCTCACAAATCTGGCCCTCAAGTACGTTTATAATGCACGTATGAAGGAAGGCCAATTGGTGGGCGAACATGTTCTCAACCTGATGGTCCAATTCAACGTTGTTGAAATGAACGGCGTGGTCGTTGATGAGTAGAGTCAGGTGTCTTTTATTCTAAAATCTCTTCTGAAGAGCTTTCTCCAATTTCGCAACAATGTGGTTATGAATAAAATTGTGTACACCATGATAACCCTCCTGAATGAGTTACAGACTTATCAGTCTCTTATGAAAAATAAAGGACTGATCGATGGAGAGGCAAATGTTGCCCATTTCCCACTAGGGTTCATCCTCTGGAACTAAGTCAACCTTCATTTTCTGATTCTAAGAAGATCTAGAAAAAGAAAGGAGGAAATGGGAAGGCTACCGCTGCTAGGAAAAACAAGAGTAAGACCAAGGTAGCTGACAAGGGCAAGTGCTTCCACTGCAATGTGGATAGTCATTGAAAACGCAATTGCCCTAAATACCTTGCTGAGAAGAAGAAGAAAAAAGTAGGTAAATATGATTTACTTGTTTTAGAAACTTGTTTAGTGGAAAATGACTACAATGCCTAGATACTTGATTTGGTTTCCACTAATCACGTTTGCTCTTCTTTATATGGAATTTGTTCTTTCTAGCAGCTCGAGGAGGGTGAAATGACGCTCAAGGTTGGAATGAGAGACGCAATTTCAGCTCGTGCAGTGGGAGCTGCAAAGTTGTTTTTTGGAAATAGATTTTTATTTTTAGAAAATCTATATATAATTTCTAAAATAAAAAGGAACATAGTATCTATTTCCTGTTTAATTAAACAATTGTACTCAGCTATTTTGAAAAATGGTGTACGTATTTGTTCTGCTAAATTAGAAAACAACTTATATGTGTTAAGACCAATTGAAGCAAAAACATTTTAAATATGAGATGTTTAAAATTGCTAATACTCAAACTAAAAGGCAAAGAATTTTTCTCAGTAACAATAGTACCTATCTTTGGTATTTGAGATTAGGTCACATAAATCTCGATAGGATTGGGAGATTGGTAAAAAATGAACTTCTAAATGAGTTAGAAGACAATTCATTACCTCCATATGAATCTTGTCTTGAAGGTAAAAGGACTAAAAAATCTTTTAATAGAAAAGGTTATAGAGCCAAAGAACCTTTAGAACTAATACATTCGGATCTCTGTGGTCCAATGAATGTAAAAGCTCGAGGAGGGAACGAATACTTCATCTTTTTTATAGATGATTATTCAAGGTATGGTTACTTATACCTAATGGAACATAAGTCTGAAGCACTTGAAAAGTTCAAGGAGTATAAGGAAAAAGTTGAAAACCTGTTAGGTAAAACAATTAAAACACTGCAATCTGATCGAGGTGGAGAGTAAATGGATTTAAGATTCCAGGACTATTTGATAGAACATCGAATCCCATTCCAACTCTCAGCACCCGGTACACCTCAGCAAAACAATGTATCAGAAAGGAGAAATAGAACCTTGTTAGACATGGTTCGTTCTATGATGAGCTATGCTCAATTGCCTAGCTCATTTTTTGGGGTATGCAATAGAGACTGCAATTCATATCTTGAACAATGTTCCCTCGAGGAGTGTTTCTAAAATGTCTTTTGAGTTATGGAGGGGACGTAAACCTAGTTTGCACTACTTCAGAATTTGGGTTGTCTTGTACATGTGCTAGTGACAAATCCTAAGAAATTGGAACCTCGTTCAAGATTATGTCAATTTGTTAGTTACCCTAAGAAAACGAGAAGTGGTCTCATCTTTGACCCACAAGAAAATAAAGTGTTTGTATCGACAAACGCTACATTCTTGGAAGAATACCATATGAGAGATCATAAACCATGAAGCAAAATGATATTAAATGAAGTTACTGAAGAGTCAACAAGAGTTGTTGATGAGACTGGTCATTCGTCAAGAGTTAATGAAGAAGCCAGTACTTTTGGTCAGTCTCGTCCTTCTCAATCGTTGGGAATGTCTCGACGCAGTGGGAGGGTTGTATCACAACCTAACCATTACTTGGGTTTAACTGAAACTCAGTTCGTCGTACCAGACGATGGTGTTGAGGATCCATTGTCCTATAAACACGCAATGCATGATGTAGACAAGGACCAATGGATCAAAGCCATGGATCTTGAAATGAAGTCTATGTACTTCAATTCAGTATGAGAACTTCTAGATCCAGCTGAAGAGGTTAAACCCATAGTGTGTAAATGGATCTATAAACGAAAGAGAGATATAGCTGGGAAGGTACAGACCATCAAAGCTAGATGATAAGCACTTGAAAAGTGCTTTCTATTCTCTCAAATTAAGGGAGTTTATATTAGATTTCACTTGTTTGCTAGTGATTTTCAGGTTAAAACGAGGAAAATTAGAAGAAACGACTAAAAGATCAAAACCGAACAAGAATACGGCGAAAAAGAGTTGAAAACCAAAAAGGTCAAATTTTGGGGATAGCGCCGCGGCGCCGAGACGGTGCTGACACATCAACGCATGGTTCTGGACGCAGAGTAGCATTGCGGCGCCAAGATGGCGCTGCCTCGACGCATCCTTGCTAAAACGCATTCTAGCGCTACGACGCTTAGACGGCGCTGCCATGACGTTAAAACCCGAGAGCAATATTTCTGAAATGCATTTTAGCGCTACGACGCTTGAACAGCGCTGCCGCAGCGCTAAAACCCAAGAGCAAACTTTTTTCGGATGCAGCCCTAGCGCCGCGGCGCCAGCTTTCCTTAATTGAAAAATCTGTATTTTTGGAAAATTTTGGGCGGCCAAACTCTATAAATTTGGATGTTTCTAGCAGTCCAATTCATTGAGAAAACTCAAGGCAAAGCAAGGAAGTTGCAGACCTAAAGAGATACAAAAAGGAGAGAATTAAGTGAGGATTTAAAGAGTGAGTTAGTTGCAAGGAAGAGGAAAAGAGTTTGAGATAGTCTTGGTGCCCTTCGAAGTTCGACGTGAGAGCCAAGGAGATCGAGACGGTGCTACTTCAATCAAGAGCCTCTTTTCAGTAGAGTTTCCCTTTCTTTACACTCTTTCTTTGTTTATTTTTCTTAAACATGTTGCTTCAAGCTATGAGTGGCTAAACTCTTTAGTTTTAGGGTTTTGATGAATTGTTTATGAATTTATGTTAATTGTGTAGACTCATGGTTTTGTTGGAATGATTATGCTTTTCATTGTTATTGTGTTTAATTCTTGTGGATTGGCCATCTTCACATGTTAGGTTAGATGTATGATTGAGAAATTGTATGTTTAACTTGATCTATAACAATGAATTATTGTTAATCTATCACGAGAGTAGTTAGGTTGACAATAAAAGTTGCTAAAGACTATTTTTAATGCCATATAATTTTGTATTGGTTTTAAGAGATTAATAATCAATCAAGTTGCATGAGAAAGGGTTGTTTTTTTAGAGAAAATAACTTGGAATTAAGTTTCTAAACTTACGCATATGAATTGCAATAAAATCCATGAAATCTATAATTTTGCATGATGAAATAAACAAGGATTCATTACTCTAGAACTCTCTTTGACTCTTGTGTTTCTCCCTTTGATACTTTCCTTACTCGATTTCTATTTTTCCATAACTCATAATATTTAATTTCAATCCTTAAATAAAATTGATTCAATTCTAGAATAGCTAAGTAACTTAAACCTTCCCAATTGGATCTCCAGTGAAACGATATTCGGACTTAACCGTTTTATATTATAACTTGACCCGTACACTTGCGGTTAACACTAAAAGTGCGCATCAAGTTTTTGGCGCCGTTGCCGGGGATCCAAAAAACGGTTTTTGTTATTTAATATTCATTAGAATTGATAGATCTTAATTTGAGGTGTATATTATTTGATCGTTTTGTATAATTTTTTATTTTTTTATTTTATTTTATATTATTTCCTTATTTTATTTTATTTGTTATCTTTTGTTTATTTTGTCGGTTTATGCCTCGAGATAATACTAATATTCTCCCTCTTGATACCGAGATTGAAAGTACGTGTAGAAGAAACCTAAGGGTTCAACACAATCACATCGAGGAGATGGCGGAAGAGATACCAAAGGCAATTCGGGACTACTTCCAACCGACATTACCGGCAAATCAACCCGACATTATGAATGTACCCATCAACGTCAACAACTTTAAGTTGAAACCGGGGTTGATCCACATGGCTAGAGAGCTAGCCTTTAGAGGAAGAACCAATGAAGATCCTCACAAGCACTTACGATCTTTCTTAGAAATATGCGGAACGGTAAAGATGAATGGTGTTTCTAACAATGCAATTAAACTAAGACTTTTTCCTTTCTCTTTACAGGACCGTGCTAAGGATTGGTTGGAAACCATACCTCCGGATAGCATCATAACGTGGGAGATCTTAGCTCAAGCTTTCTTGAACAAATATTTTCCACCGGCTAAATCTCAAAGACTAAGGACGTAGATTGGAACATTCAGCCAACTTGAGGATGAACAATTATTGGGTGCATGAAAAACTAGAAAAAAAAAATGAGAATAAGGCACACTTTTTATGCTACATTTTTTTTATAAAATTCTCAATATACCCTTGTCATTTGAAGCTCGTGCATGAAATTCCAACTATTACTTCCTCAATTAATTGACATCCTCTTCTTCATCGGCTTCTTCATCTTTATCGATCACTGTTTCAAGTCCGCTTCTTTTTTTCTTCCTCATCATCAGCTGCTTCTTCCTCTTTATCGATCGGTGTTTCAGGTCCGCTTCTTTTTTTCTTCCTCATCGTCAGCTACTTCTTCCTCTTTATCGATCGGTGTTTCAGGTCCGCTTCCGCTTCTTTTTTTCTTCCTCATCGTCAGCTGCTTCTTCCTCTTCCTTCTTCTTGTTTTTCTTCTTCTTTTTATTCTTCTCCGTCGCCAGCCAATTCTTATTTTTCTTCTTCTTCTCCATTGCCGCCTGATTCTTCGTTTTTCTTCTTCATCTCCATCACCAGCTGGTTCTTTTTTCTTCTTTTTCTCCATCGTCGACCAATTATTCAAGAGCAAGAGAACGAAGATAAGAGTGATTGCGAGTGAGGAAAGAAAGCGAGAGCAAAAGAGATAAGAGTGATTGTGAATGAGGAAAGGAAGCAAGAGAAAGAGCGATAAGAGTGAAACAAAATATCAACAAACACTATCACTGTGATAGACATTGATAGAGTACTATAAAACAAGAAAGATTACAGCAGAGTTTTCTTTACTGGATTAGAGAGTGATAGACTTCTATCATTGTCTATCAATTCTATCATTGTCTATCCTTGATAGACCGCGATAGACTACTATCTATCACTAACTATCAGGATAGATAGTGAAACTTCGAGCGACTCTCTCGCTCTTTCTTTTTCTTTTCGTTTTTCTTCAACGGGTGGTTAATTAAATCGGGTACTCGACTAGATTTTTTGTTTTTCTTTTTCAGCAATGTATTTTTTTTAAATTTCACATTGGTTGTAGTGGGCTTGTGGTCTCGGTAAATTTTTCTATTTGTATAAATAGTTTCATTTTTTTTCTATTTATGATAATTTCTCACATTATTATAATTTTTATAACAAGAAAAATAATAATATTTTTATTAAATTAAAGTGGTAATCAAATCTATTCCAAAATTTAAAAAAATAATTAATATGACAGTTAAAATATATATATATTTACATTAAAGTTTGAAATTAAGTAGGTAATTATATTATCAAAGTCAAAATTTAAAATATCTTAGCTTAGTTTAAATTGAAACTATAACTAATCCAATGATATAAAATTAAATAGTTGCTCAAAATAAAAATTAATAATTTGAAGATTTAGGGTTATCCTTATTGCAATGTTTTATTTATATTATTTTAATAATTAATAGTTTATTTACAATAATAATAATAATTAGTTATTTACATATAAACTAAACTTTCATTCAAAATTATTTTCTTCAATTAATTCAATTTAAACTATCTAAATTGTACTTTTAAATTTATATAATTAAGTTACATCTTAAACTGTATAGAACACTTATAGTTACAAACTAGTTTTGTTAAAAGGGAGAAATACAGTTTCTAAAATTTTAAAGTAATTCCATTCTTTACTAATTATTATTTTATGAAGTCAAAATGAGCATACTTGGACTAGCCTCAAGTATGTACTATTTAGATATTTAGTTGGCACATTGTCAATTTTTTTTTTCAAAAATAATATATTATGAATTAAATATATGTTATTTTTTTTCAAATTTAAAGTGCAATATATCGATTATAAGTAACCAAATTTAAGTAATACATATTTATATCATATCAATATTACTTATATAAGTATTTATATGGTGTTTATTAGTTGTAACTAGTAGATATTAATGGTTAGTTATCTTCTTATTAATATTATCTTTAATCATTTAAATTAATTATAATTATTATAGATAGAAATTCACTAGTTTCTTTTTTAAAAATAAAATGAAAGGAGCAAATTTCTCTTCTCAAAATTAAGAAATATTTTCAATGAGATGGTTTATAAAACAAAATACAAAAAACCATAAAATTTGATAGTATCAAAGGATGAAAATTCATCTATTACATATAAAATTAAAAGTTGAATACTAATAGATAAAATCTTAAAATTAAAGCACTAGACTTGTAATTTAAAAAAAAAAAAAAAAAATACTACCTACCAAACTTGTAACCTAATTTTTAAAAAGAGATATTTAACTCAAAACTTTATTCCTTAGTCATTTTAAAACTAAAAGACGAAATAAAAATAAAAATAAAAATAAAAATCAATAATACAATA
This sequence comes from Citrullus mucosospermus, assembly GCA_030954485.1. NCBI lineage: Eukaryota > Viridiplantae > Streptophyta > Magnoliopsida > Cucurbitales > Cucurbitaceae > Citrullus > Citrullus mucosospermus. The sequence goes on from CM062060.1 coordinate 10,395,557, forward strand.
ATTTTTCGACTGAAATTCTCGTGCTTTCTCAAGCAACCCTTCACCATAGTCTTTGTTTTTTCATTTCTTTTTAGAGAGAGAGAGGGAAAAAAAAAAAAAAAAACAAAAAAAAGGAGAGAGAGAGAGAGAGAGAGAGAAGCCGAAGCAAACTGTTCTCTTCCACTTCTTCAAACCCTAGACCTTTCTCCTTCGATTCTTCTTCCATCAAACCCTACTGTTCTTCCCCCTCTCTCCTCCATTTTTTCCACCTCCATTTCTCCTCCGTTTCCTTTGCTATTCCCTCATCCAAATGACTTCATCTGATTTCCGCGCCTAAAAAAAAAAAACCCTAATCTCCCTTTCTTCTTGCTCCCCAATCCAGGATTCGCCTCCACCGTCGAGTTGTTTTTTTGGGGGTTCCTCTATCAGTAGGTTGAATTTGAATTTACGAGCTGTGATTTGTTGAAGATATGTATAGGGATCGAGGAGGAGGAGGGGGGATTGGTGGTTCTTCGAAATCGGAGATCGTAGGTGGTACCTTGGATCGGAAGCGTATCAACGATGCTCTCGATAAGCACCTGGAGAAGACTTCTCCGTCTACTTCAAGAGGTCTTCATAGTAAGGAGAAGGAGAGGCTCTCTGTGCCGTCCACTTCGACTGGTAAACCACAGCTTGATCATCGTTCTGCCTCTCTATCCAAGAATAAATGCTCCGATGGTTAGTGTTGTTTTCTTTTTTCTTTTTTTAAATATTTTATTATTCTGAGTTTTTTAGTTTGTGTTATTCAGGTGAATTTTGGCTATACTTTTGGGAAATTTGGAAGAGTTTTATACTCTAATTTTTGTTTTAATCAGGATCTAGGTCATTTAATGTCTCTGTTCCGTGTTTTGATAACTCTACTTAGAAATAAAATGAACTGGGAGTTGCATTTTTGCTATCGAGTGTTGTCCAATGATAGAGTGGTACTTGGCTTCTATGGCAGCACTATTTTCTCTGCAGTTATTTTTACTATCGTTTGTCTTCTTCTTCGATTTTTTAAATATCTAACAAATTTCCATTAATGGCAGAGGAATCTGAAACAGACAGCGAAGAATCAGATGTCAGTGGTTCAGACGGAGATGATACATCATGGATTTCGTGGTTTTGCAATTTGAGGGGAAATGAATTTTTTTGTGAAGTTGACGATGAGTATATACAAGATGATTTCAATCTTTGTGGCTTGAGCAGTCAAGTTCCGTACTATGACTATGCACTTGATCTTATTTTGGATGTTGAATCTTCTCATGGTGAGGCTACCTTGTCCAATGCTGAATTTCTCGTTTTTTTTCCCCTTTTGCGATGTAAGGAATGTATAATGCTGCCCTCATAATCTTCCTTGACTTTCATAATATTATTTGGACGTTCAATTTATGTGTATGAATTAGACTGCTGAGCCTTCTATAAGAATTTTGAATATGATACTAAATTTTTGTTCGGTTTTCCATTGATTGGATGTTTGGTAGACATTACAATCCATTGTTAAAAAGTCTAGTTCCTTTAGAAGTATTGCCTTTAGTAATTGGTAGATTTTGGAATTGTTCAAAGGTTTCCCATTATTAACAATGAGAAAACTTTAGTCTACACTGTTTCTACATATTGACCAGTCTTCTCTTACTTCTCATCCCTGCTTTGGAAGAACGATACTACTTCATAGTTAATACTTATTACTTTCCTTCTTTGTTCTTTGTGTGCGTCTTTTTTTCCATTGACATGCATTTGGCTGTTTTCCACAATGTTTTTTATCTACTTTCTGTTTATGGCCATGCCCAGGTGACATGTTCACTGAAGAACAGAATGAACTAGTTGAGTCAGCTGCTGAGATGCTGTATGGTCTTATTCATGTCAGATACATACTAACCGGCAAAGGAATATCTGCAATGGTAATTTCTTATTCAAGTTTCTTTAACTTCTTATTTTCCTCCTATGTTTAAATTGCTAACTAGAAAAAAATACAGCTGGAGAAGTATAAAAACTATGACTTTGGAAGGTGCCCAAGAGTGTACTGCTGTGGACAACCATGCCTTCCAGTGGGGCAGTCAGATATTCCTCGTTCAAGCACTGTAAAGATATATTGCCCAAAATGTGAAGACATATATTACCCTCGTTCAAAGTATCAAGGCAGTATCCTTTAAATTTATCATATCTTGTCCTTCTGCCTTCTCTTTCCCTTCCTCTTTGTAACTTTATTCTCATTGATAATTATTTTGATTCTTTGCTGTCTACATGCTAGTTATTGAATTTGTATGAAGCATGCATGATCCCTTTTATATGTGTGTGTGTGTGTCTGAGATTGATTTTGGCTGTGCTTTATTTTTTATTCAATAAGCATATGTTAACTTTAATCATTTTTGTATAATGTTAATTTTTTTCCTATTGCTAATTAAGATTATATTGGACTATTCTTCCTGTGATTTTCTCCATGTGTATTCTTCTTCGTGATCTCAAGCTGAGTTCATATTTTGAATAGAAAAAAAAAAACTGATTCACAATTATGACATTGTTATGATCAACTGTTAAGGCAGTTTTAAAAGTTGTTTCAAGGCCTTGATAATCTTTAGTTGCTGCGGTGTAGAACATTCTCAATTATTCATCCATGCTTGATCGTGTTTGGTTCTATATCTTACGGAAGGACATGCTTATTATAAATAGATAAGTGATGGCCATGTTTCTCTTTTTTTTTCTTTCTTTGTCGAGTGCCACAGTAAATCTGTATTTTGAGAATTAAGGGTGGGGTTGGAATGTTTTCGGGAGGGTGACCAGTGCCTTCAGTTAATTAAAAGCACTTTCGAAATTTTATATTGTGTTTGGCTAGATAACCAAAAGTGGTTTTGGAAACTCTGTAATCACATATATTCCATCTAGGAGAAGCACACAAGTAGTGTTCTATCAAAAGTACCGATACAGAAGTGCTTTCACTTGAATGTATTTTTCTTCAAAAGTTGCTCCTTTCCCTGATGTGTGCTGTTAAGTTAGAATTGTCATTTTGGATATTCAATGGACTGCGAATGTATATTGAACATTTTATGAGCTTGCATGCTTAATTTCACTTTCAAAGGGGGCGGGGAATGGATGTGTTTTTGTTTTTTACTGCATGCTAATCTGTGGCTTCTATTTTAGTAATGGCTCTGGATTTGTGGTTGGTGTTCTGAAGCAAATGTTGGGGACTTCAGTTGCCCTTTTTTTCTTTTCCTTCGCAATTGATTGGCTGCTTAACTAGTCTTTTTACGAAGCATGCTGTTAGTGTATTCCTGTAGTGCGTCGTGTTCTTCAAGATTTTCTTCACTTGGCCTAAGATATTGATGGAGCGTATTTTGGAACCACATTCCCGCACTTGTTTTTGATGACATACGGACACCTGAAGCCACAAAAAGCCACACAAGGCTATGTTCCCAGAGTTTTTGGCTTCAAGCTTCACAAAAAGCATGATTGATTGAGTTGGAAAGCTGCACGTTGGGTCGAGATCCTTCGGTATTCATCCATTTTCAAATGCACTGCCTGGTGCAATACTTCTAATACCCTTTGCGACGCGGCTGATGTATGCACTCATGGGTTCTAACTATCAAAGGTAATTACAGCCAGTTGTTCAAAAAGTCTCAAAATGATTATTAAAGAAAAAATGTTCACAAATGCAAAATTGTCATAGTAGCTGAACATGTCTTCTTTTCTTCTTATTGTCGTTTCGTGAATTAAAAGAATGGTGTTTGTAAGTTTATTTCTCCTTTATGGGTTGATAATCAAATTATTTGCTGTTATGCATTCCAGTTCTTGTACTTGATTCTTTCTCCTTTAGTTTATTATAATACACCTTAGTTTTATGCCCTTTTACCACAACTGTTTCCTCTGAGTTGTAATAAGAGAATGTCATCTCTTCCTCTTAGACTCTTTAGGTTCGTGGTTTTACCAAATTTGAGCTTCTGAAGTTGTGGATTGAAATTTTTTAGTTTATGTAATGTGTTTTGGTTGTTATCAAAGATGCATACATCAGCTTTTGTTACAAAATCTTTCTCTTTTTCCCCCAACGAGGAATACTGTTTTTGCATTGCACTTCATAGTTATGTGATTGATTCATGGTTTCTCATCAGAAAAAGATAAAAATTGGTTGTTTTCATGGTAATGTTTGTTTATGAGATTGAATTGTATATGTATTGCCCATATATTAATTTCTTTGGGGCTTTTTGAGTATTATAATTATGGATGGCTACTGTTTAATGTAAGCTCCTATTTGTTGATTCTTTTGTTCACTACTCATAATCTTTTTATTTACTTCTCGAGGCCTTGTTTGGTAATCATGTTGTTATTGGTTTTTGAAAATTAAGTCTATTTTCTCTCCATTTCGCACAATGGGTGAATTCTTAGTCAAAATTCAAAAATAAAATAATTTTCTCAAAATTATTTGTTTTAGTTTTCAAAATTTGGTGTGGTTTTTTAAACTATTGGCAAAAAGTAAATAACAAAGGAAGAAATTTGAAAGCGGAAGTAGTATTTACAGACTTAATTTTTAAAAATAAACACAAAACATCAAGGCCTTGTTTGATAAAATTCATGTTTCCTGTTTTTGTTTCATTTTTTAAGAAACATAGTTGTTTGATAACTGTTTTTTGTTTTTAAATTTTAAGTAACATTTCTAAATAATGGGCCAAAATTGAGAAACAACAAAAAGTAGTTTCTCATATTTTTGTTTCTATTTCTATTACCGTTTTCCAAATAATCATTATTAGTTTTTAGTGTATTGGTATCATGTGCCCAGTTTTTACTAGTCATTAGTTCAAAATCCTATTTTAATTTTTATTTTTTTGAAGAATTTGTTTTTAGAATTTAGATATATATATTATTTATATTTTCAATATGTATATTAATTTTTTTATATTTTAACTTTTAACTTGTAAGATGGGTACTTTTATTTTCTTATTTTATTTTATTTTTATATTTGTTTCCATCGTTTATATTTTATTTATTCTCTTCATTAATTTTGCTATTTACAAAAATAATTATGCTATATTTATATTTTGTTTTAATTTTGAATTTTAAAATTCTCCAATATTTATATTTGTATATTATTTTAATTTTCAATATGTACATTAATTCTTTTTTTTATATATATATTTCAACTTTTGATATTAAATTTTTGAATATGTGTGCTTATATATTATTTTAATTCTAATATTTTTAGCATATCTTAAATCGAGTAGAATTTTACAATATATAAATTTTGCTGACTAAGACATTTATTTAGTTTAACTTTAATATTTTACAACCACAACATTTACATAATTATATAATTATATAATTAAGTTGGATTTGACTCGACATCACTTACCAAGAATTAGAGATGACAGTACTTATCAAATTTAAGCAACATATGAAGGATATGATACAATTTTATTATTATATTTAGTTGTCATAGAGACTTATATTAGATTACATAAACTTTTGATAATATCTTTTTCGATATTTAATATATTGACATATTTCTTTTTTTTTATATTATATTGTTACAAAATTAAGAAAAAAAATATGTACACATTTTTATTTATAAAAAATAGTTGAGTTTATATAGCATGATATACTATATTTGTTGTTTTTATTTCTTCAAATATAATTTTGCATTCTAAAATTTTAAATTCGACATTTTGAAACACATAAAATATAAAAATGTTGTAGATTCAACTCAGTGAATCTGGAAATATAAAACAATGTTTGAATTGCCTACCAAATAGGCTTTAAGGTTTTGTTTGGTATTCATTTTTTATTTCTAAAAATTAAGTTTATAGATGTTTTTATTTTGTTTTAGCATAAGTGTCTTATAAGCACTGCTTGACCTATGAGTCTCTTTCATATATAACTACGTTTTGTTAGTGTTTTTGAAAACCATGTCAAGTTTTTAAAATATTAAAAAATAACTTTTAGATTTTTTTTTCTTTTTTTTTTAAATATAGCTTAGAATTCACATGTTTATTTAGGAAGAATGAAATCATCCTGCAGGTTGGGTGGAAAAACTAGCACATCTTTTATAAAATAAAAACTTAAAATCAAAGGGTTAACAAATGTACCATTGAAAAAAGTAGTTTTTATTTTTGAATTTAAGCACAATTTTAAAAAATCAAAACTAAATATAAAATAATCAAGCTATTATTTTAAAAGTGATTAGTTAAATGCTTACCCGTGTCTTAATGGTTGCTTTAATCCCCTCTCACTCTATATATGCATGCATGCGTCACATCTTCACTAATCTCACGGATTTCACGGAATAACTTGTTTGACTTCAAAACATTCGAATAGCATGTTAAATTTTAGATACCCTAGATTGAACTCATTTTGTAATAGTCATTATAATCTAGTTCTAAAATATCTCGAACTCATTCTTGATTATTAAAAAATATGAAAGTTTTTTTTTTAAAGAAAAAAAACCTTCTTTTGGAGAGTATCTTTTTTAATCCTTGATGAGTGGGTCTGTCTGGCATGCCATTGTAGGGTTGGGAGTCTTATTTATTTGTTATTTAATTGATAGTAATTAACTTTTTTTTTAAAAAAAAAGCACTTTTATGATTGATTGGGGGCATGTATAAATTTGAAATTATTGAGAAATGAGTTGGTTTGGTGGTTTAGTTTAGTGTTTTAGTTTTGATGTTATAATATTAAAATAATGAAACAAAGCAAAAATATATATTTTTTAATAAAAATTTAAATTATAAATTTGGTCCTATAGTTTAGAGAAAATTAGAACTTAGTCTTTATAGTTTAATAAAATCTCATAAATAGTTTATATTTTATAAATTATTTATGCAATTTTTATCAAACGGTGAAGAATAGCGTTTGAGGAAACTTTTGTTTAGGTATTACGGTTTATGTTATTTTAAACAGTGTTGCTGAAAATAGGTATTGCAAAATGAAGTCAAATAAACCCATTATCGACTTGAATTATAAGAGTAGATATCAATTCATTATTTGCCTTCATGAATGTTGTTCGATTTCTGTTTCAAGTTTCTATCAAAATATTGGACCTTTAAAATATTAGGAACATCAACGATTCTATATATATATATATTTTATTAGTTCAATGTTGTGAATATTAGGCATCTATATATTCTTTTGTTTTTGTTTTATTTTCGGAGAATTGATTCTTTTGATTTTATATTCAATTTCAAAGGAAATATGAATTAAAAAACTAAGAGCAACTAACTATACGTATTTGTTTGTTTTAAATTAGCAATATTTCATAATATTCTTCTTTGACTTTTAATTACTTTTTGCTTTTGAAAAATTATCTTAAATGATAAAATTGTTAAAAAATATTTATAAAATAGCAAAATACACCGTCTATCTGCGATAGATCGCGATAGACTACTATCTATGTCTATCGTGACACAAATAGTAATCTTTCACGATCTATCACGATAGACAGTAAAATTTTGCTATATTTGTAAATATTTTGGTTCTTTTTGCTACATTTGAAAACAACCTTTTTTTTTTTTAAATTACATTTTATCCTCATCTATTGAAAGGGAAAAAAATTAGTTTGTTAGTATAATTTTAAGGGTTATTTTTCAAATATAGTAAAATGAATTAAACTATTTATAAATATAGAAAATTTTCATTATTTATCAATGATAGATTGCGATAGACTTCGCTGATAGACAGTGAAATTTTTCTATATTCATAAATAATTTGATATTTTTTTTTATTTATAATAATTTTTCCTAAATTTAAATTGATTAACACGGTACTTCTATCATTTAAAAAAAAAGTTACACAATTATCTTTATCAACTTCTTTCCCAATATAAAGGCATCGACTTTCGATTGAAAAGTTAGAGATTTAAATTTAAACTAAATAAAAGAAAAGCTTTCCAAATTTATATTCCCGTTTTAATTTGCTATTCTTTCTTAAAATATAGGTTAAATTGTAAGTTTAATCTTAGTTTTGTGTTTATTTGGTCCTTAAGTTTCAAAATTATAAATTTAGTTTTTGAACTTTGATATTTTTTTAAAAAAAAAAGAATTATGAGTATGCTAGACCGAGGATTGAAAGTTTATGATTCACATAAAATTCAAATTTATATTTAATAGAACAATTAATTTTACAAACTTTTCATTTTTTATCATTAGTGCAACTATTGGTGCGAGAGATGGAGTCATCAAAATGGTAATTGTTTATTTATCTAAGTTATGCTTAAATTGACGACATCTATGAAATTAAAACATTATGATGTATGAAATATCACTCTTTCTTTCATTAAAAAAAGGGGTTAAAATGTTATTTTAGCCTCTATAATATTTTATTTAATTTAATTTTAGACTTTTGTATTTTCAAATATCTAAATTCAGTTTCCATATTTTTAATAAATATTAAATTTGTTCATTCGGTTAATGTTAATCGAAACTAAATAAATATAATTATTTATGGGCAAGAAAAGAGACCCTGAATATGTGTCCAAAATTTATAAACATAATTAATGGATATTTTATTTTTATTTATATTTATATAGTTTAAAAAAAAAATTAACAACAAACTAATATTGAGAACAATTTTAAAGATTTATTTTTATTATTTTTTTAAGTATAATTTAAAAAATTTATTGAACATAGAGATTAAATTTAGAATATGAAAATATAGACAAAAATTGAAGGGAACTCAAAGCATTGGCAACAAAATTTTATCTTCACCTAAAAAAATCATACAGTTTTTTTTTTTTTTTAAGGTTCTTCGAAGGGGCAAAATGGGAATTTTTAAGCGTTCATGGGTTTATTTAATGTGAAAATTTATTGAAGGGGATAGGAATTATAACTATATTATCATGAAATTATTCGATGTTATTGAACTTTAGTGAAAGGGATAGGAACTATAACTAAAATATGTCTCTTTCTTTCTTTTCTTTTTTTTTTTTTGATATAGTTCAAACTTCAAATTTATCAGTCGAAAGACATACTTTGTACCAATTAAGTTCTATTCACTTTGGAATATGACTTTGTTATTTGAAACTTGTTGGTAAATATATTTTTCAATAAATACTTCTATAATTCTTTTTAGTGAAAATAAATTTTTAATACGAGTATATCTCAACAGATTAAGAGGTTAGAGATTCGAATTCTAGTTGAAGTAAAATATATATATATAACTACTTTTTAATGAATATATCATTTCTTTTTTAAAAAAAATAATATTTTGAAATTTTGATTAGTAGTTGAAATATCACATAATTCATATAAAAATAAAACACACAATTTAAATTTAGGTTGTAATAGCACCAAAGACAATGAGACATATAGCATGGAAAACCAAAGGTTCAACCTTGGGGTAAGCAAAGTAAAAGAAAAATAAATGGAGGGGGGAATTTTTAATTGAACTCAAGATTTCTTGAATATTTAATATATTAAAGATGAAATGCTTATAATAATAATAATAATAATAATAATAATAATAATAATTTCAATCAAAATTTTGTTTCCATTCAATGGACAATGAGTAAACATTTTGTTTGAATTGTCTTTGTCTTGGCTTCCAACAAAACCACATTAACATTCTGATCTCCTAAGTCAAATGAGTAAATTTTCAAACATTACATCAAGATTTGTCCCATATTGAAAACCTTACACTTGTCACCACCAAATTTTTTAAAGATTTGTTCTCATAATTAACCTTGTTATTATAAAGTAAAAAAAAATATATATATATATATATATGTATATATATATTAAAGTTATAATTTAGCCTGATTAGACTTTGTATAGATCAGCAATATTTTAGTTTTGATAAACTTCACATAAATCCATTAATATTCTTCTAAGGGAATCTTGCAAAAATGTAGAAAAAGAAGGGTCTCTTTTTATGATATAGACATCTTACAAAACTTAAAAATAATGAAATTCTCTTTTTAGTTGGATGGAGTGAAAAAAATGTCAAATAGTTATATTGGTTAAGTCAATTCCTCCCCAATCAACAGGTTAAAATTTTGAATTTTACTCCCACTTCTAAAGGTTAAAAATACTTTGTCATGTGTTTGAATTAGGAGTGCAACAAAAGAATTGAAAAAGCAAACCAATTCAATTCGATCTATTGGTCTTGTTTGGTTTTTTAATTTAAAGTTGAACATCTTGGTTTGTATTTGGAGAAAACAAAAAAGTATTGGTTTAGATTGGTTTTTTATTGCAAAAACCAATCAAAATCGATATGAACCGTATATACCCTAAAAAATAAACTCTAAAATTAGGTATCGTTTAGTATTTTAATTATTATGGTGCATATATATTTGTTGTTTAGAAAAAAAAAATCAATTATTATGATGCTTGTATGATTTTTATTTAAAAAATGTCTAATTTCAATCTATAACAAAAGAAATAGACCAAATTTCAATTTAAAATTAGCAAAAAGGACTAATTCAAAACAAGAGTGGAAATAAAAATAAAAATACCAAAAACCAATAACCAAAACGATAATAAATTGAACAAAATAAAAACCAAACCATTGGTTTTGTTCTTTATGGACATTAGTTTGGATCCCTTCTTTATAAAATCGATTGGTTTGGATTGGTTGGCTCCAAAACCGACAAAATCGAACCGACTATCGCCTTTAGTTTGAACTATGACCAAATACTTAGCTTATATAATTATTCTTTTAGACCCCTTAGTAACTTTAATTGTGACAAGAAAATTAATGATGTTTACTATGGTATGAGTCTATCAAATTAGTTAGTCATGATCTAATAATTAAACACATTATATAAGTTAATATGAATATAGCTCAACTGACATAAAATTTACACTATTAACCTTCAGGTCAAAGATTCCATTTGTTGGGTTTTATGTTCTAAAACTCGTGGTTTGTAGACTTCGAACATATTCTCAATAAAGTTGTTATCAAGGTTTATTCAGTAAAGTTATTATTGAATAAGTGAATTGCATTTATTAAATCTAATAAACTAAGAAGCCCTAGCTATAGTTTGAATATTTAGACTTATGTGTAGACATAAAAGTGGGTCAAGTTTAGGTAATAGCCAAAACAGTTTATAGTATAGGGATAAAGTTGGGTACCTTATCCTGGAGACACTATGGATGCAACCCATTTTGTATTTGATACAAACAATGTGATCCTATATTGTTCATGTAGAGACATGAGAGTGGAGGCATCCTATGTAATGAGTTTGCATAAAGGTCGAACCATGAAACAATCACTTTTATTTTATAACGTTTGTTTACTGTTAAAACTGATTATTTCAATATGATGACTTAAGTAACTCGATCTTAATCCTGAGCTAACTATGAACTCCTATTTATTTGGGATTATCTTTTAATTTGCATGGGTGAGAGTGGCCTGAGTTTGCCAACTCAATTAGCCTACCATTTTAGGGATAAGACTAAGTAGATAGCTGGGGACATAGTCTTGCAAGATGGAATTCACTTCTACCTAATTCTAGGTTAGTAGAGAAGTTATTCCCTTAAGTGCTGACTCCGGGTCTTGAACAAGAAGCCCTACCCTCTCATTGGTTCGAGAGGGATTCAGTTTGATGGTTAGACCACAAACCAATTGTTCATTAGAGGATCAGTGTGACTTAAGGAACAAAATGTAATTACAGGGGTAAAACAGTAATTTTGATCCAGCTGTGAAGAGAGAAACATATCTACAGTGAGGAGAGTGTAGTTATTGGGCTATAGTGGAGTGTCCGTGTTGTTAACAAATGTTAATTAACTAGGTTAAAGAGTTTAGCCAGTTAATTTCGGATCGTTGGTGCTTATAATTTGTAGATCCATTAGATCCCTTTGTTAGCTCATGGACTAAACTTTAGAACAGTGTGATGAAAGAATTTGAAAAAGTTAAAATTCATTTAAGGAGTAAAATTTACGGTTTATTCGTTTTAATTATGAATTAAATGAAATTAGAGAGTTAAAAATATTTAAATATGATTTAAATATTAATTGAATGAATAGAGATTCGTCGAATTGGAAATTGTAGAGATAAGTGTTAAATTACTAATTTAATATAATTAATTATTTAAATTAATTTATATTAAATTAATATTATCTAAAATTAACTATTATAATTAATTTTAGAAATTAAAAATTAAAAATCCATTTTTGGATTTATGAAATTCAAAAAATTGGTTTTAGTGGATTTTTCCATTTCTTGCATGGTTGAAGTAGGAGGTGGTTTCCTCTCCTTTCTTCCTTAAACCTCCATTCTTACACCACTTAATCCACCAACTTAATTAGCAAATTTGGTGTCAATTTGCATGTAAATCAGATTTGCATGGTTTTTTCTTTAAATAGAAGAAAGAAATTTAAAAAAAGGATTAAGCTTCTTGGTGAATTTTTTTGAAAAATCTCACTTACTCAAAAACTCTGCAAAACTATCTTTTCTTCACAAATTGCTCCAAATTCATTACAATTTGGATCCCACAATCCGTTCTAAGGTCAAAGAATAACGAGGAAGATACTTGTGGTGATCCACGAAAAGTTCGTGATAAAAAATCTGGAAGAATTTAATTCAATTTTGAGTTACAACAAGTAAGTAGCATTGTCTCTGTTTTTCGGTTTTAATAACAAGCATGCTTAATCCTTAAAATTGATGTAGTTAGAATGCTTTAAATCCTAATTGCTTCCGTCTTTATATTCCTAACTCCTTCCCCATTAACGCATGATACTCATTCTATCTATGAATGTCTTGGATTTGTTGTAGGGTGCTTCAAACGACCAAGTACGAGGTGTCGCTGACCAAGTTTAAACTTAAGTAGAATTCATATTTGACATATTTAATTATTTGTAGTTATTTACGATTATGACCCTAGGGTTTGAAGGAGTACACTATATATATAAACTCTATAATTCTAGAGCCACCACTATTTTGCATTATGTAACATTCTCTCTAATAAAATTGTTCTCCCTCTGTCCAGTGAATGTAGCTAACACACTGTAAGTGAATCATGTAAATTTATGTATCGATTATTCTCTATTGTAAAATTTTCTGTATTCTTTATTTGTCGATTTTGTAACACTATCTATTATGATCTATGCAAGGATGACACATACAAATCGGGATATGGTCCAAATCTATAAATAATAATAATAATAATAATAATAATAATAATAAATCAATTGACATTTTCATAAAATTTAAATTTTTACGATTCAATTGACATTGACATTTAAACCCTTATTTATGATTCTATTTGAAATAAAAAGTTGTTTAATTGCAAAGGGACCTTTATATTACATGCCCTAAGGCATAAACCATCACTTTCTTGCATACCATTTTCCCAAAGAGATCAAAGTCATCAAAGTGGTTGGGTTTGGCTCATTTACATTATTTAAATGTGAAATTTATGTTTGAACATTTCAAAAGCTTTGAAACTTTTGTGTCAAAATTGAGAACTTAGTCTTATATTGCATCAAGTTTTCCATTTTTGTGCCCCTTCAAACACTCTTTATTTCATTTCTTCCCCTCCAAGTATATTCATGTTATTTTATTCATTTAAAGCTATTGCATTTCCTTTCAATTCAAGTTCTTTTTAGTGGGCATTTATTAATTTAATATCTTTGTTACAATTTTAAAAAAAAAAAAAAAAAAAAAAAAAAATCCCCCAAAATGGACCTAACAATTTGGAGTTTTAAAAAGTAATGATTGACGATTTGGGCCATGTGAATTTGTTAATTCGAAAATCAACTTTTTTTAATTTAATTTTATTTTATTTATTTATTTATTTTTATTTACACGTTGGGTTTCATCTAATCATCTATAATTGCTAAGTAGTATGCAAGTCATATATCTATCTATGTATTTAAATGTATTTAAATATGTTAATAAAGCAATAAATTAATAATGTATAAAAATTTTGTTACCAAAATTTGATTATTTCTTTATTAAGATACCTGAATGGATAGTTTTTAATGGATTAGGCAAATGACCAAATTGATAATTTTCTAAAAGATTAAATATCATTTCGATTCCTTAGCACAATAGGTTTGTTAATTATGAACTTAGTCTATCGCTCTGAGAATAATTCAGAAAATCAAAAGACTCTCTAAGCTTTTAAGGATCAAACATCCTTTGAAGACCAAAAGTAGTATTTCAAAGATCAAACAATTTCGAAACCTAAAAACTCCAACGTGAAGCGAAACATACACATTAACATTAAAGAGAATAAGAGGATCAAGTGTTAAAGATCAAACTACACTCACAAAAATCGATGTGATTTCATATTCAACTCTACAAACTAAGTTTTCTTTGAAAATCTCTAGTGAATAAATTGTTGAATTTTGAGTTATGTATATTTATTTAGGCTTTAGATTTTAAATGTGTCGACTATTATAATTTTGAAAGTGGAATGCTTTTTTTAAGATTAAAAAAAATCCTAATTATTTGATATTCTTAAGATATAGTTATTAAAACGATATAATGTGAAAGGTTACCACAATTTTTTAATTGAGGGTATATATATATATATATATATATATTTTTTTTTTTTTTTTTTTTTTTTTCTTATTCTTATTCCTTCTCTTTGTCTAAAGTGATTTTCTTTATTATTGTCTCATGATATATTTCTATAGTTTGTTTGTCCCGATAATTCCTAAAACTAACATTATAGGTGAAAATCATACCAACACATACAAAACCGGTCGACGATTGCCAAGATTATGACACTTCAATACATACAATTATATAATTTTTTCTTGAAAAAATAAGACAATTATTTAATGTCATCCTATGGAATATTCTACATAATCAACATTCAATAATTAATTATTAATCAATAGGTTAAGATGCCAAGTCCTCACTCTAAAAAATCTAATTCAATTAGAAAAATAAGAATGTGCAAAAAAAAAAAAAAAAAAAGAAAAAAAAAATTAGGTTAAACAATAACTTTGATCTTCATACTTTCATTGAGGTAAGGATTTAGTGTTCAAATTTTATTATGCAATGCAGTGATCTAATTCATATACTCTTAAATTGGTAATATATATAATTTTAGTTTATAATAATTTATCCTCTCTACCCATGCTAGCAAAATATGTTTAGAGTTTGAATATTTTATTTTATTATGTAATAATAGTTTAAGTATTATTTATTTTTTTGAGAATGTAGATAATTGGAATAATTAAATGTCCAAAATTATAGATGTTTGACATCTTTAGATTGTTTGTTTTGTAGGAATGTTTTTTTAAGATATATATAGGAATATTTGAATAACTATGTTTGTTTTGTAGGATGTCTTAAATTTACATCATGTTCCAAAAATGTCCTTACGACTATTCATTAATTTATAATTAATTTAATATGAGTTGAATTTATATAACATATTTATTTTTTTATTTGAATTTCTTTTTAAATTAGTGTAGTTTTATTATCTTATTTGTTTTTTTTTAAAAAAAATAATAAAGATTCATTTAACATTTTTTTAAAAAAATTAATATTAATTTAAATTTAAATTTGAACATCTTTCTATCTAAAAAAAATAAAAACACTCAAGAAGATGAATAGATAGTTGACCATTTTTATTTAATTATAAATGAAAATAAAGAATCTATATAAAAAAAAGGTTAAAAAGGTAAAAAGAAAATGACCTCAACACGGGAATCTAGAAAAACTCATGTTTCAAGAGAACATCAAAAACTCTCAAGATGCCCTCCGTACGGGCATCCTAAGATGTCCATAAATCTCCAGATGCACGGGTATCTTACATTATCGCAAAACAAATGTTGTATTTCAAATGTGCACTCCAAGGATTTCAATGAAACAAATTGTTTGGTTGGATGTTTTTTCTGCATAGGAATTGACACAAGCATCCAAAAACCATATTTGTTCACAGTTTTCAACATTTTTTTTTTGGGGAATTAGCTCCCATACATCATTTTATTTCCCACGTACAAGAGTTTTCTATTCCCTTTTAAAACTGTGAGTTTTCTCTTCTCTTTATGTTTTTTTATATCTTATATATAATTTTATTTTAAATATAGTTAATTAATTAATTAATAATAACTTAAAAAAATTAATATAAATATTCGTTTTAATAAATCAGTAATAATCTATTAAAATATTTACTTAACTTACTTTTACTTTTATAACAAAAATTATGTAATGAAGTAATTACTTATTTGCTTAAATTTTTAATTAATTAACTAAAAACATTATCTTATATTTAATTAGTAAACAAGAATTAGTTACAAAAAAAAAATTATTTTTCAATAACAATATTTTATTACTTATTATTTTTGTTAATAATAATGATAACAATAATAATAAATTAAATTTGATCCTCTATGATGAACATATAATCATTATGGATTATATATAATCAACTAATTATTTATTATGATTAATTTTTATTATTTCATTATTGTTAACCTAGTAAATTTTTTAAAGTATTCTTTATTAACGGATCATATTTTTCACTTTTTATATAATATATTGTTTGTTAAAATTATTATTTTTATATTATTCAATCAAACTAAAACTATTATTGTAGAACTTAATTAATTATAAAAACGATCAAACATTCAATTAAAATTTATGTAACATTCATTAAATATATTAATGGGTTAGTTTTAATTATAAATTACTCCATTTTCAAATATTCATAATTAAAATGATATTGATTTTCTTAATTAATTAATATACAAACATAATTTGTGTTCATAAAATTTTGATAGCATGGTTCATACACAACTAAACACAGTCATCTTTGATTTCAAGACATCTTATTCCTAGGTACCTTATTTCTAAAAGATATTTTATTTTTAAACATCTATAAAATCTTGAACCTAAGTGATTTAGTAACACATTTGGTCCCTCATCATTTATCAATCTATAAATATTATTGAAACTCAATAAATTTATACAACATTTTTTATAATAGAGACTAAAGCACTACAATATCTAAGGTACAAAAACTTAGATTGTTATTAATGTAGGAGTACATAAATTAAATTATTATAAATTTAGTATTAAAATTAGAGCACCGAATGGTTGATTTTTCGTAGATAAAAAAAATAATAAAAAAAAGAAAATTTAAGAGAAAAATTCAACTTCTACCCTTAAATTATCATGTTGTATCAATTTTCACTCCAAAATTTTGAATTTTATCCCATTGAAACTTATATCCTCTATTCAATTTTAACTAATAAAAACGCTCACTAAATTTTTTTTAAAAAAAAAAGACATGTAAAATGCAAAAAGTATTCATTTCACTGATTTCAATAATATAAAATTATGCACAAATCTAACTTTGAGTAATGCACAAATTAGCCTTAAATAATTTTATTAAAAATTCACATTTATATTATTCATTTTGTATTACAAATTTGCTTTTCAAACAAACGATCTTAAGAATATTTGATGAGTTATATACTAAGCCATGCTCAAAATCACCGTATGTTTAATAATTCAATAAAAGTAGGACACTATTTTTTAGTGAATTTAAAATGAAAATTATCGGAAGATAAACTTTTCCCAACATTTCCTAAGTTATTTAAAAAAATAATAATTGAAGTTTAAAAATAAGATTAAATAACACACACTCTAATTTATTGAAGGTAAAATTTGACATAAAACCCCATGATTTTCCCCCCTATCCCATTGACAGCATATACCCTCGTGCAAGTAATTAAAACGAAGGCATAGAAAGAGAAGTATTTTAGCAATTTTGTAGAAAGTAGGAGGGTATTTTAGTAAAAGTGTAGGTACCCTTTCCCTAGCAGAGTTGCTTTTTTGGGGTTTCGAATTAATAAAAATAAAAAAAATAATAAATAAATAAATTAAAATACCATAAATTCTACGCCCACACCGCTCCTTCTCTCTCCTCCGTTTCTCACTCTCATTTCTCTCTCTATCTGGGTGGATTTGAGAACCGCATCATCGAGTTTTCTCCGCTGAATTCGAAGATTTAAACGCCTAACCGTAACCTTCTTCTCACAACACCACCAACAACAAGAACGATTCTGAGTCTTGGATTTCAAGTTTTTCATTCAGGGGAGAAATTTTTTAATTTGCTTTCATTTTGAATCTTGGTTGTTGGGTTCTTCTTCTTCTTCTTCTTCTTCTTCCAATTGGATATATTTCTTATGTAATGCATCAGAAGAAATCGGAAGTTCAGATCGGAAAAGAAAGCACCGGCGTCTCTTCCGATTTCAATCCATCCCCTCCTCTTCTTTTCCCATCTTCAATCTCAATTCATCAGAAACATCCACCGCCGCAATCTCATCATAATCAATCTCACCAATCTTTTCTTTCTTTCACAACCCCACAAATTTTAATTGAAACTCCTTCACATCATGACCCGATTGTGCCATCTCCATCGTCTTCTTCGTCTACTGCGCCTTATAAGAGACCCCTCTTGACCCATAATCACTCTTCTCTCACTAAATCCCCAACTCTTTACCGTCTACCTTCCACCCCTCAATTCAATTCCGTCGATCCTTCTTTCTTTTCTGTCTCTTTGGCCCTTCGTAGTGCCGCTTTCCGTTTGCTCCGCCGCCTCAAGCAGCTTCGCCGGCTTCGTGTTCATTTGCGGCTAATTCTTTTGTTTTCTCTACCCTTTTTCTATTTCTTGGTTTCTCATCCAACTCATTCTTTTTTCCTTGATTTCCTTTCGGCTTTTGCTTTCTCTGCTGCCCTTTTGTTTTCTCTTAATCTCGCTGTTCCTCGCCTTCCCTCCATACGTTTGTTCTTCGCTCGCTCTTTCCCCGTGAAGCTCATTTCCTCGTCTTCCTCATCTAGAACGCATCTTCCGGTTTTGTGGTCAATTGGGTCTCGATCAAAATCAGAGAAGAGATTGAATTCTGGTTGTTGGGTTCAGGTCTACAGTGATGGCGACGTTTATGAGGGTGAGTTTCATAAGGGCAAGTGTTCAGGAAGTGGAGTTTATTATTACTATATGAGTGGTAGATATGAAGGAGATTGGATTGATGGGAAATATGATGGATATGGAGTTGAGACATGGGCTAGAGGAAGCCGGTACCGTGGGCAGTACCGGCAGGGGCTACGGCACGGTTTTGGGATGTATAGGTTTTACACTGGAGATGTTTACGCCGGAGAATGGTCCAATGGTCAGAGCCATGGGTGTGGAGTTCATACCTGCGACGATGGAAGCCGATTCGTTGGGGAATTCAAGTGGGGTGTCAAACATGGGCTTGGTCATTACCATTTCAGGTAGCTAAAGTATTTATTTAAAGATTTCTAGCATTTGCAATCCAAATTGTGCAATGCTTTTTTGCCTTCCAACAACTGTATTTGAATATATGCATTGGTGTTTGATTGAGTTCTGTGGGTTGTATGGTGAGGTTTCTTTGGCCATTGAATGTTTACTGGATTGCTGAGGCTTTTATATACAATGATATGGCAATGTTTCTTTTTATATGCTTCTAATTATCTTAGTTCTAGTCATAAGGTTGGAAAATTAGTTCGTGTCTTTAAGCCAACAGCTCTGTGCAAAGGAACTACTTAAATCTATGGATTTGTTCTTTCAGTTAGTTTGTGTAAAGAAGAGGTGAGATGTCATTGGCTGAATTACATTGACTCATTTGGTTTGAATATTAAATCCTAATTTTTTTAGAATAGTATTGAAGATTTTACTCCTGGAGTATTCTTTATGCTCATGGCCCCCCTCACTAATCTCCCTCCACAGAAGAGATGTCCTATTTTTGAGAGGTTATCTACCATCAGACCAACCCTTGGAATAATATTAAATCATAAGTTGTGCATTGTCCTGGTTTTCTTTTAACCAAAAACACCTTGTTCTCTGCAATATTTGGTTATTTTTAATGCTCATTCAGTTTTATGGATTTGCATGTGACTGCTTTGTGGTACATTGATTAAGATGAAGGAAACTATTAGAAGAACCACTCCAAAAAAGGGCAACAAAGAAATAAAGAAAGGGACCTTGGTTTGATTTTCTCAGGCTTGTGCCTTCTTGAGATAGTCGTGGTAAATGAACCGATAAGAATGTGAAACAGCTCTGTAGGGTATGTGTATAGTTGAAGCTCCGGTATTGGTGAATTGTTGAATCTTCTTTCATATACTGGGAGATTTAGGACAACTGTTCATGTGCTACATCGAAATTTGAACTTACATGGCCTCACATACAATAATTTGAGGCAAATGTGTCAACACAGAGCAGTTTTTGATCTTTCTCACTTCATGATAGGCTATAATCTTCCTGTTGTTGTTGGATGCTATTTCTTTTCAGATTTATTCGATCTATCTCCCCTTTCATACTGATATTGAAACACTTTTGTAAAATTTCTAGAAATGGGGACACATATGCTGGTGAATATTTTGCGGACAAAATGCATGGATTTGGGGTTTATCAATTTGCTAATAATGGACACCGGTACGAGGGGGCATGGCATGAAGGCAGAAGACAAGGACTTGGAATGTATACATATAGAAATGGAGAAACCCAATCCGGTCACTGGCAGAATGGAGTTCTCGACATTCCTAGCACTCAGAATTCTACTTATCCCGTGTCCCCTGTCGCAGTTTATCATTCCAAAGTACTGAATGCAGTGCAGGTAAAATCCCTCTTATACCTACATGAACCATTTGAGCCATTTTGTGTCATTCAGCTTTCCTCCATCTTTCTTTCGATGGAGACAGTTTTCTGATTGGTTTGCAATTTGCATTGGCCTACAGGAAGCAAGACGAGCGGCTGAGAAAGCCTACGATGTGGGCAAAGTGGATGAAAGGGTGAACCGAGCGGTAGCAGCGGCAAATAGAGCAGCCAATGCAGCTAGAGTAGCAGCAATCAAAGCAGTACAAAAGCAAATGCAACGCGGCAGAAACAACGACAATATGCCAGTTACAGTTGTTTGAATTTCTTCAGCAGCAGTTCATCAGTCAATAACTTCGTAGGAAGGTTTGTTCGATTCCTGTTCGGTTTCTTTTGTCTCGCCTTACTTTTTAGCTCTTGTGTTATAGAGGAGGGATTGGATTTGTGAAACAGAAGAGGAGATGAAATAGCTAGGATTGCTCTGCATTAACATTGTCTAATGAGGGGAAAAAAAGGGAGGGGTCAGAGAGAGGTAAACTATGCATATGTTAAACTAATTTTACACTTTGTTCCATTTTTGTAAAGATGAGAGGAAGGGAAGGTAAGATGATGTGAATGAAATTACTGCTGGAAGTGGATGAAAGTCTCATCCCTGAGGCCATGTTGTATTTGAATTTGTTGGTCTTGTTCTTCACTACTATAAAATTGTGTATAGGTAGCCTGATGTGACAAAGTATATGTGCCTCTTTTCTTGCAGCTCTAAACATTATTTGTGAACGTGGCAATCTATGAAAAAATTATTCGGGAAAATATAACTGTCTCTTAATAACCGTTGGATGAATTTGCACCCTCCCCAACCCCTAGTTTACTAAATATAAATTTGAGGCACTTCCGTAGTTTCTCTCAATTATCCAATGGAGCAATTGTGGTGACTTTCTTGAGTAATTTCTCGAATCTAAGCTCCAAGCTCCTTTGCGTATAGTTTTGGCTGCCAAGTTATTGGATTTTGTTTTTTTTTTTTTTTTTTCATACCATCCATATTTAATATGTACTGGGAGTCGGGATGAATCCAAACTAAAGAAACCAACATTGGCTGAATCCAATTGGTTTCATCGGTTAGCTTTTCCGGTTTAAACTGTGTTCATCGGTCGGGTTTTTTTCTTCGTTTTGGATGATTGATTGTCTGTTTGGTGGTTTAGTTCTTAAAAACTTGGTTTTGGTATTAGGTTGTTTTTGTTTTCCTTTTCTTGGGGAAAAAGGTTGTTGGGCAGTTTGCTCTGTTACTGTCAGTTCCTAAAACCTGTTTTATAGAGTAAAGATTATGTGACTTTGTAAAGGATGAAAGTAATTAACCAATTACTATCACTTATTGTCATTATTATTTTCTTAAAAGAAAGTTTGAAGACATGATTAAGTTTGATATTTAAAAGAATTATCATATTTGTAATTATCATATATATATATATATAGTTGCCTTTTTTTTTTATTTTTTTAATAAAAGGTATAAAATATTATTAATTTAGTATTTCTAAGAAATATAAAATGAGGCTAATCTTAAGAATCCGATGTTATTGGAGAATTATATATTTTTCTTTCAGAAAAATGCTATACCCATGTTTGGGGTCCTCAAAGATGAAAACAAAAAATGGCTTAGAAGAAATTAACGAGCATTGCTTTAGAAATTAGTTACTCAAAGATATTTCTTGTTGCTTTGTTTTGTTTCCAACATTAACTTCCACGTCTTGTTCATTTCAATAAATGAATAACTAATAATAATAAATAAAATTAATAATTAAAATAATTTTGAAAAAACCAAGTACTCTAAAAATCATTTTGAAAATATTTTCTTAATTTTATCATATGTCATTTAAAATAGGATAGTTGTTTTAAATTAAAAAGGTACTAAAAATATTTTAAAATATAGTAAAATGTTACTATATAACATTTTAGTGATAGATGATAGTAGTCTATTAGTGATTATTACTATCTATCACTATTAGACAATGATATTTTGCTATATTTGTAAATATTTTTACTCATTTTGTTATATTTGAAAACAATCTTTTAAAATAAGTATTTTTAAAATTAATTAATAAAATAAATGTAGTTAAATAATATTTGTAAATTGATTAATGTAATTGTCTTTTACGTTTTTAAAAAACAAGAAACATGCTTTCTCCAAAATTTAAAAATAAATAAATAAATAAAACATGAAATATATTCTGATTATCAAAGAACATTGTTTTTTGAAAATAAAACAGATATAAAATGTCACCTAAAATATTGATAATAAAGATATATTTTAAAATGAAATAACTAAAAGCTTAGTGATTCAATTTTCTCTCTTAAATTTAAATTTAATCAATAAGTCGTACAAAATTTGAGGGCTTCAATAAAAAAATAAAAAAATAAATAAAATTTGAGGGCTAAAATTATAGTTTTACGGGAAAAAAAAAGTAAAGTAAATGCGGATATTCTACTCTTTGGGCGGTAATTGTTTTAAAATGATAAAACTACTATAAATATTTTTAAATATAATAAAATACCACTATCTTTTGGTAATAAATTCTTAGACATTTATCCGTGTCTATCACTAATAACAGTAATAGTGATAGACATTGATAGATGATAAATGTTTATATTTATTTATCACTATTTATCAATTATAAACAATGATATTTTGCTATATTTGAAAATAACCCGTATCAAATTTATATGACCTAAGTCAACATTTCTATTCTTTTTGTCCAATATCAACACATAAAAGGTGAATGGGCAATTTTATTGTATCAAAGACAAGAAAAGAAATATATTAGAAAAATAAAATAGCGCACTAATGTGGACATAATATTGTTAATGAGAAATTTTAACAAAAAAAAAAAAAAAAAAAATAGATTGATATACTTAATTGTTGAGGTAAAATATATTTTTGGTCCATTAGGGTATATGTATATAAACACTAACATAGTGTTTAAAAACCACACTTTGGTATTGTTTGTGACGCATAATTAGTTATTATAATATGTAAATTATGATCATTTATGTTTTGGGTGGAGACTATTTTAGGAGTTATAATAGTTTATATTTAGGATGCAAATTATTTTAGTTTGGATTTAGAGTTTTCTATCATACAAGTAATGGTATCTTAAATATCATATTTTGTCAACACATAAATTAAACAAACTTATTTCTTAATTTGTGCATATATATATATGTATGTATGTCTATATATATAACGCAACCACCCCAAGTTGGAGCCCCAAGCGCCATATGTAAGTTTGATAGATAGTTCTAAATGGTCCATAAGCTATTAGTTGGCTAACAATAAAATAACTTTGTCCCGCCCAAAGTTTAGGAGAAATCACTTATGAATGAGAGAGATCCTAAAAATATGAAAGTATGGTTAAAATGCTTAAGAGAATTGAAAATTACTACCTATACCAACAATGTGTACCTACCTTTTCGATTGCTCAATCATATGAACTAAAAAATTAAGTGCGCTTAGCTTGTAGCATTTCTATGTTGGGTGACCTACAAAAAATTTTCCTAAGAAACATAAGTAGTCTCATTCATTTTGATCATAAAAATCAGAGTGTTTCTTTGCATTTAATCTTTAGAAGGAGATGATTTTTGCAAGGGACGAATCCAAGGAGGATTTTCTAGTTCTTGACTTACTTATAGCACCTCATAGACCAAAATTGGACATTTGAAAATATACGGACCTAAATGGAACAACAATTAAAATATAGAGATCAAAATGATATTTTAATCGATTATTTTTTTCTTCATTTGTCTATATACCTTAATTGAAGTGGGTAGTTATTATTATTATTATTATTTTATTTATTTTTTTTTAAATAAACAAATGTCAAGTGGTTAACAAAAAGGGGAGTAAGAGGGGTATGAAGAAAAAATTAGAAAAATAGAGAGAAAATAGATAAGTAAGAAGGTATTAACAATATATGTTCGTATGTTAATAGTAAGGGTGTATATATATTGTTGGGATTAGTGCCTAAATCTCGTGGGTCTCGTAGTTTGTAATTTATGTAAAGATAAATTATTTATTTAATAAAATAAGAGATATTTTATTTAACATTTAGATTGCATTTTACTTGATCCAATAAATTAGGGTTATTTTAAACAATAATGTTATTTTTAAAAAAAATTCGAAAAATAGGGTGCTTTAGAAACTAATGACAAAAGTAGGGTGGTTTGGAAAATAATTTGTAAATTGGGGTGGTGAAATCGTGTACCGGGTACACGATTTCAGTCAATTTTTTTCGTGGTCATTGTCATGTAAGTAAGTCGTGGACCCGGTCCACGAGTGTTGACCAAACTCGTGGACCGGGTCCACGATTTCGGCCAAACTCGTGGACCCGGTCCACGATTTCGCCCATACTCGTAGACCCGGTCCACGAGTGTTAACCAAACTCGTGGACCGGGTCCACGATTTATGCCCAGTGAGTTACACCAATTATCATGCTATAATCGCGGGGAAGGAGGAACGAGCAGTTTACCGCTTTAGTAGCTACCGTTTCAGCTCTAGTATTCACAGGCTTTCAAGGAATGGAATATTATCAAGCACCCTTCACTATTTCAGATAGTATTTATGGTTCGAGTTTTGATCAAAAAGACTTCTTACCCCCGTTCTTTTCTCATGATACGTCCAAAAAACGTCCGGTTTTTTTCCCATGATAAATAAGTTAATTAATTAATTACCCACTTAAATGAAATTTTGCTTATTACTTGTGTTCATCAATTATTGTTTAGTTTCATTGATTCTTAATTTTTAAAAATGTAATGGAAAATCATTAATTCATTTAGTTAAAGATAAAAAGTTAATACAAATCAGAAAATTTAAAATACAAATCAAGTGCCACATGGTGGTCTTCTTCGCGCACGTTGTCCACGACGAGGCACAGGCACTTCAATTTGTTGTTGCTGGTGGATTACATCGTCGATATCCTGTTGGGTGACGACAGATGGAAATTCATGGTGTCCATAATATTCCTGTTGATGGCCAGAACCGGATGCAATGTCTGGTTGTAATATGGGAGGTTCCTGGTCATCGGGTTGCTCTGGAACACCTTCGTCACGTTGTCTCTGTCGTCTACGACGAATACGTTTTCGATCAGTATCAGCAACATTGAGCCTCCTTGTATGTTGAATGATTTCTTCAACATTTACCATGTTTTGCTCACACATTAAACTCAACTCTGGTAAATTGTGTTCTAAGGAGTAATTGTGCACATCGTGGACAAAATTATTCTGCACGATAAAAAAAAAATATAAGTATAAAAGAATATTCTTAGCATGTAATTGAAAAACACTCCATAATAAGATGCTTACCATGCAGTAATAGTAGGCACCGTCAGGTGTAATAAATCTTCTTGTGATAGAGTCGTACCAGGACAAATAATCATTAGACACATCCGACTCGTTTATTATTTCTCCTTGTGCACAGCGGCCATGACGTGCACGCCAAAATGATATATACTCTGCATGAATTTGACGCCAGTTTTGGTCGTGTTTACCTCTTAAATCAATTTGGTGTAGTTGAGGGAGTGTATTACACAATGTCGGTACTGTTTGCCGCATACCGAATTGTCTCAACACTCGATCTGGTTGATGCCACTCTACGATGTGAAAGCATATAAGTGGGCTGACCGTCAACCAAATGTCTTGTCCATCATGACAGTAATCAGGCAACAACGACATAACGTGTGGTGTATATGGCGTCCAATTAATCTGAAACCATGTACAAGAATAATTAGAACCTAAAAACATATGTAATATTCAGTTATATACAACATATTTATTATTACCTGATTTTTCATCAAACGGTCAAAAATTGAGCGATATACCAGCAACATGTTTGCTGATTGTTCAGATGCAGCTAATACACCGCTCCATCTATCACATGGATATAAAACAATTAAATACTTTGCTAATTGTATTGACAAAGAAATTAATATATACAGAAAGTAATACCTGGCACTGAGTGGACGTCCTATGAAATGTTCGGGAGGTTGTAGTTGGACTTGTGGTGCAACAATGCTAAATCGATCGTAGGCCCATACTTGAAGTAGTATCAGTGGGCCTGCTATATCCAAAGCTTGTGCATGACTGGCTCGACATAATTCTCTGTACAGCCATGCAAGACAAGCACCACCCCACGAATAATTACCAGCTTGCTCAAAACTGGCCAGTAGTGGGAGGAACAATAACGATGACATGCTTTAGGTTCAGCCCAACCAATTTCCTCGTTGTTAATTGCTGCAATGATCCCTCTGTGTCTATCCGAAATTAAGCAAATCCCTTCTCGGTCAGTAACATACTCGCGCAATGCCCACAAAAACCATGACCAACTAGATGTATTTTCCCCTTCAACAATAGCAAATGCAAGAGGAAATATATGCCCATTCGAGTCAATAGACAAAGCAGTGAGCAATTTCCCTTTATACTTGCCGTAAAGATGGGTTCCATCTATTTGAATTAAAGGCCTACAGTACTTAAACCCTTCAATTGCAGGACCGAATGCCCAAAAAACACGACCAAATATAGTTTTACCAGGCACATCAGAAGGGAGAAAATGCCAATCTACTCGTGTACCAGGATTGTAGTGCACAGCAGCACTCAACCAGTACGGAAGTTCTGAATACGATTTCTCCCAATCATCGAAGACTGCAACCAAAGCTTTTTTCTTAGCTTCCCACACACGTCTGTATTTGACGTTATATCCGTACTGTTTTTTAAGTGCTTCTTGTAGTACCGCCACAGGCACACTAGGATCAGCTCTAACTAAATTTTGAATTTCAATGCTCATGAAATTAGAATCAAGTTGTGCATTATCTTGTGCCAATTCTGTGTATAAACAACTATGGTTCTCTCCAAGTTTAGTAATTTCAAACATCCCATGGATTTTGCGCCGACATGCACGCAACCTCCACCTACAACCTTCATCCCATTGCTTGCATCGCACATACCAAATATCTTGGTTCGATTCTACCACAGATATTTGGTAGTGTTCAGTCACACAATATTTTTTTACTGCCATTTGTAGGTCTTCTTTCGTATCAAATAACATTCCTTTTTGTATTATACTAGAGTTATCTGTACATTTTTCCCTTTCCTCCAAGGTTGATCCTTGTTCACAAACTGAATCAGTAATTTCCCATTCTATCTGTGTAAATATCTCCGACTGAACCAACTCATTTTCATTTTCTATATTTCCTTCTTCTCCAAACAATTCATCAATTTCTACATCAATGTCACTATCCGCACAATTTCCAGCTTCAATAATAACTAAATCTTCTGGACGAAACGACATATTTAAATTCGTTTACAACTGTAAAGGTTAAAAAGAAAAATTAGTCCAAATCTACCCAAAATTATAAACTCGTGGACCCGGTCCACGAGTTTACTACCCAATATAACTAATTTTCCACCATATTATTTACCAATAATTATTCTTATAACAATAAACGCCGAATAATAATCAATACTAAAACCTTAATTTTTTAAATTTATTCATGCATGCAAAAGGGGTATTTTAAAGAATAATGTTATTCTAAAAAAAAAATTCGAAAAATAGGGTATACATATTTAAATTTGTTCATTCATGCAAAACAAAACGTATACATATACAAATTTATTCATTCATGCAAAACAAAACGTATATAACTATTGCATATTTATAAGATAATTAGAAAGGAAAATGTATATGCATACGTATATGGCGGCGGCGGCGGTAGCAACGGTGGTACTGGCGGCGGCGGCAGTGGAGGCGGCGGCGGCGGCGGCGGCGGCGGAACGAAAAGAAGAAGAAAATTGACAGCGACAATGACAAACGAGAACTGAAATAAGAGAAAGGAGAGAAAGGAGGAAAGAAATGAAGAGTGAAAGGAGAGATATGAGGAGAGAAATGAAGAATGAAAAGAGAGAAATGAAGATGGTGGAAATGAGAGAAATGGAGAATGGGAGCTGCCGGTCGGAAATTTAAAGAGTGGAACTCGTGGACCCGGTCCACGATTACCGAAATCGTGGACCCCGTCCACGAGTTCGGTCAATGCATGCCTCTGCATGCAGAGGCATGCAGACTGCCGGTGTCAGCCTACCCTGGAAATCGTGGACCCGGTCCACGATTTCACAGAATCGTGGACGGGGTCCACGATTTCACAACCCTATTTTTCCAAATTCTTTCTCCCCCACCCTATTTTTCCAAATTCTTTCTCCCCCACCCTATTTTTCGAATTCTTTTTTAAAAAACCATTATTTTAAAAAAAAATTCAATAAATTAAGATCCAAAGTTTTTATATGTAGCTTGAACATTATAGCTTAAGAGAAAGATATTCATTTTTATATGATTTAAATGCATTATGAATAAATATGTGATGTTTATTTGTTAATTAATTGATTGATTATTATTTATTTAATTATATATTATATTAAATTTGATTTGATATAAGAGAAATTATCTTAAATGGCAAAATTGCTAAAGATATTTACAACTAATAGCAAGATACACTGTCTTTCTGCGATAGACTGTAATAGATTATGATAAACTACTATCTGTGTCGTAATCTATCTTAAATAGATAGTGAAATTTTACTATATTTGTAAATATTTTGGTTCATTTTGCTATATTTGATACAGGAAACTTACGGCAAAAAAAAAAAAAAAAAAAGCCATAAGGTCCATTCTCTCCAAAAATTCTCTTTAAGACTTCCCTCTAAATTCTTCAGTTCCATGGAACAAAAAAGGATTCCACCATCTCATTGATTCTTCCTGAGTCATGGTAGAATTGCTTAACGGTGGTGTTCGTGACCTTCGAATTTTTGTTTTAGAAAACTCCAAGTAATTTAGAAGAATCCTCTTCATCCTAAAATGTATTTTCTAAATTCTTTTTTACATATGCTTAGCCTTATTTTTTTTTAAAAAAATCAAATAGGTTTTTTCTTTTCCAAATTAAAGACAAAAGCGAATGCTTCTGCATAGGGATTCAATCCCTTCTATATATATATATATATAGGGTATTTTTGAATTTTTTTGAAAATCCAGAGTACTTTTTGCGCAAAATACTAACCGTTTCTATCCAAAACTAATAATGGGGTTTTTTTAAACTCTTTTTGAAAGTTTAATGGTATTTTTGAAACATTTGAAAATTTAAAAGTATTTTCGACACAAAATACAAAGTTTAAGAGTATTATGTATAGAAAGATTTAGAAAATTAATCTACTACATAACTAAAATTTTGAAGATGTCCTAAAATTTACTAATATTTTATTATTAGATTTTTAGCTACATTTTGGGAAATTTTTAACCTTTTGATAGATTCTCTCTATTTTTTTTAATTGTGTAATATTAAAAAATACCATTTTCTGGATTTACTATAATTATATTAGGAATTTATTTTTTGAAATATCATTAATTACATTATCTCTCATCAATAAGATTTTGAAATATTTAATTATTTATTTATTAACATCATTTTCAAAGTTTGACTTTGTTTTTTTTTATTTAATAATTTCAAGTGATATTCATTTAATGTAGTAAATTTCAAATTAATGTTTCTTTCTTTTTGAATTTTTTTTTTCATTTACCTAATTGAAAATCTATCATGACTTCATCAAAATCTCAGGTATATGTTGAATTTACAGGTAGTATACTGACAAATGCAAATATATATCACATAAACCATAATTTATTTTTTGGTGTGTTTACATATATACTAAAAAATTATATTGTTCAATATATAATACGATATATTGTACAAATTGTCTTGTTCATGCATTTATCAAATATACCTTAATTTATTTTCTAGAAAATTAAAATATATAATGCTATATATATATATCAAATATACCTTATTTTCTCTTTTGAAACTTCTTGCCAATTCTTATTTTCATTTATAAGAGCAACAATTCTTGAATTTCTAGAGAAACTTTCTTTACTAATGTAGATTTTTGAAAAAAAACCATTTAAAAAAGTTCATAGTCACAAGAAACTTTTTTTTTCTAATTTTTAATTTTAGTAATATTATTATACACATATTAAAAAGATTAATGATAAAAAGGGTTGAAAAGGTCAATTGAGCTAGATTTTTACTAATAAATTAATAATCTATTGGGTTATGCAGGTAAATAATAGAAAAGTTAAGATAATTAAACCTATTTATTTAGGCTAAAAATCCAGAAAGATGTAGCCTAAAAACAAGTATGGGCCTATTGGGCTTTCTTATCGCAGCCCGAAACCCATCGCATAACAATTTCTAGGTTCCATTTGCCACACGTATAAATGCAATAAACCACCAAATACTTCGTTCAGCCGCGCCGGGAAGTGTTGAAGATTTCTAGGGTTTCTGCTCTCTCCCGCTAATTCGCCAAAATGGTAAATCCCATCTCTCTGTTTATCGCATACGGATTTTGGTTTGTTCTTCATATTTTGAACTAGGGAGTCCTTTGATATTATTTTGTATATTCGAAGTCGAATTTGATTACGCATTTCGTAATCATCTCTTGGACAATTGTTTCTTCTTCACCGATCAAATTATTGTTGCTTTGCTTGGTTACAGGAAAATTTGAAGGGATTAGATTGATGTTAGATTTAATGAATGTGGTTATTTAACTTTTTGATTTGGTGCGATACTTTTTCGTTTTTAGAAATGCAACGCCCTTATTTAACTTCTGGCAATATAGTGATATTCAGGATATGAAATATGAAGCTTAGGCTAGTAGGATATTGGTTTTTTGTGATGTATACCAACTTAGTTATTTGGTATATAAGTATAGCATGGCAGGCTTATAAAAGTTCTGTATTAAATCCAACAAGATTAATCCTGTTCTACATTTTGATTTTTTTTAATGTACTTTTACATTGTAATTAAATTTAAACTAATGGCAACAATCCCTTCAATTCATTTAATTGTTGTTGGTTGTGAGGGAAGATAAGTAAATATGCTGATGCAGAATTTATCTTTAAGACGTTCACCCATCCTTCTTATGAACCAGATGACCGAGTTTTTATTGTTAACAAAACATAGTCTGGCTAAACAAGTTCTCAATCAAAGTTTATGTGATTGTTTATTCATTTGTATTTGATATGTGTGTTGAACTGGGACAACTCCTTGATGTAAAATTCTATAAGTTCTTTTTATTGATTATCATTTTTCCTCATGATGGTTTGATGTGTAACTTCTCCACATTTTATGATGTTGTGTAGACAAAGAGAACCAAGAAGGCTGGCATCGTTGGCAAGTATGGTATGTGCTATTATCGTTCTTGTTTCTAAATTAAGGTTGAAAGGAAAAATGTTGGATGAGTGAATATGTATAAGGTTTGATAATTCATAAATGTTTTAAAACTACCCTTGTAGTACAAACGTTTAGAATCTTGGATTGAATCAGGTCCCGATATAGCATAGTGTGGAAATTTCAGTTCTAGGTTATTGCAACACCGTTTTAGGTCTTGGTTTTTATCCAGAAATCTAAGTATTTATACTCCAAGGTAGTTTTGAAATGAAAGGTTAAGGGTAATATTTCAACTTTTGAAAGAACGAGGATGTTTATTTATTTATTTTGAAGAAAGGGCAATGTTCAAGGGTTTTTTTAATAACCCAACGAAAAAAAGACTTATCTTTTTCTGTGAAAAATTGCTCGTCTTTTGCTCTTTTATCTTGTCATTACATTAAACATGTTAAATTGTTTTCTTGATTACAGGCACTCGTTATGGTGCTAGTTTGAGGAAGCAAATTAAGAAGATGGAAGTAAGTCAGCACAGCAAGTACTTCTGTGAGTTTTGTGGAAAGGTACAACATAGATTAGAATGCTCTACCTGATGGGGGGGGGGGGGTCTTTGCTGTTTTAATGACTTAAAGGTTGATTTGAAGCTATGAATGTGAATTGTTTAACAACTTTTGTGGATCCTTTCAGTATGCTGTGAAGCGAAAGGCTGTTGGAATATGGGGTTGCAAAGATTGTGGCAAAGTGAAAGCAGGAGGGGCTTACACGTTGAAGTAAGGATATTGGAATTGCTCTCTCGATTTTTTTCCATCAACATTTTCAATGTTCTAATAATTATGTTTGAAAATGACAGTACTGCTAGTGCCGTCACTGTGAGGAGTACCATTAGAAGGTTGAGGGAGCAGACAGAGAGCTAAATTGACTTCCAGATTTATCATTCTATCTACCAATGAGGTTGCACGGAGTAATTTTGTTGAGGTTCTCGAGTCGTCTTTTAGTTTCCATATATTTTTTGCCAACTTTGAATCTTCTCAAACGAAAGTTCAGAAATTGATCAGTTTGTTGAATCTACTTTTGACGATAATGAATGTGGGATATTTATTTTAGAATTTGTATTTTAGTTTAGTAAAAGCTAGTAATTCGCTATATATTTTGAAGTTTAACTGGTTATTATTGTTATTTATGATATGGTCGTGATCACTTATTCCTTGGTGCAAAGCGCTCCCAGTCACATCTGGGGTCGTTTGATTTAGGGGTGCGGTTTGAAATTAAAATCTTTTTGAAAGATAATCAATTAAAATAGAGTATAAACCAATCAACCAAGATTTGTTCGATTGTGATACATCTTTGTTCTAGATTTATGAAACCTGGCTAGGCTTCATTGATAATATTTGGCAGTAATGAACAAGTTTTACTTTCAAAACAAGTCTGAAAAAATGGATATGGAGGGCCAATTTCTGAAGTGACTAGCAGGATAGGTGCAGAATTTTAGAAGTTAAAAAATTATTCACCTTTTTGGTAACTTTTAAAACTGACTAATCTGATCTAATATAAAATTGAATGTTTTAAATTTCATGAGATATAAAATTTAAATTTATATAATAGACACAAATATTAGAATTTATGGAGTAAAGTTAGAAATTACTTTAAAATCATGTGTCATTTAGAAAAGGAGGGTAGAAGAAAGGGGAGACTTAGAGATGAATGAATAAGAAAGAAAAGGGACACTAAGTTTCGATGAATACCCAACAAGATCAGATATTGTCTCTAACGTCTTCTTATGTCTCCTTTTATCAATGTTGTTTTTACTTTCGGATCTCTCCTACCTTTCCTTTCCTTCCTAATTCAGTCTTTTTTGCTAATTCTACTTTCCATTCCTTTCTAATTATTAATATGTTCTTTTTATTAAAAACCAATGTTTTTGTAAATTTATAAACTAAAATAGAATAGCGAGTATAACTCAACTGTGAACATTTTTTAAGTTTAATCACAAATTGTCCTGTGATCCATTTTTTTTAGTTTATTTCTTTTAATATCTTTTTGTTTCTTTTGTGTTGGAAGAAGATGCATGGAGTTGGGGTGCCTAGTATTACTTTTAAAATAGTTTACATTGGGAACATTTTTAGTTCTTATCATCTAGATCATTAGATTAAATGAATTACAAATTTTAACGAGCTCAAACTACCCTAATTGCTTTAATTGAATAAAATGTAATTTCAAATATTTCACAAGTCTAATGATAGACATAGATTGTGTAATATATGTAATAATAAATTGAGGGAAATAGAAATAACTAAACAAGTATAGCAACTAATACGATTAAGAAGGTAAAGTAAAAGAGAGGCTTTTATTAGAGGTAAGAGATAAGAAATGATGAATATTGCATGTAAGACAATGGAGCAACAACTATGTTAATAGTAATAGAAAGTAAAGATTAGAAATTAGAAAAGATTTAGGGTTTAGGGTATTGGTTTAGTTTGTCACAGTAAAACATCATCTCATAACAACAAAAGCATTAAATTAATAGGTATTGGATGTGGTGGTGGTGTTGTATTGTCTGTCCACTGCCTCCATAACCTTGTTGGCTATGGCACTTGCATACACTGATGAACCTTCATATATCTGATCAGTTCCAAACACATTCACATCATCATCAAGGATTTATTTCTTATTTTGTATGATTAATAAATCTTTAAAATCAATTCTACCCACTGATTTACTTATCCCTAACACATATTTTATGTGTCAATGTGAATATAGTTAGATTGACATAAAGTATGAACTATCGACAAAGAGGTTAGTAGTTGAAATTTCACTCCTCCAAATTGTTGTACTATTAAAAGAATATATACTTTATGCTAGTTAAGTTAATCCTTTATGTGGATTCTATTTCAATCAAAGTTGCATGATTTTGGTAAAAACTAACTAGGTTTTCATCTTTATATTAAAAAATAAAAAATAAAAAATAGAATTGTCATTTGTTTAAAAAATACCAAACTCTTTCTCACGTTGTAACAACATTTTATGAAAAGATTCAAAACTCTTCTTAGAGTAGAAATCTATAGGATGTTAGAACATTATTGGAACCTAAAATTGATATGAAAATGATTTCGCGGTGTTCACACCATTTCAAGATCCAATTTCCATCCAACATTAAATGAAAATATTATTCAATGGTAGCTTCCAAACATTTATAAAATACCACAAGTTTTCTAAAGAATATAAGTTTAAATACTACTTTAGTTACTTTGTCTTTAATTCATTGTGGTTCCTATACTTACAAAAATCTTCATTTTAGCCTTGATACTTTATACTTTCAACTTTGCTTCATTCCAAGTTTTTAGACTTCGAAGTTTTTAAAAGTAGAAGACGAAAATGTTTGAGAGGGGAAGAAGTTAGTATTTATATTATATATATTTCAAATAAATGGAAAAGTTGAAGGTATTTTTTTGATTTAAAATTGAGTAAAAAAAAAAAGGAAAAAGAAAAAGTAAAAAATTTGGGAGGTGAATTAATTACCTTGGTATTGAACAAGAAGCTGTAGTAATCGCCGATGTGGCCGCCGGCGACATGGTGAAGATCAAGCTGAAGATCGTCAAGCAATTTAGAGACAAGCAACAAGCAGTTGAGTTTACGCTGCACAAGCTTTATGGTTACTTCATCATCAACAATTCTCACATCAACTTCAGTATCTTTTGTCTTTCTCTGCAGCCATGAGCTTCTCAAATTGTAGCTTTGATCCTCTACGCCGTCTCCCACTACACCACCTGCCTTTGCATTTGTGCTTTCAACATCCCACGCGCCGCCCCCTTCTAATTCCTCCGCCGTCCTGTGCCTCTTGCTCCTCTCTCTGCTGCATCTCTTCTTCTCCACCAGCAGTTTCAGTTCCTTCACTTCTCTTAAAAGCTCTTGGATGTAATTTATGGCGTCTCCCACAACTGATGCCCTATCATTCTGGTTTAATAACAAAATCACAGGAAAGACTGATTAAAATTGCTCACACCCAGATACTGAATTATCTGTTTGTTGTTTAAGATCGAAGAAGAAGAACAAAAATGGTGGGGTAAAGAGAGAGATAGCTCGATTTTGGTCAATACCCAGAAAGGAAAGTTTCATTAAAAATGGTGAATCTAATCTTCAGTCTAGTTTGTTGTTCAAGATTTAAGGAAAGTCACAATAAATGGGCAGATAGCTTGATTCATAGGCAAGAAATCAAATTAAAGTCCAAAAATAGTAAACTCATCATCAAGATCAAAGGGAAGACCAAAGAGAGGGACAAAAAAAGAAATAACAATCATAATGAAGCCTTGATTCAGTTCAAAAATTGCGATATATTGAAAGAAAATGGAGAAAAAAACCTTAGTAGGAATAGGAACCAAACTCTTGAGAGCATTATATTTCTCATTCAGTTGAACTCTTCTTTGGCGTTCAGTGGTAAAATGTTTAGTCATTTTCCCATTTCTTCCTTTCCCAACACAATCCGCCATATCTCTACTGAACTCCAAAACACCGCTTCCATCCCCGTCTTCATAAACTCCGGCAGTTCCTTCTGTCTCCATTATCTCCCCTTCCGGGAACAAACTACCTCCTCGGCCTCTGGAACTCGCCGCCGGTATACCATATCCATGAGGAAGAGAGTGGAACAGTTCCCTGAACAGCGGTGGCGGCGGCGGAAGATTCAGGTGAAACAGAGGATCGTAGTGTATTGAAAGCGAAGTCGACGATGAGTTGCCAGCGTCTCCGGCGGGAAGGTCTCCAAGAAAGCCTCCCATGGGTGAGGTATGGTGATTGGAGAAGGAGATGGAAGAGTTGTTGGGGCATCTGGCAGGGGCCGGCATGTTTAAGAAGTTCAAGAGGTCGGGAGCTTGAGTATAGGCAGTGGGCATGGCGGAATCTGAAAACTGCTGCTGGTGCGGATGATGATGGTGATCTTGAGATTGAATCTGGTGATGGTGGTGGTGATTAAACCCCATTTCTTGAATTTGAGTCCCAACCCAATCGGATTGGTCAAGACACACCATACGGTTGGAATCAGAAGTTACTTCTTGACCAAAATCAGGGTTGATATTACTGTTATCAAAACCTCCAGCGGGCGCCTGTTGAAACTGAAGTTCCATAGCGTCAGCGCCGGAGCTATGGTGATGGTGATGAGGATAAGAAATGTCCTCCATGGAAAGATTGAGATTATTGTCATGAAAATTGGGATGGGTTTCTTGGGCAGCGGCGGCAATGAGTGGCGGAGGAAAGGAAGGCAAAGCAACAGAAATATGGGGGACAGTATGAGGAAAGGCATTTTGTGAAGGATCTGGTAGAGTGGAATCGGGATCAGAACACCCAGTTTGTTCATACATATTTTGGTAAGAAAAGTGTGCAGCTTCCGCCATTAAATAAAGGAAAAAATGGAAAAAAAGAAAGAAAAGAGCAAAGAAACAAATAAACATGTGAGAAAAACAAAAAAGTGGAAACCAGAAAGAAAACCTTTTATTGAGTAGTGAAGAGAAATGAGAAAAAAGGTATGGCAGTTGATGATTGATTGATTGATTGATTGATTGATTGATTGATTATATGATGAAGAATAGGAGAAGAAGAAGAAGAAGAAGAAGAAGAAGAAGAAGAAGAAGAAGAAGAAGAAAGTTGAATTGGATGGAATTAGTTGAGTAATGTGGAGAATGTGAATCAGAGTTTGAGAGGAAATATTAAGAACAAGGATGAAATGAAGTTTGTTTAGTTTATATATACAAAACACAAAGGAACAAAAACGAAACAGTTTGTTAGAGAGAAAGGAGTCTGGGAGCTGGGCTGGGCTGGGCTGGGCTGGGCTGGGCTGCCCGGGTGAGGGACCCACTCATAATCTCCGTATTTCTTTCTGATACAGAACCTGCGTGATCTCTATCTCTCCTTAGTCCTTCCCTTTTCTTTTTATTTACAATTATGCCATTTTCTTTACTTTTCTTCCCCCCCGCCCTAAAACCAATCACAAAATTCATGTCAAAAACAGGCTTGCTCAGTCTAAATAACAAGTAATAAGAGATCAACTCTAAACAAAGGACGAGGGATGAATTGGTGATTATGTGAAGTTATGAGGGGTAAATATGGAAATATGGAAAAAAAAAAAAAAGGGAAGTAGGAGCAAAGGTGGGGGCAGTGCAGTTATTTGTAGCTAATAACAAATAGTTAAAAATCCTATAGTGGGACCCACAATGAGTTATCCATGCAATCAGCCAATCCAAACTAACCCATTTCCAAAATGCAACTGCTTTCTTACCCTTTCCCAACCCTTCTCTCTCTTTACCAATAATATGTCCATAAAGAAAATTGTAAAAGGAAAAAAAAAAAAAAATTCAAATTTATATTAAATTCTAAATTTAGACAAGTATTACAAGTTTTTTAAGTCATTTTTTACTAATTCGCTAAAAGTTTTATATATTCAAGCAATGCAAAAATGTCCATAAACTTACTGATTTTAATAAAATCAAATTTTACCCATAATTAAGTTTGATCATTACCCTCAACCAAACAAGAATTATAGTGATTGAAAACTATTTTCAAATTTTGTAATTTAAATAGTACAAATTCTAAAAACAACATTTGTATGTTTGAAACTTATTCAAATTTTGTTATTAAAATGCAAAATTATATAATAAAAGATGAAATTTAATAGATATAATAATTCATGTTATAATTTCAATTCATTCTTTTTTTACATGATACTGTGAAATAATAATTATTAAAAAAAAAAGTAACATAAAATATTTTTTATAAATTAGTTCATTATAGTTTATATTCCACCTAATATTTTGTGGCCATTCACAATTAGTTATATAAATATATTAGTTAACACATTTTTATTAATTGTTTAAATTGAGATCCAATTTTTAAATCTATTACCAAAAATATATTTGAAAGCATGAAATATAACTAATTTCATATTAATTGAAACCCTTGGTTCCAAATTAGAAGAACAAAAAAATGAGCAATTATTCTAATTTTTATTTTGTTTAGCAGGCCACTTATAAGTTATAACTAAATTTGAACCTAACAAACTTAAGTTATAACTAAATTTGAACCTAACAAAGCACATGACAAAACCAAGATTTGATATATAAAACAAAAATCAAGCTTTTAACTTTGAGGAAATATATTATCATATATTTCCGAATTCTTTATCATATATAGATATAGATAACTAAAACATTTATTTTAAAGAAATTGGTGAAAATAGATTAAAAAAGCACTTTAGAGAAAATATATTATCTACTTTTCTTCAAAATGTAATTATACATTAACTTATTAAGTAAGTACAACATTGAGGCTAAGGAATCATATGACCCTCGAGATTTTGGACGTCTTGATCAAAGCGATTCTAAGACAAAGACCCCTGATAATATCTCATGGCAGAGTAAGTACACATATCATAATGCTTTTAGACTTATAGTCAGAATGGGTCCAAAAAAAATTGCAGACAATTATATGGTCTACAATGCAAATACAAAATATAACAAATACACAGATTCTTAATATTCCTCATTTTCCAACATTTCTGGGTTATATTCTCCAAATAACAAGTGTATTCATTCCACTATGATAACTAGTGTGGGGTTGGACGATTTGACCATCCGACCTCTTAGTCGAGAGTATAAACCTAAACTACTTGAGTAATATTCAAGTTGACGTTCCACTATGATAACTAAAACCCAACTGAACAATAACCTCACAACTATGTTTCTTTTAAGACCAAAAAAGGAAAAAGGATGCTGTTGAGCTGAAAGAAATTAGACATACATAAAGAACCGTTTATCAATTGAACCAATAATATAGGAATTATGTATTATATAAACAAGATGGAGAAATAACTCTAATAAGGAAATGAAAGGAAACTGGAAACAATATTGTTGTTACTTCATTTCTTTGCTGATAAATTGTCGAAGAATGAAGACATAATTATTCAAAAATAAGACAAACAGGAAACAAGAGTTAAAGTCAGTTGTCTGTTTTCCCCTAAGTTCCTTCTCTTTCTTATAATTGCTTTGGTATGTGCCCCAATGCAGTGCAAGAGGCAGAGGCATACCTCAAACACACAACAGAAGGCAAAGATAGGCAGCCATATATGTTTGTCTACAGCAGAGATATCAGATATTACCAGTTTTGAGTAGAAAACCACTGAGTTTGCTGTTACTTTTGCCATTAATGTGAGCATCCCAGCTCCTCTTCGGTAAGTTTGCTGCTGTTCCCACGCCCCTATCCACCATGATTATGGAAAGATCCTTCTACTGGCATTATCAAAATGCAATATTTCCGACCAATAAAATTTCAGACCAGGCTTCAAATAAACGATAAGAAAATCCCCATAATAATATTGAGAGTGGTTTAATCAATGGCTTTCAAATAGAAAAATTGGTATGTATAGGTTTTAAACTTTTTTACTTTGTTTCATTTTGTTACCATTATTATACTCCAAAATATAGTGCTTTGATCTCTAAACTCCATGCAAAATTTGTTTGATATTCTAAATAAGGCATATTGAGTTTGGTATCAAACTCAAAAATAGCTGGCCCAAGACGAAAATAGAATATTTATATACTATAATCTAAACGAGAATTTAAGAAAGCTTGAAACCAAACACTTAAACAGAACATATGAAAGGGCCAATATATATATAGAGAGAGAACTCCAAGGATCAAAATAGAATCTAAACCTTAAAATTTAGATAGATTAGTATCAAGCATTCAAATACAAGACATTATAGCAGAACCCAAATGTTAACAATAAGAAATTTAGACGAAGGGAAAGCACAAATATATCAATCATTCATGTAGATAGAGAGGAACTAACATAATATTTGTCATAAGAGAAGAAACTGTAACTCATTGAATATATTTGGGAATTTCTCCCCTTTTTAAAAGAGAGAGGGAGTACTCAGCAGTATCAATGAGGTCTTCAATATTGTGAAGAGATCGCTCTTCAGAAGCAAGCAAGAAAATACCACGAACTTCCGCCTTCTTTGCTAATCTAGCTGCAAAGCTGAGAGGCAAATTTGGGGAGTTGAGGCTCCGCAATATCTGGCGATAGAGTGATATAACACGCCCACGGTTCCTCGCCAAATCCTCTGCTGTTGCCCATACGATACCTTTCGCCATTTCTCAAACTGAAAAGAAGAAGTAAAAGAAAAATTGAAGACATCAGAATGAAAGTAAAAGGGTTGCGTGACCCCATAATAGAGAAGGGTTCCCAATCACAAGTCAATTTCTCAGCGGCATTTCTTCAAACAGTTGGTGCTCATGTCCCAAATCAAACTGAAACTTTCAAGTATATTTCATGGATAGAATTGGGCAATAGTAAAATATCAGAGCTATGTAAAATTCTTAAGATTTTGGGGGTTTTGGACCATAATTCAGCCATCAATACACAAACCCAATTACTAATTTATGCCCTCACACCAGATTCTCGGCGAGGGATAGGAGTAAAAAGAATTATAGAATATGAATATTTGTTAACCTGAATCGGTATGGAGTTTTAAGAGCGTGCGGAAGAACCACTGAACGAGCGGATGAAGGATTGAAGAAGGATGGCGATGGAGTTCGGAGAGCAGGAGAGACATAGCCTTGTTTGATCAAGAAAGAGTTAACCCGCGGACGGGCTTTTGCATAACCATACTGCATAACACATAAACAACCTAATAAAGACCATACATTACCTTTATCTTTATGTTCAATTTTTTTTATTTTTTACAAAAATGTCCAAATGTATCTTAATTACACAAATATTAGGACTCATTTTTAATTTTTTTTCCCCTCAACCTATAATCACGTATTTCGAAAAATAAACTTAAAAAGGTCATTTAATTCACTCGCAATCTTTAATTAAAAAAAAAAAGAAAAAACTTTTAATTTTTCCTCCTTTTACTTTTCCTTCCTGAAACCTTTCCCTCTATCTTCACCATGACAGTCCTTCATTAAGCTTGTGCCGCCACTTAGATATGTTGGTTTCTGCTCTATTCGCGTTGTACGTCCGTTCGTTTCGTATTGTCACCTCGTGTTGTAAAAGGAACCTTCGACTCCCAGATTTGGTACCAACGGAACTCTCTAATGCCCATATTTGGCTTATTGACAGACAAGTCGATTCGTTCTCATTGCACGTCCGATTTTTAGATTGTTGGATTTTATGTTTTAAAACTCATTATTGGTAAATTTTGTAACTTATTCTCAATAAAATTGTTATCGAAATTTATTCAGTAAAGTTGTTATTGAACATTCGAATTGCATTTATTAAATCCAATAAACTAAGAACCCTTGTCTATAGGTTGTATGCAAGTGGAAAGTTTTAAGTTAATAGCCAAAATGGTCTATAGTATAAGGATAAGACTGTGTACCTTATCTTTAGAATGCTATGGATGCGACTCATTTTGCGTTTGATACAAACGATGTGATCTTATATTTTACATGTAGAGATATATGAGTGGGGACATTCTATGCAATGAGTTTGCATAAGATCGAACCATGAAATAATCAATTTTACTTTATAACACCGTTTACTGTTAAAACTGATTGTTTCAAACTTGATGACATGGGTAACTCGATCTTAATCCTGAGCTAACTATGAACTTATGTCTGTTTGAGATTATCCTTTAATATGCATAGGTGAGAATGACCCGAGAACGCCGACTCAAGATGTCTCCCGTTTTAGGGATAAGATCATGGGGACATAGTCTTCCAAAATAGAACTAACTCCTACCTATTTCTAGGTTAGTAGATAAGTTGTTCCCTTAAGTACTGACTCCGAGACTGGAACAAGGGGCCCCACCCTCTCATTGGCCTTAGAAGGATTAGGTTTGTTGGTTGGACCACAAATTGATTGTTCATTAGAGGATCAGTGGGACTTAAGGAACGAGATATAATTACAAGGGTAAAATGATAATTTTGACCCAACTGTAATTACTAACAACTTGTGAAGGACTGTAATTACTAACAACTTGTGAAGGATGGACTTACTTTTTGTTATATCAAGTGAACATAAATATATCTACATTGAGGAGAGTGCAAC
Organism: Citrullus mucosospermus; assembly: GCA_030954485.1. Lineage (NCBI taxonomy): Eukaryota > Viridiplantae > Streptophyta > Magnoliopsida > Cucurbitales > Cucurbitaceae > Citrullus > Citrullus mucosospermus. The sequence continues at coordinate 10,438,327 of CM062060.1, forward strand.
TACTGGGCTTTAGTGGAGTGACCCGGTAGTTAACAAATGTTAATTAACTAGGTTAAATAGTTTAACCGGTTAATTTCGGATCGTTGGAGCTCATGATCTGTCGGTCTATTAGGTCCCCTCGTTAGCTCATGGACTAAACCTTAGAACATTATATTAAATGAATTTGAAATGTTTGAATTTCGTGATGAAGCAAAATTTATGGTTTGTTCGTTTAATTATGAATTAGATGAAATCAAAGAGTTCGAAATATTTAAATGTGATTTAAATATTTTTAGGATGAATAGAAATTCATCGGATTGGAACTTGCCGGAAAAAGTGGAAAAAATAATTTAATATTAAAATATTATTTTAATATATAATTAATAATTATTTAAATTAATTATATATTAAATTAATTTTAGAAATTAATTTTTGATTTAAAATCAATTTAGGAAATTGATTATTAAAATAAAAAAAAAACAAGAAAAGTTGTAAATTTCCACTTTGTGCATGTTGAAGAAGGAGGTGTAAGCCTCCTCTTCAATCTCATCCTCTCAAGCTTATCACCTCCTTAATCAGCCAATTTGTTGGGATTGTGATGTTAATGCAATTTGCATGTCTTCTTCTTTAAATAGAAGAAATGAATTAAGAAAAGAAGTTAAGCACTTTGGCTAATTTGTGTGGAATTTCTCTCAAACTAAAAACTGAAAAATCAGTGAGTTTTTCACTTTGTTGCTCCAAATTCAACTCAAATTGTATCCCAAAATTCGTTCTAAGGCCTGAGGATAACAAGGAAGAAACTAGAGGTTGTCCACGAAGTGTTCGTGATCTGAAATTTATAGAATCCAACTTCAATTTTGAGTTTCAACAAGTAAGTTCATTTTCCTTGTTTTGGGTTTCTAAACATATTTAATCTTCAAAATTAATGCAATTAGAGTGCTTTAGATCTAATTACTTCTGTTGCTATGTTGCCAACTCCTTCACAGATCTGTCGCATGTCCATTTGTGTCGCCGCCTCATGTTGCAAAAGGAATCCTCGACACTCAGATTCGGTGCCAAAGGAACCCTTCGATCTTTCAAAGCTTTTGTAGGATCTTTTATATATACTGTGATATATGTACTTCTTCTTTTTCGATTTTTTTGAATCTTTTTTAGGATTTTAGATATATATGTGATATGTATTGGTTTATTTGATATAAATGAGGTGTGAAAGACATTTTTTTTTAATTTATTTTTTTTATCCAAACTTCCTATTTTATGATATATACGTTTATATATATGTTTTACGTTGAACATTTATCAATTTGTGATATATTGAAGTTGTTAAATTAATTTTGAATTACATTTCTGTTAGAGAGAAATTGTTAAATTTTGATTTATTGAGATTTTTGACTACTTAAATGGAATGTATGATATATACTGTGATATAAATGAAATTTATGATATATAATGTGATTTATGTTGAACATTGAGTTAATTTGTGATTTATATACTGTGGTATATTTCATATATTGGTTAGAATATTTTCAAACACCTAACACAATATTCTAAGTTACATTTAAAATACAATCATGAATCCGTCGAAAGAACGAAGAAGCAAAAAATGCTTCATACTTGAAAATGGAAAAGATAATCACATCAATTGCAAATGGGAAAAAAATCTTAACATTCCAATACACTAATTAATATAAATTTAAAGGATCTTGACTTTCAATGTCTTCGAAATTTGAAATGATTTAGACTTAAACTTTGAACTTAGTTAACCTAATGAGATATATATTGTTGATTATTAGTTTTTTTTTTTTTTGTTATTATCTCCATTGTATTTATTGTATTATATTTGCTGTATTTATTATTATATTTGCTATATTTTTTTTTCTTATTTGTAATGGGGTATTTCTTCTATTTAAGAGTCCCCTTTCTTTTATGAGAAATAAGAGGAAAAAGATACATTTTTTTAGCATGGTATTAGAGCAACAAAAGCTTGAAAACCCTAATTTTCTTGTGAAACCCTAAAAAACCCTGAAGCTCAAGGTCTCATGCTGCTTGCCGATCCATGTCCCGAATGCTTGCTACTGCTGAGTGCTCATTTATTGGGTAATAGATCCGGCTTCGACATTGGCCGTCACTGAATGCTCAAATAACCGCCGGACGTCGCCTCTCTGTCATGAGTCACAGCCGATTTCATGTGATTCGGCTTGTCTTTTCTGAAGTTCACAGGTCGTTCACAAACCTTCTCCGCTAGTCATCCCAATTTAAATCCACGATTGCTGCTATATATATCGTCGCACATCGCCACCCATAGCCGTTGTCGGTTTTTTGGTCTAATTGGAGTGTTTTTTCAGATCTGTCTTTCTCTTTGGTTATTTTTTGTTGGATCTGTATTTGCAATATGACAAACACAAAGTCCACTGTTACTAAAGTCATAGATAGTTGTATCCATTCCTATAGCCCAACTATTCAAACCACCACCATTCGGCTTAATGGGGATAACTTTCTCTGTTGGTCTCAAAGTGTCCGAATGTATATTTGTGGACAAGGGAAGATAGTTACATTACTAGAGAAAAGACAGCCCCTAACCGAGATGACCCTTCATTTTCTGAGTGTTCTTTTGGGTGGGACACTAAAAAATCCATGATTATGACTTGGCTCGTAAATTCCATGGTTAAAGACATTAGCTGTAACTACATGTGTAGTATCCTGTCAAGGAATTATGGGATAGTGTGATGTAGATGTATTCTTACTGAGCAACCAGTCACAAGTGTTTAAGTTGACTTTTAAATTGGGTGATATACGAAAAATAGGTAGCTCAGTTACACAATACTTTCACTCCCTAAAAAGGATTTAGTAAGACCTTGACCTATTTGACACGTATGAATGGAGCCTATAAAGGACCAAAAGCACTATAGGAAAACTGTCGAAAAATCCTCTTCCAACTATTAATGATGTTCTTTCTGAAGTTCGTAGGGAAGAAAGTCGTAGGATTGTTATGACTGGCAAAAAAAAAAAAAAAAAAAAAAAAAAAACTGTTGATTCAATTGAATGCTTTGCGTTGTGACTGAAAATATTGCAATGAAGGCTTTTGATCAATCAAACAAGCCATATGAAAAGTCTCGTGTCTGGTGTGACTACTGAATAAACCTCAACACACACGTGAAATTTGTTGTAAACTCCATGGAAAACCTACGAATTGGAAAAGTTCTAAACAAGGTGAGAGAAATTCCCATCAACATACCTCTCATGCTAATGTTATTGACTCTAGCCCATTTAATAAAAAACAAATTGATCAAATTCTGAAGCTGCTAAAGACCAATTCATCATCTAGTAATCCTAATGTTTCCTTGGTACAATCAAGTACTTGTCCCTAAGCTCTCTCTTGTCTCAATTCATCTCTGTGAACTATAGATTCCAGAGCCATAGATCATATGACTAGTTCCTCTTGTTTATTTGATTCATACTCTCCCAAGTATTGCAATGAACAAATTTGCATTGCCAATGGTAGCTTCACCGCTATTGTAGGAAAAGGAACCCTTCCTTTGACAATAAAACTTACGTTGTTCCATCCTTCATCTTCCAAAATTAGCTTGCAATTTGTCACCTGTTAGTCAAATCTCTAAGGAAGTTAACTATCGTGTTATCTTTTGTGAAATTGCCATTGAGGCATAATTTAAAATTGACGGTTGCAACTGAAAAAGAGGTAAAAGAAAAAGAAAAGTACTAGAGACTTGTGAGGAGACTCATATACCTCTCTCACACATGCCCTAACATCGTTTTTGTAGTTAGTATGGTAAGCCAATTCATGCATGCTCTCGGGCCAGTTCACTTTGAAGCAATTTATAGAATCTTGAGATATTTGAAAAGTACTCTAGGAAAAGGTACATTGTTTAAGAAGCATGACCACCTACATATTGAGGTTGTTGGCTTTTTGGCCATAAATCTCAAATTAATTAATTATAATTAATTAATCAATCAATGTTTTGATGATAACAAACCTGAATTATTTGACTAATAATTTGAGTATTTTGAAGTGTCCATTGCATAGAGCTCAGAATAACAAATCCAACACATTTTGAATCACTCAAATTGAATCTCAAATGAAGAAGATATAGCCAAAACAAGCTTAACGACAAAATCTCGAGCCGATGACGTGGCATATATATATATATTTTTTTTTATCAAAGTGGACCAATTGAAAGGTGCCATTTGGAGCATGTGAGGAATGGCAAATGGTGGGGTTTTGAGTATTTGAATTTGTTTTGAAAAGAAAATGAATTTAAAAGAAAAAGAAATGAATTTAATATTATTATATATGTTTGTGTCTAATGGCTAGTTGATTTTTTAAAAAAATGAATTTAATATTATTTTATGTTTGTGTCTAACGGCTAATTGAGTTTGAATCTCCCCCATTCAATTTTATTTTACCAACATCCAATGGTCCAAATTAATTGTATTTTTCACCTACTTTCCTCTTTTTTTAAACACTTCATCTTCTCCACAACGACTTTTATTATTTTCAATCCTCCATAATTCACCAAGCCACCATTGTTGCTCTCTCTCCAAGTTTCAATTCTTCTTCTTTTCATCTGATTCTTGAGAGAGATTTATGTATGGTGAGGATTGATTTGTTGTGAGCTCAAAACTTGTAGATCTACTTTTTGAGAGAGTTTTTTCATCTTGTTCTTCATTTCCAAATTTTTGTGAGGGTTGCTCTTGATCCTGAAAAAGAGCGATCATAACGGTATAATCGTTATCCGTGGAAATGATTGAGTTTGCTCTTGAGCTCGCAAAAAGAGTGGTATAGCGGTTGGGCTCTGATTCTTGGAAAGAGTCAGCAAAATTTCTAGTGACATACCCAAGAAGAGCTTGGGAAGTGGACATAGGCCAGTTGTGCCGAACCACTATAAAATTCACGGTGTCATTTTCTCTATCCCTCTCCTAATTTATTTTTTCAATTAATTTTTGTTATTATATTTTATGGCATGAAATTAATTGCAATTTTTATTTATTGAGATTAATTGCTCATATTTGTATATTTTGATTAGTCGTTATTAATTTTCTATATTCATTACCAATCTTTTTATAAGAATTAAATAGAGTGCTTTAAAGTGTGATTGTTAATTTCTTGTTTAATTCAAGGTGAATTTATTTGCATAAAAATATTGTTTAAACTACTTATTTGCAAAGAATTTGTTGATTTGCTTTGTGCCGACATTAGTAAAAAGTTTTAATTAGTTTTAATAAATCTTATTCACTCCCCCTCTAGGGTTGCCATACTAATCCTACAGAGGTTTACACGAATGCTAATTGAGCAGGCAACACGGTTGATAGAAGATCCACTTCGGGTTATTGCTCCTTTCTTGGAGGAACCTTGTTACTTGGCGAAGTAAAAAACAAAGTGTGGTTGCAAGAAGTAGTACTGAAGCAGAATTTAGGGCACTAGCCCATGGTGTTTGTCAGGCTATATGGATAAGAAGACTATTGGAAGAATTAAAATTCTCTCAGACGATGCACATGCACATTTATTATGATAACAAGTCAACAATTTCCATTGCCCATAATCTAGTCCTTCATGATAGGATGAAACATATTGAAGTTGATAAAAACTTCATAAGGGAGAAGATTGATACAAGAATAATATGCATTCCCTACCTTCCCAACTGTTGGGATTTATGCCCTAAAACTCGTAGATTGTAAATGTAATTATTTGATCGTCATTAATCATTAATAAAGAGTTATTGATGTGTTATTTCAATAAGCATTATTGATTGTTTTTGTTTGTTTTGTCTTAATAACCCTAAATCCAAAAAACTAACATCCTAGGCTGTTTTATGAGTCTTGAACTGTATGTGGGAACATACGAAGATCAATGTTCAAGATATAGTCTAAAGGGTCTGTAGTATAGGGATAAGGTTTGGTACCTTCCTGGTGGCACTATAATTACGACCCACTTTTTATTTGATACAAACACAATGATCTAAAGGGTTCGTGCAGGTAATATGCGAGTAGGGGTATCCTATGCAATGAGTTTGCATAAGATCGAACCACGAAATACTGATCACTAGATGTAACTCTGTTGACTAGTTAGCTTTCTATTTCAATAGGATGACCTAGGCAACTTAGTCTTAATCTTGAGTATATTATGAACTCCTGTTCACGAGGGATTGCCTTTTGATTTTTATGGGTGAGAGTGGTCGTTTGCCGATTCAATATACCTACCATTTTGGGACACGACTGAGTGGAGAGTTGGAAACATAATTATACAAGATGGAATTCACTCATTCCCATCTTTATACTGAGAGGGTAAGTAGATGAGTGTTCCCTTAAATAGTGTCTCCAGGACTTGAACAAAAAGCCTTACCCTCTCATTGGCCCGAGAGGGGTTTCTGTTTAATGGTTGGACCATAAATATGTTGTTCATTAGAGGAGCACTGGTACTTAAGAAGTTAGAAGTAACCTAGGGGTAAAATGGTAATTTGACCCAGCTGGTTTTACGAACACTTGTGAATGACTAATTTGCTGTTATTGGTCTATATCCATGGACACAGAAATATATCTGCAGTGAGAAGAGTGCAGCTATGGGTCTTTAGTGGAGTGTATACACAGTTAACGAATATTGATTAATGTGGTTAATGAGTTTAGCTGATTAATCTCATATTGTTGGAGCTTCTGATCTGTAGGTCCATTAGGTCCCCTTCCTAGCTCGTAAAGAATGTTGAGATATTTATGTCTTGAATGGAATTTGAAATGTTCAAATTTACTTTAGGGAAATAATATAATGTATGATGATACATTATAATATAAAGTTTTTTTTTTTATTATTAAACTTTATAATATAAATTTAATTTTAGATATGATACAAAATTAATTTTTGAGAGAATTAAATATTTGAACGAGTTTAATTATTAATATGAATTAAATTCATATTAAAACTATAGGTTAAAATTAATGTGTATTAGATGCACATTAAAACTATAAGTTATGAGAGAATAACAATTGAATATAATTTAAATGTAGGTTAAATTAAATATTAGATATTTAATTTGACAATTGATTAATTAAAGAATTAATTTTTAATTTAATTAATTTTAATTTAATTAATTGAATTAAAACTATAGATTATATGGGAGATGTTCATTTAAATATGATTTAAATGAAATAGTTAATTAAATTAGATCTATTTATTTATTTATTTAATTGTTAAATTAAATAAATAAATAATTAATTAATTAATTAAAAAAAAGTAACTCTCATACGTGGGGGTTACTCTTTACGTGATTTACTCTCATGTCTCCTTACCTCTCTCTCCATATATACCTGCAAAGAAAAAGAAGAAGAGAGTTTTTTTTTTTCGAAGGAAGTTCCAGGAAAAAAAAAAAAAGAAAAAAAAACAAGAAAAGTTCTATGATAAATTTTTTCTCCTTTTTCTCTGAAATTCTCTCTAACAAAAATTATTTTCCCATATCAAGAAGAGGATCCACAATCCTTTATCTCAAGATCATTCAGAGAATAGGAGAGGTTCGTGGTGGTGGTGTTTGTGATCTAGAAGCCAAAAGGAGATTTGTAGATTCAGAGTCGATAATGAATGTAAGTCTTCTAGATTCTAAAAGCATGCTTAACCCTAGAATTAATACAGTAGGTTTTTTGTATTTTATTTTTTACAGTGTATGAATATTTTAAAATTCCAATTAATTTTGAGTTTGGTTCTGCACTACTTCCATTGTGTTAGAGATTTCAATCCTTCACTGACAACAAAGCAAATTGCAGATGTGTTAACTAAAGACCTTCCAAAGTGGCAATTCAACAAGTTGATTGACAAGCTGGCCATGATTGATATCTTCATACCAGCCTAAGGGAGTGTTGATGATTTCCTTTTTTGTCAATGTCTCCATTGTATTTATTGTATTATATTTGCTATATTAAATTAATTTAACAAATCTACTCTGATACCAACAAAATATTTAATATGATATTTAATTTGGTTCAACTAAAATACTTTCGATATCCTCTGATCGACCAAAAGTGTACAAAGGATAAAAATATAGATAAATGTGGTCTAAGTGCAAGCATACAATATCCATGAAGTAATACATCTTGGAGTATTCCAAGAGTTGAATCCCATAAGACTAGCAACCTAATTAAGTTTGTTTTAAATAATGCAATCAAAGTGACCTAAAGTAATTAGAGTAAAGTAAAGTGTCAGGATTGAATGATGTTTAAAGAATAAAGACAATCAATGGTAGAAGTAGGGATGCAACTATGTTTCAACCAAAAATCATTATGCTTTGAGTGATGCGACCACATCATACTAGTGCATTGACTTACTCATGGACATAATCTTCTTATATTTGGGCTTGTATCAAGTTCCTTTAGGAGCCTAAGTAGCTAAACCTATATTTCTATGGTTAGCTAGACCTTAGATAAATTTTATTGCATATTCTGTATCCTATGATGCACCTTAAGTCTAAGGATGCATGGCGATCCTATTTCTAGGCTTTAACCCTGTATTCCCTTGTGAAATCCATTTACACCCTAACCTTCTCATAATTACTAGATTGCTAACTTAAGTGGCCAATTTAAATTAACAATGTTTTTCCATACAATTTACAAAGGAAATGTGCAAGTAAAGCAAGGTATGATACTTTGACAAATAATGCTCAAGCCATAAATCTCTAGGATATCCACATAGTTGAACCCCATGGTGAATTTAGCTTATGATTTAGAATAAATGACTTGATTTCATTTCTTCCATAATCATAGTTACAATGTAGATGTTTAAAAAATAGAGCTAACAAGAAGAAAAGAGAAAAGTAAATGATGGAAATACAGTAAACACCCTTCTTGGATGGATTCCTCACTCTCTCAAGCTCCATAGGTTGGATTTTCCTTTCTCAAGGATGAATCCTTACTCCCTACATTCGTTCTCACTGGGTAGGGAGATCTTAATTCTAATTTCTCTAGAGAAACTTTTGTTTTTGGAGAGTTTCTGAAATTTTGAGTGGAAAATCTTCTTAAGGGGTCTGAATTTCGTGATGAATGTGATTCACTTTGAGGAGAATGTTTCCTTCTTTTGAGTGGAAAATCTTCTTAAGGGGTCTGAATTTCGTGATGAATGTGATTCACTTTGAGGAGAATGTTTCCTTCCCTTTTGTAGGCATCAAAGGAGTTAGGTAGGGTCGATTTCCATGTTTTCGGTGCTCTCTAGTCAAATTTGACGTTGAAGAATGGCTAAGGACCTAGTATTTCGCAACTGCAAACGACTGGGCAAGACTTCTGGAAATTAGGGTTTTGATGTGGTTGCATCATGTTTTGGCGATGCGAGCACATCACAAGCAATTTTTACAAACAACAAAAAATCAATGTAAAAGCTCCTAAAGTAGGTCTAAACGAATAGAAATACACATTAAGCACTCAAAGCAGCTATACTTAAACCATTTTACCCATTTAGATCACAATTTGTGGCTTTTAACATGCAAAAGATCATTTTTGTAAAGAAAAGATATCAAAATAAAGCCTTAAAACATGCATTTCATGACATGTATCACATGCCAAAACTTAAGCCTTTGCTTATCCTCAAGCAAATGAAATAAAGAACAAATTTTTTAAGTAATTAATATGCTAAGTTAAAGTAAAGTGCAAAGTAGACAATTTTAGAAGAGGTTTTAAACTTTGATGCTTTAATTTCTCAATACTTCTAAGATGCCCTCACAAGAGTTTCAACTAAGTTTTGAATCAACATCTTTCAGCCATCTAATCAACATGCCAATTAACCCTACTACCAGTCGTAGAACCTAGTGGGATCTTAAATGTCTTACAACTTTGCTAATTAAGGCTGTTATAGCCTTTGTTCATTTTCATTCATACTTTTTCCTAGGATTGATACTTAGTGTCACTCTCACCTTTGTTCCAGCTTGCCCCATGAGTTACTTGGGAACTTCTGACTATGAGCAAGGGTCACACTTGAGGCTAATACTCCTTCCTTCATTAGACATTTCACGTAAAGAAAACATGAGTATCATGCCCCACTTCTAGCTGCTAAATCTACCTTGGGAAGGAGGAGCGCCATCCTAGTTTGTTTTATTTATTTATTTATTTTAAAGAAAGGTCGAGCACACATACAAAATACCCCCCCCCCCCCCCCCCCCCCCCCCCAAACTTAAAGGAGGCAATGTTCTCATTAACTAATATATGTAAAAAGGATAAAAAACAAAGTGGTTGCTATGGGTAAGCTACAAGACACAATAGGCTCTCCTAGTATACTAAGTTTTCTGGACATGCAATACTCTAACCTAATGATGTTTTGCACATAAAGACAGTAAAAACTCTTGATTTTGTACTCTTTTGGGATTTGAAAACTTGAGGCATGCCAAACTGAAATATGTTCTAGATATCATCATCAAAAGCTACTTTGCACCATAGAAACAAGCATGCTACTACTTACACGATCATAAAAAATATTGTTTGGTTTTGTTGCTAGCACAAACCTAAACTAAGAAAAATAAAAAGAAACAAAAACTAAACAAAAGAAAACCTATCTAAGAAAACATGTAAAAGAAACAAAATATTCCCTTGAGCAGGAGCATCATCTCTTCTTCTTTTTCAAGCAGGCCACAGTCACATATGATGTGATAAGGGAGAGGAGGGATAGTAGGGTAGCAACCTTGAATGACAGAGTTCAAGTAATAGTAGGTCTTTCTCAGGCTCCCTTCTCAACATCACCAAGGTCGCAATACCAAAATTTGGTTTTTTTTGGGGGGTGGAGGGGTGAGTACACACCTAGTAAGTGTTCACACACCTAAAAAGTCATCAAACAACATATACGAAATACAACATGCTAGACACAATGATAACACATGCTTAGCATACATGGGAGATACAAGACAGATAGGACATGCTAACATAGATGTCGACCTGGCGAGCTCATCAACACATTTTATTCACATCAAATTTGCTAAAACTAACTCATTCGAGTTATATTGATCCCTAACTATTTTTATCCAAGGCCTCAACGCTTCCCTACAGTACTCAATGTTTGACCCTTGACCATTTTCACCCAAGGCCATCAAACTATATGTTGACCCTTGCCATTTCCACTCAAGGCTTCGACTGCACATCAATCTTTAACTATTTTTACTCAAGGTCTCAACTGCTCACCGACCTTAACCATTTTTATCCAAGGTCTCAACTGCACATTGACATTTGGCCATTTTACTCAAGGCCAAGTGCATTGATCCTTGACCATTTTTACCCAAGGCCTTGATGTTCCTTTTAATCCCATGTGACATACCACCCCTTGGCCATTTTTACCCGAGGCAAATGATATTCATCTAACTTCCCTTTTTAAGCCTACAAGGTTCACTAACGTCTCTTTCACAAAAACTTACTAAAATGCATAATACTTATACTTCTAACCGATATTTTATATCTGAAGGAGTTAGAAACATGAATGCGGAAGTACTTAGGATCTAAAACACTCTAATTACATCAGTTTTGAAGATTAAACATGCTTGTTCTAAAACCAAAAAAACAAAAGACAATGAAACTTACTTGTAGCTCAAAATTGAATCAAATTCCTTCGAGTTTTTTTTTTTTTTTTTTTTTTTATCACGAACACTTTGTGGACTACCACAAAAGTCTTCCTTGTTATCCTTTGGTCTTAGAACGGATTGTGAGACCCAAATTGTGATGAATTTTGGAGCAAACTTGTGAAGAAATGGGCTTTTGAAGAACTTTGAGTAGGTGGTGATTCTAAGCTAAAATCATCAAGATGACCAACCATCTTCCAAATTTCTTTATTCTATTTAAAGAAGAAACCATACAAATCTGATTTACCATGGAATTGACACCAAATTTGGTGATTAAGAAAGTTAATTAGGAGGATGATGATGGAGGTGATAAAGCCTTGAGGGAAAAACACCTCATGCTCCTTTCATGCAAAAGGTTGGAAAAACCCACTAAATTCAATTTGAATTTCAAAAATTCAAAAATGAATTCTTTGATTTCCAATTTCCAAAATTAATCCTAATAATTAATTTTAAATAAAATTAATTTAAATAATTAATTATATTAAATTAATATTAAATATTAAATTAATAAATTGTCCACTTATCCCAACAATTTCCAAGTCGATGAATCTTCTTCATCTGATAAATATTTAAATCACATTTAAATATTTTTTAACTCTTCAATTTTTTTTAATTCATAATTAAAAAGAACAAACCGTAAATCTTACTTCTTAAACAAATTTGAACATTTTCAAATTCTTTCAACACATTGTTCTAAGGTTTAGTCCATGAGCTAACAAGGGGACCTAATGAACCTATAGATCGTAAGCTCCAACGATCTGAAATTAATCGACCAAACTCTTTAATTTAGTTAATTAACATTCTTTAACTACCGGGACACTCCACTATAGCCCAGTAGCTGTACTCTCCTTAGATATATTTCTGTCCACTTGATATAACCATGATTAGTAACGATCCTTCACAAGTTTTTCATAATTATAGCTGAGTCAAAATTACCGTTTACCCCTATAATTACATCTTGTTCCATAAGTCCCACTAATCCTCTAATGGACAATTGGTTTGTGGTCCAACCAACAAACTGAGTCCCTCTCACACCAATGAGAGGATGAGGCCCCTTGTTCAAGACCCAGAGTCAACATTTAAGGGAACAACTTTTCTACTAACCTAGAATTAGGTAGGAGTGAATTCCGTCTCGCAAGACTATGTCCTTAGTTATCTACCTGGTCTTATCTCTAAAATGGAAATGGATAACTCAAATTTAGCGTTGAAAAAAAAAGGGTAAGTGTCGAATCTTGTCAAAAGAGGAAAAATGCTGCTTAGAATGCTAGAAATAGGTGGAGATCTCCCTCACAGCCTAGGTTCGAAATATCGATGCCAATGGAAATATTGAGGTCCCTATTTTATGGAAATATTGATGGAAATATCAGGAGGCTTTATGGAAATTGATAGAAATTGCTATAAATCAATTAATGAAACTTAATTAGACTATAATTGGCCATTTTTAATCATCATTTCTATATAATCATCATTTAGACGTATATTGTAAATATTTGGGTAAATGTCGATGCGAGAGAAGAAATTTAAAAAAGAAATGAAAAAATAATTACAAAATAATATCAAATATTTGTAATTAATTACAAAATTAAAGGTCATGAAATATTTGCATACCAAATAATATTAAATTGTTTACTATAAAATGAAGTTGATACAAAAATCATAGCATTAAACTTACATTACATAACATAGTAAAGATAAAAAATCATAATATTAAACATAAAAGGGATACTAAAAGCATAACATTAAACATAACACGATATAATGGAAAAGAATGAAGAAAAAAAACTCTACCAGTAGATAGAGCGTGAGAGAAAATGAGAGGAATATTAGAGAACTTGAGATTTGAGAGTAGCGCAGAAGGAGTGATTTGGTGATGGTATTTATAGGATAAATTATGGGTTTTTATTTTATTTTTTTCTATATTTTCTTGGAAATGAAAACTGTGGATGATAAAATAAGCAAAACTCACATCAATTCAAGTTTGAATTTGAGGTGAAATGACCTAAAAATTCAATGAAAAAAAAGGTTTGAATGAAGTTAAAAATAAATATGTGGTTTTTTGAAATCAAAAATTTTAATTTAATTTTGAGGTGAAATTATAGGTTGACGCGGGGAACTACACAATATATAATCAAGATAAGACCATAAAACTGAAAAAAAAAATTCATTGAACTAGCATAGCTAATTGCTAAAATTAAAAAAAATAAATAAGAAAAACTCAAAAATTCCATCATTTCAAGATTTGTCGATATTTCGATGGAAATTTCGAAATGTCGCAAAATGAGTGGAAATCGAAATTTTCCCTTACTGAAATTTCGAGGCTATCAAAATCTCAAAATAGAAATTTTCCACTATGGTGACAGCTGCTCGAAGCTACCGGCAAAGCAAAACAAAAGGAGTGGATTCGCGCCAGGGTCGTCCGCAGGTGCTACTGGACGTTGCTTTTGGGTTGGGTTTGCGGCTACCACTTGTGAAAGCTCAATTCTTTGACTCGTGCAGGTGTCGCAGGAAGCTATGGGTGGCCGTCATGATGTCTTCTTCGCCGTTCGCGGGTTGGGTTGCCGGCTGGTCTGAAGTGCACGACAAAGGGAAAGGAGTTGCGGCTACTCTTATCTCAACATGAAGGAGAGGGAGGAAGTGAGATTTGGGTTTAGCTTCTTAATTACTTTTCCTTCTTTTCTTTTCTTCTAGTAAATTAAAATTAATAAAATATAAGATCTTCCTTTAAATTCCAAAATGATTTTAATTAAAAACTCATTTTTCCAACAATTTGAGGAATTTCATTTACCTAACTCAAGAGTTAATTAAAATTCTAATTCTCCAAATTAGAATCAACACTTCAGGATTTCTATTAATTTAAAATTAACGGATTGAAAAAAAATTTAACAACGTAATTTATTCTAAATTTAGTCTAATTTAATCACGCTAGGCGTTACCGTCGGAGCCCAAAGTTGGTCATTGAAATTAGGGGCTCAAAGGTGATCGTTGGAGTATGTAGTCAGAGTTGCTTGTGTGAAAGTGGTTGTCGGAGTTGGCTGTCGAAGGTGGTCGTCGAAGTATATAGCCTAAGTGTGGTAGCGATAGTCACCGATGGGTCCCATTGAAAACATATTAGAGGGAGGGAGAGTTGGGGTGAGTTGGTAAAAATAACCAACTCAACTCTACCAACATTAAAAGTTGGTGAGTCAAACATTTACCAACTCAACCCAACTCATGTTGGTGAGCTAAAGTTGTTAACCCGTGTTAATATTTAACCCATACCTTTTCAATTGACAAACGATTGTAGTTTGTGATTTTATTTTGGTCATATCTCTTTAAAAACAATTTTGTTTTAGTTAATTGATTCTCCGTTTATGTAACTTCATACTTATAAGCTGAGAAAGGATCTTGACTTTCAATGTCTTCGAAAGTTGAAATGATCTAGGTGTAAACTTTGAACTTAGTTGACCTTATTGGATATATATATATTGATAGCACTCGAAATGTATTATTTTCCTCAGCTTAACTCGAGATCGTTGTACCATTTAATGTGTTAAAAATATTATTTTGTAGGTTTAGAGCACCTAACAGGTAGAGCGAGGCGTTAGCAAATGAATTGGAGCTAAAATGGACCGAAACGGAGTTATATGCATCAACTGGGAAAGAGAACTCCAAAAAGACCATTTTTTCCCCAAGCCACAGCGCAGCGGCGCCACCTAGGCGCTTTTCCCGAGGAAAAATCTGCTAGCGAAGAACAATAGCATCACGACGCTCCGAAGTATTGTCGCACGCATGCTCGCGACAGCGCCGTGGTACTGCGACAGTTTATAAAGTATTGACATTCGACTTTTAGGTCACTTTTTGATCCGCCAGTCGCCTAATTCCTAGTTTCTCTCTACTTTTCCTCTTCTTTTCATCTTTCCATGCATTGGAACTCGAATCCATTAATTGGTATGTCGATTACTTAATTCTAGCTTGGGTTTTTAGGGATTTTCTTCAATTCTAATGTTATTTTAAGTTTTTGAATTGAATTCTATTGTAGGCATGATTTGATTTTGGATTTTTAAGTATTACGATCATATTGTGGAGCGTGTACACTTTGATTATCGCTTTAGATCAATGTACTGTAGGGAAGCGTTGTAATTGTATGTTGATCATAGAAGCAATATGTTAGGTTAGCTTGCAAATCTAATTTGTTGATGAGTATTGTTCTAATCAATTAAATCAATATAACTTTCCAGGTAGAATGTTCAGCCTAATTATCCTTAGAACTTAATGCAGTTAGGTAAATTCGAACTTTGCATATCTTTCATCAATTCACTTTATCCTAATTTGTCGATTAGATTAAATTAATTTTGGCATTTTCAATTAAATTGACTTGGTGCAAACCCCAACAAATTCAGTAATGATGAATCGATGATTAAAAACATTGAATAAAGAAAATTCCGTTGTGACCTAAGCTAAGACTTTCTCATATAAATTTTATCTCTGGTAGTTTAGTAAATTATTTAGCACCAAATTGGACGAGTAATTTTGTTAATTGCTTGAAGGTATTTCGTCTGACCTTTCCAACCAAAAATGGTGGTAACTAATTGACGATGAACGAAAATAACTTAAAATAGTATAACTTATTTCTCCATTAATTTTTTAAGTTTTCCTTTTATGTTTTGATTTATGTGGTAGTCGTGGAAAAGGCGGAGAAACAAATAAGTTGAGAAGAAAACGTATACCTTTCAGCAATTTGTCAGTTCATACATTGATTTTATTGAATTAGGCTTACACTTACCCATCCATAATGAAGCAAATGTAATTGATTGCTTGATTTTGATCATGTTTAATTAAATTTATGAATATGTCATCTATTGTTATCGTTACCGGTACCATTATTGTTTAGGATCAAACAATAATGGTAATAATAAATTTGACAGTAAATGTGACAGATTTATAATTTTCATACTATAACAGTGACAATATATGTATTGACAAGTAATTTTCAAGCGCAATTGAAATGATTACTCTCCGCTCGTCAATCAATTTGCATTTTTTTTATTACAAATTTGGACGTAGGTCCCAACAGGTAGTACGAGGACAAAATACAGGTAAACAATATCAAATATAATCAATTGGCCCCTTTTTTCTCTTTTTTATTAGCATTGACTTATTACTTTTTCACTAGTGAACTAGGCGTAAATCTTAAATTTAAATAAACGGTAAACCTATATATTATATCATGATTAGTGAAATCATTTCAGCTTTTTTATGGCCGAACAAGCATACTTTTAGTATTGAGTTTTAGTAGTTAAATCATTAAATCATACATAAGAATTGAATCGGATTCTTTAAATTCAGTTAATGCAATTAATAATAATCTTATTATTATTGGTGTAATTTAAGACTGGATGCACCCACTTCAAATCATGCGTCTGCCTTTTAAATCTCCCATTCTTTGCCTAATTATGCTTCCAATCACCCCGAGGGAGGAAGTTGAATATGTTTTGTTTTAGTTCAAACAAATTTGGGAGCAAATAATTCCAACTTTTTTTTTTTCTTTTCTTTTTTTCTTTTTAAATAAGACGTGGGATAGGGAGAATCGAATTTTTGGCATCGAAATTGATAGTATCCAAAAATTTGGAAGTTTCAAAGGAAAGTAGTGAAGTTTTTCTATATTTGTAAATAGTTTGACTTATTTTGTTATATTCGAAAACAATCTCATTTTCTATTCAAACATTATATTGCGCCTTTCTTTAAGTTTCAACTCATTTAGAATTTGAAAGTTTGCCATTCTCAACATTAACATCAAAGTTAAACTCTGCGTATCAATTGACAAATAATAGAGTTGGTAGGTAAAACTTCATTCTTTTTGTTTGTAATCTAACCATTACAAAGAAAGCAAAAAACAAAAACAAAAAAAAACTCTACCTTTTGTAGGATTTTAACATCTAATTTTTATAAGAAAATATACAAATAACTTAACAAAATGAATTATACAAATAACCTAAAAGAAAACTCTTTGATTGCATTGGTTTGAACATAATTTTGCTTGCAATTGAAATGCCTTCTATTCCATTCCCTCAACAACATACAACCATACATTCTCATTCTTTACATTTATTTACATATGTGGTGGTAATTAACCATAATCAAATATCTGTCCATCTAGATAAATAAAATAATAATAATCGTAATAATAAAGAATAATTTACCTATAAATCACATGAATGATTGTCAACTTAATCATAACTCAATTAGTTAAAGCATTATACCTCCACCAACAAAGTCAGAGGTTTGAATTTGCACCTCTTCATGTTGTTAAACTTCAAAAAAAAAAAAAAAAAAAAAAATCTCAATCAAAACTTTGTTACCTACATCCTCCTCTGTTCAGACTTTGAGTTGCAAGCAATTTCCATCTCTCATTCTACTTAATTCCAGAATACATGGGTGCTTCTCCCTCCTCCAATTATTTGCATCATCTTTTCCAAATCATTATAAATAAAGGCTCATTTGATAACGTTCATTTCTTGTTTTTACGTTTTCTATTCTTACCAAAAAGAAACTTACTACATAAGAATTCCGAAAACAATTAGGAGAGAAACAAGAAACAAGAAACAGACAAAATAGTTAACAAAAATCGTCTATTTCTTAAAACCTAGAGTCAAATAACCAACACACATGAACGTTACCAAATGAGCACTGGATAGCTGTTTTTTCGTGATCTACATCGTATGCTAAGACGACGAGGTTGACGACCTCAATGGCACTTCATTTTCCTTTGGAGCCATAGTAGTAGGCTGTTTTGAATTGCTTTCATGGCTAAAATTCCTATCTAATTGTGGCTGTTTTCCCATGACAACCACTGCACCAAAATGCACTCGGCGTTTCCCTCCACCGGGGGATTCAACTTCACCAAGATTGCCTTCAGTTGTTGCACCACCATTATTATTATTATTAGCCTCTGTCTTGTTGTTAGATGAGTTGTTATTATTAGACCCCAAGGCATTGAGTTGAACTTTGGTAGGTTTCAAGCAATGATGCAAATAAACCAAAAGCCAAAAGATCCAGGGAGTTGAAACCAATACAATCCCGACGATCGGATACCAATCGGGAGTTTGCGATTCAGGGAGGAAAAGGTAGAGACAGAGGAGGAAACCGCCCGAGATAATGCAAAGGAAGATCAAACCTGAGATTATGAAAATTCTTGCATCTCCTTTTCTTTCTTCCATCAAATATCTGAAAATGGATGAAGTTGTGGGATATAGTTGTGTTGTTTAATTAGGCCATAGATTCATTCAACACATTCATTTCCTTTTTTGGGCAAACAAGCTAAAGAATGCAATGGCAGGTAGGGAGTTTCAAACCCTACAAAGTTGGCTTGTAATTGGTATGTTATTATGACTAAACCAACTCATTTGCAACTTCTCAAAGGCACATAATAATAGAGAGAAGAAAGGGAGAGAAATGGGAAACTTGATTTCTACCTTTGGACATGTATATAACCTATTTATAGAGGTACTAGTAAATCCCATGCAAAAGTTATGGTTTAAATTAATACAAAATACCCTTCAATTTTATGATACGTTTCATTTGTGCTCTTGAACTTTGAAATATTCTCTACCTAATACTCTTGAACTTTGAAGTTGTTAAAAAAAAAATGTCTTTTTCACTAAAATAAAGGATGAAAATTGATGATTGGTTGATGTGCATTACTATTTAGTTCATTTCAAAGATATTGTCAAAATACATAATTAATTTTTATATATCACTTGCCATGTAAATTTATGTGAATGACGTTGTAAGTAATGTTATGCTTTCAAATTTTTACACATTAATTATCGTGTCAATTTCCATCTTATTTTTATAAAAAAAAACCCGTTGAGGATATTTTTGTAATAAATTTCAAAATATGGGTAAAAATTAAAACCTTAGTCTAGGAACAAGTTCGTGAATATTTTGTATAATTTAAACAAATTTGGTTTCAAAATTTCCTTTAGTGATTATAATGTCTTGTGTTGAAATTTTACATTTGTTGTTAAAGTAGCGAAGGATTTACTTAAAAAATATAGGCAAGTGAGTTAATAAAAGATTATTGGAGTAGGCAACCACAATGAAACTACTTTGAACCTCTAGTAGGTAGGTATTAATAGATTTTTTGAATTCTCAATCAATAGTTATGAGATTGTCATATATTTTTTTTATCAAGGTAATCGTTTAAGATCTAGAATTGTTGCAAGCAGCCATAACCCCACCTTTTAAGATCAGAATCTCGTTATAACATCCTCTCTTTTTCTTTCATTTGTATTATGTCGAACCCACTGAGGTCACTAGAATACCAATTCCATTGAAAAGTATTTTTTCCTAATTGATACAAAATAAAATGTAATTATATGATTTCTATTATTAAAAAGAATTACGCAGTTTTAAAGGAGTTAGTACCGTATAGGAAAAGAACGGAACAAAAGATGGGAACTCAACCGTCTTAAAAGTTTGGTCCTATTTCTTCAAGAAATCGTGTTAAGAGGTTATCTTTCACAAGTAACCCCACCTTTGGCCAATTATTTTAATGACTCATCCTTGTACATCTTGGTCACACTTGATATTGATATTAAGACAAACAAAAACAAACTATCTTTTTTTTTTTTTTTGGACTTTCTCGGTGAAATTCCGTTCATCATGATGGTAATGTTCCCCAATCTTATGTATGATTATTTGAGACATTTAAATAGAAAAATCGAAAGGGAATCAAATTGGATTGGGGATTTGCATTAGAATTAGAGAACTTGAGAAAGATTAGACATCTAATATTTGAGTAGAATACATACAAAATAAAAGTCTCGGTATTCGTCCACAGATTCCACCGACAAAACCAACAAAATTGATGGTTTGAATGCTTCATCAAAAGAAGCTAAAATTCTGTTTGAGTCTCAGTATCGATTCCAACCGAGATGCACTAGATTGAGCCATTAAAACAATTTCTAACCATTTCCCTCTTTCTTCCCTGAACAATGAGAGTCCCAACAGCCGGAGAAAAATGGCAAAATTTTAGTTAAAATGTATTACTATTTCCTTTGCTGTTAAGGTTATCAATCACAACACAGTGCACATAATCATCTCGACAACCGACGAAAATGCGTCCACCTATCATAACAGGTGAGGAAAATATGTCTCCTTCGAGATTCACCCTACAAAATTCTTCCACATTTGTGTTTTGGTAATTTCCCTCCTTTGTTCTATTCAACTTTACTCGAAGCAAATGTATGGTTCCGGAGCTGGAGCAAACACATATCAGCCTGAAACAAAGCATTGTTTCTTCTCAGGTGTATCTTCATCCATAATATAAATAATTGCATGCACACACACACATATATTACCAGCTTGCCTCATATTCTAATAGAACAATCGTTAGACCCTCTTGCTACATTTGGTTGACAAAAAAAAAATTGTAAAATATTAAACTTACACATGTGGCTACCATGGTTTGAACCTACTTCCTCTAAACCCTATGAGTGTGTTCAGCCCAAGGAGTTGGAGGCAGTGGAGTTTGTTTGTGGGCTCCACAACTAAAAACATCAAATTTATGTCACAACACCTCTTTAAATTGTGGGCCACAGGCGTTCGTAACTCCAAAAACTTTTTTACAACTCTTTGGAGTTCACAACTCCACTTCTTCCTCCAAACACCCCCTTAGCATTTACATGGTTCTTATTGACTACTAGGCTAACTCATTATTTTTAAAGAGTTAAAAAGGATAGGTTTGAGCTATCGACGGTTTTGTTTCCTTTATTATTTTTCATACCTGTCCGGGGAGATGGAAGTTTCAGGTACAAGTTGCAGATGCTCATCAACACAAGCAGATGCACTTATTGGATTGCCAATGTTATACTCCCACACTAAATCTCCACTTTCCTGAGTAAATCCCGACAGAAAATAGATGATTTCAAGATTTGCTACTTCTCGTAGTGATTTAGCAGAATAAATGTGGATTTGGAATATAAGATGTAATAAATGTCCTCTATTGTAGCAGGAATTCATTTTCCTTACCTTTATAATGAACTTATGGCCATTTATAAGGTATGAAAACACTTCTAATATCTAAAACCAGTATTTATTATAAGGAAAAAGAAGATTCACCATAACCATCACTCTGATTGTCAGTAACAGAGGAAGGAAAATTAGAGCTATCAAACTTTCTGAGAGATCTGACTCCTCCCCTTAAGCACTCCGCCGTTACTCCCTACTGGCCTATCTTCCCAATTCATCTCCTTGTATCCATCAGTCCGTAAACATTCTTAGGTGAGGGTAGGAAGTGACTTGCAATCAAAAAGACCAGCAGAATTAGGGATCAAAATACTACTGACTGGGATTTGTAGGTGAGGTTCCTTTTTTATTTTGAAGATGCAGGTTTGAGATTCTTGTTCTTGGGGAAGCTTACCAATGGGCCTTGCTCATGCCCCGTCAATTTACCCATACCTTTAGGACAAGTTGCATTATGGGGCGGAGTAAAGTTAGGAGATCTAGCAGAGGGGGTATTAGTAATTATTTGGTTAAGTTCGTTAGGAGTATGCAAATTATAAATATTGTGGATCACAAGGGAGTTACAGATGGACGACTACAGAGCGAGTACTCCAAGTAGACTACAATTGGGAGAGTCAAGGGAGGGCTCTTGAATTTCTTTCCAATGAATCTTTACTTTTCTCAACATCAATATGGTTCCCATCAAGATATTGTACCAAAATTTTACAGGAGTAGGGACAATTAGGGGATTGTCAGTGAGAAATTACCAAAAATTGAGGAAGGAAATAAGAACTAAAATAATTAATTAATTACAATGTCGTTTACCAGTTCAAAAGAATAAACGCTTCCATTTCTGGAACATACGAGAACCTGAAACACAAGATTTATGATGAGCATAATTCTTCAAAAGAGAGTACAGGGTCGTAGAGCAATCACATCTTCAGAGATAAAGAATGAAAGAAAAATTGATGTAGTTTATTTGTAACTTCCTGGTTGTAGCTGTTGGGTGTTATTTGTTTGTATCATTCTGTATTAATCCTCTTATTAAAGCTGATCTGTTGTAGTTGGTTTTTAGTTACCATGCAGTAACTTAGTTTTTTTCTGTTTTGTTTTAAGTTTGTTTCAAGGGATCAGTACATAAGCTGATCTCTCTTTATCAATTAAGCATTCCTGAGGTATTAATTTGAAAGTTACTTTCTGTCCCAAACTTGTCTATAGGCTGATCTCTTTTATCAATAAAGCATTCTCAAGGTATTAATTTGAAAGTTACTCTCTCCCAAACTTGTCTACACCAATATGAAGATTGGTATAGAGATCAAGATCTTTAGGACCTTGATGACCAGGAAAAACGCTGTAAATTCCAGTTGGGAAGTGACCCCGACGCCCAACCTATCCCACTGGAAGTTTCATCTCCAAAATCCATGATAGGCATGCTCGCTGGCAGTTGAAGGATCAATAGAAGAAATGAAAGCAAGCACCGAAGATATGCATTTGCTGCTAGGAACAATGGCGCAAAAATTAGAACAAGTGGTGAATATCCAAAGGGAACTGAGGCATCAATTGGAAAACAGAGGAGATGCAAGAAGAAGAAATCAAGAACAAGAACCTACACAAAGGGGTGTTAGGCATCAAAACAGGGGAAGATCCAACTCTCCGATAGAAATCAATTGGGTGTGCATTATCCAAGATTGCAAGAACCACAAGTATCAAGATTCAGAATCTTCAACAGATGGAGAAGATTTATTTTGGAAATTTCCAGAAGATAGACAAGTTTATAGGAGACATCAAAATCAAGAACATGAACAACCCCATGATTACAAGATGAAGATAATGCCAATTTTCAGTGGAAAAATAGTTCTTGAAGTGTTTCTTGACTGGGTAAAGTCGTAAAGAGTGTAGAGAGTTTTTCGATTATATGAATACTCCGGAACACAAAAATGTTAAGCTAGTTACGTTCAAACTCAAGTTAGGGGCCTTGGGCCCTTGGCTAGGTGGGACCAAATTCAAATCAATCCGTGTTTAATAGGAAAGAGACCAATCAAAAGTTGGCCGAGAATGTTACGTATGATGAAGGCTCAATTCCTTCCAGCTAACTATGAACAGTCCTCTACCAGCAGTACCAAAAAAGTGCAAACAAGGAAGTAGGTGCCTGGCTGATTACACCCGTGGGTTGAGTGCCCGAACAAGATTAAATGAGAGTGGAAACTGCAAGATTTGTGGATGGTTTGAAAGAAGATACAAGAACAGATGGACTTTCAGCCCATTAGTACTTTATCAGCAGCAATAACGATGGCTTATGAGGCAGAAACAAAGATGGAAAAGAAGCAGAAGTCAGCAGCTACGAAAAGAAATACTTGGGACAAATCTTATGACAATTATCAGCGAAGAAATAGTAATTCTAGTAGGCAATTCCAAATAAGCAGTACTTCTACAAGCAAAGCAAGAGAGGAACATCAAGTTAAAACAAACCAAGGTGTCCAGATTCAAGAAACTCCAATCAAAAAAAGTGGCAACAATCATTGCCAACAACAAAATTTGGGAAAATGCTTCTGGTGTGGACAACAAAGACATTTGTCAAATGATGTCCTCAAAGAAAAGCTAAAGCAATGGTTGAGGAAGATGAACAAGAATTGGAAGAAGATGAGAAATTTCCAGAGGATGAAGCGTTTTTAGGACCAGATGATGGCGATTAATTATCATGTATTCTACAAAAATTTTTGCTGACACCTAAAACAGAATTACACCCTCAAAGACATGCCTTGTTCATGCCTTGTTCTGAATTAGATGCACGGTCAATGGGAAGGTTTGTAATGGGATTATTGATAGTGGTAGCTGTGAAAATGTTGTATCAAGCAGGTCAATGCGCTCAAACTAAAAATTGTTCCTGCTAAAAAGTATATGATTTCTCCAATTTCTATTAGGTAGAAAAGGGTTTTCTTAAATAGAAGAAATACCCCTTACAAATAAGGAAAAAATAAATACAAAATGAGTACATTAAATATTTCACAATAAATACAATGGAGAATATAAACATCAAAGGAAATAATCAATACTCCCCCTCCAGCTGGTTTGAAGATCACTCATGGCCAGCTAGGGTTGGCAAAAAAACCCGCGGGGACTCGGAAATAATCAACACTCCCCCTCAAGCTGGTTTGAAGATATCGTTCAAGGCCAGCTAGGGTTGGTAAAAAAACCCACGGGCCCCGCCCTGATCAGGTTGGGGAATCCCTGATTTGATCGAGGATGGGGGTCAAACCGAGTACCCGTTCGACTGCCCTGATTTATCCCGAATCACCCGTTTATATATATATATGTGTGTGTGTGTGTATATATATCTTACTCTTGCTCTCACTCTGTCTCACTCTACTTATTGGTAGTAATTTGGTCTTGCGTTTGAACTTGCAGTCTCACTCTCTCTCTCAGTCTCACTCGCTCTCGCTCTATCTCGGGGAATGGGTCCCCGAGGGAACCCATTTCTCCGACGGGGAATCCCCACCCCCATCCCCACCTAGAAATGGCAAGGACGGGGGCGGGAATGGGGGGTTAATTCCCCCCACGGGGGCGAGAACGAGGAACCCCTACCCGCCCCGCCCTGCCCCCATTGCCAACCCTATGGCCAGCTTGTCTGTCAACTTGTTGAATTGCCACTTAGGGAGACATTTAGTTAATACTTCTGCAATTTGCTCTGTTGTTGGAAGACCGGGAATGCATATCACTCCTTCATCAATCTTTTCCTTTATGAAATGTTTATCGACTTCAATGTGTTTCATCCTATCATGAAGGATTGGATTGTGGGCAATGGATATTGCTGCCTTGTCATCACAGTAAATGCGTATGGGCATTGTCTGAGAGAATTTCAATTCTTCCAACAACCTTTTTATCCATAAGCCTACACAAGTACCATGGGCTAATGCCCTAAATTCTGCTTCAACACTACTTCTAGCTACCACACATTGTTTTTTACTACGCCAAGTAACTAAGTTTCCTCCAACAAATGAGCAATAACCAAAAGTCAATCTTCTATCGGTTGTGCTACCTACCCAATCAACATCAGTATAACCCTCAACCTCTAGGTGGCCATGTTTCTTGAAGGGTATTGCTTTTCCTGAAGTACCTTTCAAATATCTTAGGATCCTAAAGACAGCTTCAAAGTGAGTTGACCCAGGGGCATGTATAAATTGGCTTACCATACTAACTGCAAAGGCAATCTTAGGACATGTGTGAGAGAGGTATATTAGTCTTCCCACAAGTCTTTGGTACTTCCCTTTTTTTTACCCCCTTTTATGTTGCAATTTCCAATTTTAAGTTATGCTCAATGGGAGTTTTTAAAACCTTGCATCCAAGTAAACACGTCTCTTTGAGTAGATCAAGAATATACTTTCTTTGGTTGACAAGAATACCACTTTTGGACCTAGCAAACTCCATGCTTAGGAAGTACTTTAAGGATCTCAGGTCTTTGATCTCGAAATCATCCGCCAATTTTTCCTTCACAATTGACATTCCTGTTTCATCATTGCCTGTAAGTATGATATCATCAACATACACTATCAAAACAACAACCTTGTCCTTTCCTGTATGCTTGTAGAACATAATGTGATCGGCTTGACTTTGGCTGTATTCGTAGCTTGTGACTGCCTTTCCAAAACATTAAAACCAGGCTCTAGGAGACGGTTTAAGGCCGTATAGTGATTTCTTTAACTTGCATACCTTGTTAATCTCAAGGTCTCTTTCAAAGCTAGGCGGTAAGTCCATAAATACTTCTTCTTCAAGCTCCCTCATTGAGAAACGTATTTTTAACATCAAGTTTATAAAGCGGCCAATCAAAATTAATTGCAATAGGCAACAAAATTCTAATCGAGTTAATTTCAGCTACAGGTGCAAAAGTTTCTTGATAATCAATTCCATAGGTCTGGGTGAACTACTTAGCAACCAATCTGGTCTTGTACCTTTCGATGATGAAATAATACCATCAGCATTACATTTTACATTTTACAGTGAAAACCCACTTTCATCCCACTGTTTTTTTATCCTCTGGTAGATCAACTATGCCCCAAGTACCACTTTGTTTCAGCACATACATCTCTTTTATCACTACTAATTTCCAATTCAAATCATTTAGAGCTTCTAGTATATTCTTTGGAACAAATAGGTTGGTTATTTTTTATGTGAATGCTCTATGACTGTCAGACAATCTATGATAAGAAAGATAGTTTGCAATGTGATATTTTGTACATTGATGAGTACCTTTTTTATGGGTAATTGGAATATCAAGATCAGAGACACCAGGTAACATATTATGAGAAGGAGAACTGAGAGAAATACCTGGATTTTCAAGATCGTTCATTGGAGCATTAGATTGGTTAGGTCAACTGTTTGATTTCTATCCTTTTGAGTCATGTTTCTTCTAGTATAAAACTGAAGTTCAGGATTTCGACCTGTCAAATCAGAGTGTATAGTGTTTCTCCCCCTGTCGAAGAATTTTCCACACTTGGGATCGATGGACTAGAGCTCATAATTTCGAGACTAATGATGTTTGGAAGAGGTGAAGTGTCCCAAAAATTCTCTTCAAGAAGAGATGTCTCCCCCTAAAGAGAAGTTGGGCTAAAAAAGATTGATTTTCCACGAAAGACATATCCATACTCGCAAAATACTTGTGAGTCAAGGGGTCAAAACATTTGTATGTCTTCTTATAGGAAACATAACCTACAAAAATGCATTTAATAGCTCAAGGGTCCAATTTAGGTTGGGAAAGGAGAGGGCTATGAACGTAAGCAGTACACCCAAATACTTTTAATGGTAACTTCAAGAACAGTCGAGCAGTAGGAAAAAATTCTTTGAGTTGCTTCAGAGGAGTTTTAAAATTCAACACCTTAGTTGGCATTCAATTGATTAGGTATGCAGCGGTTAGAATAACATCACCCCACAAATATTTTGGAACATGCATAGAAAACATAAGGGCAGGAGCAAATTCAAGTAAATGTCGACTTTTCCGTTCAGCAATATCATTCTGCTGAGGAGTATCATGACACGTAGCTTGATGAAAAATACCCTTATCTTGTAAAAAGGTAGTTAATTGTTCGTTGAAAAATTCAGTCCTATCATCAGAGTGAAGAATGCAAATTTTAGTTTGAAATTGAGTCTCAATCATTTTATAAAAACGAACAAGGACCTCTTTAACTTCCGACTTTTTAGTTAACAAATAAAGCCAAGTCAAATGAGTGTGGTCATCGATAGAGATAACAAATCAATGCTTGCCCTTATTAGTCAAAACTTTAGACGGCCCCAAACATTAGTATGAATTAAGTAAAAAGGTGATGAAGCCTTGTAAGGTTTGGGTGAAAAAGTGGATCAATGATGTTTGGCAAAAATGCAATCTTCACATTGAAAAATAAAACAATCAATTCCTTTAAATAAATCTAGAAACAAATATTTTAAGTAAGTGAAATTGGGATGTCCTAATCTACGATGCCAAAGCACTATAGTTTCTTGAACAAAAAGAGAACCGACACTACTCAAGCCCTTAACTCCTTTTAGACTAGTTGAAACTTCATCAAAGTAATAGAGACTGTCAATCATCCTAGCACGTCCAATTGTCTCCCTCGAGTTCTGATCCTGAAAAAAGCAATGGGTTTCACAAAAGATAACACAACAGTTAGCATCCTTAGATATTTTGCTCATAGATAATAAATTACAAGCTAGTTGTGGAACATGAAGGACAGAACGTAATATGAGTTTTGTACTTAGGGGAATAGTTCCTTTGCCTGCAATATACGCGAAATTACCGTTGACAATAAGGACGTTCTTATTACAATACACAGGGGAGTATGATTCAAATAAACAAGAGAAACTAGTCATATGATTAGTGGCTCCAGAATCGATGATCCATGGGGGAGGAATTTAGACACGAGAGAGCTTGAGAGGAATTACCTGTTTGTGCCAAGGAAACACTAGGCCTACTCGATGAATTGGACTATAGCAGCTTCAGGATTTGATCAATTTGCTCTTTAAATGACTGGAATCAACAATATTCGCATTAGAAGCATGCTGGTGGGAATTTCTCTCATTGTTTGGAGCTCTTCCAATTTGCAGGTTTTCCATGAAGTTTCCAACAAGTTTTTCGCATATGACAAGGTTTGTTGCCAATGATCGCACCAGACACGAGGCTTGTCATGAGTATTGTTGGATTGATCAGAAGCTTTCATTGCAGTGTTTTCAATCACCAACACTGAATTTTCAACTAAGTCAATTTTGCCTTCTTTCTAATCATAACATTCCTGCGGCTTTCCTCCCTGCGAACTTTAGAAAAACCATCGTTAATAGTTGGAAGATTACTTTTCCCAAGTATCCTGCCTCTAGCCTCATCAAGCTCAACAATGAGACCAACAAGAAATTTGTAAATGTGACCATCTTCTACAGTTTTCCCGTAATGTTTTTGGTCATCTATGGACTTCCACTCATACGTATCAAATAGATCAAGATCTTGCCAAATCCTCTTCAGAGAGTGAAAATATTGTGTAACTAAGTTACCTTCTTGTCGTATATCACCCAATTTAAGATTTAACTCCAACACTTGTGACTGGTTATCCAAATCGGATAACATCTAAGTCACACTGTCCCATATTTCCTTTGTAGTAGAGTAGCACATGTAGTTACTGTTGATATCTTCCACCATAGACTTGATGAGCCAAGTCATAACCATGGAGTCTTCCACGTCCCACACAGCAAATGAAGTGTCATCTGGACTAGAGCAGATTGTTCTCCACTGATATATCCTATCTCCCTCATTCACGAATATACATCTGAACACTTTGGGACCAACAAAGAAGTTATCCCCGTTAAGCCGAATGGTGGTCATTTGGACAGTGGGAGTGTTGTGGGTCCGATTGTCGAAGACTTTAGTGGTAGGAACCTTAGTGTCTAACATGTTGTGAAGAGATAAAAAAAAAAACCCAAACCGAGAAACAATACATCTGAAAAAGAAATCAAACAAAGACCTAAACACACCCAAACGAAACGCCCAGCTGCAGCAAAGACGAAAAAATGGACTGTCGGCGGCGGTTACCAGTCAGAAAACTCAAACGATAGTGCAAATGAGGTTGGCCGGCAGAGGAGACTCAAACCCAAGTGTCGGTATACCAAAAAACGTGCATTGACGTCAACTGGGATGTTCGCGTCTTCGGGCGTCTGCAGCATCAGGCTTCGTGAACCGGTGGAGATTTGACAATTGGGTGGTGTCCGGCGGCTGAGACCCGTCGTCCGGTGGGATCTGGTGTCAACAATAGATCTAAGGTTTAGGCTTTTTTCAGAAAAATTAGGTTTTTTTTTTTTTTAGGGTTTCAAAAATATTGCTCTGATACCATGCTAAAAATATATGATTTCTCTTATTTCTATTTGGTAAAAAAAGGGTTTTCTTAAATAAAAGAAATACCCATTACAAATAAGGAAAAAATAAATACAAAATAAACACGACAAATATTTCACAATAAATACAATAGAAAATATAAACATAAAAGGAAATAAATAACCATTCCGCATCCTCAACCGTACAAACTTGGGTGAAAGAAAGGTTGCTCTATTCCTCTTTCAATCGGAAATCACTATAAAGATCAAATAGTTTGGGATGTTTATTTGTAACTTTCTGGTTGTAGCTGTTGGGTGTTATTTGTTCGTTATCATTCTGTATTAATCCCTTTATTAAAGCTGATCTATTGTAGTTGGTTTTTAGTTACTGTGTGGTAACTTAGTGTTTTCTGTTTTGTTTTAAGTTTGTGTCAAGGGATCAGTATATAAGCTGATCTCTTTTATCAATAAAGCATTATGAAAGTTACTTTCTCCCAAACTTCTCTCGACCAAAAATGATCACAGGTTTAAAACCCACAACACAATACATTGTGTTGCATTGCAAGTAAATAAAAATAAACTAAAAGCTAGATCAAGAGGAATATACAAAATAAACAACCGGGGGGTAGTTAATCAAAATTTACAAGGATATTGCAAAAATATACCTGCGAAGGAATGGCAGTGGATATGCAGGGTCCAGCAAATATAGGGCCACCAGTTTTACACTGAACGGGATAGTTTTGTTGATGAGCATACAATGAAAAATTATACACAAAATTTACAATAACACAAAAGAAAATGAATGTAACTGTAATAAGAAAGAATTGTACCTTCCATGAAATAGATCCACTTGAATCCAACGCAACAACATGACCATCCACCAGGCAACAAATAACTGCAGATACAGAAATCAAGAAATTCAAAACGATGATGTGAGCAAGCCTGTATACCAATATCATAAATCCATAGTTCAAAATATGGAAGCTTTTATTCTGGCTGACAAATCTTGGATACAGAAAGCTGAGGCTGTAGAAGTTTCTATATTTAGCAAACTCTTGATTAAGTGCAAGCGACTGTTTATTTTGTTCAACAACGTGTAAGATTGTGAACCTTCAATTTATTTATCAACAGTCAAGAGAGGATTCAAGAGGATTCAGGAGCTCCCTGATCTCTCCAATATCTCATAAAAGAGAAATTACAATATTTACCAAAAAGACGATACCCAGCCTACACCCCCATCCTCCTTACATACTCACCTCACAAGACTCTTAACAAACAATATTCTTTGGGCCCCCACACTAACTGTAACAATGCCCTATTCCCAACTTACCCTTTTTTTCATTTACCTTTCTACGTACATAAACTTTCATAATTCGGGGCTTATCATTACCCGCCCCCCAAAGAGCCACCTTGTCCTCAAGGTGGAAGTTTGGAAATTGTTCTTTAATCACTGAAGCTTGTTCCCAAGTAGCATCAATAGGGTCATTTGTTATCCCAATGGATGAGCACCTCGACCACCCCCACATCAGTTGGAGAATTTCTCAAGCCCAACACCTTAGCCGGCTGTAAATCAAAAGTAAGGTCCGCCCCCATGTTCTGTAGGTTGGTTCCCTCTACTTTTCTTAAAACTGATACATGGAAAACAAGATGGATGCCCGCCCCCACTGGCAAAGCCAAACAATAGGCTACCTTCCCAACCTTAGTTAGAATCGGGAACAACCCAACATACCTTGGAGCGAGCTTTGGATGCGTGTGTGGAAACAACGACGTATTCCGACATGGTCGCAGTTTCAAGTAAACCCAATCTCCCATAGCATGTTCCGCCTCACACTTCTTCTCATTAGCAGATGTAGTCATCCGCTGCTGCACCTGCCTAATGCTTGCTTCAGCTTGACCAACATCTCATCTCTCTCGGGCAGCTGCGTATCGATTGCTCTAACAGCACATATCCCTTGTTCATAATGAAGAATGGGAGGTGGGGGATACCCATATAAAACTTCAAAGGGCGACAATTGAGTCACCGAATGAACGATGTATTATAACTAAACTCTGCCCACAGAATCCATTTGGCCCAATGCTTCGGTGTCCCCATAGCAAAGCATCGAAGGTATGTTTCTAGTCCATGATTAACCACCTCCGACTGGCCATCAGTCTGTGGGTGATATGCCGTGCTACAGCGCAATTGAGTTCCTGACACTCAAAATAGTTCCTCCCAGAATATACTAGTGAAGATATTGTCACGATCGGATATAATGCTCCAAGGATAACCATGTAACCTAACAACTTCCTTCACAAACACCGCAGCTACAGACTTGGTGTTAAATGGATGCTTCAATAAAATAAAATGTGCATACTTTGAAAGTCGATCTACTACTACCATGATGGTGTCGAATCCATCCTATTTAGGCAACCCTTCAATAAAATCCATAGCTATATCCTCCCATACCTTCTCCATAATCGAAACTACTTGTAAGAGTCCCATTGGAGCTAACGTCAAGTACTTTGCTTGTTGACAGACTGAGCAATCCGCCACAAATGCTCGAACTCTTGCTTTCATACCCGACCAATACACCTCTCAAGCCAACCGTTGGTACGTTTTGAGAGCTCCATGATGTCCCCAATTGGGCTATTATGAAATTCTGCCAACAACGGAATAGTGGGAGAAGATGCCGGGAACTAGTCAACCTTGATAGGATAATATATCCCCACGCAACGAGTACCCCGTAGGGGCTTGCTGACCAGATAACAAGGCTTGGCGAACCTCATTCAACAGCGGGTCAGATTCCACTTATTCCTTAAAAACAGACGCGTTCAGCCCATTAACCACACTCAACAACTCGAGCTCCAGAACTGGTGGAAGTCGAGATAATGCATCGACTGCCATATTCTCTAGTCCTTTCTTGTATTCAATGTTGAAATCGTACCCCATCAATTTTGCAATCCGCTTCTGATATTCTCCAGCAATTACTCTTTGTTCCAATAAGAATTTTAAACTTTTTTGATCCATTCTGACAACAAAACACCGACCTAGAAGATAATGTCACCACCTTCGTACGGCAAAGACAATTGCCATCAATTCTCATTCATACACGGCTTTAAATAGATGGGTTGGAGGCAATGCTTGACTGAAGTATGCTAACGGTCTTCAATTCTGCATTAACACGGCCCCGACGCCTACACCAAAAGCGTCTGTTCCAATTTCAAAGGTCTAGGCAAAATTGAACCCCAAAACTGACACGCCGACATAGCATTCTTTAATTTTTGAAACACATAGTCCACCTCCCAATTCCACGAAGGATTCCCTTTCTTCAACAACTGTGTAAGCAGTAATGCAATTGACCTATAGTTCGCGACAAATTTTCTCTAGTACCCCGTCAAACCCAAAAACCCATGCAACTCCTTAATATTCTTTGGTTTCAGCCAACGTTGCACTGCTTCTAATTTATGCTGGATCGACTGCAACCCTTCCGCGGATACAATATGCCCCCCAAGTATTCAATAGTTGGAACTCCAAATTGACATTTCTTGAAATTGGCCACAAATTGATTGGATAGATTGGATACGAGTATGTCCAATACGGTGGTTAAATGACCTATATGGTCTTCCATGCTTCTGTTGTATACTAGAATGTCATAAAAAAAAAATGAGCACGCATTTCCTCAAGTGCGGTTTCAAAATATCATTCATTACGGCTTGGAAAGTGGATGGCACATTCCTTAACCCGAACGGCATCACCAAAAATTCGTAATGTTCTTCATGAGTTCGAAACGCGGTCTTATGAATGTCAAAGGGATGGACACGAATCTGGTGCTAGCCAAACTTCAAGTCTATTTTTGAAAATACCCCGGCCGCATACAATTCATCCAAAAGTTCATCCACCACTAGAATTGGATATTTATCCGGAATGGTTGCTGAGTTTAATGCCCCATCATCACAAAAACGCCAACTCCCGTCTTTTTTCTTCACTAATAATACTAGGCTAGAAAACGGACTTCTGCTTGGTTGAATAATTCCTGCCATAACATGTCCTGCACCAACCTCTCAATCTCGTCCTTCTGAAACTGAGGATAACGGTAAGGACGCACATTCACTGGTCCTATCCCCGATTGTAATTCAATCGAGTGGTCATGGGTTCTAACCGGAGGTAATTCTCCTCTAGAATTAAATACACGCTCATACCTTTTAAGGAGCTTCTGAATGGCCAACAGAAAACTGCCTAGCCCCTTTTGAAACCTAGTCAATGTCTTTGTTCTCAACTCTAGTTCTATCACGCTCAATTCAAGCAACATTCCTTGGTCTTCCCTCTCCAACGTCGTCATATTGATCGCAGCGAAACCTGTGATCTCACTAAACTCTGGTCTCCCCATAATTCCACCCACCAGTCACCCACACAAAAATTCATGACAGAGGATCGGTAATCAAACTCAATTTTTCCAAGTCTCTCTTGCCACGCGACCCCCAAAATCACATCAGCAAGGCCTAATGGCAGCAGCAAAAGATCATGAATTATGGAAAGATCAGAGATGGAGAGTAACAGACCTTTGCAAATACCAGCTGCCCAAACTAATCCCCCGGTGCCTAAGACAACCCCATAACCTTCCGTAGGAGACACCATTAATTGGAGCTACATGACCAGCTCTTCAACTATAAAATTGTGAGTTGCCCCTCCGTCAATCAACACCACGACTTCCTTTAACTTTCATTGTTTTTGGTAAGTGAAACCCAACCATGGAACTCAGAGATAAATTTGCCATCTTGGTTGCTGTGTTTTCAAGATCCTTCCCTTGTTCAACATCCTTTAGCATTTCCGTCGGCTCCCCTTCCTCCGGCAACATGTCTTCCCTATCCTGTACAAACATGAAATGTAACTCTTTTCTCTTTTACCGGTGACCAAAGCTAAATGTACCGTCACACTTGAAGCAAATGCCCTTCTCCTTCTTGATCTGCATCTCTTCTTCTGTTAATCGATGATAGGGTAGTGCGTTATCGGCAAATTTCGCATTTGTCTCACGAATTGGGGTAATCATACATGACGATGCAGAGGAGTTACGACTAGGGCTAAATGTGAATGAACAAGCATTTGACCTGCTAGATCCCGACCAACTACTGCTAGACAAAGATTTTGAGCTTGGGCTACTATTATTAACCTTGTTCTTCTTTTGTTGGATCGCTTGGTCGTCCTCTATCAACTAGGCCATTGTCATTTTTGCTTTTAGGCCCATTGGGTTGAGCTTATGCATTTCACTTTGAATTTCTTCTTTCAACCCGCACACAAACTTACTTTCAAGCGCTTTATCTCCTAGCTCCTTCAGCCCCGCCAAATACCGCTCAAATTGTCAGCGGTAATCCCTAACCGTTGTTCCTGTTGCAACCACATCAACTTTGCGTAACGACCGGCCTCGTTAAATGGACAAAATCACTCCAACAGCAGTTCACGAAAACGCAACCAACTCCCAATTTTCTTCCAATCGTCTTCCCACTAGTACCAATACAACGCTTCCCCTTCTAAACACAATACGGCGGCGTCTAATTTGTCCTCTGACAATTGGTTCACCACAAGTAGCGTTCAACACGGTGTAGCCACCCATCAGGGTTACCATCGTCCTCTCCTTTGAAGATGGGAACCTCCAGCTTCCGCAATCTCATATCAAATAAGGGCACTTCTTTATTCGAAGGTGCGTGAATCCCATCCTCCTTCTCCTCTGCATCCTTTTGTTTACTATCACTTATGATTCCTTCTGAAGTCAAACCCATCACTGCTTTCCCTTCTTTCTGATGAGGCCGATCCTTTTTCCCCATTCACGAGAGTATCTAATCTAGATATAATCAATTGTACCTGATTCGACAAATGATCCACCTTTACTATAATCTCCGTCCGAGCATCTTTAGCCTCACAGAATTGGCCTTCCATTTTCGATTCCATGGTTGTCTGACATTCTGCTATTTCGAGTAGCTTCTTCTCCAACACGATAACCCTACTTTCCATTTTTTCCACCATACCCAGAACGCACTGCTTTGGGTACCAAATTTATAGGTCTTGCCTTCAATTTATTTATCAACAGTCAAGGGAGGATTCGAGAGCTCCCTGATCTCTCCAATATCTCATAAAAGAGAAATTACAATATTCAGCAAAAAGATGATACCCGCCTACACACCCCTTCCTCCTTACATACTCACCCCCACAAGACCCTTAACAAACCATATCCTTGGGCCCCCACACTAACGGTAACAATTCCCTATTCCCAACTTACCCTTTCTTTTCATTTACCTTTCTACGTACATAAACTTTCATAATTCGGGGCTTATCAGATTGGAGATTCGAACTTCTGACCTTTTTATCGAAAGTATATGCCTTAACTGGTTGAGTTAAGGTTGGCACTCAAGGCACCATTAACTGGGGGCTTAATGGTTCGTAACACTCACAGATTTGACAAATGAAGAAAACTATAGATGGGAAATGCAGCTTGGGTTTCATTTCTTACTTATTAGAGAAACTTCTGGAAAAGCTAGAAGTGAATTAAATTATCTTTCAGAATAGCACAAAACAAAAAGGAAAGATGTTCTACCAGATGGAAGAAATGTGGATTTTCTTCATATCTATTGAATGTCTGGAATACAAAGGACAAAATAATGAAGCCAAGTTTTTTTTTTCTCTTCTTTTTTAAAGTCAAACTAATGCCTTAAGAAGTATAGGAAGATGGTCAGATACCTTAGA
Source organism: Citrullus mucosospermus (assembly GCA_030954485.1). Classification (NCBI taxonomy): domain Eukaryota; kingdom Viridiplantae; phylum Streptophyta; class Magnoliopsida; order Cucurbitales; family Cucurbitaceae; genus Citrullus; species Citrullus mucosospermus. The sequence continues at coordinate 10,474,927 of CM062060.1, forward strand.
GAAATCGAAGAACAAGAAAAACAAAATCAAACTTTAAGAAAGTACGAGATCCAATATACAAAATTTCAGTAAAGGCGTCAAAACTAAAGAACATTGTTTAATTTAGTTTGCAAGTCAAACATTTGTTCCATACTTGAAAACTTAAGAATAATTTCAGTCTCCTGTCTCAAACCGACTCAGAGTGGCCAAACTTCCTCATTCAGAACTTCTTACCTTTTCCCAAATTCAAGTTCTTCCAAATTCCAACGTACTATAATCTTCTGTCTACACAAATTTCAATGTCCGGAAGGAAAGACCACTCAGAAAACATGAAACGACAACAAAATATGATCATAGAGACATACCATTTCTAGTAAGTGGATCAATTGCAAGGGACCCAAAGACTGGCGCTTCTAGATCATAATGCCACAAAGAATTGAAAGGAAAATCCTGCAATAATTAAGACAAGGAAATACTCAACAAAAAGTTACAAGGTTTTGGAATTGTAGCATGCATAGTATATTGGAGACAGCTTAGGCTTCTCTAACTTCAATAAAATTTTAGGAATAATAAAAATGCCGATAGTGCAGTTGTAAGATTCAGAGAGGGAAGAAAGATGAGAATAAATAAGTGATGGAAGTAAGCACTCAATTGAAAGTTTCTTGAAGTCGAGAAGGAAAGAGAGGAAACCAAACAATTTAGAAAGCTAAATAATAAATCCTGTTTGCCACCCGGCCTTGACAACCCTCTTGAACTTATGGTTATTATTTTTTAAGTTTAAATCTGATTATGGTTCAAACTTTCAAATTTTCTAATTAATCCACGATCATGAAAAGATAACCATTTTGATCCTTGATATTATTAGGCAACCTAATGTCCATATGTTAGACTTAGACAACTAACGTCTACCTAACAACAAGAACTCAAATAGTCATTTTCTAAGAGTTTCGGAACCAAAATGAAAAGGACTTGGACAATATAGGGACTAATATGTATATTTTGAAAGTCTAAGAATCAACATAAAATAATCCTACCAGCTCAAGAACCAAAATAGGACTTAAACCTAATTTTCAGTTTCTCCTCTCCATCATATTCTCCTCGTATCTAATGTTGCACAGGTAAATATAATCCCAACTTTCAAAGGGTTAGGAATTGTGGTGGGAAAGGTGTTGTGAACATAGATGGTAAGGGGAGTGACTAGGTCCTGATGTCCATGGTAATTGATTCATCATCCCTGAGTGAGTATTAAGTTAACTAGATCTGCAAAAGATAGTTTCTCCTAACTGCTCCATGTACAATAAGTCCCAGCTAAAATTAAAATAGACTCAAAAGTGAAAACTGCATTGGGGGCCGCATCTCAAACAAGTACACAATAGACAACATCTGAAGATCCCACCACCCATTGTCTCTAAGTTTTCTGAAGCAGACGCATAATTACAGAAGATAAAACTATTTTAGTGGTTGATTCTCATCTGCCAAGTTCCCAAGCCAGATTCATGATTAGAGGGATTCCTTTTCCATTATTAGAAGGAATCAACATATAATAGTAGTTGTCGTTGCCTTTATCAATAGAGCACTCATTCGTCCACTGGTTGAAGCCACATAAAGTCTATGTTGAACCTACAGAAAGAGGGAAGTTACATTTAAATCTTTAATGAAGTTACAATAATAAAAACTTCAATACTCCTAATCTGTTGCAGCTTTATTTTAGAATGTGCAAATGTCTTCAAATGACAACCACTGCAAAAATATATGCAGACATCACAACAGAGGCAATATAGAAATGAGCTTTTCCATGAATCAAAATCAAGCAACTCAATGAAACCGTAAAAGTGAACATTCATAAAAAAAATTATGATTTTCCAAGCAACTATTTATAGGTGCAAATACCGTACTCCTATCTCTAGATATATTGTTTTCAGCTGCTCATGCACCCTCTCCTCTTCTACTATAGGTACAAACTTGTGTGCATCAAAACAAACCAAACTTGTGCCAAAAATAAAATTATAAAAAATTATTTTTTAGAAAAAATGGAATAAAAGAAAAAAATCCAAGATACATTATTTGCTTTCTTGGATCTCTTCTAATGATCCTCCTCCACAGAGCTGGTTCCTCGTGAATAAATAATACCCACAACTATTTACTAAAGCTCTCATTTGAAAATAAACAGCAGTATAACCTTTTTTGGAGGGGGAAGAAAAGGTAACCTGAAATAATCTTCAATTCAGTATTGGCATCAATCAGGAAAGTACTGGAAAAAAAAATGACTGACAGAGTTTACCCCATCAATTGCAGGTGATCCATATAAACTTCCTCCACATGGAAGTTTATAAACACAAGAATGCCTCACGTAGTCAAGTGCATATAAGTTATGGTCATATGATCCACACCTACAAAAGATTTACAAATCTTCAGCTAAAAAATCTTGTGTACCATGAAATAATGTACTTAATAGTTAATACAATATTTCCTTTTACAGTCAGTGGATTAATGAAAGTTTTTCTCAAACCAACATGTGTTTTAATAATTTCTTGTTTATAATAATTTGAAAGTCAAGTTAGTGTCAGATATCAGATTTGAGAGGGAAAAACAACCATGATCACTGAGAGACCAACATAGCTACACACACTCTTTAAAAAACAATAACAACAACAACCACCACCCTAACAGAGGAGAATGAACAATCAGTTGGCTAAAATACAGAATAAAAACCATACCAGATCAAATTTCTATCTTGGTCAACCACTGGCTGCGATTTTACCTTCATTTTGAAAAATGAAATCTTTATTAATTAGCAAAGGCTGATGAGTAAAACATGTTTTAAGCATTGGACCTTGGCGGTAACCTCAAATATGAGATCATGAGCAATTTTATTCCCTTTCTTTAACATACAGTGCTAGTGCATTGGTACAAACTAAATAGACAGAAATCAAAAGGTATGAGGTAGACACAATCCTCACTCCTCTTTTAATATCTTTGACAGAACTGTCGTGCTTGATCATTGACCAGTTTGTCAATGTAAATAAATTTCCTTACCTCGCCACACGTTTGGAATGTCCATTGGATAATGCCAGTGGAAAACTCGAGAAAATATATCTTCCCTTTGTAGCATCCTACTACAACCTAAAAAGTGTCCAAGAATAGTAAATAAACATATACATTCCTTCTAAGATAAAAGCTTAATTAAATATTATGCCTAGTGACCGTATCACAATAGTGAGATAACCTGAGAAAAATCCCCAACAATTGCCGTGGAACATTCAATTCGTCCTTCTAGCCTTATCTCCCATTGAAGAGAAGCACTATAGACAGTTATGCAATAAAAGTTTAACTTCAGTAAATCAAATAAAAATGAACTAGTAATTATAGAGTGTGCACTCTTTCATAAAAGGAAAATAGGAATTGTTATTGAAGATGTATGTGAAGTACAAAGAAAAGAGGAACGCTTAACATATGTACAAATATATATACACAGTGAAAAGGGGCCAGACATAAAAGTTCATTGGAAAAAAGGCATCTGTATTCATAACATAGAAGGAATACTCTGGCTTACTACATTAAAGCGCATACACATGTGCTGATTCCTTAATGCTGCTTACTTTTTTGCATCCACGCAGACAAACTTATGTGAGTGGGAACCAATAAACAAGTAGACATAGGGGTGTTTAAACACAAGAAGTGGTGAAGCATCCACGCAAGACTCCATATGAACTTGCCATAGTTTTTTCATAGAACCTTTTGCACCTCTTGGGGACTTTACCGACAAATTTTCTGCCCATTCAGTATCACCAACATACTTGTGTTCATACACAACCTTGTTGCATCGACTGAGTGCACACGACACAGATGTTAAAGCAGAATTCCATAGGTGCCCACCAACTTGATTTATATCTTCCAAATTGATAAAAAAATCAGAAGCCACCTTATAGTGTTTTGACACTGAAGAATTGTCATTCCTTGGTGTGACTGCCCTTGAAAAACCATCATTTGGTTGAACTTGTTTCCTTTTTCCAGAATTCCCACCCTCTTTAAGATCAAAAGGGTTCAGAAACTCAGAATCATCCAAAGAATACTTGTTCCACCTGCCAGGTTTGAGGTTCTTTCTTGTGTCAGCATCCCCATTTATATCTATGATATGTGATCCTTTCTTCTCTAGAAGAACCATAAGAAGCTTAGCTGGACTTGGATAGTGATACAGCCATCTCATATCAACCCCTAATCTATGTGAAACATGCGCTGCAGTTATAGAGTTACCACCCATCGTAAAGAAGTCATCATCACTAGAGATCTCTTCAACCATTAAAGCATCAGAGAAGGCCTGCAATACAAGAGAATAGATGTTGAAAAAAGTGTGCATTATATAGAGAACATACTCCGATGTCCATTTCACAAGATGCTATAAATGAAGCAACGAGTCTCGAAATATTAAGATGGTGGGGGTCACACCTTTTTTATGACTTGAATGAAGTCATTTGCCCAAGTTTCATCAACATTTTCATGCACATGCTCCTGAAGAGGTCTTGAATGCGTCAAGATCTCATAATCAACTTTTCCACTGGATGACATAGGAATTGAATCAATGAAGAAAAAGCTGTTTGGAATCATAGCCAATGGAACTTTTTCCACCATCCAACTTCTGACAGTGGATCTGAATACTTCACTTTTCTTGTTATCTTTTAAGACTAGAAATGCCACGAGATACTCAAGTTCCCAATCACTTCTCCTGGAAACAACAGCTGCATCTACTACATCTGGATGTTCCCTTAAAGCATCCTCAATCTGTTCTAAAATAATACGTTGCCCATTAACTTTGATACTACGATCTTTTCTCCCCAAGAACACCAAGTCACCACTTTGAAGCTGTCGGACAAAATCACCGGTCCTGATATAAATTTGACTACAGTTTGCATTGGGTGAACCTCCATGAACAAGGTCCTGAGAAAACTTTATACCATCCAAAGGGATAAAAGCAGAATCTGAATAATATCCACTGCATACACAGGGACCACCAACACACAGTTCCCCCTGGTCCAGTCCATCATTGTCACCAACAACCACAACATCACAGTGAGAAATCGGCGCACCAATTGGAACAGTTTTGATTGCTTCTGTCTCCAAAATCATTGGCATTCTCTTGCAATCGAAATATGTACAATCGCCAGATACCTTTTAGTTCAGAAATTGAGATACTAAATTATCAGCCAATAGATTTGAGTGATAGGAAAAAAGGTGGCTTAACATATTCCAGATCACTGAATTAGAGTACAAAGTACAAGTGAATAGTGGCACCTCTAATCACCATCTTGACATGAATCTAATTATGAAACTCAAACCATGCATGAAAAAGGAGTTGCAGCTTCAACGTTAGAAAATAAAAATGATTTCAAGACTCTTCATGAGTTGCTGTCCAAAAAAGATTTCATTGTTGAACAATCTCAAGGATTGTAAGATACACCCAATGACTAAGCTTCTTATATTCAATAGCCATCCTGACATATCATGATACAATTTATTTAACACTTCCATAACATGGTTGCTTGTAACTCTGCCACCATTCACTACTCTAAAGCAGGAAGACAGCACTACGTCCAACAAAAATTATTTACGAGGAGAGTAGCAGAGATGGAGCTATAAGAGAAACACGTCCAAGCATCTTTCCTTATATTGTTCAGTAACAAATTAGCATTGTAAATAGAACCAGTTGTTACACAGACAGAAAAAGAACAGGAAAATGAAACAACATTCCAAAATGGAAAATATGATAGATTGGGAATGTTTTTGCATAAATTGAGTGCATAATGCTGGTAAGGATTGAATCCTAACCTCAGTACTACCATACAAATTCAAAATAGTGGTTTCTGGTAATAGCTTGACAAGAGCATTCCACAACAGTATTGACAGACTTTCACCACTCAGAATTAACAACCTTAGGGAACATTTGTTCTGCATACACAGTCTTTGCAATGCAGGAAGGAGCGCCCTCGTTAGTGATGGAACAGCAGTAAGCTTACTAATAGAATACGCCTTCACAGAAAGAAATTATATTTGGTCATCCATTAAAAAAAAATGCAGCACGTATTATGAGCTGATATCAACTATACAGAGTAACAATGGCAGAAGATACAGATACCACACAAAACATCCTAATTTATAAAGCAGAACTCAAAACCAAAAGTGCCCTACTGAGCCTACCTGAATAAAATTGACAACAGAACACAAATTTTCTTTCAGCTCTTTCATTGGAGGTATAACCAAGGCAGAAGATGTTAATATGGCACTAAGAAATTCTTGGATGTGATCAATAAAGCTAATAGATGTCTTGAACAATAAAAGTTCCTCTCCACTAGGAGGAAATTTTTCTTGCATCCATTGAAAGCGATTTAGAAGACCTACAAAAGTTAAACCATTTTGTTAAAGAAACAGCACTCTAGTATACATTGTGAGTATTACAAAGAGTGGAGAAGCCACAGATCATGCTTATATGTTGTATATTATACTCGCATAAGAAAGCAGGAAAATTTCAAATAAACGGATTATTTTTAATATAGAAACAGAATATATTTTTAAAAAAATTTAAAAATAATGGGTAACAAAGCCCCACCAAGAAAACATTGTCATACATAGCACCTCCAACCAAGATTGATTAAAATAACACCTTACTTGTGAAGGGCACAGGTAAATAACCTATTTATGAATTGAAATAATTTTTCTAAGTTCATTGGTTTTCAAGAATCCAACATTTTATTGTTAAATCCATTGAAATTTTCATTAAATTGAGATCTCGACATATCCACGGGTAACGATATCTTAACCCTCAGTAACATCATACCTTGTTCAGTGCCACATATGCCTTTGGGGTTTCCAGTAGATCCAGATGTATACATAACGTAACAAAACAGCCTCCCTTTCTCATGCTCACATGGAAAAACTAAATCAACCTCACTACTATGCTCTCGAACAGAACTTTCTTCCATAGTAAAACAAAGGGTTGAATAATCACTGATTTGCTCAAGCCAACGAAATCCCTCCGTCACATGATAGCCATCTTCACAAAATGAAGACCCAGAGTAGATAATAAGATCAATTTTCAACGAAGAAACAACTGACAGAATCCTCCTTTTAGGCCACGCAGGATCCAATGGCATAAAAGCCCCTCCGCATCTCAGTACAGAAAGAACAGAAATTATGTATTCAACTGAAGGTGGCATATATATTCCAAATATTTTCGGTATGTTACTGCTCTCAAGCTCAGTTGATGCTTCAGATAATTCGCTAGCCGCTGGACCAGTCTTTGCCAGCTGATCATTCTCTGAAAAGTTGTAGAGATTAATTTCCATGTTAATAAGAACGCTTCGTTGTATGCTTGCATATTAACGGGAAAGCACTACACTGTTTTACAGAATTACATGTTCAAAAGCGAAGTCTAGCTTCTCATTCGCCATCAAATTGATTACCCACTAATATTGCAGCCAACCTTAGAGCTTCCTTGCCAAACAGATAAACAATTGAAATTGGCAGCACCTCGACATTATAGATGCGGAATACCAGATTATTCAAATTTCAGTCGAATGAAGTGAATTGTGTGAGTCATAAACTCATAACGAAGAAGATGATTACGAGAGAATTAAGAACAAAAATCAGTAGAATTGAAGAATGACCTGGGTGAGGAGCATTGGGCGCGTTTAATTGAGGATCACGAAGGATTGCAAGAAGGCGGGCGCTGAGAGAATCAACGGAGGCCAACAGCTGCGAGTAAGTGAAGCACCGGTCCCCTTCGTACATGGGAGGGAAAGCGGATATGGCCCGCCCCTTGAAGAAATCATCAGCTTCGCCGCCGCCGCCGCCGTGTAACTGGCGGAAAAGCTGAACTCCACCGGAGGCATGAATTACAGCGATTTTTTCAGGATATAATGATGCAACTCTTTGAAACTCGTGAGATATGCAGCAAAGAGGCTGCTTCATAGTCTCTTTCGCTGAACTTCAACCATCAGCAGTACTGGGAACGTTTGCTCATCTCCGCCATTGCTGCTTTTGGATTGTTTCAACTTCAATTGTTTTGGGGTTGGAAAATAAATTGAAGGTTTTTCCTCATTTCGCGGGAAGGTTGTAAATAAATGAAAATAAAATAAATATATTATGTTTTTTAAGATTTTTTTAAATATAGCAAAATGTAAAATTTATTCATATTTATAAATAGTTTGATATTTTTTATTTATAATATTTTTTTTCTAATAGGTCAAATTATAAATTTAGTCCAATCTTATCCTTTTTAAATTTTATAAATTTAGTTCTTAATTTGCTTAATGTTTTATGATTTTATTAACTTAGCAAACACATAATTGAAAATTTTACAGTGTATTAAATACTTTTAAAAATTTAACTACTATATGAATATAAACCTTTGTCGAATGATAAATTTTGGACCAATCACAATTGTCATGTCTTTTACCAATTAGTGACAAAATTATGAATAATTGAATTTGGGGACTACTTAAGGATTGACATGTGTCCCAAATTGAAATTGAAGACATAAATTGGCAAATCCCGATGACCCACGTGTTTTCACCTTGATCGTTGGATTGAATAAAATAATTTGATCTAATTTTGTATTAATATTTGGGCTAAAATCCAATTGCGCCCCTAAAATAGACTTAATTTGGCCCGAAAGCCAAATAAGGCTCAAATTCAATTAGTTAGGTCAAGGGCCAGGTTCATGGAGCAATTAAACTCAAGACCCACAAAGCCCACCTGAGAACTCTATAAATAGAGGAGTTCTCATCCATTTGAAGAAAAAAAAGGTTACATTTCAAAGAGCTCAGAAAGAATTCTTTCTACAACTTGAAGACTCCTAACTCCTAAAGCTGAACCAAATTTGAAGACTGAAGCTCTTTGGTACACAAACATTTTTCCAAGACTCCAACTTCAAGAACATCCACGTATTCCGCTTTCGTACATCAAGCATTCAACTGAGAGAGAATCAGAGAATCAATACTAGAGATCGGACCACATTTGCATCAAATCTACATCAAGTCAACTTCAACTCCACAAAACAAGTTTCTCTGGAAACCTTGTGCGTACAAATTGGCACGCCCGGTGGGACATCTCTACCTCTCATCTCTCTCTCAACAACCAAATCAATCGATGGCCTTCAAGAAAGTTGCGTCCAAAGCTCTTTCTACCAGCGACACCTACACGGGACCCATCACTTGAGTCGCTCAAAAGGAGTTGTGCAGGAGAAGGAATAAGGTCCTGTCGTCGCAAAAAACATTTAGAGGCGGTTGACGGAATCTTCTAAAGGCGGGATTGTCATCAAAGAAATCCTTTGTTTGATAGCTTGTTCCCGCTTCTAACCGATCCAAGAAAGAATTATACCCGGATGTGATGTTTGTCATGATGGCCGATGTAACGGCTAAGGCAGCCATGGTAGAAATAGAGAGGAAAATAAACCTCCTAATGAAAGCTGTTGAGAAGCGAGATCTTGAAATTGCTACCTTAAGAGATCAGATGCAGGCTCGAGAAACTGTTGAGTTGAGCCAAACTCCCACTGCCAAGGTAAAAAGGGAAAACTCAATTGCAGGAAACTTAGTTGCAACAATCCACCTCGGTCACCTCTTTGTCAATTCAGCAACTGCAAGACATGATCACAAATTCCATTAAAGTCCAGTATGGAGGGCCTTCGCAAATTTCTTTCATGTACTCCAAGTCGTATACCAAGAGAATCGACAACCTTAGGATGCATGCTGGGTATCAACCCCCAAAGTTCCAACAGTTCGTCGGAAAGAGCAACCCAAAGCAACATGTTGCCCACTTTGGGGAAACATGTGAGAACGCGGGAACTAGGGAGATCTGTTAATCAAGCTGTTCGACCAAACTCTACAAGGAAATGCTTTCGACCGGTACATCAATCTGGAGCCGGAAGTTATTGACAGCTGAGAACAGCTAGAAAGAGAATTCTTAAATCGCTTCTACAGCACTAAGCATACTGTAAGCACGATGGAGCTGACAAACGCCAAGTAGCGAAAAGAAGAGCAATCATTGACTATATCAATCGATGGAGGGCTTTGAGTCTTGATTGTAAAGTCCAGCTCACCAAACTATCTGCAGTGGAGATGTGCACCCAAGGCATGCATTGGAGTCTTCTTTACATTCTACAGGGGATAAAGTCCTGCACGTTTGAGGAGTTGGTGACTTGCGCCACGATATGGAGCTGAGCAATGACCAATTAGGGAACAAAAGATTTCCTAGTCCCGAGGTAAAGAAAGAGAATAAGGAAATGAAAGGCACAGAGAAGACTACGAAGAGTGCACAAAGGAATCCATGATTGTTAATACGATCCCACTTAAATCTTCCTCCAAAGGAAAAGAAGAAAGGGTTGGAAAGAAAGATGATGGAGGCAAGAGGCGTCAATGGATTCAAGTGTTTTGCCATCAACACTCTTTTATGAAAAAGAAGATTGAGCTAAATCTGGATGAGGTAGCTTAAACAAATCATGCTACGGTGACAATGGATTCAAGTGTTTTGCCATCAACACTCTTTTATGAAAAAGAAAGCTCGATCTAGTTTAGGACCCTTGAGCCTATAGTTGTTTGGTTCCAACAAAAAATTGTGAAAACAAACTCCCAAAAGAAAGAAGTACATGTCAAAGAGAATGACAAAGGGTGGACCATCGTGACCCCTAAAAAAAAGAGGTAATCAAAGTCTACCTAAAAGGAGTTGTGCTTCCGTCTAGACTACAGAATAGGAAGCAAAACTTAGAAAAAGAAAAGCAAGAAGGCATGGATGCCCAAGCTTGTCAAGGAAGAGAACGAGAGCTTTCCTAAACTTCAACGACCAATAACTCTAACAGAATTCTTCCCAAGAAATTTCCTTAATAGTCATCCAAAGGAAGTACTAGAAATTGTCGCATGCCATGTTGTCAACATAGCAGAAGGCGAGGATAGTCCTTCATATTCATTGGGATAGTGGCTGAATCAGAAAACCTACCATCATTCAGCATAGATGATATGTTGTCACTCCCCAGGCAACTAAGACCGCCCTTATTGGCGTGTTGCTAGATTCAGGTGCACCAAATTCAAGTGTCTGAACCTCGACAACACGCATCTGCACCTCTTGCTACACATTTATAGCCTTTTCAGATGAAAACTTATTGTTCAGATCAAAACCGCATAAGATGCCTTATTGATGATGGATCTGTCGTCAATATAGTGCCAAGTAATCTACGAGGCATTTGGGTGTCTCAATGGATAAACTTTTGAACAAAAATTGGTAATCCAAGGCTTTAACCAAAGTGGTCAACGAGTAATTGGCATGATACAGTTGGAACTTACTATTGGTGACCTCAAGGCCAACACATTGTTTTATATTATAGACTCAAAGGCCACTTATAAGTTGTTGCTAGGGCGTCCTTGAATTCATGGAAATGGAGTGATAACGTCAACCACATCAATGCTTTAAGTTTTATCAAGATGGCATTAAGAAGGTTGAAGCAAACTTTAATCCATTCTCAGAAGCTGAGTCTCACTTCACATACGCAAAGTTTTACCTTAAGGATGATAACACCGGTGAGGCAATACCTGAAAAGATTCCTCTAATAAAAAGTGAGGATAAATCCAAGTAAAAGCCACAAATAGATGCAAGAAAAGAACCAAGTGAAGGGATTGGCACCTCTAATTCTAGAAAGGGTGAGACATCTACCCACTTTGCAAAGTCTAAAACTTTGAAAGATGAAAAAGCTATGAGTTCTCCAGTCTTGTGTTCTGTTCCTTTATCGAGACGTAAAAAGGGAGAGTCTCCATTTGCAGAGTGCTCGAAAGGCTTGAGGGTTGGTGATGTTGAAATCCTAAAAGAAAGTTTCATTACGCCGCTTACACAGATCACAAAGCAAGAAGTTTAGGAACCGAAAGTGGACCTGACAAAAGTGAATCTGCCTGAGAGACAGATGAAGGATGGTTTCAAACCAAAGGCTTATAAATTGCTAGCAAAGGCAAGCTACGACGTCACAATCTACATTAACTTCAAAAGCTTGAAAATTTATGAGCAACCTGAGCTTTCTCCGTCCTAGAAGAAGTTGTTGTAGGAAGGGCACGCTATACTTGCCTCAAGGAAATGGTTTGAATATAAGTCTCTTGAGCCAGTTCGCATAACCAAAAAGGGGGAGGCAAAAGTGGCTGATAGCAATCACATTAACGGTCGAAGAGGTTGATGATTCGAAAGAGAAAGAAAGCAATGGTCAGAGAACCTCAGTCTTCGACCAAATTAGACCATCTGTCGCACGTGCTTTAATCTTTGAAAGGCTAAGTATGAGGGAAACAGTAGAAGAAAGCCAACACCCAACGTCTAGCCTTGGCCGATGCTCAGCCATTCGAAGGCTGATTATGCCTTCTGAAGGAGAAGAGAACATTCAACATTCCCAGTACAGCTCAACCTTCAGCCTTTGAGGAAATACCCCGCAGGTCGATCGTTGATCACCTTAAGCGTGTAAGTGTTGAGAAATGCTTTAGCAAAAATACATATTGCGAGATGAAAGCTGAAAAGGGAAGTGTCGCTAGTGCAACTGTAAAGAGGAGGAGGCTGATATCTTGCACGTCAATTTGGTGTCGCATTAGGCACGAGGATGCCGAAAATAATTCAAATGAAAAGCCGCCTCGTGAGATAAAGGGTGAGGGACAAATTCGTAGTGTCATCCTTTTACAAATGAAAAGAAAGATTTTCGTTATCCTCGATACAAGCAAAGGCTCATTGAAGGTAAAGAGACGTGACGTCATCTTTACTAATCCTAAAGATAAAAGCTCAAAACAGGTAGGAGGTGAAACTTCATGTCAACACATCACTATCATCAAAGAATCAGAGAACGAAATGTCTGAAGAAGATGTGGAAGATACCCCACTAATGCTTGAGGGTGGTGGTCAATCTATAGTGGATTAGCTCAAAGAAGTAAATCTTGGTAGCATGGAAGAGTCGCGCCCAACTTTTATTAGTGCATCTCTTTCAGGAGAGGAGGAGGGCAAATATATGAGCTTACTTAGGAAGAATTACGGGGCATAAAACAAAAAAATATGTTGATTCGAGTTGGGTATACTATATTTAATTTATAATGGAACCCTCGCCCTTAACCCATTAACGAAAAAGAAAAAATCAAAAGATAAGGCCATTCCATTTTGACAAAAGACCCACATCCAAGTTCCATAGCTTTGGTCCGCTATCCCGATCATGATTTTCCTACCCCCAGAAGGAAAAGTCATTCCTTTTTTGGCCGGTTGTGGGTGAGGAGGGATTCGAACCTCCGACACCGTGGTTCGTAGCCACGTGCTCTAATCCTTTAAGCTACAGGCCCCACCCCGTCTCCACTGGATTTGTTCTCGGGGATACCATAAAAAAAGGAACCTTTCCTCTCCCCAGCCATTTGCCATTTCGAGTTAAGAAGATGTGAAAGCGAATACAGGGTCATCTTTGCTTAGTCATATAGAAAGATGTCAGGTCTTGATCCAAAAGTAGTTGTCCATCATCTCATAATCAAGCAAGGCTATCAACCAGTTAAACAAGCTCAACGATGCTTGCGACCAGAGTTTATCCCCCAAATTGAAGCAGAAGTCAATAAGTTGATCGAGTCGGGATTCATTCGCGAGGTCAAATATCCAAGGTGGATAGCAAATATCGTTCCTCTAAGAAAGAAGAATGGACAGATCCATGTGTGCATAGACTTCTGTGACTTGAATAATACGTGGCCACAGGATGATTTTCCTTTGCCTATCACAGAAAATCATGGTTGACACAACCACTGGCCGCAAGGCCTTATCTATTATGGATGGATCGTCTAGATATAATAAAATACGAATGGCTCTCACAGACGAGGAAATGACGGTTTTTTGGACTCCAAAGGAAATATACTGTTACAAGGTAATGCTTTTCGGGTTGAAGAATGTTGATGCTACTTACCAACAGGCCATGTAAAAATTATTTGATGATATGTTGCATAAACATGTCGAATGTTACATTGATGATCTCATAGTCAAGTCTAGGGAGCGTCAGGACCACTTGAGAGATTTAAAAATCATGTTCGATCACTTGTGAAAATTATTGGTTCTAGTGTGTCCTAAATCTCTTGGGTCTTGTAGTTTTGTAAATTGTAAATATATTTTATTTATTGAATAAAATAAGAAGTTATTTTATCTATCTTATGCATTAACTCAATCCAATAAACTAAGATTTCATGGTTATTTTATGTAAACTTAACATGTATGTGGTTGACATACAAGGTTGGATCATGTTTAAGTAATAACAAAAAATGTCTGTAGTATAGGAATAAGGTTGGATACCTTATTTTGGTAACACTACAGATATGACTCACTTTGTAATTATTACAAGGAGTTGTAAAATGTTACAAACGATTTGATCCTAATCGTTCATGTAGAGACATGTGAGTAGGGGGTATCCTTTGCAAAGAGTTTGTATAAGACCGGATCGCAAAATGTTTAATTTCTCTTTGTAACACCGTTAATTGTAGAAATTAACATTCCATAGGATGACTATAGGTAACTTGATCTGAATCCTGAGTGAGTTATGAACTCCTGTCTGTGAGGGCAATTCTTTGATCTATATGGGTGAGAGTGGCCAAATCGTCAACTTAATAAGCCTACCATTTTGGGGATTTGCCTGATTAGGGAGCTGGGAATATATCTTCACAAGATGAAATTCACTCATTCCCCATGCTTAGGGTAAGTAGATACATTACTCCCTTAAGACCTGATTCTAGGTCTTGAACAATGAGGCATCACCCTCTCACTAGCCCGAGAGGGGTTAGTTTATAGTTGGACTATAAACAATTTGTTCATTAGAGGGATCAGTAATACTTAAGAAGTTAGATATAACTACAAGGGTAAAATGGTAATTTGACTCAGCTGTAGTTATGATTAATTTGTGAAGGGTCGACTTACTGTTGATTAAAAAATTCCATGGACATAGAAATATATCTATAATGCGAATAATGCAACTGTAAGTCTTTAATGGAGTGACCTACAGTTAATGAATATTGATTAATCTAATTAAAGAGTTTAATTGATTAATCTCATATCATTGGAGCTTCTAATTATAGGTCTATAAGGTCCCATTGCTAGCTCATAAAAGGCTTAGTATAAGAATCAAATATTTTGGTTGAATTTGAAATGTTCAAATTCATAAGGGAATTAATTGTATGTGATACAATTAACATAATGTATATAGATACATTATAATATAAAGTTTATTTTGAATGAGATTCAAAATTTATACTTTATATTATAAGAGAAATAAATATTTAAATAAGATTTAAATATTAATTATATGAATGAGATTTATATAAAAACTATAGGTTAAAATTAATAAGAATGAGATTCATATATAGGTAATGTGAGAGAAGGTTATTTAAATATGATTCAAATTAAATATGAGATATTTAAATAATTAATTAATTTTATTAAATATGATTTAATAAATCATAATTAAATTAATATTAATTTTAATTAATTAATATTATTATATTAAAATAACTCCCACGTAGTGCAGAGTTATTTGGTTTCCTTCTCTCTCACATATCACATAAAAAAAAGAAAAAAGGGAAGGAAGTTAGAAAAACTGATTACATCACAGAAAAGTTCTGTAGACTAATCTGAAAGGGTTGAAATCCCTAACACAGCGGAAGTAGTACAAAACCAATTCGAAATAAAATTGAGATTTTGAAATACTAATACATTGGAAAAAAATACAGAAAACCTACTGTATTAATTTTAGGCTAAGCATGGATTAAAGATAGAATCTTATTTTCGTTGGTGACTCTAAACATCATCACGAACCTCTCTTATTCTTTGATGGGGGAGATAAGGATTGTGGATCCTTGATCTTGATCTGTGGGAAAAAGAGGGAGCACCAGAGAGAAATATTTTGTTGAGAAAATCACTTTTTTTTCTCTGTTTCTTTTGCAAGCTTATTTTGGGAAAGAGAGTAGGAGACGTGGGATTAAACAACATAAAGTGTAACTCCCACGTAAGGGAGTTACATTTTTAATTAATTAATTAATTTATTTATTTATTTAACAAATAAATAAATAAATAAATATAATTTAATTAATTATTTCATTTAAATCATATTTAATAACCTATAGTTTTAATTCATTTAATTTAATTAAAATAAATTAAGAAAATTAATTCTTTAATTAATTAATTTTCAAATCAAATATCTAATATTTATTTTAACCTACATTTGAATCATATTCAATTGTTATTTTCTCATAACTTATAGTTTTAATGTGCATCTAATACACATTAATTTTAACCTATAGTTTTAATATGAATCTAATTCATATTAATATTTGAACTCCTTCAAATATTTAATTCTCTAAAAAAAAAAGTAATTTTGTATCATATCCAAAGTTCAAAATAAATATTATATTATAATGTATCATCATACATTATATTATTTTCTTAAGTAAATTTGAAAATTTCAAATTTCATTCAAGACATAAATACCTCATCACTCTTTATGAGTTAGGAAGGGGACTTAATGGACCTACAGATCAAAGCTCCAACGATATGTGATTAATCGGCTAAACTCATTAACCACATTAATCAATATTTGTTAGCTGTGGGTACACTCCACTAAAGACTCACAACTGCACTCTTCTCACTGCAGATATATTTCTGTGTCATATATATAGACCAATAACAGCAAATTAGTCATTCACAAGTGTTCGTAACACCAGCTAGGTCAAATTACTGTTTTACCCCTAGGTTACTAAATCCTTAAGTACCAGTGTTCCTCTAATGAACAACCTGTTTATGGTCCAACCATTAAACACAAATCCCTCTCGAGCCAGTGAGAGGGCAAGGCCCTTTGTTCAAGTCCCGGAGACACCACTTAAGAGAACACTTATCTACTTACCCTAAAGATGGGAATGACTGAATTTCATCTTGTATAATTATGTCCCCAACTCCCCGCTCGGTCTTGTCCCCAAGGTGGTAGGCATATTGAGTCGGCAAACGGCCATTCTCACCCATACAAATCAAAGGACAATCCCTCATGGACATGAGTTCATAATATACTCAGAAAGACTAAGTTACTTAGGTCATCTTATTGAAATAGAAACCTGACTAGTCAACGGAGTTACATTTAGTGATCACTATTTCGTGGTTCGGTCTTATGCAAACTCATTGCATAGGATACCCCCACTCGCATATCACCTACACAAACGTGTTAGATCATTGCGTTTGTATCAAATACAAAGTGGACCGTATCCATATTGTCACTAGGATAAGGTACCCAGCCTTATCCCTATACTATAGACCATTTAGATTGTATTTTGAACATTGATCTCCTTATGTTCCCACATATAGTTCAAGACTCATAAAATAGCCTAGGATGTTAGTTTATTGGATTTAGGATTATTAAGACAAAACAAACAAAAAACTCAATAACGCTTATTGAAATAACACATCAATAACTCTTTATTAATGATTTAATGACGATCAAATAATTACGTTTACAATTTACGAGTTTTAGGGCATAAAACCCAACATGATCTCCCTCTCCAATTCTCTCTTTAACTCAAAGGAAATTCCCTTGCCAAAATTTTAGAGAACCCACACCTTCTCTATTTGATTTTTCCTTGAGAATAGTGAGCTAGCCATTTGTGGTGGTATTCCAAGAGAAGAAGAGTTGTTGTTTTTTCCGTTGGAGAAGTCATCAGTTCGTGATTTGGAGAAGAAGATTCCACGTCAAAAAAGGTCTTCAAAGGTAGGAAATCTTCTACCCCTTTCTTCTTAAAAAGCATGCTAATTAGTTGTTGTTTATCTTGTATTTTGTTCTCTGTAATTTTGGTTTCCCAAAGCGAGTTTAATGGCACAAGGCGATCAGTCTCTTCCACTGGAAATTCGATTCCTTAAAAAATATCAGCTGAGGATGAACCCTCTCAAGTGCGCATTTGGCGTAACCTCAAGAAAGTTTCTTGGTTTCATTATAAGGCATCAAGAAATTGAAATAGACCAATCTAAAATCAATGCTATTAAAAAAATGCCAAGGCCAAGAAATTTACATGAGTTGAGAAGTCTCCAAGGTCGTTTAGCTTACATATAAAGGTTTATTTCCAACTTAGTTGGTCGATGCTAGCCTTTTCAAAAGTTGATGAGGAAAGGAGAAAGATTCAAGTGGGATAAGGCTTGTTAGAATGCTTTTGACAACAAAAAGAAATACTTGCTTAATCCCCCTATCTTAGGCGTTCCCGTAGCAGGTAAACCATTGATATTGTACATAATCGCGCAAGAAAGTTCTTTGGGAGCATTGTTGGCATAGGAATGGGATAACGGGAAGGAACGTGCTATTTACTATCTAATCAAGACCCCAACTGGAGCTGAGATTAACTATTCCTCTCTCGAGAAAATGTGTCTTGTACTTTTATTTGCCATAGATAAGTTGAGACACTACAAAGTACGACACATTTTGCTTCAATAGTACAACATTGTGTATGTTCAACAAAAGACGTTTAAAGGACAAACATTGTCTGACTTCTTAGCAAATCACCCAATTCCATCAAATTGGAAATTATGCGCAAACTTGCCCGATAAGGAAGTCTTCTTGGTTGAAACTACAGAGCCTTAGGCCATGTACTTTGATGGTGCAGTGCGTAGGAGTGGAGCGGGGGCAAACATTTTCTTCATCTCATCTGAGACACATATGATGCCTTATAGTTTCACACTTGGTGAATTATGCTAGAATAATGTTGCTAAATATCAGGCTCTAATAATCAGCCTACAGATGGCATTGGAAATTAGAATATCGTACATAGAAATTACGACGATTTGAAGTTGATAATCAACCAACTCTTGCTCCAGTATAAGGTGAAACATGAAAATTTAAAACCTTATTTCACCTATGCTAGACGATTGCTGGAAAAGTTCCACAGCGTGATGTGGAACATGTCTCGAGGTCAAAAAACAAGAGGGTAGATGCTTTGACCAATCTGGCCACTGCTTTAGTGGTTCTAGATGATGAACCTTTAAATGTAGCTCTTTGCCAAGTGGGTTGTACCACCACTCAAGATTGAATGAGAAGAAACAAACATGATATCAGTCTACTTGATCGATGAAAAAGACTAGCGCCAACCCATTATAGATTATCTTGAGCATGACAAGCTTCCAATAGATCCTCGTCATAAAACAGAGGTGAGAAGGAGAGCAACTCGCTTCATTTACTACAAAGGGACCTTGTATCTCCGCTCCCTCGAAAAGCTCTTTCTTCGATGCTTTGGAAAAGAGGAGTCAATAAAAGCTCTAGAAGAAGCACATTCAGGTGTCTATGGTGCACATCAATCTAGACAAAAGCTCTAATTCCTGCTAAAGAGAATGAGATATTATTGGCCTAAGATGATTCAAGATTCGATGGAATATGCAAAAAAGTGTGAAGCTTGTCAATACCATGCAAACTTCATACATCAACCGCCTGAACCTCTGCATCCAACTTTGTCCTCGTGCCCTTTTGAACCTTGGGGACTTGATCTTGTTGGTTGATTACACCTAAGTCATCAGCAGGATATTCTTACATCTTTACAGTGACATATTACTTTTCAAAGTGGGCTAAGGCTATTGTGTTGAGAAAAGCCAAGAAGGAAAATGTGGTATACTTCATCCGAACTCACATTATTTATCAGTACAACATTCCTCATTGAATTGTGATAGATAATGGAAGACAGTTTTCCAATAGTTTGAAGAATAAATTATGTGAGAAATTCAAGTTCAAGCAATACAAGTCATTTATGTACAACGCAGCTGCAAATGAGTTGGTAGAGGCATTCAACAAAACATTGTGCAACCTATTAAAGAAAATTATCTTTAAGTCTATGAAAGATTGGCAAGAAAAGATTGGAGAAGCGTTATGGGTGTATCGAACGACTTATCGTACTCCTATAGGAGTTACGCCATACTCCCTTGTTTATGGAGTAGAAGTTGTCCTCCCATTAGAAAGAGAAATTTTGTCATTAAGGATGGCAGTTCAAGAGGGCCTGACTATAAAAGACAATGCTAAGTTATGTCTATAAGAGTTAGAGGGACTTGAGGAAAAGAAAATAGAGGCCTAGCAGGCATTGGAATCTACCAAGCACGAATGTCTAAAGCCTTTGATAAACATGTGAAACCTTGGTCATTTCAGATTGGTGATCTAGTACTTACTGTAAGAAGACCTATCAGTACCTCGAGCCATACAAGAAATAAGTTCACGCCTAAATCAGATGGATCCTACATCGTCAAAGAAGTCTACACGAACAGCTCATACAAGATTATTGATCAAGAAGGATTGAGAGTTAGCCCAATCAACAATAAGTTTCTTAAGAAATTTTACGCTTGATGAATATGTAAAAAACTCCTTATCGCAAAAGCCTAAACCGCATGGTGCTCCTAGTTCACATGAACTTAAAAGGTGAATGGTAAAAAAAAAAATGTTAAACAACGTTATGAATTGATCCTTATTTATTTTAAAGGGTACGTAGGCAGCTTAAAGAAAACTTTAAGTTCAGTTGCATCATCAAATAAAAAAATTTCCTTGAACTACGTTATAATGAGAGTTCCTTTCGTTGTAAAGATATGTAAATAAGTAAAAAAAATACATAAGCCTTGAAAGAATGAAAAAAGAAACAACGATAGACTACATTCAGCCCAAGAAATAAGCATGAAAAGCTACACATCAAAGGTGAAAGTTTTATTACAAACTTCTTTGTCTCGTAGACTAAACTAACAGGAAAAAGGCTAGATAAAAGAAGTCTCGAATTGGGGAATTCATTGGAAGTTCTTCAATTGCTCGCACGTGCTTTCTAAAGATTCGCGAAGTGCCAACAACATTTTGACGTCCGCGTCACCAGCACTAGGGGCACATTCGAGTTTGTACATATCCTCACAAACCTTCTAAATCTCAAGTTGCTTTCGGTCTAGGTCCTCGTTGTTTTTCAAAAGTTTGGTGGTCTCTACATGCATAGCTTTTAGTTCGACTTCCAATTTAGTGGCCCTTGCAAACAGTTGTGTGAGTCAGTGCCTACAGGTAGCTGTCTCGTCGATTATGTGGCTCTTATCATGCCTTCACAAAGCTTTTTGCTTCTACCAATTGAATATCCTTAGTTGATTGGATTGAAATTGTAGATTGCATTTGGTTGTGGTTCTCGACACTCTCAAAATAACCATCCACAAATTCCTTCAAATGAGTTAGGTTGTCTGTGCCACTTGCTGCAATTGCATCAAGGATTTTTCACATTTCTGGTTCAAGGCTACCCACATGCTCAATGGGTGTTCGAACAATCTTCTGTTACAAGTTCTCCACGAAGTTACAACAGTCTATTGTTGAAGACGGAAAATCAAATTGTCAGCACAAAATTGGGAGATCTCAAGAGTTGGTGTGTCTATTTTCTTTTTAAGGACAAAAAGCACTTGTTGATGGTCGTTGGGCGTAACTGCATAATTCATTCCTTCTGAATTGCGGATGACTCCTTGGCATGTTTTGGGGAGACCTTCTCTACTGACGGCAGTTTGGAGCAACCAACTGTTTTGGTTGGAGGGTTTGAAACTTCGATGCTCTTTACGTCTACTTTCTTCTTAGCGCGTCTAATTTCTTAAGAAATGGTGAGGGGACGTGAAGTTTCTTTAGTTGGCTCAACTAGCATTACATTGGGAGTACTGACCTTCCAAATGGCTGAATCAACAGTATAAGACCATGTTAAAGATTCTTCGCTACGTTGTCCTACGAGTTCTTAAAGAGAATGACTTAGAGGTGACTGCAAAAGAAACATAATAAAATCATATGCTAGGAAAAAAGGGCAAAAAGAACATGAGAAGGAAGTATACATACCAACAAATCCGAAGCATGGGGGATTTTTGAAGCATTTGGAGCTCCTTCAAAAAAAATTATCTTCTGATGTCTTCACCCTCTTCAAGGGTCTTTTCCAATGATGATCACTAGCACTCCTACTACTCTCTTTGCCGTAGGCCAAAATATTTTTTCGAAATGTAAGTATAATTTCTTCAATTAAACGAAGTTGCTTGCTACCTTGGTTGCCCCTTTGTTCTTGGGTAATTTAGGGTGTGACGGAGGAGGAATGGCACTGTTCACTAGATGTTGTCGATTCTCTTAGAAGTAATTCCTGTGTTTCTTTGACCATTAGTCCCTAAACCGCACAATCACTTAATTGTTAAGATCTAATGAGCGGGCTGGAAAGAATACCTTGGACAATGTTGCGTTCCTCGTGCAAATTCGCTAATGATATAGCACACTCTTGGGAGTGACAATGGGTGGGATTCCCCCTATATCATTAGGAATGTCTTAGTAAAATTCAAATTTCCTGCCAAAGCGATAAAGACTATACGATTCAATAATTGAGGTGGCTTCACATTGGGACGATAGGTAACATGATTGCACTCTAGAAAAATATAAAGACTCATTAAATGATAGATTTTCGTTATTAGTCATGTGATCGTGTTTGTTCTTACTTTGAATGTTCACATGCCATTGGATACTAGCACCCTTGTGGATTAGTTCACGAGCGTCATGTTCTCTAAAATAAACTGAACCACCTTCACTAGAAAAGTTGACCATTTTCGGACCTCGAATAACCACAGGAACGGGATAATGTGTGTTAAAATAGTGAGCCAGCCAACCATGGACGTAGTGCATGGAAAAACAAAATTCCATACGTCCGATCGAGTTTGTGGCTTTAGTTATCATTCCCAGGCCATGATAGATGTTTGCCAAAATTGGGACGACAAGGCTAAAAGTATGTCATTCAATTATTAAACTAGCGATCCTAAATACTCCGGGACGAAGGAAAGCTCCCTTCTGAGGAAACACAAAAAGGCACAATTAACAAGACAGAAAAGCAACCAAATATGTCTTGTCTCGCAAATTGTCTCCTATTCCAAGTTCTGTGAAGAGCAT
Organism: Citrullus mucosospermus; assembly: GCA_030954485.1. Lineage (NCBI taxonomy): Eukaryota > Viridiplantae > Streptophyta > Magnoliopsida > Cucurbitales > Cucurbitaceae > Citrullus > Citrullus mucosospermus. Next base: position 10,497,841 of record CM062060.1, read on the forward strand.
GTTTTCTCTACTCGACCATTAGCGAAACTTGATCCCGACACCAGTTGGATTGTGGGTAAACCTGTAACAGGAAGCTTTCTTTGATTTTCTCGCAGGAGGTTTGTCATACTTCCAAACACCAAGGAACCAAAACGAGATCCAAGAGTTGATGGTCACCCGAGAATCGCTTTTAAAGGATGTACCACAATCGTTCTTCGTGGATGTCGCACGATCATCTTTCTGCGAACATACTATGGAATGGCAAGCTTGAAAAAGATGTTCACAAGTCTTTGGAAGATATCTGGCCTTATTCTGCGAGCCGATTAATTCTCTTAAATAGGGAATAACTTCTTCGTAAAAATTTTCCCTAATTGGAAGATCACCAAAGGACCACAAGTCCCATAAGGAAATTGATAGTTCGTCTGCCATTGTGTGGAGAGTATTAGTTGAAGGACACCAAGCTTCGCAAAAGACGCGAACAATATCACTATTACGATCGTAGGTATACAAAGAAGCCATCAATGCTTCGGACAAACGAATATCATAGAGGACTCACTCGTTTCAACTAACTACAAATTCTAGTCACTCCCAATAACAATCAGTAAAAGAGAATTCTCCAAGGACCTTCACCATGGCATTCCAATGGGTTTGATTCTCAATCAAGTGACGCCCGAGAGTTAACACTTGGTCAGAGTTAGGGGCCTCATCGTGAAGGGAAGACTTTAGAGCCCACACATTTCTATCCCGAGTTAAGGGCACCTCTATCGATAGTTCTGAAAGGATCGTGTCGCTGTCCAAATCTGGCAAAAAAATCAGCCAAAAGGGCCATCTAATTATTCCTCCACAAGAAAGCTAAGTCTATTCTCCATGGGTTGATCTTTAGTTGCAAGAATCACGAGGTACCTCTTGCTAGACACGATACACTTGGTAAAGTAAACCATGATTCTGCAAGACAAAATAAAGAGAAAGAAAAAATGTGAGTCTTGGTCATATAATCTTAGGGGAAAAGGTACAAAAAGCTTAAAAAAAAAAACTGGCATGCTTTTTGCGGCTTTATAATATTTTAGGTTCAGGTAAATAGAGGATGCCAAGCCAAATAGGCGATAATACATCGAGGTTGTTCAAACCTTCCGGTGCCATCCCTCTATCTGTTTGCACGAGGAGGTGATTCAGGCCAAAGAGGAGATAAAACACTGAGGTTGTTCAAACCTTCTAGTGTCTCCCTCTATCTGTTTGTACGAGATGATGATCTGAGCTAGATAGAAGATAGAACGCCGAGGTTGTTCAAACCTTCCAATGTTATCCCCCTATTTGTCTGCACGAGATGATGATTCGAGTCAAATATGCGATAGAACACCGAGGTTGTTTAAACCTTTTAGTGTCATCCCTCTATCTGTTTGCATGAAAAGGTGGTCCAAGCTAGATAGGCGATAGAACACCAAGGTTGTTCAAATTTCGGTGTCATCCCTCTATATTTCTGCACGAAGAGATGATTCGGGCCAAATAGGCGATAGAACACCAAGATTGTTCACCTTCCGGTGTCATCCCTCTATCTGTCTGCACGAGGAGGTGATTTGAGCAAAAGAGGAGATAGAACACTAAGGTTGTTCAAACCTCTAGTGTCATCCCTCTATCTGTCTGCATGAGAGGATGATCCGAGCCAAATAGGCGATAGAACACCAAGGTTGTTCAAACCTTATGGTGTCATTCCTCTATCTCTCTACACGATGAGGTGATCCATGTCAAAGAGGCGATATAACACCGAGGTTGTTCAAACCTTCCGTGCCATCCCTTTATCTGTCTACAAAAGAAGGTGTGTCATCCCTTTATTTGTCTGCACAAGAGGGTAATCCAAGCAAGATAGGCAATAGAACACCAAGGTTGTTCAAACCTTCTGGTATCATCTCTCTATCTGTCTGCACGAGGAGGTGATCCGGGCCAAAGAGGAGATAAAACACCGGGGTTGTTCAAACCTTATAATGTCATCCTTCTATCTATCCGCACAAGGAGTTGATCCAGGCCAAAAAGGAGATAGAACACTGAGATTGTTCAAACCTTCCGTTGTCATCCCTCTATCTATTTACACGAGGAGGTGATCCAAGCCAGATAGGCGATAGAACACTAAGGTTGTTCAAACCTTTCGGTGTCATTCATCTATCTATTTGCAGGATGAGGTGATTCGGGCCAAAGAAGAGATAAAACACCGAGGTTGTTCAAACCTTCCGGTGTCATCCCTCTATCTATCTACACGAGGAGGTGATCCGGGCCAAAGAGGAGATAGAACATTGAGGTTGTTCAAACTTTTTGGTGTCATCCCTCTATTTGTGAGAAGGTGATCCAGGCCAAAGAGGCGAGAAGATGATCCAGGCCAAAAAGGAGGTAGAACATTGAGGTTACTCAAACCTTCTAGTGTCATCCCTACATATGACTGCACTAAAGTCGGGGTGAATGAGACACTAAAATTAAAGCCCTTAATCATCTCTTGCTTCATTTGTACCTAAAAAAATATATATATATATATATCTTTTGCAAATATATGTGGATGTTAGCAGGCTAGAAAAGTTACTTCTTCAGGATGCAATTTACCAGAGTTTAAGTTAGTAGAAAAAATAATAATAATAATAAAATTTTAAAAGATAAAAAAAAAGAAAAGAAAAAAAGAAAAAAAGAAAAAAAAAAGGGATTAAAGGAAAAATGGAAGTAAAGAGAAAGGAAAGGTCACGAAAAAAAAGGAAAAATGGGAAGTGTATTTTTTTTTAATAAAAAAAAAGGGTTAAAGAGTGAGTTTGCTTTTTTTTTATTTTATTTTATTTTATTTATTTATTTATTTATTTATTATTATTATTATTATTATTATTATTACTATTTTTTTTTTTATAAAAAACCAGCAAAAAAAGAGTGTTAACAAATTTTTTTTTTAAAAAAAAAAGGAAAAAAAGGATAAAGGAAAAAATAATAAAAAAAATATAATAAATAATAAAAAGAGCAAACAACACAAAAAAGAAAAAAAAAAACCCTAAAATTTTTCCTCGTTCTCAATAGCACCCCCCCCCCCCTCAATTCTTCTCTCTCAATCTCTCCTCTATCCATCTCAACTCTCGGGACCCCTCTCTTTTGGGGCTTTCTCCAGTTTCACTCCCCAATTCAATTAAATAGGATGATTTTGAACTCAAATGGGTGTTCCGTCAACAACCCTCATGGAGATGGCGCCTCATATTAGAGTAATACATAGACTTCTGTCATGAATGAAAAACTAGTTCATGTTGATAGTGAAGGACACACTGTACTCATCGTGGAGAACCTGAAGTTTGCAATCACTGAGGAGTGTCCTCAGGTTCCTGCTCAGAATGCATCACGAAATGTTCGTGATGCATATGAGAAATGGACGAGGGCAAACGAAAAGGCCATAGCATATATTTTTGCCAGCTTATTTGAAGTTTTGGCAAAGAAGCATGAAACTATGGTCACTACTCGTGAGATCATGGATTCATTGCAAAAGATGTTTGGACAACCGTCCTCACAGATCAAGCATGATGCTCTAAAATTCATTTATAATGCACGTATGAACGAGGGGCCATCAGTGCGAGAACATGTTCTCAATATGATGGTCCACTTCAATGTGGCTGAAATCAATAAGGTTGTTATCGGTGAGGCCAGTTAAGTTAGTTTAGTTATGGAATCTCTACCTGAGAGTTTCCTTCAGTTTAAAACCAATGTTGTTATGAACAAACTGAACTACTCTCTTACTAACCTCCTTAACGAGCTGCAGACTTATGAGTCCATGCATAAAGGCAAAGGACCATATGGTGAGGAAAATGTTGTCAGTTTCTCTAAAAAATTCCACAGAGGTTTAACCTCTGGAACTAAGTTTGCTTCTTCCTCTGCCAAAAAGAAGTGGAAGAAGAAGGGTAATAAGGGAGGTAATAAAACTTACCAAGCTACAACCCAAAAAGACAAGCAAAAGGCCAAGATTGCAAAAGGAAATTGTTTCCATTGCAATCAGGATGGGTACTGGAAGCGAAATTGTCCCAAATTTTGGCAAAGAAAAAGAAGGCCAAACAAGGTAAATATGATTTACTAGTTTTGGAAACTTGTTTAGTGGAGAATGATGAATTTGCCTGAATAATTGATTTAGGGGCCACTAGTCATGTGTGTTCTTTCTAGGGGATTAGTTCCTAGCAGCAGCTAGGGATTGGCGAGATGACCTTACAGGTTGGAATAAGGCAGGTCGTCTTAGCGGTTGCAATGGGAGGCATCAAATTACTCTTCCAGAAATCTTTTCTTTTGTTAAAGAATGTATTTGTAGTTCTGTTGATTATTTCCTTTTATGTCTATATTATCCATTGTATTATTGTGAAATATTTGCAAATATTTGATGTAATTATTTTTTTCTTACTTGTAATGGGTATTTCTTCTATTTAAGAAAACCCCTAGTGAAATAAGAGAAAAAAAATATAGTTTCAAGCATGGTATTAGAGCAGTATTTTTTACCCTTAAAAAAAAAAAAAAAAAACTCCAATTTTCTGAAAAACTCCAAAACCCTAAATCTACTGCTGCCACCGCTGCTGATAAGCACTTGAAAAGTGCTTTCTATTCTCTCAAATTAAGGGAGTTTATATTAGATTTCACATGTTTGCTAGTGATTTTCAAGTTAAAACGAGGAAAATTAGAAGAAAGGACTAAAAGATCAAAACCGAGCAAGAATACGGTGAAAAAGAGCTGAAAAAACTCAAAAGGACAAATTTTGGGATAGCGTCGCGGCACTGAAACATAAATGCATAGCTCTGGACGCATAGTAGCATCGGGGCGCTAATGCCCGAGAACAATATTTCTGAACGCATCACAGCGTCACGGCGCTAAAACCCGAGAGCAACAATTTTGGATGCAACCCTAGCGCCGCGACGCCAGCTTTCCTTAAATGAAAAATTTGTATTTTTGGTAAACTTTTGGGCGGCCAAACTCTATAAATTTTGGGGTTTCCAGCAGCCTAAATCATCTAGAAAAATCAAAGCAAAGCAAAGAAATTACAGACCTAAAGAGGCACAAAAAAAGGAGAGAATTAAGTGAGAGTTCAAAGAGTGAGTTAGTTGCAAGGAAGAGGAAAAGAGTTCGAGATAGTCTTGGTGCCCTTCGAATTCCGATGTGAGAGCCAAGGAGATCATGACGGTGCTACCTCAATCAAGAGCCTTTTTTTCAGTAGAGTTTCCCTTTCTTTACACTCTTTCTTTGTTTATTTTTCTTAAACATGTTACTTCAAGCTATGAGTGGCTAAACTCTTTAGTTTTAGGGTTTTGATGATTTGTTAATGAATTCATGTTGATTTTGTAGATTCATGGTTTTGTTGGAATGATTATGCTTTTCATTGTTATTGTGTTTAATTCTTTCTTTGTTTATTTTTCTTAAACATGTTACTTCAAGCTATGAGTGGCTAAACTCTTTAGTTTTAGGGTTTTGATGATTTGTTAATGAATTCATGTTGATTTTGTAGATTCATGGTTTTGTTGGAATGATTATGCTTTTCATTGTTATTGTGTTTAATTCTTTCTTTGTTTATTTTTCTTAAACATGTTACTTCAAGCTATGAGTGGCTAAACTCTTTAGTTTTAGGGTTTTGATGATTTGTTAATGAATTCATGTTGATTTTGTAGATTCATGGTTTTGTTGGAATGATTATGCTTTTCATTGTTATTGTGTTTAATTCTTGTGGATTGGCCATCCTCACATGTTAGGTTAGATGTATGATTGAGAGATTGTATATTTAACTTGATCTATAACAATGAATTGTTGTTAATCTATCATGAGAGTAGTTAGGTTGACAATAAAAGTTGCTAAAGACTATTTTAAATGCCATGTAATTTTGTATTGGTTTTAAGAGATTAATAATCAATCGAGTTACATGAGAAAGGGTTGTTTTTTAGAGAAAATAACTTGGAATTAAGTTTCTAGACTTAGGCATATGAATTACAATAAAATCCATGAAATCTATAATATTGCATGATGAAATAAACAAGGATTCATTACCCTAGAATTCTCTTTGACTCTTGTGTTTCTCCCTTTAATACCTTCCTTATTTGATTTATATTTTCCATAACTTATAAATTTCAATTCCAATCCTCAAATAAAATTGATTCAACTCTAGAATAGCTAAGTAACTTAAACCTTCCCAATTGGATCTCCAGTGGAACGATATTCGGACTTAACCGTCTTATATTAGAACTTGACCCGTACACTTGCGGTTAACACTCAGAGTGCGCATCAGCTGCCTCGTACGCCGTATCCACCGGATTCCTGATTGCCACCGGACAACACGTTGCAAGCCACCGGAAACTACCCAGACGTCTGATCTCTACTAGTTTGCGAAGCTCGAAGCCATTGACGTCGCCAGAATCAGGTTCCGTTTGAGTCTACCCAGCCCGACGCGAGTTTCTAACACAACGACGCCTGAGTTCAAGCCTACTTTGCCGACCGACCTTATCTGAGTTACTGTTGGAGTTTTTCGATCAGTATCGCCACCGATCGTCCGATTTTAGCTGCTGCCGCCATCGGGTGTTTAGTTTCAGGGTGTGTTTCAGCCTTTATTTAGCTACTATCTCAGATCTACGTGTTCTCGTTCTTTTAGGTATTTTATCTCTTCAACATGTCAGACACTAAGGTACCTGCCGCTAAAGTCTTCGACAATCGGATCCATTCAAACACTCCCACTGTCCAAATAACCACCATTTAGCCTGACAGAGATAACTTTCTTCTCTGGTCCCAAAGTGTTTGAATGTATATTCGTGGACAAGGTAAGATAGGTTATATTACTGGAGAAAAAACTGCTCCCAGTCCAGATGACCCTTCATTTTCTGTGTGGGACGTAGAAAACTCCATGGTTATGACTTGGCTTGTCAACTCTATGGTGGAAGACATTAGCAATAACTATATGTGCTACTCTACTATAAAGGAACTATGGGATAGTGTAACTCAGATGTATTATGATTTGGACAACCAGTCACAATTGTTTGAGTTGAATCTCAAACTGGGTGATGTACGACAAGGAGGTAACTCAGTTACACAGTATTTCCACACTCTGAAGAGGATTTGGCAAGACCTTGATCTATTTGATATGTATGATTAGAAGTCCATAGATGATTAAAAAAAAAACATTACTAAAAAACTGTAGAAGATGGTCGCATTTACAAATTCCTTGTCGGGTCAATGTTGAGTTTGATGAGGTTAGAGGCAGGATACTTGGGAAAAGTAATCTTCCAAATATTAATGATGTTTTTTCTGAAGTTCGTAGGGAAGAAAGCTGCAGGAATGTTATGATTGGAAAAAAGGCAATTAATCCAGTTGAAAGTTCAATTTTGGTGATTGAAAATACTGCAATGAAAGCTTCTGATCAATCCAACAAAGCTCATGACATGCTTTGTGTCTGGTGTGATCACTACAATAAACCCTGACATACGCGAGAAACTTGTTGGAAACTTCATGGCAAACTTGCAAATTGGAAGAGCTCTAGGCAATTTGAGAGAAATTCTCATCAACATGCCTCTAATGCCAATATTGTTGATTCCAGTCCACTTAAAGAGCGAATTGATCAAATCTTGAAACTGCTAAAGTCCAATTCATCAGGTAATTCTAGTGTTTCCTTGGCACAAACAGGGAATTCCCCTCAAGAATTCTTATGTCTAAATTCTTCTCCGTGGATCAACGATTCCAAAGCCACTGATCATATGACTAGTTTCTCTTGTTTGTTTGAATCACCTGTGTATTGCAAAGAAAACATTTGTATTTCTGATGGTAGTTTTATGTTTATTGCAGGTAAAGTAACTATTTCCCTAAGTACAAAACTCATATTACGTTCTATTCTTCATGTTCCACAACTAGCTTGTAATTTATTATCTGTCAGGAAAATATCTAAGGATGCTAACTGTCGCGTTATCTTTTGTGAAACTCATTGCCTCTTTTAGGATCAGGATTCGAGGGAGACGATTGGATGTGCTAGGATGATTGATGGTTTCTATTACTTTGATGAAGTTTCAACTAGTCATAAAAAAGTTTAGGGCTTGAGTAGTGTCAATTCTCTTTCTGTTCAAGAAACTATTATGCTTTGGCATCGTAGATTAGGGCATCCTAATTTCGTTTATTTGAAATACTTGTTTTTAAATGAATTGATTGTTATGTTTTTCAATGCGAAAACTGTATTTTTGCCAAACATCATCGTTCTACCTTTTCACCTAAATCTTACAAGTATTCATCACCTTTTTACTTAATTCATATTGATGTTTGGGGTCTGTCTAAGACTTTGACTAAAAATGGCAAGCGTTGGTTTGTTACCCTTATCAATGATCATACTCGTTTGACTTGGCTTTATTTGTTAACAAAAAAGTCGGAAGTAAAAGATGTCTTTGTTCGTTTTTATAAAATGATTGAGACTCAATTTCAAACTAAAATTTGCATTCTTCACTCTGATAATGGGACTGGATTTTTCAACGAACAACTAACCACTTTTTTGCACGATAAGGGCATCTTTCATCAAGCTACGTGTCACGATACTCCTCGGCAGAATGGTATTGCTGAATGGAAAAATAGACATTTGCTTGAAGTTGCTCGCGCTCTTATGTTTTCTATGCAATGTTCCAAAATATTTGTGGGGGGATGCTATTCTAACCGCTGCTTACCTAATCAATCGAATGCCTACTAAGGTGTTTGATGCACACTTTCTGTGTTAACAGCAAGTGTATGGGTAAAGTTATAATATAAGACGGTGAAGTCCGAATATCGTTCTAGTGTATTTAATTATGAATGTTTAAGTTACTTAGCTATTCTAGGATTAAATCAATTTTATTTGAGGATTGGAATTTAAGTTGTGATTTTGGAAATAAAACTAAAAAGGAAAGCAAATAAATAAGACACACAAGAGCCAAAGAGAGTTCTAGGGTAATGAATCCATGTTTACTTCATCATGCAATATTCTAGAGTTCATGGATTTTATTGTAATTCATATGCTTAAGTCTAGAAACATAAAGCCAAGTTATTTTCTCTCAAAAACAACTTTTTCTCATGCAACTCAATTGATTACTAATTTCTTGAAACCAATACAAATTACATGGCACTAAGCATGTTAACCTAACTATTTTCATGATAGATTAACAACAATTCATTATTTTCATGTTAACTATTTTCATGATAGATTAACAACAATTCATTATTATAGATCTAGTTAGACATACAATGTCTCAACCATACATCTAACCTAACATTCAAACATAGCCATTCAACAAGAATTTAAGCACGAAAACAATGAAAAGCATAATCATTACAACAAAACCATGAAGAGTCTACAATATCAACATAACTTCGTAAACAATGCATCAAAACCCTAAAACTAAAGAGTTTAGCCACTCATAGCTTGAAGCAACATGTTTAAATAATATAAATAAAGAAATGTGTAAAGAAAGGGAAACTATACTGAAAAGAGGCTCTCGATTGAGGAAGCACCGACAAGGTCTCCTTGGCCTTCACGTCGGAACTCGAACGACACTACGACTCTCTCTCGAACTCTTTTCTCTCTTCTTTGCAGCTAACTCACTCTTTGAACTCTCTAATGAACTCACTCAATTCTCTTTGTCTTGTGTCTCTTGGTGTGTTGATTGGTGATTAGGGCTGCTGGAATCCCTCCAATTTATGGAGTTGGCCGCTCAAGATTCTTTCCAAATATGCAAATTCTTCAAAAAAGGAAAAATAGCGTCGTGGCGTTGACCGACATTAAAGGGTGGCGCTGTGGCGTTGTGTGTCATGGAAACCTACCCTTGGCACCGTGCCGCAGAGTCGCAACGGTGGTGGTACACTGAAGGCAGATGCTGGTCTCAGGGAAAAACGTCGCAGCAATGCCGTATTGGCACCCCGACGCTGCCCTGTTTTTGGCAGATTTGGAGTTTTCTTCACTTTTTCACTGAATTTTGGCTCGGTTTTGATCTTTTGGTCTTCGCTTATAATTTTCTTTATTTTGATCTGAAAACCACTAGCAAACAAGTGAAATCTAATATAAACTCCCTTAATTTGAGAGAATAGAAAGTACTTTTCAAGCGCTTTTCAGTGTTGAATTTTAAAACTCCTCTGCAGCACCTCAAAGAGTTTTTTCCTACTGTCTAACTATTCTCAGAGTTACCATTAAAAGTATTTGGGCCATGCGTTCAGAATTCAAAAAAAAAAAAAAGTTTTCCTCGAAATAAACGCAGTCTTGAGTTAAAAAGGAGGACCTTTTGACCTACATACAAAGATTTCTTATTGATGCGTTGGTCGTGCCAACGCTTTGTTCGCTCCTTGTATATCTTTGCGTTCTCATAGGCTTGCATTCTCCATTCCTCCAGTTCATTCAATTGAAGCTGACGCGCTTCTCCAGCTGCTTTCAAGTCCATGTTCAATCTCTTGGCAGCCCACAATGCTTTATGTTCTAGCTCCAACGGCAGATGACATGTCTTTTCAAAGACCAGCGCGTACGGTGACATTCCGATAGGCGTTTTGAATGCTGTACGGCATGCCCATAATGCCTCGTTTAATTTGGACTTCCAGTCCTTTCGAGAAGTGTTAACTACCTTTTCCAAAATAGTTTTCAACTTTCTATTGGAAATTTCTGCCTGCCCATTTGTCTGCGGGTGGTATGCAGTGGCCATCCTATGATGTACATTGTATTTTATTAGCAAATTGGAAATGATTTTATTAATGAAATGCGTACCTTCATCGCTAATAAGGGCTCTCGGCGTTCCAAATCTCGTGAATATATTCTTCTAAAGAAAATTTGAGACTGTCGCCGCGTCATTCCTAGCGCATGAGATTGCTTCGACCCATTTTGATACATAATCCACAGCTACCAATATATAGTTGTGGCCGTTTGATGGCGGAAATGTGCCCATAAAATCAATACCCCAAATGTCAAAGAGCTCAACTTCTAAGATAGAGGTAAGTGGCATTTCGTTCCGACTTGAGATATTTTCGATGCGTTGACATCTGTCGCATCTGATCGCATAGTCCCTGCCGTCTCTAAAAAGAGTTGGCCAGAAGTATCCGCTTTGCAATACCTTGGCTGCAGTTCGCTGTCCTCCAAAATGTCCTCCATAGGGGGGAGTCATGACATTGAGATAGGATGCGTTGATACGAAGTCTCTGGGACGCAGAGTCTGAAGATGTGATCCGACCCCCTTTTGTAGAGTTGGGGCTTGTCCCAATAATAGAACTTCGCGTCATGCATCAACTTCTTCTTTTGTTGTGCGTTGAAGTCTTCGGGAAATTGCTTGCACACTAAAAAGTTGACAATATCTGCATACCATGGCGCGGACTCTATGACTTTTAATACAACTTCATCTGGAAAGCTTGCATTGACGCCCAGTTGTTTACGATCGTGTTCCATATTCTCAAGTCTGGAATGATGATCTGCCACGTTGTTCTCTGTACCTTTGCGATCAACTATCTTTGCGTCGAACTCTTGAAGAAGTAGAATCCATCAGATAAGCCTCGGCTTGGCATTTTTTTAGTCATCAAATATCGGATAGCTGAGTGGTTAGTATGGATGATGACTTTCGACCCTAGAAGATATGCTCTAAATTTTTCCACAGCGAATACTACTGCCAGCAATTCTTTCTCTGTAGTGGTATAATTTGCTTGGGCTGCGTTGAAAGTTTTGCTGGCGTAGGCTATAGGGTGCAATATTCTGTCTCTGCGTTGAACCAACGCAGCGCCCATCGCATAGTCGCTTGCATCACACATTAGCTCGAATGGCTGCGACCAATCTGGGGCAATTAAAATTGGTGCTGACACCAGTGCTGCTTTCAGAGTCTCAAACGCCTTGAGGCATTCTTCATAAAAAAATGTAGGGTCGATTTTGCTCCAGCAATGAGCTTAAAGGGCGTGCAATTTTTGAAAAGTCCTTGACGAACCTTCTATAGAAGCCTGCATGTCCCAAGAAGCTGCAAAGTGTCTTGACATTTGTAGGCAGTGGGAGCTTTTCTACGGCTTCAATTTTGGCCTGATCGACTTCAAGGCCCTTCTTGGATATCTTGTGACTGAGGACAATTCCTTCATTCACCATGAAGTGACATTTTTCCCAATTTAGCACTAAGTTGGTGTCCTCGCATCTTTTCAATACTTTCCCCAGATTGGCTAAACACGCTTCAAACGAATTTCCAAAGACCGAAAAATCGTCCATGAATATCTCCACAAATTCTTCTAAAAATTCAAAGAAGATTGCCATCATACACCGCTGAAAGGTGCCTAGGGCGTTACATAGTCCAAACGGCATGCGTCGAAATGCAAATGTACCAAAAGAACATGTAAATGTTGTCTTCTCCTGGTCTTTTGGAGCAATCATGATCTGGTTGTATCCGGAATAGCCATCCAAGAAGCAAAAGAATTCATTTCCCGCAAGTTTATCTAACATTTGGTCAATAAAGGGCAGTGGGAAATGATCCTTCTTTGTCGCCACATTGAGCTAGTTGTAGTCCATGCAAATTCTCCACCCCTTGACAGTGCGGGTGGGGATCAATTCGTTATTCTTGTTCGGGACTACAGTCATACCTCCTTTCTTGGGAACGCATTGCACAGGACTTACCCATTTACTATCAGAGATGGGAAAGATAACGCCTGCGTCCAACCATTTAAGTACTTCTTTCTTGATAACTTCTTTCATTGCTGGGTTTAGCCGCCTTTGGGCCTCGATGGATTCGTCTTTTCCTTCTTCTAGACGAATTTTATGCATGCAGTATGTGGGGCTGATCCCCTTGATATCAGCCAACGTCCATCCGATAGCTCGGATGTGGTTTTCAAAATGACTAACAAAGTTGATTCTTGATTAGGGGATAAAGTAGCTGAAATAATAACTGGAAGAGAGTTACCTTCTCCTAAGTAGGCATACTTCAGGTGAGCTGGCAACACTTTTAACTCGATTTCTAGCGCTTCTTCTAGAGATGGTTTCGTTCGTTGGTTGGTCTTATTTGGCGTCAAGGTTTCAAAAGTAGAATGGACCAAAGCACAACATTGTTCAGGCTGCTGTGCGTCCAGATTTGCAATCGTTTCATCATTTTCTTCAAGCAATATTTCATGTAATTCACCCTCTGCGTCGAGGTTCTGGCAGGTCTCCTATTCTCCTGGATATTCTAACGCCTTGAAAACGTTGAATATCACCTCCTGATCATTAACTCTCATAATGATCTCCCCCTTGTAGACGTCAATGAGTGTACGACCCGTCGACATAAACGGGCGTCCAAGTATGATTGGAATGTCCTTGTCTACTTCATAATCCAGGATAAAGAAGTCTGCGGGGAGAATAAACTTGTCTACCTTTACCAACACATCCTCGATCCTTCCTTCAGGATGCACAACGGATCGATCCGCCAATTGTAGGGTAACTGTTGTTGGCTGCGATGCAATCCCCAACTTGTTGAATACTGATAGGGGCATGAGATTAATGCTAGCCCCTAGATCACACAACGCTTTTCCTATGTGAATTCCTCCAATGGAACAAGGAATGGTGAAGCTCCCTGGATCTTTCATCTTTGTGGGGATGCGTTCACAGACCATGTCACTGCACTCCTGCGTTAGAGCAATGGTCTCATATTCACCCATTCCTCTCTTTTTAGACAGTATGTCCTTAAGGAATTTAGCATAGGTAGGCATTTGTTCCAACGCCTCCACCAGTGGGATGTTGATTTGCAACTGTTTGAGTACATCTAGGAAGCGTTTGAACTGCCTCTCATTATTTTTCTTCCTTCTTAACCGTTGTGGGTAAGGAGGCGTTTGCAGCTCGGCTGACATGCTTGTTGATGCATCTTTCCCTGATAAACTTCTTTGCATGTCAGCTTGTTTTTGTTGCGTTGATGGGTCAGAATCAGTTGTGGGATTGGAAAGATGAATTGTTGGTTGAGAGTTCTTTGGGCGGGGAAGTTCATTCATAGCTCTTCCACTTCGCAATGTCACAGCTTGACATTGTTCTTTTCCTAAACTGCCCGTACCACATGGGGCTTCGGTGTTGCTCGGAAGAGATCCTTTTTGCCACGTCTTAAGCTCCCCAGCGATCTGGCCAATCTGGAGCTCTAAGTTTCTGATGGACGACGCCTGGGTTTGCATCAAGGCGTCGTTCTTCTGCATGTATTCCTTTAGAAGAGCTTTCATGGATGATGATGGACTAGACGTTGATTGATGTGGATTTTGCCTCTGATGTCCATGGGAGAATCCAGATGATCCACCCTTTTCGTGCGTGGGCGCACCTTGCTGCTCAAGCTGACGGTTACCACCCCATGAGAAATTCAGATGATTCCTCCAGCCAGGGTTGTAGGTATTGGAATACGGGTTGTTCCGTATGAAGCATACAGATTGAGGGTTCTGTGGACATACCTCATACGTATGCGGCTCCCCGCATCCAACGCATCCCTCAGCGTTCACTTGATTCACTGCGTTCACTTGGCCGCCGCCTCCTGTATTTGACTGATTCAGGGCCATAGTCTGTAATAGGTTAGTCATAGCGGTGACTTGAGCTTGTAATGCAGCAACACTATTATGCTCAGGTGCTCCTGACGCATTGTTTTTCCTGCGGCCAGATCGGCTATATCCATGGTCCTCCCAATCTTCATGGTTTCTCGATATTCTATCGAGAATTTCCTTGGCCTCGGTATAAGATTTATCAAGTAGTCCTCCCGCTGCGGCAGCATTTGCAGCGGTCTGAGATGCCTCGGTCAAGCCATCATAGAATATCTCCATTTGAACACAGTCAGGGAAGCCATTATGTGGGCAGTTTCTCACCAATCTCTTAAACTTGCCCAAGCATCGCTCAGGGTTTCTCTGTCTTTTTGCTGAAAATTGGCGATGTCTCTTCTTCTTCGAGCATTCTCCGTTGGTGGGAATAACTTTTTCATAAACTTCTCTATCATTTGGTTCCAGGTGGTGATCTCGCCTGGTTCCAAAGAATATGCCAATTGTCTCGCCTCATCTCTGAGGGAGAATGGGAACAGCGTCAATCGGATGTCATCTGCACTTATGTTTGGGATGACGAAGGTATTGCAGATTTCAATGAAGCTTTTTAGATGAGCATGAGGGTCTTCTCCAGGTGATCCCCCAAACTGACCTGCTGTTTGTAACATCTGAAACATGACTGGCTTCATTTCAAATCTTGAACCTTGAGACTCGGGTCGCATAATTCCAGGTGAAAAATTGTATAAGATAGGCAACGCGTAATCCCTGATCGGGCGATTCCAATCATGTGCCAATAAGATAGGATGCGTTTGTTGAACAATCTGCAGCTGAGCTTGAAGCTGCGCTTGGCCTAACGCATGGTTCATTGTTTCTTCATGTCTTTCGTTAGCCCCATTATTAGCTCTCAAAGGCTGATTGGCGTTTGCTTGATTTTCCATTTTCTTCTCTCTGTAAAGTTGTCGCCGCCGCCTTTGAAATGTCTTATTTATTTTCCGAAAGGTTCTCTCGATCTCGGGGTCAGAAATGAACGCAGGTTGTTCTTCATTCATAAATTGTCAGGTATGTCTTCGGCTAAACGCTTTGTACGGCCCAAGATTGAGATTTTATGCATAGATCAAGAAATAATATCAAAACCTAAATTATTAATTCAAATCCCCGGCAACGGCGCCAAAAACTTGTTCGTTTGATTTTCAATTCGAATTAAATTGAGTTTCTTAGCTCGTTGCACAAAAATAGGTTTATCATTTCCGTACAAGGATGCGTCGAGAATTACTCAGGTATGATCATTATTAAGCAAGTTTTCCTATAAAAAGCCCAAGTATAAGCATTTATAGGTTTCTTGGTGAGTCCATGGTTGAACGCAGGGATTTGTAATAACTAGGCGTTGAGAATAAATTCATGACTATGCGGTGACTATACATGTAAATATGTGCATTTGTTGATTATGTGTAAAACTATACATAAAGAATGAAAAGAATTTCCTACTACTAATAATGAGGTGGACGCGGCGTTGGATAGTCATATGTAATTTAGTGTCAGATAGCATGCGTTGAGAATGAATGGAACCATGCGATAGAAGTAGAGTTGAACGCAAGAGCTAGTTGTTACCTAAACTTTCTAAGTACAATTACATACCTACAAACTGCGTTTGTGAATCCATCTCTCGATGTTTCGACGCACATTAATCTTATCTCTAAGACGCATGGTAAGTTTGCATTGGCAAAAGATGAACTACATCTCTGCAACTCATTTAGTCTTAATTAATGCTAAAGATTAACTATCCACTCTCTCAAGCTTGACAGTCATGCTTACTACTTGTGTTTGTCAAACAAAGTTATGCAAGCTAAAGATATGCATTAATCAAGATGTAACATACTTAGAATTACTCAAGAAAAACTAACTTTTAACATTTAACTCATTCAATATTTAGACTGCATGGTGTAAAGTATTTAATACGGAAATAGATGGACGATGATAGTCAATCAAACTCATATTAAGAAAATAAATCATTCTCTCGAATGTCATTAACAAAATATAAGCAAGAAGAAGAGAAATGGAAATAAAACAGAAATGAATGGCGTCAAGCCGCCACTGGCAACGTCTTGCTTCATGGAGGCTTGAGATGGTTGCTATCTGATACATATATTCCATAGGGTGGAGATTCTCATTCACTAGGAGACGAATCTGAAGGTGCTTAGAATCCTTCTCTCAGGAGAGCTCGAAATGGAGGCTGGTTATGGTGAGGGAGAAATAGTGCAGAGCTTTCGCCTCTTGAATTGGTCTCTCTTTTTCAATGGAGAAGCTTTGGGCTATTTATAGGTGTCGAAAAGTTGAAACTCATGATGACCTGACACCTTTACATTAAATTCCATGCCCTGCTGTGCAGACTTTTCACATCGTCAGCCCATTTGTTCTGCCATATTCTGATAGCGTGTTGACATGACAGCTTTTGGTCATGCGTCTGTATCTATTTTTTCTCGACGCATGGTCTCAACGCATGGTCTTAACACATAGGCTCAACGCCTAGGCTCGACGCATGGGTTTCCACTTGTTCTCGCAGCAGCTTCGTCTCTTCGTACTTGTTTGCACTTCTTTTTTTCTTAATCCTGCGTTAGGAACAGAAAAGCTCATCGTTTTTCAGGTATTTTTCTTTTGTAAGTAGTGCCAACGCATGGTGATACATTTTTCATCATTCAAGTACCAAAATCATGCGTTTAGCTCCAAAGTTACTCTAATTAAATCAAATAGTGACTATAATAACTTGTATTTCTACAAGTTATCAGTGGCGCTGTGGTGGTGCTACACTGAAGGCAGATGCTGGTCTCGGGGAAAAACGTCACGGCAATGCCGTACTGGCACCCAGGCGCTGCCCTGTTTTTGGCAGATTTGGAGTTTTCTTCACTTTTTCACTGAATTTTGGCTCGGTTTTGATCTTTTGGTCTTCACTTATAATTTTCTTTATTTTGATCTGAAAACCACTAGCAAACAAGTGAAATCTAATATAAACTCCCTTAATTTGAGAGAATAGAAAGCACTTTTCAAGCGCTTTTCAGTGTTGAATTTTAAAACTCCTCTGCAGCACCTCAAAGAGTTTTTTTCTACTGTCCGACTGTTCTCGGAGTTAGCATTAAAAGTATTTAGGTGTACTGCTTATGTTCATAGCCCTCTCATTTCCCAAACTAAATTGGACCCTCGGGCCATTAAATGTCTTTTTGTAGGCTATGTTCCTCATAAGAAGGCGTACAAATATTTTGATCCCTCGACTCACAAGTATTTTGAGAGTATGGATGCGTCTTTCATGGAAAATCAATCATTTTTTAGCCCAACTTCTCTTCAAGGGAAGCCACCTCTCCTTGAAGAGAATTCTTGGGATACTTTACAGATAGAGTTTGAAAAGGTCGAAATATGGGGTTCCGCTTCTGGTGGCAACATGCTATGGGGTGACGTTCCCGCTTATGGGGTCAAATCAATACGTTTGAAGAAGAAAGATTGGAATATCAATCTCATCAATCTCATAAGTATCATACCAAATCCCATCAATCTAATCACTTTTTCGAGAAATACAAGACATTTAAGTCATACAAGTAAAGAGATATATTCATTGATAAGAAAAAGAAAAACAAGAACGAAAATAATTCCCTCCAAACCAAGAAGCCGATAAAAGAGGGGGCGGAAGGATCTAAAAAGGAGCATCGATTTCAGTTTTAACAAAATCAGACTAAAATCAATGCCGAGGAGAAGACCAACCAAATAGCATAGGATCAAAATGATCAAAAGGATAAATAACGAATAGAAAGATGGCCATATTCTCTCTTTGAAAGTCTTACCTAAACTCTTCCTACTGAATATGATAAAGCCTATTGGAACAAAGAAACAAAATGCAAGAGCAGAGGGAGAGAATTCCATGATTCTCAAATGGTCTCGAGTCAAGGGAGAATGCCGCTGCTGATAGATCCCGCCCAGATCAAGAGCGGGCTTCTTTAGAAAGAAGAGAGTGAAAGTAGGAGCTATTGCGACCCTCGTTCTCTTGATTGCTCTTGACTGTTCAAGATAGCATTGAGCCTGCTTAGTGAGAAGTCCTTGCCATTTTGAGCCTTGATAACCTGGGACCCGTCCAATAGCCAGCCCCTACCCGAGGGACCCGTCCAATAGCCAACCCCTACCCGGAGAAAGCTCCTTCATCTTTAAGATCTCAATTAGCAGATTGTCTCACCAAATCTCTCACACACTCTCAGTTTCAGAATCTGCAGTCCAAACTCGGGATAGTTGAACTCCCCACTCGTTTGAGGAAGGATATTAAGGGAGAGTCAAAACACAGGTCAGCAAAGGAGAACCACACAAGTAGCCCAGCACAGTCAACATTTGAGAGAAAATAATATCTCATCAAATCCAAAAGAATCAATCGGTTAAATAATTTGTTGAAAGGAATATTTTCATTCTCCTGTTATTTGTTGCTATGTGTATTACCCATTTATTTTATTTTCATTATTTTTTGCCCTAATGAAAGGGTCCCTCGATGTATAAATTGGGCATATTGCCTTGTGATGAAATAGCAAGAAATTAGAGAATTCTCTCCCAAATTAATTGTCTTCAACCTCTGTCTTACCACCCTCTTTGTTTGGAAAATTCCCCCGCTGGCCGACTAGTTCGCACCACAGGTTTCCTGCTAGTCAATGAAGATGGAGGAGAGTGGACAAGAGAGAGAAGAGAGAAAAGGAAGAGAAATGAGCAAAAGCAGAAAGAGGACATCTTCTTCAATTGAAAAAATGGCAGACGAAGAGACATGGAGATGGAGAAGAGGAGGGAGAGAAGAGAGAGAAGTGGAAGAAAGAAGTGGGAAATATTAAAAAATAATATTCTTTCTAAGTCATTCTCCCACATCATGTTTTTAGTTACTTTTATGTTTAAATTTAATAGATTTATTAGTTGAGTAACTTTTTAAAATTTTTGAAATATTGGAGACCAAATGCATGTATCTTTAAAAATTTAGGGAGAAAAAGAGTATTTTTTCCTAAGATTAGAAAAAAAAGTTCAAAGTTACATTTTGATTACCATCCATTGCCCTAGTACTTATCATTCAACGTCATTCAAAAAAAATATACAAAAGACTTGGAAGAAATGCTTTACTCAAAATTTTATATCATACAAGCTTTTTTCGACAATCAATGTAAATACAAGACAGATGTGAGATTAGCTGAGGTGTATTAGAGGTGTCCACGAAAGGGGAGGGTAAGGGGTCAGGGATGGCTTCTTCGTCCGTATTCTCACTCCCCATTTTATTTTCCTTCCCTTGAAATTCACCATTTTAATTTTATGGGGATTAGGGCGAGGATTCTCTGTAGAATTTTTTTCCCTTTCTTTTTAAAAAAAATCAACAATTAACTAAAAAAACTACTATGTAAAAATTTTAATTAAATAATTAAAAAAAATTAGAGATTACTTAAATTTTCTAGGTGAATAAAAATAATTACCTATCAAATTATTAATATAATTCCTATCCCATGAGGGTGGTTCGGGTCGAGGAAAATGGACATCTCTATAAGTATATATATTTTTTTAATATTGTTTTTGCATCTTAGATTGAATTGTGATATATTCACATTGTTTATACTCTCTTCTAATCTATTCTAAACTTGTCCTCCCTTATCTTTCATCTTTCAGCTTTCAGCTTTGATGGATGGCTTATAATTTGGACCTTAGAAATGGGTATACACAAGTGGGCTAAGTTAAGTAAAATAAAGATTGAGTAGCTTGTTAATTTAGAGACACAAAATGCTCTAAAAATTTATAATTTTTCAACTTAAGAAGTTTGAACTCAATACCCAATCTAGAGGTGTTTGTATATCCAAAACATCGTTCCCAGACGCTTATCGCTAAGTCATTTTAATTCCATTAGCATATAAGAAAAGAAATTATCAATGATATATTGTTTATAACTAAGATCAACGCCTTATATTAAACTTATTTGGTGTGGTTCAAACACAATAACGCACAAAACCTATAACATATCAATAAGTTTAATTATTTACATCAAATTTTCCTTTGAAAAAAAAGATAGTTATATCCAATCATATCTAACTAAAACAAGTCCAAATTAAACAATCAAATTGGTGGCATAAACACAATAGGAACAATTTTAATTCATCAATCAACCATGGCAAGCCAAACAGGCGAAGAACTTACGAGCAAAGGATTTGGGCTTGGACTTTATAGACTGATCAATTTGGTTGTTTTTTCCACAAACAACAATTTGAGATTCATCAGCTCCATTTTCCTTGGCTTTCTCACACTCATGTAAGAAACTTTTCAGTGCATTTTCACAGTAAGAAGTTGCCTCCACAACACTCATTTTCTCTACTAGCTTTTGGGGATATATTTCCTTCTTCTCATCTCCTTTTAGTACTGCTGCTAACTGTACCAACTCTTCTTGGAACTCGCTGATCTGCCTCGTCTCGTTCGCCTCCATGTCACGTAATTTCACTGGGTCGTTTAATGTGACTGTCATATATCATACCACAAAGATTAACTTAAATTGAATAATCTATACTTGTGTCACAACAAAAGCTAAAATTGTAGTAATATTGCATAACACGTTACAAATAATATTCAGATGGTGAAAGGATGATCTAATATGTAAATGTTTGTGAAATTATATCAAAATATATATATATATATATATATATATATATTTGAAATTCTAGTTACTTGTCGTCTCTAACTTGGTAGAAAAGAAAAGGCTAAAGAAAAAAGAAAAGTCTTTAGGGTTAGATTTTGATAAGGGTTTCGTTTAAATTTTTCATACTTCCTAAATACCTTATAATTTTAAGCCAAATTTCAAAAACAAAATTTATGTTGTGAGTGCATTCATAGTTTAAAATTTCAATTGAAATCTCGAAATCTCGATCAAAATTTCGACAAGGGAGAATTTTGATTTCCCTCCATTTATCAAAATTTCATTGATGAAAATTTCAAATTTTATGTAGCAATTTTCAATTTTTATGGGTCCTATCATTTTCATTTAAGTAATCATCTTCAATAATTTTAATATAGGATGACCTGGGAGCAATATTATAGTTTCGGCCAAAATTATTAAGATTCTAGATTAGATATTCCAAGGTTATTTTTTGGTATTAGCTAAACATATATACATTTTATAATAAACAATTTATAATTATTTTATATGCAAACATTTCATCTCCTTTAATTTTGCAATTAATTACCAATATTTGATATTATTCTATAATTATTTTTCTATTTGTTTTTTTAAATTTTTGCTCTCTCGCATCAACATTTACAGAGATATTTACAATATATATCTAAATGTTGTCTTACTTTATAGAAACGAGGATTAAAAAATGATCATTTATAGTCTAATTAAGCCACAATCAAAGTTTCCTTAATTAATTATAACAATTTCCATTAATTTTCATAAAATTTCCTGAAATTTCCATAAAATCAAGACCTAGATATATCCACCAACATCGATATTTCGAACGTCAAGTATGCTGATGGGAGATATGTTGAGAATAGTAATAGGGGTATATTAGTAATTAGGTACGGGTGGTTATGAAGTTTAGTTAGGGAATGAAGAAGAAATGAGTTAGGCATTTTGTGAGAGAATTTTAGGGGTTGAGAGAGAGATCTCAATATGGAGAATTCAAATACCTCAAAGTTTACTTATTTGAATGGTAATTTTTCTAAATATTTGCAAGATAATTATTTTAGTGTTTTCATATATTAATTTCTTTGCAATATTTATATTAATGTTTTATTTTAGTTACTACAATATATTGGAGTATATTATAGGTAGGAATTAGGGTATAGTTATTTTAGTATGTGATTCATATGTATTCATATATCAATTACCAATTTGTTAAGTACCTTCTTAAAATAAAATATGAAATATATTCTGGAGAAGGAACTTAAAAATAAAAAAAGAAAAAAAGAAAAAAATAATAAACCTGGACAATCAGTTCTAGGGGTATGGCGATTGAGAACAATGTCAAAGGTGCCGGCCCATTGATCACGCTTCGTCAAGAACTGTTTCAGACCAAAAATCTTCTTCACCGTCGCAGCAATTGACGAATGCTCAAACTCTGACGTCGGATCCGGCCCCGACGGCCTATGCACCACTGCATTTTACCATACTATCTTTCTCAATTTACATTATTATTATTATTATTATTATTATTATTATTATTTTTACATCATTATGTGTACTAACGATTTTGCAACAAAGTTAGGTTGTTTTATGTGGCAATTAACATATGAGTGATATGTTCCCATAACTATATGAATTTCACATCGTTAGTGAGACATGGACATGTCAGTACATTTTAAATCTTGCACATATCTAGTTAATAAATCATAGTTTAATGATTTATAAACTTTTTGTTAATAAATTTTAACATTACCCTAATTTATTAATAAAAAGGACTCAAAATATAACAAACTTAAATTAGGCTCGGTATAATAATATCAATCTTTTTTTTTTAAAAAAAATTAAGTTTATTATAGTTACTTTTACGGTGAATTACCATGCGTAGCAAAATAAATTAGGTATTTTGCAAACATATGATTGAGATTTGTGATTTTGCAAATATAAGCAAAATACTCCCATTTAGATTTTTATTTTTTCATATTTCGATTTACTATTTTTAACAAAGTGTGGTCCCTATTACACCCACCTTGCTCCTTACTCCGGCACCATCTTCATCACTCTAGTATTTCCTGTTTCTTTTACCTCTAAATTCTAATCATCTGCAAAACTACTTTCTATTATATTTCTGTTTTTCATTTAACTCGATTCTTTTGATGTTCTGTATCCAATGTGTTTTCTCAAAGGCTTTCAATTTCGATTTTGATTTCGTCCAAATCATTAAGTTCTATTTCTATTTCTTCTTCTTCATTTTTTTTTTTTTTTTTTTTTACAGAAAATGTTCGTATTTATGCTTGAATTATTACTGATTTTGATTTCATCCAGGGAGATTTTTGGAGTTCGATTTCTTTGGTTTTCAACCATTTAAGCTTCGTTTTTTTAAAGTTCAGTTTTGTCACCTATGCATTACTACCTAGTCTTTCCTAAAACTAGCGATATGTTAAAGGCAAGTTGAAAAGCTTGTTGGATTATGATTGAACGTTCTGCTTGATTGATTGAATTTGGTGTGTTTTGTTTGGTGTTGCAGAATTTTTTGGATGGGAGGTTTAGAAGTGTGAATCACAGGGTGATGGCGTAAAGGGAAGCACTGAGGTTGTTTTTTTAACGGCAAACGGAGGCCATTGTGATTGATAGAGAGAGAAAGCGGCGCGGCGAAGGAAGTTGCGGAGGCGACCAATGACCAGACTACGGCGAGGCTACTACAGTCGATAGAGAGCAGCGACAGAGGAGGCAGAGCGGTCGCCGTTTGGTTGACAATCAAGAGAGATGGGGAGGGGGAGTTTGTTGCGTGCAAAAAGGAAGAAATTTGTTTATTTTAAACTTGTACCAGTGTATTATTACGAATAATATCAATAGTATATTAGTCAAGTATTTCATCAATATAAACAAATGTATAGCAATATAAATAATTCAAGTCTATAAATAGCATATCTGTATCAATAGTATAAATGATAGCATCATTATCAAGTTTATAAATAGCATATTTGTCGAGTGCATCATGACCAAATTTATCAATAGTATATTAATCAAGTGCAATAGCAATATAAAAGAGTGCTTCCTTATCAAGTTTATCAATAGTATATTGGTGTATAATCAAGTATATTAGTCAAGTATATCAAGTTTACCAACAATATAAATGAGTGCATAATTGACAAATTTATCATCAGTATATAAGCCAGGTGCATCATTTATCAAGTATATCAAATTTATCAACAATATATAATAAATATTCAAGTATATCAGTCAAGTGCATCGTTATCAAGTATATTAGTCAAGTATATCAAATGTATATGAAGGGTATCAAATCAGTGTATCAAGTGTATTTATACACAGTAGTGTATCAAGGGTATCAAGTGTGTATAGTGTATCAAGTGTATCAAGTGTATCGAGTATATCAAATGTATATTAGTAGTGAGGGTATAACAGACATTTTACATGCTGAGTTGGGCTTCATTTGTTGCTATTTGTGCAAATATGATACATTTGTTTAGGGATTGCATAATACCATATTAATTTCTTTTTTAATTCAAATGTATCAAGTGTACATCAGTAGTGTATAAGTTATATCAGAGGTATCAAGTGTGTCAAGTGTATCAAATTTATCAAGTGTATAGTACTTTTTTTACATTTTTTATTTTAAATTGTGAACTAACCTTGATTTTTGCTATTTTTGTAAAACTAAAAGTTTTAAGCCTGATATTAAGAATTTATCAAGAAGAAGAAGAAGTACCTGTTCCGGGTTCAATCCAAGGAGAGACGAAGATGGTCGGAACCCTAACTCCGAGGCGATCGAATTTGAAATTGTAGGGCGGAGGGCCGAGTCGGGCGTCGGGATTGGGAACTCCGGCGGAGGGAGGAGGGACATGGTCGAAGAAACCGCCGTGCTCATCGTAGGTGATGACAAACAAGATTTCATTCCACTGTGGACTGGATCGCAGAGCTTCATAGACATCTTTAATGAATTTTTGGCCTTCTGTAACGTCGTGGGAAGGATGATCATCATTTCCAGGTAGTGATGCTAAATCGAAGTATCTCTGTTCTATCACTACGTAGTTTGGTAGCTTTCCTTCTCGGCAGTCTCTCTTGAAATCCATGTCGAATACATGGAAGTTCTTTATGTATTTCAGTTTCCTTAAATTCCTATATTAATCAAAAATAGTTATTTGGTTTGAAATTAATACTAAATGGCAGGTAAAAAAAAAATTATGGATTTTCAAAATTATAGATTGTTACCCTTTCTACACATATAACCTAACTAAATAAACAGCTTGAATTGTATTATCATATAAATTTTACTGATAAGACTATTATTTTACACAAAAATCTCACCTAATTTATTTATTTAATATTGAAAGATGCATGTACAGTTAGTTTGTTGCAATGCATTTTTACAATAAAAGAAAATAAACATAACCTTCTAAAAGATTAATATTTTTGTTTTAAAATATCATGTACTAAATGAATGAAGTGAAATTAATAAATAAAAAAAAACAAAGTAATTTGAAAATGATATTAATGAAGAAATAATTAAAATTTTGAAATAATTGTGAAAATGTTAAATTGGTCTAAAGTTAAAGATAGAAACTAAACTTTTAATGAAACAACTTAAAATTTTAGGACATTCATAAACTATATGATATTCATAAAGTTTATGGATAAAAAATTTTTAATTCTTTTTAAAGTAAGTTACAACTCTAGACCATATTATTTAAAATAAGTTACAACTCTAGACCATATTTTCATTCAATAATTTCTTGCTATTAAATAAAAATTTAAAAGTTTTAGAACTCCACTAAATATGCCATTTAATTTTATCTCAAATATATATGTATATAAAATTTAATTTTATGTTTAATAAATTAATTAATTTTTTAAACATGTCCAATATTTTAGAATTATTTTTATTTGATTCGATACAAAGTCTACCACGTCTATTTTCCTTCAACTCTACGATGAGTGGAGATGACAAATAATGGACAATAATTGAAGCCACATGTAGTGCATGTTGTTTAGATAGTTTCAAAATGTTTTTGAACTTTTATTCAATATTTAGGCACTACAAATAAGTGTTTGTCCAAAGTTTTGAAATTAATATAGAATATTGAAATTTTAAAGACTGATGTTAAACCAGTGTAAAAATTTAGGTATTAAAACAACTTATTTCATAATTTGAAAAATATCCACTCAAGGTAAGAAGTTAAAAGTTTCGAGAAAATTAATGAAAAGAGTGGTGTGTAAATTTATCAAATACAAAAATATTTGAAATCATTTTAAAGATTTTTTTTGTACATAATTATTTTTAATATATGTGGAATTTGTAAAGTATTTAAAAGAAGTGAAACATGATCATAATTTAGTTCGAATAATGGCTTGGTATTTATTAACCCATAAAAATAAAATAAAATATAAACTTGCAAATTACCAGAGCATTCAATTGGGCAAGGAGGTTATGGTAATTATGAATTGCATCTATTCCATCCGGTAAATTAAACATAATGTTTTTACTGTTATTTTTCAAAAAGTTCTTCGTGATTTGAATAATTATAATAATTTAATTCCACTTCTTCACTTTAATTGCTCCTTTTTTACTTTAATTATACCTTAGCTCTTATTTTATTAAATTGTAATGATATAAATATGCCTTTCTGAATGGTGGCAAGGAAACTTATTCTCTAATTAGATTTCACTTTGACAGCTAATTATGAAAATTTGTTATCTTTTTATACTTTTACACGAGGATATTTCTTGCCTTATCATGCTTAAGAAAGTGAATTTTAAAGTACTTGCAAATCTAATACATACCCTAATGAAATATTAGATAAATAATACTTAATAAAGGCAACTGCAAATCAACATAATTTTTTTTTGTAAATATAGAAACAAAAAGCCCTAGTCTCCACTTCTCTCATTTGAATTAAATAAACATTTAACATTTTAGAATATTATTTAACTCATTTAATTTTTTTCTCTCAACTAATTACTTTTATTGTATGTCAAAAATATTTCTTTTGCGTATGTTTTAAAAATTACATGAAGTTACGGATTAAGAACGAAGGTTAATTAATTATTTCAAGAGTTAAAAATTTATTTATTAAAGAATTGAAGTAAATCTGAACAATTAAACATTTTTTCCTTTTGAAAATAAATTCTCTAACACTAATTTTTTCTTCTTTAATATCATATCAAATGTAGTAAGGATAACGATACATGAGCTACTTTTTTGTATTTTGGAACAAATATAAACTACTTTTTATTGATATATCTTACTTTTATATTTCATTTTATATAATAATAATAATAATAATAATAATAATAATAATAATAAAATTAAAAAAAAATACTAATATTTTCTCTATTATCTTTTTTTCATTTGAAAACTATGTTGAAAATAACGAGAGAAAAAAACTATCATAATTACTAATAAGTTATAATTATTATAAATGAAAACCGGAAAACTATGTTTTATAATTATTACGTGCAAACAACCTCTGAAGAAGAATTCCAGAAGAAAAAAACTCCGAAGGAAACTTCTAACCATAATGATGAAAACAATTGTTAAAGAAAAAAAAACGTAGGGAGAAAAAAGTAATTTGCAAACAAAAATTGAAATAAATTATGAGAATGAAGAAGCTGAAACAGAATGGATCGAACATACCGGTAAAACAGAGTAGCCGGAAGATACTGATAGTAAATCCCGAAACTGAACCCTTCTTCCTCCAACGATTCGAAGATCGTTTTCTGCGGAAGTCCTTCGATCAGCTGCTTGGTATCGTTACTAGTCAGTCCAAACGACGTCGCCGAGTGCACAAACAGCCGATTCGGCTGCGTCGATGCCGGCACCGACGCGAACCACCGGTCACACACTCCGAACTCGGCGACCAACTCTTTAAACACCGGCACCGCCTCCGGCTTGAATCCGTTCATCACCGTGGCGGACATTCCTTTTTGGATTCGCTCGGCGTTCTGTGCGAAGCCTTGCATAGTCGGCTGCGGCAGGGGATGGAGATCTTCGGACCACGGCTGAGCGAAAATCTGCTCGTAAATGTCTTGGATTGAGTGGCCGGGATCGGGATCGACGAAGGCGGAGGCGTTTCCGAAAGGAAGAGATGGTGAATTTGGATCGGAGGTGGAGATAGGATTGGAGAATTGAGTTTGGTCAGTGACGCCATCGATTTGTGGATTTAGAGTTTTCATCCAGCCGAGCATGTGGTCAAAGGATCGATTCTCTTGTACTAGAATGACGATCGTCTTGATCGGATTTGCAGAGGCTTTACCGTCGCCGCCGCCAGTGCCGGTGATTTCCGGAGACATTTTTGAGGTGTGAGAGGAAATGGAAAGGGGAATTTTAGAGAGAGAAGTAAGAAGCGAGGTGAAGTTCAGCAACGGATTTTATTTCAATTTGTTGCGTTTTGAAATACGTCCGTCCTTGGGGAAGTTATACGTGCGAATAAGTAATCACAAAAAACTTGCTTTTGGGAACTGATTTTGCGATTATAAATATGACATTTATTATTATTATTATTATTATTTGTTTTCTTTTTTTAGTTTAGCAACAATTAAAATATGGGTGTCTAGCCGAGCTCAGTTCAATAGTAATTCATGAACTTCTTACTTAGAAGTCAATTGATCTCCATCCATAAAATTGTTTGTTAAAAAAAAAATATCGATGTTAGACATCTCTATAAAGGTAATTGTATTTGGTAAAATTTTCAAGGACCATAATTTAGTGTATAACAACATCTTCTATCCGTGATAGACTTCTACCAGCGATATGGTCTATCACTAATAGGGTCTAACCTCTAATCGACTTCGAAGGTAGAATCTAAATTTTGCATATTTTGTTATATGCAAATTCTTTTGCATTGTGCTATATTTGTTATTGTCTCTTTCTATAGCCTACTATCAGGAGATATGAGTAACCCCTTGATGGATAAACGAGCATGCAGGGGAAGTTAATTTGATCAATTTTCACTCTAAGATGCTCAATTTAGAGGAGGATTAAACATGCAATTAAGAAGAAAAATCAATGTCTCAAGAACACTTACCCTTGAAGCTCCAAATTCTCCTTCAATTCTTGATGAATTTCAATGCCACTTGGTTGTAGACCACCACAAGAGTCTTCTCTACTCTTCTCTACCACCACAAGAGTCTTCTCTACTATTCTCTAGGCTTAGATTGGATGGTGGGATTCAAATTTGTGGTGAATTTGAAAAAGAATGAAGGTTGGGAAGAAGATAAACAATGGATGGAATTTTGCAAAATTAACACTTAATTTCACAAAATTCTTAACTATTTTTATGTCAAAATCATCTCTATTTATAAAAGAATAACATGCAATCCGATGCAATCAAAATTTGACAACACAAAATGTTTAATTTGTTGGTTAATTGTGAAGAAGACAACCAAGCTTCTAGCTTAGTTAGTGGGAAAATCCAATCTTCAAAAATCAATTTTAAAATCAATTTTTAATGAATTTCCAAAAATTGAATTAAAATTTATTTTTAATTTTAAAAAATAATTAAATAATTAAATATTATTTTAATATTAAATAATAAAAATATTATTATTTTTCCCACTTGTCTTGATTTTTCTAAAAAATCGATAAGAATTCCTATTCATATGATTAATATTTAAATCATATTTAAATATTATAATTAACTCTATTTGTACGTTTAGTTCATAATTAAACGTCGATATATCATATATATCTGGCTTTCATTCCTTAAGCTAAGATTTGAATGATTCAAACTTATTCACCCCATTATCTAAGATTTTAGTTCATTTATGAGCTAGTAAAGGGACCTAATGGACCTACAAATCATGAGCTCCAACGATCCGAGATTAACCTGCCAAACTCTTTAACCTAGTTAACCAACATTCGTTAACTAACGGGACACTCCACTAAAGCCCGTAGCTGCACTTTCCTCACTGTAGATATATTTGTGTTCATTTGATATAACTGCCATCGATAAGTCAATCCTTCACAGGTTGTTCATAACTTTAGCTGGGTCAAATACCGATTTACCTCTGAGTTACATCTTTTCTCCTTAAGTACCATTGTCCCTTTAATGAATAATTGATTTAGGATATAATTACTAAATCCATTCTCTCTCGGGCCAGTGAGAGGATGGGGTCCCTTGTTTAAGTCTTAGGAACAACACTTAAGAGAACAAACTCTCTACTATCCCTAAGTTGGGTAGGAGTGAATTCCGTCTTGCAAATTCTATGTCCCCAACTATCTACCTGGTCTTATCTCTGAAATGGGAGGAATGTTGAGCAGCGCTATTGAGCTTACTCTCACCTATGCAGATCAAGGGATAATTCTGAATAAACAAGAGTTCATATATAGCTCAAGATTCTTACCAAGTTATCTAGGTCATCGATAAGTGAAATTAATCAGTGTTAATCGTAAACGGTGTCAATACGTAATAATGATTATTTCATGGTCAGTCTTACACAATCTCATTATGTAAAATACCCCCGCTCACATATTTCTACATGAACAAATCAGGATCACTTCATTTATGACACCTTACAATATTTGTAACAATCATGAAGCAGGCCGTATTCAATAGTGTCTCCAAGAAGAGGTACCCAACCTGATCCATTTACTATAGACTATTGAGGCTACTTACTCGAACTTGATCCTGTTTATGTCTCCATATAAAGTCCAAGTACTCATGGTAGTAGCCAAGAGTTCATAGTTTAATTGGATTTAGAGTTAATAAATAATTAATTCACTTGAATAACTTCATATGTACTAAAATTCACTTAGTTACAAAAACTACGAGTTTTAGAACATACAATCCAACACTCCGGACGCTGTATATATAACGTTGGTGAAGGATACCGTTGGGAGATTTCCTATGAAAATGGGTACTGTCGGGAGACAGTACCGTTAAGAGATCTCTATACGAAAAAGGACTTTGTATTTTATGGTGATTTCCTAACTGTAGGATCGATAAATCGTATCTCTCAACAGTTTCTAGACTGTTGGGAGTTGAAAGCCCATTTGCCAATGGCTTGTGGACCCTCGAAAGATCTATATATTAGGCTTTTTTATAAAGACAAATTTTAATTACTTTTTCTTCGTTATAGTCTTTGTAGCCTAAAATTTTGACACAAAAATAATAATTGAGCAATAAACAAAAATTTTGACATACATTCAAATTAGCCAAAATTGTTGATAATATTCTTTGTTTACCTAAGAGTCAATTCACGAAGGTTAGATTGTGGGTTGTGGGGTGGGTGTGAGTTTATTATTTTGTTAAGTTTTAGGTAATTGTTATGTTTCTGAGTGTTTATAAATTTTGAATAAGTTCAAGTTTTTTATGAGATGTGTTGAAATTAAGGACTAGTTGAAAGTTTTGTTTTTAGATCAGTTTTGAATGTTGGTTGAGAGTTTTTCATAAGTTCAAGTTTAATTGTTGATAATTTTGATAATAATGTACTAATCCCCTTAACTTAATTAAATTTTAGATAATTTTGGTGTTTTAAAAGTGTCTTTGGAGTCAGAAAATCATGTCAACCTTGAACGATAGCGCTTTCAATAACAAACCAAATTTTCATTAAGAAAATCAGAGTTTAATTGTGACAAATGAAAGGTTGGAAAATCTAGGCTAACATCCGATTATAGATTGGATTCAATTAACTCAAAAAAAAAAAAAAAAAAAAAAAAAACCTCAATTGATGGAAAAGCTTCAATTAAAGCCTTTACTAGTTAATCATGCAACCTAACTCGTAATTATGCTCAACGCCATATGAATTTTGCAATGCACGCGTTCTGTTTTTTGTCAAACTTCGGAGTGTTGCGACGCTTCAACCGATTTAGCTCTTGGGTCTTCAACGTAAAGCTCAGCGCAACTGCACTCTCCAGGGGCATTTTGGTCATTTCGACCCCCTCACTTGGTTTAAGCTTCCGAAGTTTCGTTTTGACTCGTTTTTGCACTAAATTGACCCTGATGGTTCGTCTCACTACCTTAACGCTCATAGCCTACAAATTTAGAAAATAAAACGATAAAATGACAGAACGAGCCCGAATAAAGTCAAGAGAGATAGCTCTTTTTAGGAGCTATCAATCAACTTCTACTGTTTCCTTACAATTCAACGTATGTTTTGTAGAAATTGAGTATTGAATTTGTTTAGTGGCATTAATCTAACATGTTTTATGTTTTTGTTTTCATATAACAATCACTGGGGTTTGGTAGTAATTGATTATACAAATGTTGTTGTATTTTGGATCGACCCTTTGAAAAATCGTATCCATGAGGATATCATGGAAGTAGTTGGAATGTATGTGAAACTTGCTTTACCATACATGCGCATAATGACTAACTATTTTATGCGGATAGTCAAACTATTTTACTTTTCTTGTATGCATTCGTAGGTCCTTCGACATTGTAAAAAAGAAAAAGTCAACTTGGAAGGTTGTCAAGGTACGGAGTTTCAAATTAGTTCATATCTACCTTATTTACCATATCTATGTTTTTATATGTTGTATGCACAGTGTCCTAAACAATTAAAAGTGGTGGAATGTAGTTATTCTATCATGTAGTTTATGCGTGATATAATATTATCCAATAGCATTTCATTTCTAGATATAGTATGTATATAACTTCAAACAATTTCAAGTAAGTTTTTTAGTTACATATGTTAAGATCCATTTTCTTGTTTACAGATGAAAGGTTCACTCTCTACTTATACACAAGATGACATGGACCATGTGCGATCAGAATGGGCTGAATTTGTAGGATTGCACGTATACACAAGATGACATGGACCATGTGCGATCAGAATGGGCTGTATTTTTTTGGAGAAGGATGACACATGTGTACATATCAATTGACATAGTTGGGAGCATTAGAACAACATAATGGTGAGTTATTAACTGTTGTATGACATGTTAACATTATACTTGGATTGCTATATTATATGCTAATTTGAGTATTTACATTTTATCGTAGGAAGACGGAATGTGATTAATGCTTAAGGAAAAGTATATATAGGTTGAAGGAAATTTTTTTTTTGTGATTAAAGCAACTTATTGGTGGCCAATAGGTAAGTGTTGTATGACATTGCACTTAGATTCATATATATTCTAGACTAGTTTAAGTATTTACATTTTATTCTATGAAGGTTTGAAGTAATATTTTTTTGTGGTGCAAGCAACTTATTGGTGGCCAATAGGTAAGTCATTTATTATTTGTTTACACCCGACCCCCGACAGACACACACACAAATTTTATTGATGGGTTTCTCGTATATTTTGGATTGAGTTGACAATCTTTCCTAAGGATTATTGCAATATATGATATTAGAAGATTTCAATATTGTTTGATGCTCGTTTACATGGATGCATTATGGTTATATGTTATGACATCATTGATCTGTAAGTAAAGTATTTGCCCAATTTGATTATGCATGTTCTAATGTTGTGGGTGTAGGTTACAACATCAATGTTTTCAAGAAAATCGATACCGATGAACTAGAAAAATCTTTGACATCGAAAAGGTAAAACCTTATATTGCAATCATTGTCAATATATTAATGGGTTGGGTTGAAGTCCAATATGATTTTTATTTTCTTACTAGGTTTTGCAATAATCCATTGGAGGAATGAAGTCATAAAACAATAGATATGTTTATAGGTTTTTTTTCTTTTTTCTTTTTTTTTTTGTAGGGTTAGTGGCAAAAATTTGATTGAAATGTGCTTATTTGTGGTTTCTTGTAAAACTTATATACCAATAGTTATTAGTCGATCTGTTTGTATTATCAACCTTATAATCAATTTATCTACATGTGAAACTATTGTATATTGGGAAGTTGTTGCTATGTATAAGTATGATTAACTCATTATGAAGAATATATGTGTAATAACAGGATTCAATGAAAGAACAAGAAGAAAAAATGTATTTCATTGACAGTATAAAAGTGTCAAAAAATGTAATGGTTCAGATATTATTGACAAGAAAATGTCATAGTTTAGATATTATTGACAATAGAAAAATGTCGTCATATTTTTTTCTGACATTTGATAAGTGTCGTCAATATCCATAGCAGTACAGAAAATATCAAATCTTTAGTCATGGTTCAGATATTATTGACAATAGAAAAATGACATTATATTTTTTTTTGTTGACATTTAATAATTGTCATTAGTTTCCATAACAATACAAAAAATACGAAATCTTAAGCCAATTGGTGACAAAGATGAAAAGTCATTACATGCTTAAAAATGACAAATAATGATTGTCAGTAATTGTTCATTGTTGACAATTAATTATTGTCATAAGTAGATCAATTATGACATTTTTCAACAAATGTCATTGAAGCTTCTACCTTCACAGACGATACAATGAATAAATCCGACAGTTTTTAAATGTCATTAAATCCTAGTTTTCTTCTAGCGTTTTAATGTCATTTGTCTTATTCATAGAAGTCAAAATTAGAGGAAGGTGTGTGGTTTAGAAAAATTATTATGTTTTAGGTAACCTATATGTTAGGTTTAATTTAGGAGTGTTTATTTGTATGAAGTGGAAAAGATTTGAATTGTTTTTAATTGTGAATTTATTAAAAATTTGTCTAGATGTTTAGTATTCAATGATAGAGATTAAGCCAAATCCATTCCTATCCCTTAGTTTTCATTTCATTTGATTCGTCTACTATTCATTTCTCTTAGCTCACTTGCATCAATTTCTTACTTAATTTTACTTTCGCACTTTTAAATTTCGCATGATCACCAAAAGCCCCCCCAAACCTAAAAGGATTCAAGCTCACTTACCCTGGGCGATCATCAAAAGCCTCCCCCCCCCCCCCCCCCCCCCCCCACACACACACAAAAAAAAAGGTAAGTAAGCATACCGTTATTGCATCGAACTCTCAAGAGGTAAGTGAACTTAAATCTCAGATATCTGACTTGACTTCTCTTGTGAAACAAATGACCCTGGGTGGAAATGTGCATCAAGCAAAGTTTTGTGGAGTATGTTCGGCGGTTGGACATACATCAAACGTGTGCCCTCAAGTGAAGAATGGTGTGATCCTTGGATTTAACGTCGTAGGTGGTTTCCAAAGGATGTACGATCCCACAATAATACATATAATCCTGGATGGCAGGACCATCCAAATTTTAAATGGGGAAACAAGGGCATGAAGATAACAGAGCTCAAGCTCAACCATCCTCGTCAGCTTCAGGTATGTCTCTTGAAGACATAATAAAATCTCTTACTGATCACTCTTTGAAATTTCAACAGGACATTCATCAATTTAAAAAGATTCAATCCAACTCTCTCAAGAGACAAAGTCCTTCCAACAGGAAACAAGGACCGAGTTTAGCAACCTGGGTACTCAAATCACCCAGTTGACAATTGTAACGAGTAGATTGGAAATCAAAGCCTCTGAAAAATTGTCAACCCAACCCAAGCACCATGTGATGAATGTAAGTGATGTAGCCATTATGAGTTCGTTTGATCTCCCCACCTCTGAATCTATGAATTTTATTGCTGAAAAAGAATTCAATGAGCTGTTTGGTTTTGATGAAAAAGGATGTAGACCCCAATCGCCTGAGAGCCCTCCACAGGTTAGTACTGCACCCTTAAATCAGTCCGATTTGAATGCTTACATTCCTGTTGCTCCTTTTCCAGAAAGATTTCTTAGTCCTGAAAGGAACGAAGAAAAAGGTAAGCAAGTTAAAACTCTTGGAATGGTGGCTGCTAGCTCCCGTAAGATGAGCTTGATGCAATGGGTCAAGGAAGAGGAAGAAATGCTCGTTGCTCAGGCAATCACGGTCAGCCTAGGTAACCTGCCAGTGAAACATGATGATCCAAGTATATTCTACCTACCTTGCAAAATAGGTAAGAAGAAGTTACAACATGCTTTGATTGATTATGAGTACCATGCCTACGTCTCTATTTCATGAGCTTCGACCGATAGATCTGTGTAGTACTAATGTGGTGGTTTAGCTGGTTGACTGTAGTTTAACTAAGCCATTAGGAGTTGTGAAAATGTGTCTATGAATGTTGATGACTTAATCTTCCCCACTGATTTTTATGTTTTGAATTATGATCACAATGTACATTCCCCTTGGAACTCTGTTATATTAGGTTGACCTTTCCTAAGAACTGCTTTAGCTAAGATTGATGTAGGAGAGGGGTCCCTATCTGTAGAGTTTGAAGGGATTGTTAAAAAATTCTTTGTCCTGGATGAAAATGCTTCCATTAATCCTTTCGATTCCTATGAGGAACTACCTTTGTCGGATAATAGCGAAGCAAGTGCGATAGAGTTGGATGGAAGGGAAGAGTCTATCAACTCTGAGTTAGGATGATCAAGCAGAATACGATCGAGCAACCGAGCTTAAAATTTTTCGCTTCCTTGAGGCAGTCAGGCGTCTGAAGGGAATTGAATCTCGATGGAAGCGTGTGATCGCGTTCTTTGATTTCTTGAAAGAATTAAAAAAATAAAAAGTTAAGAAAAGGTTAAGCAACACACATTTGCTGATCCATAATTTCAGCAAAATCTTCTCCTCGAACTAATAGTCTTCTCCTTGTAGTATTTCTTTTCTAAGATATCTTCCTTGCTATGACTCTGGCAAGGATCCGGTTTGTGGGAACCGCTACTTGAAAGAATGGAAAGAAGAATTTTCTTAAAACTTTTCTAAGAAAATTGGGAGAATTTCTAGAGGAAGAGTTTTAGAGTAATCGTAGAGATTATTCTTGTAGAAAGTGTGTTTTATGAGGGCTCCCAAGGGCCCTATGGATTACTCATAAACCTATTAGGATAACCGCTCTGCAAAGATTTTAAATTAAATATTTAATAATATCTATTATTAATAAATATCTATCTAAATAGTATCTAATATTAAATAGTTTAAAATATTTAAAACTCATTTAAATATTTGTTTCTTTTTGCAGAATCTTTAATTTGGATCTCATCCAAATTAAATAATTAATTATTTGAATTCAATTCAAATTAATTAATTAATTCTCCATCTATTTATTTATATAGATTTCATCTAAATAAATAATTAATTATTTGAATCATATTCAAATAAATTAATTCTCCATATTATAAAGTTATAATTTGAATCTTATTCAAATAAACTTTATAATAAATCATATAATTAATTGTATCTAATATAATTAATATTTTTCCTCAAAAATTTGAACATTTCAAACTTTTCTTTCAACATATATGATCTTTGTTGGTCCATGGTGAGCTAGCAAGGGGACCTTATAGACCTACAAATTATAAGCTCCAATAATCCAAGATTAATTAAATAAACTCTTTCATTAAATTAATCTTCATTCATTAACTACAAGATAAACGACTATAGGCCCATAATTGAACTCTTATGCATTGTAGGACAAGTTATGTCCGTGGATATAATCAATTTAAGCAAGTCAATCCTTCACGAGTTGTTCACAATTACAGCTGGGTCAAATGTCCATTTTACCCCTATAATTACCACTTTTTCTTAAGTACCACTAATTTCTCTAATGAACAATTTGTTTATGGTCCAACCAAAATTAAGTTTCTCTTGGGCCAGTGAGAAGGTGGGCCCCTTGTTCAAGACCCGAAATTAGCACTTAAGAGAACTACTCATCTACTTATCCTATTTGGGAAGGAGTGAATTCCATCTTGTGAAGTTATGTTCCTAGCTCCTTATTTAGTCAAATCCTCAAAATGGTAGGCTTATTGAGTCAGCAACTCTAGTCACTCTCACCCATGAAAATCAAAGGATCGACCTCATAGATAGGAGCTCATAAGTCACTTAGGATTAAAACCAAGTTGCACATGATCATCCTATGAAATATTAATCTCGTCAATTAACAGATTTACAAAAAGAGATTAAATATTTCGCAGTCCAATCTTATACAAACTCTTTGTATAGGATTCATTCACTCACATGTCTCTACATGAACGGTTTGAATCAAACCATTTATAACTATTACAAAGTGGTCTATACCCATAGTGTCACCAGGCACTCAACCTTATCCATATACTATAGACCTTTAGGTTATTTCTTGAAGTCCTCCCTTTTCAAGACTTCATGCAATAACCTTGGATTTTTCCGTTAATGGATAAACTAATATTGCATAATTAATAATTAAATTAATTAACTAATAAATTACGAGACTTTAGGGCACAAATCCCAACAATGTCAACTTTAAATGCTTTCCTTTATTTTGCTTTAGTTTGTTTTGTTGGGTTTTAGTTAGTTGAGGGTTTTGATGATGATTTTCTATGATGACAGTGAATTTCTTGCATTGATATCGTGAAGCATGCTCAACCCTGCACATGTCGAAAATCAGGGAAGTCCTCTCTTTTCGCTCCCTTTTTATTTGTTCCTATGCGTCATTGTTCTTTATTGATACATTGGGGGCAATGCATGATTTAAAAGTTGGGGGTGGTTTGGGTTACATGCTTACACTTTTCTTTGATTATTTGGGCTAAGGATATTATTTGTTTGTGATCTACGAATTGGTTTTATGCTTGGTTTGTCTGGTGAACCCTTGAGCATCTGAGCTTAGGTTTTGCATGATATTTTGCTTGTTGTTGCCTTGCTTGTTTCAATGAATGTTGATGATACACCTCTCTTGTTTATGTTTGCATGACCTTAGGATTGAAGAGGCATTCATGATTTTGAGCCCATTTTAAAAAAAAATTTCTTGGAATCTTATGCATACTTAAATGCTTTGTTGAATTATTTGGAATCTTCGATGCTTAGAAATGGGTTATCATGCTCGGATATTTGTTGTCACCTCGAAAGACCCATTTTTGGTTAGAGAGTAGCTTTCCCCAAATGAGTGTAATGCTAAACTAGGAGAGTAAAAAGAGTAATAAGACTATGTGTTAGAAAAAAAGGAGGAGGGGGGGGGGGGTGGGGGGAAGAAGAAAAAGCTAAAAAGAGAGAATGGGGAAAAAAAGGAGGTATAAAAAGAAAAAAAAGAAAAAAAAGTGTGTGTAAGTGCATGGGTAGGGGCGAAAAAGAGCTACCCCTATTATGATCAATTAGGATGCTCGCGAGAAAAGAGTGGCTACGAGTCCCTTTAATGGGTGTGTGAAAGCTAGCGCCTCTAGGTAAAAGCAATGCCCTTTTCTTTTAAGTTATGTGTGTGTTAGGCACCCTATCGACGTATTACACCTTTTTTTTAAGTGTGAGCAGCTTAAAGACCAATGACCGAGTTAGAGCAGGGGAAAACAAACTGGGAGCTTGATAAAACCTTTTCGAATATGCTTAGAGTTAAAATGATGATACTTTGTATTCATTTATGCATGATTTAGCTTGAAAAGAATTTTTAAATTGTTTCTCAAATTGATTGTCTAT
Source organism: Citrullus mucosospermus (assembly GCA_030954485.1). Lineage (NCBI taxonomy): Eukaryota > Viridiplantae > Streptophyta > Magnoliopsida > Cucurbitales > Cucurbitaceae > Citrullus > Citrullus mucosospermus. Next base: position 10,537,243 of record CM062060.1, read on the forward strand.
ACTCAGATTCCTAAGTGATTGCAAACCTACCTTGAGTCACGAGATGTGTAATCTAGCACGTATGTCATTGCATGATTGTGTGAATTTCTACCTTGCTTAGGGACGATCAAGAATCAAGTTGGGGGTAATTTGATACATCCTAAAAAGAGCTATCTTTCCTGGCTTTATTCGGGCTCGTTCTGTCATTTTATCGTTTTATTTCCTAAATTTGTAGGCTATGAGAGTTAAGGTAGTGAGATGAACCATTGAGGTCAATTTGGTGCAAAAAAAAGTCAAAACGGAACTCCGAAAGCATAAACCAAATGAGGGTGTCAAAATGACCAAAATGTCCTTGGAGAGCGCAGCTATGCTGAGCTTTACGCTAAAGACCCGAGAGCTAAATCAGTTGAAGTGTTGCGACGCTTCAAAGTTTGATGGAAAAAGGAATGCGTGCGCACCTCACAGTGTAACGCTCAGCGTTGCTACGCTCAAGATTGGTGCTCGACTTCTTTGTCGAGCATAGTGATGGTGCTAAAGAGCGCAGCGAAGCTCCAACGTTTTCTATTTAATCTTCTTTATTTTTAGGTTATTTTAAGTGGGCACTCGGCCTCCAGCCACCATTTTAGACCATTTTCGTTGCCATTCTTCAACTTCTCTTCCCTTTTTCTTCTTCATTTCCATCTCTAATTGCTCCAAGACTTGTAGACTTTGCTTAATAAGGATGATCGGCTAAGGTAAGCGTACTTGGGGATAGGATTTTAGGCTTGAAATTTCTTGAGGATTTGTTTCAAATTGTATTAAATTGATTACTTTGAATTGATTGGGTTTTGATTTTAATTTTTATCAACAAGCTTGTATAAGTACCTAATAGTGCAATAATAACATTGAATGACTCATTGAAGCCAAACTGTAATTACTTGAAAGTATTATGTTCAAAATGGCACATCATGTATGCATCTAAACAAGAAGTTGATATTTGATGCATATAACATAAATCCTGCAACACGTCAAGTAATATGCAACATTTTTGTTGTATCCCGAACACTTCAACGGGTACAGAAATTTGGATTGATGACCCAATATGCCCTAATTCTTGCAATGAACATCGTAAAGCTACTGAAGTACTATGAAGTGGTGTCATTGAATTGCAGGTATATCTTTTAATAGTTTTTTAGCTTCCTTTTACCACAAAATTAAACATTATAAATAATATATACTAAAACATACAATACTATAATTTGAAAATGAAGGAATCAAATTCCCAGGGGAAGCGAATGATTGCCTTGTGTCATTAAACTTGTTTTAGAAAACCAAAATTATAGAGAGCAAAATACAGGATAAACAACAACTAATTTGCATGCTTTTTAAAAATAAAGTGATAGAAGATTTCCTACCTTTGAAGACCTTCTTCGACATGGGAATCTTCTTCTCCAAATCACGAACCAGTGACTTCTCCAACATAAAAAACAACAACTCTTCTTCTCATGGAACACTACCATAATGGCTACCTCTCTATTCTCAAGGAAGAATCAAATAGAGGAGGTGTGGATTCTCTAAAATTTTGGCAAGGGAATTACTTTTTAAGTTGAAGAGATAATTGGAGAGGGAAGGAAAAAATCAAAGAACTTTTTAGTGTTCTCAAAACTATAGCGTCAAACTCCCTCTCCCTTCTTTTTACATATAATATTAGTGTGAGAGAGAAGGAACATAATAACTCCCCACTAATATAATAATAATAATAATAATAATGATAAATTTTATTATATTATATTAAATCATATTTAATAAATATAATTAAATAAAAATTAATTAATTAACAATTTATTAATTAATTAATTAAATATCTAATATTTAATTTAAATTTGAATCATATTCAAATAATCTTCTCTCACATAACATATAGTTTTAATATGAATTCATTCATATAATTAATATTTAAATATCATTTAAATATTTATCTCTCTTATAATATAAAGTATAAATTTTGAATCTTATTAAAAAATAAACATTATATTATAATGTATCTATAGACATTATGCTAATTGTATCACATACAATTAATTCCCTTATTAATTTGAACATTTCAAGTTAAACTAAAATGTTTGATTTTTATACTAATCCTTTATGAGTTAGTAAAGGGAACTCATGCACCTATAGTTAGAAGCTAAAATAATATGAGATTAATCAATTAAACTCTTTAATAAAATTAATTAATAATCATTAACTGTAGGTCACTCCACAAAAGACTTATAGTTGCACTCTTCGTACTATAGATATATTTATGTGTCCACGGAATTTACTAATTAACAATAAATTGACCCTTAACAAATTACTCATAACTACAGCTGCGTCAAATTACCGTTTTACCCCTGTAGTTATATCTAACTTCTTAAGTACCACTGATCCATCTAATGAACAAACTGTTTATAGTCCAACTATAAACCAACCCCTCTCGAGCTAATGAGAGGGTAATGCCTCATTGTTCAAAACCTGGAATTAGCCTTTAAGAGAGTAATTTATCTACTTACCCTAAGCACGGGAAGGAGTAAATTCCATCTTTTGAAGATATTTTCCCAGCCCCCTAATCAGACAAATCCCCGAAATGGTAGGCTTATTAACAGGAGTTCATAACTCACTCAGCATTTAGGTCGAGTTACCTATAGTCATCCTATGAAATGTTAATTTCTACAATTAACAGCGTTACAAAGAGAAATTAAACATTTCGCGGTTCGGTCTTATACAAACTCTTTGCATAGGATACCCCCACTCACATATCTCCACATGAACGGTTAAGATCTAATCGTTTGTAACACTTTACAACTCCTTGTAACAATTACAAAGTAGGTCGTATCTATAGTGTTATCAGAATAAGGCACCCAACCTTATTCCTATACTCAGACCTTTTTAGTTATTACTTAAACATGATTCAACCTTGTATGTAAACCACATACATGTTTAAGTTTACATAAAATTGATGCACACTTTAAGTGTTAACCGCAAGTGTACGGGTCAAGTTATAATATAAGACGGTGAAGTCCGAATATCGTTCCACTAAGGATCCAATTGTGAAGGTTAAAGTTACTTACCTATTATAGAATCGAATCAATTTTATTTGAGGATTGGAATTGAAATTGTGAAGTTTGTAAAATTTAAACTACATATGGAAAGCAATAAAATAAGAAACACAAGAGTCAAAGAGAGTTCTAGGGTAATGAATCCTTGTTTATTTCATCATGCAATATTCTAGGGTTCATGGATTTTATTGTAATTCATATGCCTAAGTCTAGAAACTTAATTCCAAGTTATTTTCTCTCAAAAACAACTTTTTCTCATACAACTCAATTGATTACTAATCTCTTAAAACCAATACAAATTACATGGCATTAAGATTGGTCTTTAGCAACTTTCATTGTTAACCTAACTATTCTCATGATAGATTAACAACAATTCATTGTTATGGATCTAGTTAGACATACAATCTCTCAACCATACATCTAACCTAACATGTGAAGATGACCAATCCCCAAGAATTAAACACAATAACAATGAAAAACATAATCATTACAACAAAACTATGAATATTCTACAATATCAATATGAATTCATAAACAATTCATCAAAACCCTAAAACTAAAGAGTTTCGCCACTCATAACTTGAAGCAACCTGTTCAAACAATATAAACAAAGAAAGAGTGTAAATAAAGGGAAACTCTACTGAAAAGATGCTCTCGATTGAGGCAGCACCATTACAATCTCCTTGGCTCTCACGTCGGAACTCGAACGACACCACGACTCTCTTGAACTCTTTTCCTCTTCCTTGCAGCTAACTCACTCTTTGAACTCTCTAATGGACTCTCACTCAATTCTCTCCTTCTTGTGTCTTTTTTTGTTTGTAGATTTCGTCTCTAGATTTCATTAGGGCTATTAGAAACCCCCTGAATTTATAGAGTTGGCCGCCCAAAAAACTTTCCAAAAATAAAAAAATTACATTTAAGGAATACTGGCGCCGCAATATTGGTCCATAGCACCACGGGCTGCCAAATATGGAAAGACAATGTCGCGACGCTATTGGATAGCGCCACGACAGACAACCTCTTGGGAAATAGCACCGTGGTAGCACCGTCCCGATGTCGTGACGGTGTCCTGTTTTTGGCAAGTTTGTGGTTTTTCTTCTCTTTTTCACTATATTCTGGCTCGGTTTTGATATTTTTGTACTATTGTAATCCTTCTTATTTTGACCTGAAAACTATTAGCAAACAAGTTAAATCTAATATAAATTCCCTAAATTTGAGAGAATAGAAAACACTTTTCAAGTGCTTTTCACCACCCCAAACTTAGAGATTTGCTAGTCTCTAGCAAAGAATAGAATCAAATAATAGGAAGTTTAGATGAACAAGTGTGCAATCGACTCATGTCTCGGAGAATAGCATTTAGAGCTTAAATAGAAACATGCAAACATATCTATATTGTTATAATCATTCAAGGCCAAATCTTGCTATCTCCCATGTGTGTGTGTGCAAGCCTCATTCAATTTAAAATGCTAGAACTCAAATTGGGACTTAAGAGAGCTTCCTTAGTTTTCCCCATAATCTAGCTCATGCACCAATCTTCAAGCATCCACACATTTCAAGTAGGTAATATGTCCACTAAGGTGTCGTTCAATCATATTTTTTTCATGGGCCCTAAACTTGCATTCTTTTACCTAGGGGCAATAACTTTCACACATTCACTATAGAGACTCGTACCTAGTCAATTCCCAAGCATTCTTACTGATCACAGCAAAGGCAGCTCTATTTACCCCCATTCATGCATACTCATTACAAGTTTAACATTTAAAAAGATAGGCAAATAAAGTTCATATATTTTTGTGTACACTTTTTTCTTTTTTAGAAGGCATGTATACTCTTTTCTTTTTCCTTAATCTAAGATTATAAACTATCATAGATTTCTACTCTCTAACTGGTGGGGCCTTTCGGAGTGACAACCAAATACACTCATATGATGGATCAATCAATTGGATGTGGTGAAGACCCTTTCCACACAATTTTCATACTTTTCAATATTTATTAAACCTAAAAAATAATTTAAACCTATATAATAAAAACTAATAAGTTGTGTCTTACCAATTCTTTAGCAAGGTTGGCATACTCCTTTCGGGAAGTCCAATAATTATAAATGTTTTTTTTCACTTTTCTTGACCCTCTTGTTGTAACCTTATGGACGTGACATTTCAACACTTTCATATACCTCTCAAATGGATACATTGATCGTAGATAGATGGGTCCACAAAGCTTTACTTCTCTCACAAGGTGAACAATAAGATGCATCAAAATTGTAAAGAAGGAAGGTGGGAAATATTTCTCAAGGTTACATAAGGTTACAACAACGTTCTTCCTGCAATTTATCTAGCTCTACTATCTTCAAACTTTTTAGAGCAAATTGCATTGAAAAAAAACAAAAACTATTGATGGCGTATCTCACATTCTTAGGTAGGACTACACACAGTGCAATTGGAAGCAATTGTTGCATTAGAACGTGACAGTCATGTGATTTAAAGCCAGTGAGCTTTACGTCATTTCAGACTTCTAATGTCTGAAATCATGCAAACTCCAATGACATTTAAAAAGTATCATAAATCATGCAAAATTCAAAAATTTTGTTTTTCCCCGCAAAAACGTGTGTTTTTGCCATTTATGACACTTGGTTTTCCTTCCCCTCAATTTTCATCGCAATTTGTTGCCCTTTTATGTCATAAAAACTCATTTTTCTTGTAGTGAAAGTAATTAACTAACAAATATAACTTCATAACATCTTAAATGAATTCTAGAAACAATCTTACTAACAAAACTTTAAAAAAACAATCATTTTACACCTATTACTCCATAAACAAATCTTAATCACAATATTGAACTTATCGAAAATTCGTAAGCATAAACACTCATAAATTAAACATAACACTTAGATTACCTAAAACATGACACTCATCCAAACTTCTAAACCCACAGACCAACCCTCATTTTAACTTCCATGAACAAAAGCAATTAGGATACCAAAAGTAATTAACTAACAAATATAACAATTTCGTAACAACTAAGGCTACCATATAACTGCAAGATAGCCATGTTTCAACATCACTAATTCTAAAACGTATCTACTTTGCTACCATAAATGCAAGATAGCAACATATTCAACACGCTCATATATACAAAGTTTACTACAATCAAAAAATCAATTCATACCTATTTCTATGATCCTTCTCTTTGTGATTATGTCATTTGTTTGATCTTTCTTTTTCTTTTTCTTTTTCTTTTTTTTATTTTTTATTTTTTATTTCTTCCAATTGTCTCAAATGATCTTCTTTCATCTTATTTTGAGACTTTTCAAGTTTCTTTTGCTTTGATTAAGATTCCTCAACTTCATCTTTTAATTCTCTCATTTCCCTATCATGCTTACGTTGTATTTCTGTAGTAGATGTACTCGATTGAGCAACTACCTCTCCTTGATTTAGGCTTGGGTCCCAAACCAAGGCCTTTTATATGGCCTGGTCAGCTACCTAAAACTGTATCACATATTTCATCTCCTGATATTGGTTGGGACTCTTCTGAAGTATAATTCGCTTGTAATTCTAACATTTGATTTTGCACGTAAAGTTGATGAGTAAATACAAATGACTAAACTCCATGCAAAAAAAAAAAAAACATAACAAGAAACAAAAAAGTTGATTACATATGCATCCTCGGTAGCCTGATTCACAAACTTCCCATTTTTTTTAGTGTGTTTGTTTGAGCAAATCAATACGTCCAATTCGTCGACCATGTTTTATCTGTAACTCAAATTACACAAATAATCATTAACATTTTGACTAAAATAATAAAATAAAGAATTTTTTACCTACATGATCTTGTTGAATGTATGATAACTTCTTTGACCCACCTACATGATCGAATGGTAAAGTCTCTTAATTCTTATTATTGGTCTTCGGAATTTCCTAAGAAGACAAACATTTAGGGAGATACTCCATGAAAAAAAAAAAAAAGGTAAAATGGTATGCTTATCTCATGTAAATAATTAATATAACCTGAAATTGTTTGCTCTCAAACCTATTGCACAAAGAATGCAAATCTTCCATTGCATTCTTTAATCAGTTAGGTGATTTGGTACATGCCATTTTGAAATCACCATATTTCTTATAATGTTTGTGCTGATCTCTTCTGTATTGGTTGTTTGATAATATTATTAACTACTGACTTTGACAAATCAAACTCCAAATGAATCCACAAAAAAGTAAAGTTATATTTAGTAAATTTGTGTATAATAATTCCAAAGAACCAACTAATGAACTTGCCAACGACGACTCTTAACCCGCGTTAATGATTCTACATCTTTATAAGTAGGGCACCATAATGGAAATAACTCTTTGACGATGATAATCAATTGCATTACTAAACCTTGTAGCATTCCCACAAATAAGCCTTTTTAAATCTTCATTGACTTCAATATGAATTCTCCCATGTTGAAGGACATATTTGTTCAAATGAATGTTATGCGCATTTTTTCCTAGTAGACATAGAGCTGCCATTTGATAAATAAAATAAAATAAATTTATTATATATGTTAGTAAACAAAAATGTGTATAAATACTAACCTAAAGTATCACCCACAGAACATCTCGGAGAGAAGTGTTCTCGTCCTCATGAAATTCTTCTCCTATCGCATTTCACCTGTTAGGGTTTGACATCGCATATGTACACACACATAAAAGATATAACAATATAAAATAATAACTAATATGTGTAAACTAAGAAATAAAAGTGAATAGATACATGGTTAGTTGTCATTGTTATCTTAATCAAATTGTTCATTAACACTCGAACAATTGTGAGGAAATAATTGTACATGTTCTTATTCATCATTTATGAAGTCGTTATCATCGTGCTGAATAATTTGTCATTCCACAACTGTAGGATCGATGTTGTCTCTACATAAAGTATCATCCCAATGGATTCTTCAACTCGAACTCTACCCACAATTTCTAATAACTCTAGTTATTCATTTTCAACATCCTCTACTTCTGACATAACCCATTTTCGTTTATTTTGGACTACTTGAACAACTTTCCAATTACAACCATATTTTGGGTCATTAAGGTAAAAAACTTATTTTGCTTGGTCAGCAAAAATGAAAGGTTCATCAACTTACCAAAAGTGAGACATGTTAATTGATATGCATCCTAAATCCATGTGTGTTCTATTAAGTTTTTTGTTATCTTTGTAGCTCAATGACTGATAATGTCCTTAAAGTTGATCCCCCCTAATGGTTGTACCCTTGCCCAAACAATTCAAATTCACCACATATCTCATACTGAGGAATGTTATCAGCATTTCGTTCATCTCTATTGAATGTCCTTTTGATCTCACTAGATGTTTTGAAAAAAAAATCCACGATTCATTCATTACAAATGCTTCAACTATAGACCCTTCAAGACGTGTTTTGTTCTATATGTGTTGCTTTAATGTGTGCAAACCTCTTTCAATAGGATACATACAACTGTAACTAACCAAACCAACCGCTTTGATTTCATATGGTAAGTGAACAACAAGATGTTCCATTACATTGAAAAATGTTGGCAAAAAGATTTTGTCCAACTTTCTAAGTGCCACTTCGATATTTGTTTGTAATTGGTTCAAATCACTGGTATGTATTGTTTTTGCACATATATTACAAAATAGTACACATAAGTCAACAATAGCAGTGGACATGTTCTTTTGTAAGTATGCTCAAATACTAGCAGAGAGAAGTTTATGAAGCAAAACATGGTAGTCATGGGTTTTCAGCTCCGTCATTTTGCCATTTTTATCATTCACACATCATGATATATTAGCCACAAATCCATCATGGAATTTCACTGATTTCAAGAATTTACAAAATTTAACTCGTTCACTATTAGTTAATATATGTGTATGCGGCATGTGACTTTACAATTATGTTCCTTGCTTATTCCAAGTGTAAGTCTTTTCATATCTTCAAATCTTGTAGATCTAATAGAGCATTTATTGTGTCCTTCGTCTTTTTCCTCAATATTTAATAATGTGCCGACCAAGTTTTTACAAATATATATTTTTAAATATGTGTTACATCCAATTTATGTTGTAACAACAATCTTTACTGATAAATGTTAAAGAGTGCATGTTTTTACCATCTATTTTATTTTTTTTTTTTTATAGCTAAATGGCACTTTATGTGATATTTTGCCTCTGGAATGCCCTAAATTAGATCAAATGAGCATATACAACTTGTTGAACGGTCTAAAGTGAGTTTTTATTGTTTTAGATTGATTTTAGGGCTTTTACTAAGGTTTTTATACTATTTTGCAGAAATTTGAATTGATGCGCCCACAGTGGCCTGAGTGATGCAGCGCATCAGAAAAGTCTTAATTTTCTAGATTTGTGCCTAGTCAATTTGGTTGTTATTTTCTTGGTCAAAATTGTTATTCGATGCCTAAAATGTTGGGTAAACACCCAAACCATGATTTTAGGTCATTTCTCAACCAATTCAGGCCTATAAAAGGAGTAGAAGCCTTTCATTTCAAGCATCAACTCTCCATCTACAATTTCACCACACTTTTCTCCACAATTTTTCCATTCTCGTTAGAAACCTTGGGCGTTTTCTCAGTTTCTCAAGTCAGTAGTCTTAAGAACGAAAATTTCTTTGAGGCTTGATCACTTTAGGTCATCTCATCCCAAGAAAACGTGCAATGAAAGAAGGTTCATCCTTGAGAAAGGAGAACCAATCTAGGGAAAGACTAGGGATTTAAGGATTTGACCCCGAGGCATCTTAAAGTTTTATTTTTTAGCATTTCATTTAGTTTCTCTTTGTATTTTTCTATCTTTATTTCTTTTCATCCGTTGAACATTTATCTTATAATGATGATTTATGATCTAATGAAATTCATTTATTTATTCTTAATCGTGAGCTAAATTCTCTAAAGGGGTTTAGTTATGTGAATACCCTAGGGCTTTATGGCTTGAACAATGCTTATGCTTCATCTCTTTGACTTTTGCATTTCCTTTGTTGAGTTTATGGATAAATATTGTTAAGTTAAACTGATCATTTAACTTAGCAATCTAGTGGAGTCCTAATACTGAGAAGGTTAGGATATAAACTGATTTCACAAAGGAATATGAGATTAAGAGCCTAGAAATAGGACTGTCACGTTACCTTAGAAATAAAGGACGCCATAGGGTAAAGAAACTGAACTTGAATTAATCTAAGATTCAGCTAACCATGGAAACATTAGGCATCAGTTGTTTAGACCTCCTAAAGGAACTTGACACAAGACCAAATAGGAGTTGTTTTTTGCTCATGTTAATTCATTGTCCTGGTATGATGTGGCCGCATAGCCCAAAACACACTGCCCAACACTCTTGTTTACTGTTTTTATCAACATTCAACCTCAAAATCACTTGTTTACTGGTTACCCTTTGGTTTGCATCGAAAAGCTCTGTCTTAGAAGAATTGAATTGCATAAATAGTCTCGTGGGATTTGGCTCTTTGAATACTTCAAGATTTATTACTTCATCGACAATGTTTCACTACAAGAATTTTTACCTGTTCTGACATTTTTTTCTCAAAGCATGAATTTTCGTCGCAAAAATGGTCTTTTCTCGACGCAACTTTAATTCATTAGCTAAACTAGACAATTCAAGACCTTTCTTTTTGTATATAAGCCGACGAAAAGTAGGATTTATACTTATGCAAACTGGCATCAACAAAAGCCAATATAGAACAAACAAATACGTTTTTTTTTCCCTAGATCTATGTTGACGATATATTTGGCCCATGCCGACGCAAATATGTGTTGGCAAAAGTTGACCTAAAAAAAGTTTTTCTTTTAGATATATGCTAACGAAAATAGGGGCCTATGCCGACACAATATTACGTTGGGAAAAGTTTAACTAAAAAAATCCTTTCCCCCTTTTTTCCCCTTCCCCCCCCCCCCCTCTTTTGTGTATGTCGACCCCTCCCCCTCAATTTTTCTTCGTCTGTTCGTCTTCTTCCCCTCTTTTTTCCCTTTTCCCACTCTATTTTGGTCAATTCTTTCTTCCCCACAACAACCATCGCCACCGAACATCTCTTCTGAAAGTTATAGCCACGCATACGCGTTTCCTCTCCAACTTGTTCTCTGCGCGTCTCCTCTGGCACATTCTCCGCGTGACATCTTCTCAATAGCCATCACCACCGACTCGTTTTAGGTACCATTTATCGTATTATTTGGTAATCATGTATGTGAGTGTGGACTGCATATTTTAGTTGATCTTTGATGTTTTTCCATCGTAATACTTGTATATGTGTAGACTCGTAGCTTGCGGGGAGAGGGGTTCATGTGTTCTAGTTTGTTCTTCTTTTTTTTTTTCTTCTTTTCTTCTTATTCGACCTCTTCTCTAGCTTCTTCTTTTTCTCCAACATGAAGAGAGATAGGGCGAGATTGAACGATTGCAGAAAGAGCGAGAGCGAAACTAAGAGGGAGAGCGAGAGAGAGAGATACCGAGAGGGAGAGCAAGATAGCGAGACAAATAGGGAGAGAGCTAGATAGAGAGATACCGAGAGGGAGAGCGAGATAAAGAGAGCGATAGGGAGAGAGCGAAATAGTCAAATTGGCACTTTAACACATTTTAGGAACTTTGTAGGTGTTTTGAAAGTCAAAGTTGTCATTTAGACACTTTTTAGGAGGTTTTTTTAATTTGAATTGGAGAGTGAAAGTAACCCTTGTTAAAGTATCCTTAGATTTGTGGAAAAAGATGTATCTAACTTTTTGTTCTAACTCCTACAGGATTAAAATTTGCCCATTTTATTCAAATATGAATAAGGATTGGATTAAACTTAGAGATAGATTCTCAAGAGAGTATATTCCTCACAGTTTGAGGAAGAGATTGGGAATAAGTATGAAAAGCTTGAGGCGGTGGTGACGACCTTACAAGAGGAAAATGCTATGTTAAGGTCACAATTTTTTAGTATTCAAGATCAATTGACTGAAATGGCAAAACAGTTAGGTGGGCAACAAAGGCACGGAGATGGACCTTCAAACAACTAGGTACGTTTTGACAACTTTCTAACTTCAAATATGTGTGTTTTAGTGGATTTAGGAACTTACTTTGGTTGTGTGACTATCCTGCAGTTATGGTAGCCACTTCGAATATGTGTGTTTTAGTAGATTTAGGAACTTACTTTGGCTGTGTGGCTATCCTACAATTATGGTAGCCATTTCGAATATGTGTGTTTTAGTGAATTTAGGAACTTACTTTAGTTGTGTGGCTATCCTGCAGTTATGGTAGCCACTTCAAATATGTGTGTTTTAGTAGATTTAGGAACTTACTTTGGTTGTGTGGCTTTCCTGCAGTTATGGTAGCCACTTCGAATATGTGTATTTTGGTGGATTTAGTATATTACTTTGGTTGTGTGGCTATGCTGCAATTATGGTGGCCACATTCAAATATGTATGTTTAGTGGATTTAGAAACTTACTTTTTTAGAGAGTAGTTCGTGATGTTCATGTTTTAATTATAACTATTGACAACATGTTCATAGCTTGCATGTTTAGAGTCTTAGAACCATTTAAATTCATTTTTCTTTATATATTTCTTCATAATATTTGTTTTCCTATTTCAAGTTGTACGTGTAAATTGTCATAAGAAGATTTTGAGATGATTAATTTTTTTGGTTTAGCATCTGAAGTATATATTTTGGCTTAGGATTGTCAAACTTTTTTTTTTTTTTTTTTTTGTAGTGGATTGCTAAGAAGTTATTTTGCTTTAGCAATCCCAAGTATATTTTGCCGTAGTGAATGTAACCTTTTTTTGTATAGGTGATTTCTAAGAAGTTTTTTTGGTTTAAAATCCCATTTATTTTGGCTTAGGGAATGTTAACCTTTTTTTGTTCAAGGGATTTATAAGAAGCCTAGTAAAATATATATAATATTCTTATTCTTAGAATTTTAGTAACTGTATTAAACATTAATGTTATTTTTAATATATAAGTTTATTTTTGTTATATTTGTTTGAAGATTAAATTTTGTTTGTACAGAATTATTAAATAATGAAAAATAATTTTTTTTTATTATTACTATTTAAAATTTATAAAATTGAAAAAAATTTATGCCGACGCATAATAAAATGTCGACAAAAATTGAACAAAACTTGAAAATGTCCATTTTCTAAAAATTATATGCTGACGCAACCCCAATTGAAAAAAATTTATGCCAACGCATAATAAAATATCGGGATAAAGTATATGCCGATGCAGAGAATTGCGTCGAGATAACTGTATTTATGCCGACAAATTTATTTTCGTAGGTATAAAGTTTTTGTCGACACAATATGTTGTGTCAGGAGAAGTAGATTTATGCCGACGAAAATGGTTTTCCTTCGGGAGGGACTTCTCCTGACGTGGATACGTCGACATTTTTACCGACACAAGAATTTTCGTCGGCATAAGTTTTCCCAACGAAATTTGGACTTTTTGCCAACATTTTATTGCGTCGGCAAAAGTGAAAATTCTTGTAGTGTATGTTTGCACTTTGATCATATTTATTCTCATTTTCATCACTCATACACATTTGGCCGATCATTTACCAATATGGAAGCTGGAACAAAAATACTTTTCTTAGTTCGATTCATACTTTGCTTTCTTTTCTTATCTTGTTTTGATGGATGTTTGCTAAGCACAGGAATCTTCAACATATTTACTTGTTGGAAGATCTTTTCTCCTTTCATTATAATTGGAGGAGGTCTATGTTCAATTTTTCCATCATTTTACCTACTTCTACACCAACTGTGATTCTCTGGAAGATAACGTCAATGTCCTATAAAGGATATTTAACCCCTTATCCTAAACGATGATTTATCTTCTTTACAAATAGGACAAGTTTGATAACCCTTTGTACTCCACTCAAACAAGTCACCGTATGTAGGAAAGTCATTAATGGTCCACAATCAAGTCACGTATAGTTGAAAGAACTCACTAGTAACATAGTCATAAGTTCACACACCAATATTTCATAAATCTTTCAACTCTTCAATTCACAGCTAAAAGTAATCTATTCTTTTTCCAGAGGATTTTGAACCAAGCATGAGAAAGACATGAAGAAATTCGTCTCCTTCATGCATTTCGAAGGTGGAAAATTATAAGGAATTAGAACTACATGCCACACACCATATGAAGTACTCATGTTCTCAAACAAAGTAAACTCATCTTAAGCTAATCCCAGACTAACGTTTTGTGGGCCTAAAGCAAAATGAGAAAATTCACAATCAAAATGCTTTCACCCCTCTGCATCAGTTGGATGTCGTAACACATCCTTTGTTTGAACTCGCTTATCTTTATGTCATCTCATTAATATGCCACAACTTGGTGTTATGCAAGTGCACTGATCAAGTTAAAGTAAAATAATCAAGAGACCGCGTATCATCCTCTAGAGATGAAATGCCTAGATTATACTTAGCTATCCTAAAGGTGTTTTTTTTTTTTCTTCTAAGGATTGATCTTGTGATGATGATTTTCAAATTTTAAGTAAAAAAAAAAAAAAGAAAAAAATTAAATTGATAGATGAAATTCAAGAGATAAAAGTGTTCAAGGGTGCTGATTTCCTTAATTACTTCATTAAGTCATGCTATGATTTCTATGGATTATTATGTTAATGACAATCTTTTCTCATAGAAACTTAATTGATACTAATCATGTGAAACCAAATTAAAAAGCATCATATTAAGTTTAGCCATGATCAACTTTTACTAACCACCTAACTATTCGCATGATAGGTTAACTAATGATTCAATATTATAAGTCCCATTAAACATGCAATATTTCTAATGAACATTCAACCTAACACACATCTATGATCAATGGACGATGTAATAAAGCACAATAATATTGAAAAGCAATAAAGAACACAACATCCATAGAAAATACTAATGCATTAACTTAGATTCATAAAGAAGTTCATCAACACCCTAGAACTAAGCATTTAGCCACACATCGATGCTACAACCATATCTTCACACATTGCAACAACCATGAAAAGTAAAAGAAAAGTAGAGGGAACGAAGAAAAACTACTCTCGAAGTAATCTTTGTCATTCAAATCTGTTAATTTAGCATCAATTTGCACCTTGGGATCTTGAATGGCATTCAAACGAACCTCTAACTTTCTCCTTCTAAAACTAGGCTAAAACACTCTCTAGAGCTCTGAAATTTCGTGGTGTAATGGTCCAAATTGGCAGCCAAAACCCTAGGTAAATATATAGGAGAAGTTCTACAAAAATTGAAGATATTTTCCAAAAATAACCTGGTGTTGCAACGCTACTTTACAGTGCCACGACAGTACCTCAATTTCTAAAAACAAAAACAAGTTTTTGAAACTATTACTATTTTTTTTCAAATTTTAGCTTGATATTTGATTTTTTTTATTTTTTATTTTTTTTATGAAAGTTGTTGATTTCATTTGGATAGATAAAGTGGTCTAACCTTGAAGTGACAACAATAGTAAATTTGTATTTTTTTTTCTTGGGGAAGATCACTTACAAGTTAATAAAAATTGTGTTGACGTGGTGTAGGTCCCACACACTCTTATGCCTAAGTTAAGAAGTATGAAGGTTTGTTTTGGAATGAAGTTACTAGCCGAGAAATCACTTACCTCACCTGGCTCATCATTCCCTTATTTATAGGCTTTAGGTGGTTGAATTCTTTTTTCTTTAGGAGTTGTTTGGTTTGAAATTTTATAGATGCATGAAATAAAAGATGTTTGGAAATAAGATGTCTGGAAATAAAAGATGATTGTGTTTGGTTGTGCATAGGAAGTGCTATCAGAATTTTATGAACTAAAATTATGTTTGTATTTAATTTATGAAATTAAGCATGATAATCAAATATAATTTTAATAGGTTAATTATTAAACAATAAATATCATTAAATATATTTATAAAAAATAATTAATTAAGGATCAATGATAATTTTAATTATAAATATTTGAAAATTGAGTAATTTATATTTAAAATAGCACAATTATTTAAAACTATTTACAAATATAGTGATGGACATTGATTTTTCTATATTTGTAAATAGTTTGATATTTTTTCTATTTATAATAATTTATCATTAATATGTTTAATGAATGTCTTATTAATTATAATTTAATATACTTAATCATTTTTAATTAATTAAGTTCACATTAGTAATTTTAATTTTAATTAAATAATATAAGAAAATATATTATATAAAAAGTGAGAAAAATGAGTTAAAAGTATGATAGATTAATACATAATATTAATAAAGAACACTATACAAATGTTTTATAAATATGATATGTTCATAATAATAAAGTAAATGGTTATAAATGGAAAAAATATAAAAAAATTCATTAATAAACTACGATAAAATGTGATAGACCTCTATCTTTCTTTCTATCACTGAGTGATAAAAGTTTATTGCAATCTATCACCCAGTAATAGAAGTTTATCGCGGTTTATGGTTGAATATTTTTTTATATTTGTAAATAGTTTGGCTCATTTGACTATATTTGAAAACAATCATAATAAAAATTAATCACAATAAATAAATAATGGATTATAAATAAACAATAACGATCATATGTTCCTAATGAATTATCAAATTAAAATTATTCACAATATCACAATAAATAATTGTTTGATTATAAAAAGGGTTATTTTCAAATATAGTAAAAGTAACCAAAATATTTACAAATATAGCAAAATTTTACTACCTATATGCGATAGACTGCGATAGATCCCGATAGACTACTAGACATAGATAGTAGTCTATCGCGATCTACTGGTGACACAGATCGGTAACACAGATAGTAGTCTATCGCAATCTATCGCAGATAGACGGTGTATTTTACTTTTAATTGAAAATATTTTCAGCAATTTTGTCATTTAAGATAATTTCCCTTATAAAAACTAAGTAATCATCATTATTATTGAAAAATGAATTTTTGTACTAAGTAAAACTAATCTTAAGGTTTACTAATTAAATATATTGGAGATATTATTAGCTAATTAATTAATAATTTATATAAATAATTAATTGCATTAATTTAATAAAGGGTTTTTTTCCAAATACAGTAAAATGAGTCAAACTATTTATTAGAAAAATTTCACTGTCTATTAGCGATAGATCGCCAAAGACTTCTATCGCTTGAGCGATAGACCGTGATTGATTTCTATCAATCAAGCGATAGAAGTCTATCACAGTGTATCATTGATAGACAGTGAAATTTTTTATATTTGTAAATAGTTTGATATTTTTTCTATTTATAATAATTTTCTTTTAATAATTTTTTTCTTGTAAAAATAAATAAAATAAATATGGAAAATGAGGATGCTGAGAATAAAAATTAATAAAAAAAGAAAACTCACCATTTTGGTTGGGAAAAAAACCCTTATCCATGGAAAATAAAGATGTCGGGAATAAGATATTCTCAAGCATTGTGTTAAAAACTATGTAACAAACATGAATTTTGGATGCCTTTGTCAATTCCATCTAGAAAACCATTGAACCAAACGGCCTCTTAAGGATTCCCTTTGACCCTCAAATATTTGTATTTCCTTTTAGGGTTTTGATATGTGTAAAAGGCCTGGTTTTGTGGGCTCGGCCTTGGCTGAGGTCAAGGCTAAGAGGGCCAAACCAACTTTGGGCCATGTTGGTCCTTTTCTAGAGACCCATGTGGGCCCAAATTGTACTTGGCATGCACAAATTGGTGGGTCGAGCTTGGCCTTAGCTGGAACCGACCGGGCCCACTTGGCCCAAGGCCCAATTGGTGCTTTTCCTTAAGCCTATTTCCTCTTCTTGACTTGGTGGTTTGTTAGTTTGTCTTAGCTTCCAAGGATAGGTAACCTTCTTTCCCTAGTTGTTATGTTGTTTTTACCCTTTAATCCTAAAATTACCCATAATAGAAGCTACAATTTTTTGTCTTCAAAATTGAACTTCGATTTAAAAAATAAAAATTTAAAAGATAATTAACAAAACAAGGAATCGCATAAATGAACATAATGTGTATATAATTTAATGTTAACAGATCAAATATGATGACTCTATTTGATAACTATTCTATTTTTATTTTTGAAAATTAAACTTATAAACGTAACTTCAGTCTCCGGTTCTTTATTTTGTTATCTCATTTATACAAACATAATGTTTCTCAAAATCACTTAGCAAAACTTGATTAAAAAAATGGTTTTTTTATTAGTATAACAATTGTGGGAATAGGTGATCGAAACTCGAACCTTTAAGATATGTTTTAGTTTTCTTTTTTCAAAAACTTGTTTTGTTTTGTTGTGAAATTTGACTAAAAATTTTAATGTAAAAAAATAAAAAATAAAAAAACAATATTGGAAGAAAATAATTATCAATCTCAAAATCTCTTAAAATGTCTTAATAATTGTCAAACAAGTCTAAATAACTTGTTTTTTTAAAAGAAGTAAGCTAAAATTGTTATCGAATTTGTGTACTGTATCTTTTAAAATATCTTAACAACCATACTATTTATGGAAAAATGATTGGTCCTTAAATTAAAACATACGAAACCTCAATAGTCAAAAAGAAAAGAAAAAGTAGGTTTGGTTGAATATGTCATTTAAAACAATTATCTTTAAATTTAACACCTTATATAAAATATTTTTCTTTTTGAAATACAATACTTCGATTCACTTTTATACTTTAAGATAAGAACAAAAAAAGAAAAAGAAAAAGTCATTGACACGTTTTCTCTTTAAATTATCTTTTTAGCTGTTATTATCTTAGATAAATAATCAAACCTTAGCCCAAATATAGTAGCCAACAAATTCAACATTTTTTAAAGGAAAAAAAAAACTGATTTGAAATTAAACTCAAACTATAAATAAAGTAGATGATTTAAGGCATGTTTGGTATGAAATTCGGAAATAGAAATTTGAAAACAAAGTTGTGTTTCATGTATTTTAGATGTGTTTGAAAGTAAGTTCATAAATTGGATTTTAATTTAAACAATTGTTTTAAATGTGCCTGATACTATGTTTATAAATTATAAAATTAGTTGGAGCTACTCACTAAATATTATGTTGACGGTAAACTATTATTAATTAATTTATGAATATGTTTTATATCAATTTTTTTTTGTTTAATTATTATTTCGTAATATTATATAAATTATAATTACATTATAAATATTTTAATTTTTAAAAAATGAATTGAGTTTATAATAAAGAATACGATATTTCTAATGGTTTTTATCTTTAATTAATATAATTTTGCATTTTAAAATTTAAAATTCAAAATTTAGATATACTAAAAATATGAAAATGTTATTTTCAAGATTTGCACGAATTGGATCACAAAATTCGAAAAAATGTTTTAGAAAGAGAATCTAAATTGTCTGCTAAATACATAGTATGTGCTTAACTTAAAATTTGAAACCATAAAATAGAATATGTATTCCCAACCATTTAGGACCTTAACTATATATATATATCCCATCAATCTAACACATCTATATATTCCTTTGGTAATAGTAAAAAGAAATGAAAAAAAAAAAAGGTAAAAATTTACTTTTAAATTTGTCAAACTACTACCAATTTTTACAGTAACATTTCAATTTCATCAAATTTCATTAATTAAGTTTAAATAAATGTTACAATCTTAACTATAAACTTTAAAAATTTCGACAATTTTAACTAAGCACTTTTTTTACTACAACAATATTGTGGAGCATGAGGATTTGAACTTCAACCTCAAGAAAAATAGAATATGTCTATTAACATTGAGTCTTGTTCCTTTTGGCCAATTTTACCTTATGTTATTTAGAGTGCATGTTATTCTAAGTTTAGCGGTACGTAATTGACATGCACTCCCTCCCTTGAGGTTGAAGGTTAGGGATGGAAATGGAGCGAAGCGGGGCTGGGAATGCACTCCACATCTCTATCTCCGCTCCATTCCCCATTTTGGGGAGTTAGGATTAGGGTCAGGAAGTCCTTTGTTCGAGGATCGAGTCGTAAAAATCTCCGTACTTTTAGTTATATTTTTTATTAGTTTTATTTAAAATAAACTAAAATTTAGTATTTATATTGAAATTGTAAATATTTTATGTAACAAGTTAGTATTATTGTTGTTTTATTTATTTAAATGAATAATAAATAAATACTTTAGCATTTTATTGTAAATTTGATACAAAAGTTAAAGTTATTGTATTATGAATTTAAATTAAAAAAAAAAAGTGTGCATGTTATTGTAAATTTAACACAAAAATTAAAGTTCTTATATTATGAATTTAAATTAAAAATAAATAAAGTGTATGAGGATATGTGTGCGCGTGTCGGGGATTCCTCGCCCCGAATGGTCAGGGAACCGTTTTGATTTCTCTTCCTCCTTGATTTCTCTGTAATACTAGTCTAAATGTGTGAGTGAGTAATCTTGTTTTCTTTTGACAAGTTTGCCTCTCTCCATACGTGTGATTCCTTCAAACGATTATTTATTACAGATCGTACTCACTACATTGAAATCAATACAAATTAAAAGTTTATTTGAATAAACTAAATTTATTCGAAAATTTCGTTCAAACAGATGGAACATTTTAACCATATATGTCAATGTATAACGACTAAACTTAGGACTCACTAATTTATACGTCATTAATTTATATCCAAAATCATGTTTTTCCAACTTCTTTGTGATTAAACTATACTCTAAATTATGTCAAAATAAGCATATCTCAAGATTAGTGCTTCCAAAAACTACACCCAAAATGAGATTGTTTTGATAATATTGATTTTTTTTAAAATTTATTATAATTATAATATAGATTTCAAACTTATTAGAGAAATCTATGTTAGTTTTGCACGGGATGCTTTAGAAGAATTATATATATATATATATATATCATACTTCATTACATTTTCAAAATGACAGGATTTCTAATAAGTTTCAACAATATTTTCCTAATAAAATTTCAAACCTATTATATAATTTGTTGATGGAAAAATCTAAACAAGGAAACTTACCTGACCTTCACGTGTCTTCTATAGTGAATTTGTTGATTTTGGGGAAGGAAGATGACTTGCAAAATAAAAAGAGAAAACACCGACAAAATAAAAAGAGAAAACACCAATGTGGTGCTTGCCCCAGAAACTCCGATGTTTAAGTCAATATTTAACAAAGGGTCAGAGTGATAAGCACTTGAAAAGTGCTTTCTATTCTCTCAAATTAAGGGAGTTTATATTAGATCTCACTTGTTTGTTAGTGGTTTTCGGGTTAAAATGAGAAAAATCAGAAGAAAAGACCAAAAGATCAGCAAAAAAGAGATGAAAAACTTAATATTGCAAAAATTGGGGCAGCACCGCAGCGCTAAATCCCGAGAGCAGATATGCGCATCACAGTCGCAGTGCCGTAGCGCTCTCTTTCCATAATTGGCAGCACCACGGCGCAAGTTTCCTTTTTTTTGAAAAAAATGTATTTTTGGAAAGTTTTCTTGGGCGGAATACTCTATAAATTTGGGGGTTTCCAGCAGCCCTAATAACCAACAAATTAAAAGTACGAAATTACAGACCAAAAGAGTCATAAGAAGGAGAGAATTGAGTGAGAGTTCAAAGAGTGAGTTAGTTGCAAGGAAGAGGAAAAGAGTTCGAGAGAGTCGTCGTGCTGTTCGAGTTCCAACGTGAGAGCCAAGGAGATTGTGACGGTGCTACCACAATCAAGAGCCTCTTTTCAGTAGAGTTTCCCTTTTTTTACACTCTTTCTTTGTTTATATTGTTTGAACATGTTGCTTCAAGCTATGAGTGGCTAAACTCTTTAGTTTTAGGGTTTTGATGAATTGTTTATGAATTCATGTTGATATTGTAGACTTTCATGGTTTTGTTGGAATGATTATGCTTTTCATTGTTATTGTGTTTAATTCTTGTCGATTGACTATCTTCACATGTTAGGTTAGACGTATGATTGAGAGATTGTATGTTTAACTTGATCTATAACAATGAATTGATGTTAATCTATCACGAGAGTAGTTAGGTTACAATAAAAGTTGCCAAAGACTATTATTAATGCCATGTAATTTGTATTGGTTTCAAGAGATTAGTAATCAATCGAGTTGCATGAGAAAGGGTTATTTTTTAGAGAAAATAATTGGAATTAAGTTTCTAGACATAGGCATATGAATTACAATAAAATCCATGAAATCTATAATATTGCATGATGAAATAAACAAGGATTCATTACCCTAGAACTCTCTTTGACTCTTGTGTTTCTCACTTTATTACTTTCCTTATTTAGTTTGTATTTTCCATAATTCACAAATTAAATTCCTATCCTCAAATAAAATCGATTTGATTCTATAATAGCTAAGTAACATAAACTTTCACAATTGGATACTCAGTGGAACGATATTCGGACTTTACCGTCTTATATTATAACTTGACCCGTACACTTGCTGTTAACACTCAAAGTGGCACAATCAAGTTTTGGACGCCATTGTCGGGGATCTAAAGAACGGTTTTTGTTATTTAATATTCATTAGAATTGATAGATTTTAATTTGAGGTGTATACTATTTGGTTGATTATTTATTTATTTTTATTCTATTTTATATTTTTTCTTTTTTATTTTATTTTATTTTATTTTATATATTTCTTTTTGTCGGTTTATGCCTTGAGACAATACTAATATTCTCCCTCTTTGATCTCGAGATTGAAAGGACGTGTAGAAGGAATCTCAAGGTTCAACACAATCACATCGAGGAGATGGTGGAGAAACCAAAGGAAATTCGGGACTACTTCCAACCCACATTACCGGCAAATTAACCCAGAATAATGAATGTACCCATCAATGTCAACAACTTTGAATTAAAACCAGGGTTGATCTAAATGGCTAGAGAGCTAGACTTTAGAGGAAGAACTAATAAAGAACTAATAATATGCGAAACGGTAAAGATGAATGGTGTTTCTAATGATGCAATTAAACTAAGAATTTTTCCTTTCTCTTTACCAGACCGTGCAAAGGATTGGTTAGAAACCATACCTCTAGATAGCATCACCACGTGGGAGATCTTAGCTTAAGCTTTCTTGAACAAATATTTTCCACCGGCTAAATCTCAAAGACTAAGGACGGAGATTGAAACATTCCGCCAACTTGAGGATGAACAACTATATGAGGCTTGGGAGAGGTATAAGAATCTCTTGAGAAGATGCCCTCAACATGGTTACCCAGATTGGTTGCAAATTCAACTCTTCTACAATGGATTGTCAAGCTCAACCAAATTCATTCTAGATGCAACCGCCGGAGGCTCAATGTTTTCAAAGAATGCTCAATAGGCATATACCATACTAGAAGATTTGGCCACTACATCTTACAATTGGCCATGTGAACGGTCTTCTCCAATCATCCCAAAAGCCACCGGACGATATGAGATGGACAAGGTAAGTTCTCTAAAAGCTCAATTGGCTTCTCTCACTAATGCTTTGTCTAAATTGTCTCAAGGAAGCCAAGCTCAAGCAAGTCCACCATCAATAGATTCCCTTGCGGCCATGGCAAATCAACAAGAGTCAAGTGAGTTAGAAATGGCCAATTATGTGGATAGAGGACAATACCGAGGTCAACAACAACTCCCGACTCACTATCATCCCAACTTGAGGAGTCATGAGAATTTCTCATATGTTAACAACAAGAATGTGTTGCAAGCACCTCTAGGATTCAGTGGAGCGGGGAATGCAAAGACATCATCACTAGAGGACATAATGCTTGATTTTGTCAAAGAGTCAAGATAAAGAAAAACCACATTGAAAAATTCGGTCCAAGTTATATCAAGCACCGTTCAAAGCCAAGGTAAGGCACTTCAAAACGTGAAGGTTCAACTTAGTCAAATGGCTACTTCTCTCCAAACAATGCAAAAGGGTAAGTTCCCTAGTTGCCCCGAGAGAAACCCAAAGGAGGAACGCAAGGTCGTGACTTTGAGGAGTGGGAAAAAGTTGTCCACTCCCTTGATCAATGATGAAGATGATGAGCTTCCACAAGAAGAGGATGAAGCCATCATAGAGGATGTTCCACTAAAAGACAGTGCATCTAAGGAAAAAGAGAAATAAAAGTCAAACATATGGAGTACTTCTAGCTCTACTTCTTTTATCCCTAATACTTTACATTTTCCTCAAAGATTTCAAAAGAAAAAGATTGATGCTCAACTTTCTAAGTTCTTAGACATATTCAAAAAGTTGGAAATTAACCTTCTTTTTGCAGAGGCATTAGAACAAATGCCTAAGTATGCCAAGTTCATGAAGGATGTGTTGTCTAAGAAGAAAAGGTATGGAGACTATGAAATGGTTGCACTAACCAAAGAATGCAGAGCGACACTACAAAGGAAATTGCTTCCAAAACTAAAGGATCCAGGGAGTTTCTCTATCCCTTGTCATCTAGGCAATAATTTGGTTACTAAAGCACTTTGTGATCTTGGAGCTTCAATTAACTTAATGCCTTTATCTATGTTTAGGAAGCTCAACGGTGGAGGGGTGCAACAAACTACCATATCCTTGCTTTTGGTCGATCGATCATTTGTTCATCCCTACGGCATTGTGGAGGACATCTTGGTCAAGGTAGACAAGTTTATCTTCCCGGCGAACTTTGTCATATTAGACATGGAGGAAGATGCAGAAGTCCCCATAATCCTTGGGAGGGCATTCTTGACCACTGGAAGGGCCCTCATCGATGTGCAAGATGGAAAGCTCACATTCCACCTTAATGATGAGGAGGTAACATTCAACATTTATAAAACCCTTAAGCATCCAGATGTAGAAAGGTATGAGCATCATGAGTCAAGCACAAAGGTAACATCGCCTCTCTCTTCTAATAAGAACTCTATGCATGATGAGCCTCTTTTGAATGGTAAGACTAATGGCATGCTTAATGTTAAATTAGAAAATTCTATGAAGCATGTTTCTAGTTGTGATAATGTTCCTAGTTCTTCTTGCATGCTTCCAAAACCTAAAATGAATTATGAACAAATCATGGAAAAGCATGTTAAAAAAGAAGTGGTGAGTCCGGGAGAATTCCATAATGATAAATCCTTAATGCTACTTGACTACATTATAAAAGATGATGTCCAAGTTGATAATGATTTGTTGACTAACTCACTAAATGCTAATGAATATGTTTGTGAGTGTCAATGTGGGCGAACACTAAAAGTTGTAGGTGATCCAAAGCATGAAAGGAAGAAACCACCTTGGGATCCACAGTGACTTGTGAGCTCTGTCTAGCTAGAAGACATTAAACCAAGCGCTTGTTGGGAGGCAACCCAATTTTATTGCTTTATTTAGTTTGCTTTTTTTCTTTTTATTTTCTTTTCAATAAATCTTTGAGTCACTCATATGCTTTCTCTCTCAAGATCTTGGTTTATCACACAAAGTACTCCTTACACCAAGCCTGTTTGGTGGCTTCCTGCTTGCTCCCAGGCTTGTTCTTTCTTTGTTAGATGCTCTTATGCATTGGGGACAATGCATGATTCTAAGTTTGGGGTGGGAGGTGTCACTCATACTTTTGTGTGTTTTCTTATCCTGCTATGCATGTTTGTGGAGTTTTAATGATCATATGCATGTTAATTTTGAAAAATTTTGAAAATTTTGGAGCTTTCAAAGTTAATGGGAATGTTGTTTATGGTTGTGTGCCTTGATGTTGATTGCCCATGATGAGATTCGAATTTGCATGATAGATGACTTCTTGTGGAAATAGAATAGCATTATCTTGAGTTAAATTCATTTAAGTCCCTCTTAAAATCTCCCATATTCTTGATCACATAGCCACTTTAATTTAGAATTTCTAACTGTAAAAATGATTAAGTTGGGTGTATTTGGTTGTCACTCCAAAAGGCCCCACTGGTTAGAGAGTGGAAATGCATGATAGTTTGTAATCTTAAACTAAGGAAAAAGAAAAGAGTATACATGCCTTTGAAAAAAGAAAAAGAAGTGTACACGAAAATGTTTGAGCTTTATTTGCCTATCTTTTTAAATGTTAAACTTGTAATGTGTATGCATGGATGGGGGTAAAAAGAGCTAACTTTGCTGTGATTAGTAAGGACGAGTGGGAATTGACTAGGTACGAGTCCCTACAGTGAATGTGCGAAAGCTAGTGCCTCTAGGTAAAAGAATGCAAGTTTAGGGCCCATGAAAAATATATATGTGATTGAAGGCATCTAAGTGGACATATTACTCACTTGAAATGTATGAATGCTTGAAGATTGGTGCATGAGCTAAAGAAGCTCTCTTAAGTCCTAATTTGAGTTCTAGCATTTTAAATTGAAGGAGCCTTGCACAAACACATGGGAGATAGTAAGATTTGGCCTTGAATGATTATAACAATATAGATATACTTGCATGTTTCTACTTAAGCTCTAAAGTCTATTCTCTGAGACATGAGTCAATTGCACACTCCTTCGTCTAAACTCCCTATTATTTGATTCTATTCTTTGCTCGGGACTAGCAAATCTTTAAGTTTGAGGTGGTAATAAGCACTTGAAAAGTGCTTTCTATTCTCTCAAATTAAGGGAGTTTATAATAGATTTAACTTGTTTGCTAGTGGTTTTCAGGTTAAAATGAGGAAAATTAGAAGAAAATACCAAAAGATCAAAACCGAGCAAGAATACGGTGAAAAGAGAAGAAAATAACAAAGTTGCCAAAATTGGGGCAGCTCCGCGGCGCTAAAGCCCGAGAGCAGGTCTGGGCATCACAGCCGCAGCGCCGCGGCGCCAGTTTCCTTTTTTATGAAAATTGTAATTTTGGAAAGTTTTCTTAGGCGACCAACTCTATAAATTTGGGGGTTTTCAGCAGCCCTAATCATAAATCAAAGCACAAAATTATAGACCAAAAGAGTCACAAGAAGGAGAGAATTAAGTGAGAGTTCATAAAAGAGTTCAAAGAGTGAGTTAGTTGTAAGGAAGAGAAAAAGAGTTTAAGAGAGTCGTGGTGTTGTTCGAGTTCCGACGTGAGAGCCAAGGAGATTGTGACAGTGCTACCTCAATCAAGAGCCCCTTTTCAGTAAAGTTTCCTTTCTTTACACTCTTCCTTTGTTTATATTCTTTGAACATGTGCTTCAAGCTATGAGTGGTTAAACTTTTTAGTTTTAGGGGTTTTGATGAATTGTTTATGAATTCATGTTGATATTGTAGACTTGCATGGTTTTGTTGCTAATTAATTTCTTAAATTAATTAGTTATTTTATATATAATTATTTATTTATTTTATTAGTTAAGTTATTTATTATATAAATTAATAATTAGAAAGTTATTTAAGTGGATTTTCCCCTTTTTTTCTATTTAGAAAGTAGGATAAGTTTATCCAACATTTGGTGTCATTCCTACAAGAAGCCACAAATCCCACTTAAAACACTTCAAATTAAGTGTCAATTGTTGGTTAATTTGAGTTTGCATGGATTTGGTTATAAATAGAAGATGTTTAATAAAGATTGAACTTCTTGGTTGCTTGATGAATTGTTGAACATTGCAATTTATTCAAGTTTACTCCAATATCTCAAAAATACATAAATTTTCTTCAAATTTCTCACACAAATTGATCCCACAATCAAGTTTTAAGGTCTGAGGATAGCAAGGAAGTCGCTTGTGGTGGTCTACATTTTGTACGTGGTCAGATTGAAGGAGAAATTGTGATAGATTTGAGCTACAAAGGTAATATCTCTTAGCTCTCTGTTTTTTCTTTTGAAAATTAGCATGTTTATATTACAAATTAAAGGAATTTAGAGTGTTTTAGTTTCTTTTGCTTCTTCTAGCATATTCTAAATTCTATCATAACTATATTTAGCAAAATATGGAGACTGATCCATAGGGTCGATCATCAAACTATAAGTTTATTTGGCTAAGTATAGAGACCAATCCATAGGGTCAGACATCAAGCCATAACTTTATTTAGCTAAGTATTAAGATCGACTCATAGGGTTACCCATCAAGCCATGATGCCTAACTATGCAAGCTGCACCATAGGGACGATCATAGAGCTTGAGGAGGCTAACCCTATGAAGGTCAGGGTTGTGCCTAAGTGTTTTACCTTGGCACATGCTTTGGTCATTAGTGAAATAAACTCTTGATTCGTAACGATTTAATTAATGGTTCAATAAGTTAATAAGCAAGTGTCCATTACAAAACCTATTTCTATGTAATCGATAGGGCTTGTGACATTTGAGGTACGCAGAAATATATCCTGAACATTTATACTTTCTACTCTCTAAACGAATACGGACTTGATCATCGAAGTGTTGGTGGCTAAGCACCACATTGGTACGAGTTTCTCTATTTTTTCGAGCGTTTATTTGATTCTCCCCTGAAAGTTACAGATTAACTGTTGGTACCAAATTTTAATATCAATAGTTGGCATCGTCTATGGGGGAGAAGTTCAAAACACTCGCTCGAGATTGATATTAATAAATATTTAAATATAATTTAAATATTTTTAACCATTTAATATGAGATATTATTTGGGTAAATATTTATTAATATTTAATGTTATTCAATATTTAATTTAAGATCTCTGCAGAGGGGTTATTCCAATAGGATTAGGAGTAATCCATAGAGTTTTATAAATAGGGCCCATAGGAGCCTTTATAGAACACAGACTCTACAACACAATCTCTGTAGTCATTCTGCAAAGAATTCTCTTCCACAAAAATTCTCACAATTTTTAGATAAGGGTTCTCTAAAAATTCTTCTTCCTCATTCTCCCCCATCTTTCAAGAGCGGTTCACACAAATCGGATCACTGCCAGAGTTATAGCAAGGAAGATTGATCTCGTGGAAAAATGAAGATTTCAAGGAGAAGACTACCGATCGAGGAGAAGATTTTGCTACAATTATGGATCGGCAAAGATATGATGCTTAACCTTTTCTTCTAGTTTTTGTATTTTTAATTCTTTCAAGAAACCAAAGAACGTGATTACACGCTTCCGCCGATATTCAATTCCCTTCCCATGGGTCAACCTGGAAAGAAACATTGGCAAGCTATTAAAAGGATTATTCATTACCTTAGAGGTACATTTGATGTTGGTCTCGTTTATGGGAATAATAGAAAGTGGTTCGTGAATATTTATTCGGATTCTGGCTATGTTGGAGATATTGATAGTAGATGGTCCATGACTAGTTATGTGTTCACTTTGAGTGGTTCTGTTGTTAGTTGGAAGGCAACCTTACAACCTATATTTACTTTGTCTACTATTGAAGTAGAATACATATCCTTGACAAAAGCTGCTAAAGAGGGAATCTAGTTGAGAGCGCTAGTTAGTGATCTTGGCTTACATCATGATCAGGCTATTGTGTATTGTGATAGCTTCAGTGCAATATGTCTAACCAAGGATCAAGTTCATCACTAGAGAACTAAGCACATAGATGTAAGATATCACTTCCTAAGAAGTGAGCAGAGAGTTAAGGTGATAAAAATTGGTATTTCTGATAATCCTACTGATATGTTCACCAAGCTAGTTCCACATGGCAAGTTTCTACATTGTTTGGACTTGTTGGATGTTCTGTATTACTATTGGTCCCTTTTGGGACACTCTGAGGCATCAGAGAAAAGTCTAAGCATGTCCGACATTGTTTCGTGTTGCATCACGTGCATCTATTAT
Organism: Citrullus mucosospermus; assembly: GCA_030954485.1. NCBI lineage: Eukaryota > Viridiplantae > Streptophyta > Magnoliopsida > Cucurbitales > Cucurbitaceae > Citrullus > Citrullus mucosospermus. The sequence goes on from CM062060.1 coordinate 10,566,857, forward strand.
CTATATGAGAATTCAAGTCAAAGGGGAGATTTGTTGAAATGTCTTGAATTTGGTATTTCTTGAAGAGGTACAAATAACTTTTCTATACAAAGATCAACCTACTAGTGTATTTAATTAAGGGCCTACTTGGATTGACTAAAAAATATATATATGTTTTTTTAAAAAGTCATTCTTATTTAAACTCTTTTGATAAAAATTGTTTAAAATAAACTTTGAAAGTGTTTTAAAATCTATTTTTAGTGATTGCCAAACACTTCAATCTTTTTTTCAAAATGACTTATTTTCAAAATTAAACTCTTAAAAAATTAAATGAAACACCCTCTAAATAAATGAAATAATTAAATAGGGATTCATCCAACAAATATTTAAATATTAATAGGTGGAGGAAACCTATTAGAGACTTCTCAACCAACAGAATTAATTGGTTACAATTTGATTACGACTTGATGCTATAACGTTGCTTGTGTTGAGAATTTGAAATTCTCCTCTTCTTCTACTAAACACTGTGGTTTGGCTTTTCCCTTAATGCCCATGCATGATAGAAATTAGAGATATATAAATTTATAAATAATAACAGGAAAAAAAAAAAAAAAAAAAAAAAAAAAAAAAAAAACACTTACGTGAAATCACATTATTCAAAATTGTTGTTGTAGATATTATAAATATACTATTTAGTATATCCATAACCTATATAGACTACTAAATATCATAAACCTTCCATGGAATTTTATGTTGTAATATATACCCCATTGAATTATATATTGTAATACACACCATTTCATGTCCTATAAATAATGGTATATGGTGTCTTTGTAATAGACATCAACAATTGAATTCAATTGTTCTCTATACTTTCTAATTCTCTCTACTTTGCTTCTTTTGTTCTTCCTTTAATTTGCTCTTTCTTTGTTTTTTCATTGTCCTTATTTTATAATACGTTATCAGCATGAGTCTCTACCACTAAAATGTTTGTAGAGGTTGGAGTCGGTTCACTGGAACACCCAGAAGGTTAAAGACCCATTAGAATTATCTATATCTTTTCAATGTATTTAAAATTTGAAGTTCATAGATAGTGGATATTTTAATTTAGCCATATATGTGATTTATGTATTTGCAAATTGATGGTTAAGGTATATTTGATATTAGCTAATTATTTTAACTTTTGATTAGATCAATAGTAAAAGTCAATCTAGTTTGCATGGTAATTTTAGATTCCAAAATTTTATTTATACTTTGAATTGATTGGAGCTTGGTGATGAGATTTTTCAATTGTTTGAAGCAAGTATAAGGTGGGGGAAATTTTTAATATCTCCTCTGTGTCGGCATTTGTGCCCTGAATTTTATTTGAGGCATATAATATCGGTGTTTAAATATCGGAAAGAGTATTAGTCGATGACATTAGTTATGGTATTTTAGTGTTGTCGGCTATAAACAATTTTGAATTTGTGATAACTTCTTCAAGGCCACTGTGTAAGTTGAAAAAAAAAAATCAAATAAGTGTATTTTAAATTGTCTTCAATTTCTTAAGACTACCAAGTATATATATGCTAGGCAATTTTTGCTACTTAATTTTAATTATGAATGTGATTATATTTTAAATGGTTGTTAAATCCCTCATTGCTAAAGTATGTTCCTCCAAATTGTTTCAATGGTTAATTGTTATGTTTAGAATAATGTATATTTTATCTATTAAGATTATCTCTCAATATAATATTATCTTTTATCTTTCAAATATGGAAATAAGTATCCAAGATTATCATTAATTTTATTTTCAAAGGTTTAAGATGTTAGATATTAAAGATTATTTTTTAAGTGAATTAGTTTTTAATAATATTAAAAATAAAGCTTAATAATTCACTTGGGTCATTAATCTATTAATTAGCTACTAATTAAAAAGATTAATGAATTAGAAATTAAAAAAAAAAATTGACTATAAGGAAACTCTACATTGTTCTGGCTAGGCTGAGGTATTTAAGCTGACTGTAAGAGAACATCTCTACTTGAGAACATATCATTTTTGCCATGATGATTTGAAATTTCTTTTATTGTTGAATATTTAAATTATTCTCATATGAATAAATTTGTGAACTTTTGAAATTTATAGTGATGATATGTATTCGATTAAATTCTCTCATGGCAAAGTTTATAAAAGTTATATATAATAGTTAATTACTTTCTTAAAGTTGATTATGATTTAATGCACCTGAAGTTGCATAAATCAACTAGTGTTCATTATTGTTTTTGTCTTGCACATATAGGACACTCGAACGATACCACTACTTTCTCTCGAACGCTTTTCCTCTTCATTGCAGCTAACTCACTCTTTGAACTCTCTAACAAACTTTCACTCAATTCTCTCCTTCGTGTGTCTCTTTTCGTCTGTAGATTGGTGATTAGGGTTGTTGGAAACCCTCCAATTTATAGAGTTGGCTACCCAAAATTATTTCCAAAAATACAAAATCTTCATTTATGGAAAGCTGGCGTCGTGTCGTTGCCTAATATGGAAAGTTAGCGCTGCCTTTTTTTTTGGCAAATGTGTATTTTTCTTCTCTTTTTCACTGGATTCTAGCTCGGTTTTGATCTTTTGGTCTTCACTTTTGATTTTCTTTATTTTGACCTGAAAACCACTAGCAAACTGAAATCTAATGTAAACTCCCTTAATTTGAGAGAATAGAAAGCAATTTTCAAGCTTTTTTCAAAAGCATAGTAGGAACTGTAAGTCTCCGATAACATAGGAGGAAACTCGTCGGCTTTCGGAATCATAGTAGGAAACTCGTCGGCTTCCAGTATCATAGTAGCATTAAGAGGGTAAATCGTCAATTTTATCTAAAGATCCTTATATTAAATTCACATCATAAATCATATCAAACATGTGCTAATATCATCAGCTAACCAAGGAGTCAATTCTCATGGAATCCTTGAATTAAAACCCTAGAACATAAATTCAAATTTAAATTAAGTTTTTAGCCCTGATTCCAAATACAATTTACTCAACAATTAAACCAAATAATCTTAACCAAAATGCAACTAAGTCATAATCTTCTTCCATACTTTCTAACCAAAATGGACCATTTAACCTGCTTGGACAGCTTTCTTCCGATTTCAAAATCTTCGAAACTTGAATCTAAAACCCAAACCCAATGGGTAACAACCATTAAAACCAACACCAATGGATAATTACGAAATTACAAGATTACGAAATTACAAGAAAACCAACAGTACTTACCAAAATAGTCCCGGTCTAACCAAATCTTGAAATCCCTACGTAATCCACCAAATCTTGAAATCCCTACGTAATCCACCAAATCTTGAAATCTCTACGTAATCCACGAAAAACGGATGATGTCGGTGAAGTTGAACAGAGTGAACGGCTGGGCGGTGACTTGCAAATGGTGGACGAAAATCCCTTGAAATCCAAGATTGGCTTAAATATATATATACTTCTTTAAATTCTCCTTCCCTTTTCTTTTCCAAAACCCTATATATATATATATATATTTAAATTTCTCTTTTCTTTTTTATTTTCCTTTTCCCAAAACAAAGCACAACTTATTTAATATAATTTTCCTCAACTAATCCAATCAGATTTTTTCCAACCATCACTTAATAATTTATTTAACCAAAATATCTCCTAACAAATCAATTCTCCAACTTGAATTTAATTCCAACTTATACTCATTTTTTTTTTCAAATTAACCAAGCTCTTAAATCTCACCAAATTCCAAATCTTCAAGTTAAATTCAACTTTGAAATCTCCCACAAATAAATTCAATTTTTCACTAATTGAATTAAATCCAAATCTTTTATCGCGATTACTTTAAATTGGATTATTTTTTCAACATAATCCAATTAAACCCCAAAATTCAAAAAATTAACCAAATAATTCAAGATAATTAATTTTAAAAAAAAAATAATTACTTGAAAATTTTGGATGTCACACATGGTTTTTGAAAAATAGGTGCATTTATATATTTTCTAGTCATACACTACCTATTGTAGTATTTTTAGTAATTTTGCCACATATGTATAATATTCCTCAAAAAAAAAAAAGATATTGGATTAAAGTTGAACATATATTATGTTTTATTTAAGAATTAGTTTACATTGATTTATTTTCTTTTCAATAAATTAATTTTAATCTAGTTGGTTGTGAAGATGCAGGTTATTTATCTAACCCATAAAAGCAAGATAGATTACTTAGTTAGTACATGGAGAAGAATTTTTATAATCTGATAGTCTATGAAGCAAATACTAATAATTACTGAAATCCTGACAATTCATGAGGCTAACCAAGAATGTTATTATATGAAGATAACATCATAGATAAACTTCTATATTCATGACCTTGAAGTAAATGGTGGCATCATGATCTAACAAATTTCTTTAAATGACGACTTAGCAAACTTATTATAAAAATATTATCCACAACAACATTTGAAAAGTTAGTACACAACATTTGAATCTGACGACTATGAGATGTCAAGTGATGTTTCCATGAAGATGTCAAGTGATGTTTCCATGAAGGGGAGTAAACTTATTGCACTCTTTCTTTTTCCCTTGATAGTTTTTTCCACTATGTTTTTTTAGCAAGGTTTTTAATGAGGCAGTCACTAAAGTATATAAAATAATGTACTCTTTTCCTTCACTAGAATTTTTTTCCCATTGGTTTTTTTCCTAATTAGTTTTAACAAGACATTTATTTTATATAATATGAATATCTAAGGGGAGTTTTATAAATATAATAGATATTATAAATATACTATTTAGTGTGGATATCCATAACCTACATAAGTTACCAAAAATCATAAACCTCCCATAGAATTTCATGTTGTAACATACACCATTTCATGTCCTATATATAAATAGTGGTATATGGTGCCTTTGTAATCCACACCAACAATTGAATTCAATTGTTCCCTCTACCTTCTAATTCTCTCTATTTCGCTTCTTTTGTTCTTTCTTTGTTTTTCTTTTGTTCTTCCGTTACCATACTTTACAACTTTATCTGATCTTAGTTGTTGTACTTAATTTTCAATTTTTTTTATTTTATTCACTTCTTATAATTTATAACAAGGTTTTAATTCTTTTTAATGAATGGTTTCATTTGTCAAGTCAATGTTGATATATCAAATGTAGCTCTATGTTGGTGAAAAAAAGTTAGGGCAAATATCAATTTATACCCTAAATTTTGGGGGTTGTACCAATTTAAACCCTAAACTTTTAATTATATCAATTTAAACCTAAACTTTCTTAAGTGTGTCAATTTAAATCCCAAACTAATAATTGTATCAATTAAAACCCTAAACTTTCACAAGTATATCAATTTAAACTCAGAACTTTCATAACTGTATCAATTTAAACCCTCCATAATATTTTATTTAGATATATTTATGAAAGTTTAAGGTTTAAATTGATATACTTGTGAAAATTGAAAGGTTTAATTGATACAATTATTTAGTTTGAGATTTAAATCGATACAACCTCAAAGTTCAGGGTTTAAATTGATACAATTATTAGTTTAGGGTTTAAATTGATACAACCTCCAAAGTTTAAGAATGTAAATTGATATTTGCCCAAAAAATTATACCATTACAATTCTATGTTATCAACTATTATAATAATCCACATAGATTCTTTTTTCTACAATTAATGTAGTAGGCTGTCAATTCGAACCCATGATTAAAATATTAATGTCGATATCGATTACATTTCAATTTTATGGATATATCAATAAATATTGATATTAACGGATATTTCTATAAATCACAAATTTTGTAAAATCCATTTAAATTAATAATTAAGTTTTTACTCCCAAACTAAATTATGGATATTATTATTAGTATTCCTATTCATATTTGACTAAATAGATGATATTTTTTATGTTTTACAAACATTAATAAAAAGATGATGGAGATATCCATAAATATCTAATATTGATATCAAACCCTTCAATTTGCGGATATATCAACATATCAATAGATACTATCATCCTTGATCCGAACATAATTTAGTTGATAAGATACTGATTATTATATCAAACCAATAATTCGATTATCCATTCCTACAATTTTTTTTTTCAGCAACTGCAAGGATGGAAATTCAAATCATATAACTTAGCTTGACAATTGAATTGATTCTTTATTCATTGAGTCGTTTTATAATTGGCAAGTCATAGAGATCTTAGTTCAACGGGCATAAGTGTATTCTATGGACACATAAATTTATGATCCAAATCCTTCACTCCACTATACTAAAAAAAAAACATGACCTATGTATATATTTCTTTTTCAAGTGATTTTAGTTTTCAAAACTTTAGTCGGATTTTAAAAGATTTTAAAAGGTAGATCACAAAAACTATATTTAATAGATTTAATTTTCAACAGTTAAAAAAAAAAAAAAAAGGTTAACTTTTAAAATAAAGTGATTTTTTTTATTTTTACAAGGTATTCGAATTATATATTTAATTCAATTAAGTTAAATATAGGGGTGTTTTCAAAAATAGAAAAATGGTTGAAAATAATTATAAATATAACTAAATTTTACTTTTTATTTGTGATAGATCATGATAGACCCAGATAGACATCTATCACTTTAACATATAGACACGGATAGACATCTATCACTAGACACGAATAGATATCTATCTGGGTCTATCTATTTGTAAATAGTTTAATATTTTTTCTATTTATAATAATTTTCCTTAAATCTAAACATACCACACTTTAAGGGCTAGCTTGTTTGAATTGACTCGAGAAAAAATCGCTTTTCAAAAAAACCATTTTTATTTAAATTCATTTGATAAAAAAGGTATAAAGTACTCTTTGCAATTATTTCAAAAGCTATTTTGAATGGTTGCTAAATATTTCAAACTTTTGCAAAATGACTTAGGGTGTGTTTGGATTGTCTATGAAAAACAATGTATTTCAAGAATACATTTTTTTAAATACTTTTTATAAAATGGGTTTAAAATTTGAACACTTGCATGTTTGGTTAGATCTTTTTATAAGTGTTTATATACATAACTTTGTTTAGTTTGTCCTATATCAAAATGTTTATACCTAAGTTAAATTACCATAAAAGACTATTAAACACTATGAACTAATTTCATAAGGAAACATATATATTTTGATTTTTTTAGAAAGAAATATATTTTAAAATTAATCGCACGTTATCTTGAAATTATTGAATTTTCTATTAGAAACTTGAAATTATTGAAGTTAAAACTAAACATAATTTCTTTTTCTTTTTTTTTATTAAATTTTTTTGGACAATTCAATTTTAGAAGCACAAATATCTTGAAATGTAAATATATAATCATGAAAAAATATATATAATTGATCTCCAGCAACAAATATAATATCAACTAAACATAAGAAGTTGTGCAATTCAATTACATTTTTCATTCATCTCCATTTCATGAACTGAACCTCCAAGTTCTTCATTGGTGTCCTCATGATTTCTTTCATCATTTGAAGGTAGTAACATCTCATCGTTGTCGTCATAAGGCTTGAACTCAAAATCTATTTTTGAATGACTCTTATAAAGTTATGGAGAGTCATTGAAGCAACAACAATTTTTACTTGTTTGTCAAATGAAAAATAACTATGTATTGGCCGAACAATTTTCTATCTATTCTTCCAAACACCAAATGTAATCTCAATTGGGCATCTTAATGAGGAGTGTTTATGATTAAATACTTCCTTCATGCCTCTTGGTTGGCTTTCACGTAGAAAATTAGCAAGATGGTATCGGCCACCTCTATAAAGACCAAAATATCCTTTCATTTGTGGATAACCATAATCTACAAGATAATAGTTTCCTAAAACAATCAAATAAACACTTATTAATAAAAATAAATAAAAACTTAGAAAATATAATAAACATTAATGTACTTATTCTTGTATACTAACCTTTAGGTGGATGTGGAAATCCTAAATGTTGTCTTCTTAATGGCCCCACAAAAATTCAAGCATCATGAGTTGCACCCTCCCATCCAGCCCAAACAAATGTAAAACACATGTTAAAATCATAAACTGTCATAATGTTTTGGGTGGTAATACTTTTTCGACCAATATACGATATATGTTTTGCTTTTGGTGCTACAACCTGTATATGAGTACCATCAATTGCCCCAATACAATCTTTGAAATGTGGCCAATATCAAGTGACCTTTTTAATTTTATCAGAAGTGGATTTGAATTTTGGATCTATTGGCCTAATTACATCTATAGTCATACGACAAATAACATCTAATGTTGTATTAAACCGATACAGTCTCACCTCAGTGCTGAAATCTCTCTTGAACCATTCTATTCGAGAAATCATGACACAATGTAATAAGGAACATTGCAAGAGCCTCCTCCAAAGGCATACATTTAGCTTTACTAAAGTTATATTGTTGTTCAAGTTTTACTAACAACTTTGGAAATATATGTTTTTCCATGCTAAATTGTTGGTGACATCAATCCTCATGACCATTCAATATCTCCATAACAAATTTATAACCCGTATGGAAAGATGTCTACAAAGCTCTTTACAAAGATGCACCCTTATTTTCAAAATTCTAACCCTTAAAAAATTAAATTAAATACACCCTAACTATATTAAAATTAGGTAAATAATTATACCAATGATCATAAATTCTTTTTTGTTTGAATAATATTCTTTACTTTATATGTTGTTCAACTAAGAAAGTTTGCTATAAATAAATAAATAAATAAATAATTGACATGTCGCATCAAATTCTCATTGATGACATTCAAATTTCTTGGCACAAGCCAAATCATAAAGTATTAGAAAAATTGATAAGATATTTTAAAACGTAATCATTAACTCAACTGTGTCATGGCAGGACCCGTGGGGACCATCCTTGTTTTTTAATTTTGTCAACTATATATATTAAATTTAACACTTTAGGGATGAAAATATTACAAAATCTACATTTTAATCTTAATTATTGATTTTTTTTAAAAAAAAAAAAAAAAAAAAAAAAACTTTGCTTGTAAATATCATTTCTACCATCTAGCAGTTTTTATGTTTTTTATTTATTTATTTATTTGAGTGCATGTTTTAAAATAATTTTAAAATTTTCAAAAATAAAAAACAAAAAACATACATTGGGTCACTTCATCGAAATCACTTTATTTATGTCCAAAATTACTCTAAATCACTCATTTAGTCTGGCGAAATCAATTTAATGAATTTTACACTTTCAAATGTAATTTTCATATCATCAAAATTGATCTTGGATATTAAAACATATTTTAAAGTCATTTAAAAAAGAACGAAATTGATTTTAACCATTTGAGAATCATTTCAAAACATGTTCTTAGGAGTGTTTTCGAATCAAACCCAAAATTCGGGAAAAAAAATAGTTTAAAATAAATAAATTTTGGAAATTGACTAAAACTCTAATGTTTACTTAGAAAATATAAAAGCTATGAGTAAAAAATGATGAGAAAAATAACTACAAATTTCAATGGATTGTTTTCAAATATAAGAAAATGAACTAGAATATTTATAAATATAGCAAAATTTCATGTGCTAATGATATTTTGCTAATATTTTTTTTTCTTTTACTATTTTTGGTAGCCTAACATAGTCTTCCTTCTCAAGTTAATATATTAACCTTTTCCTTTTCATCCTTTTTGAATTTTTTTTTTTTTCTTATACCTTGAATTGTAACTTGAAACTCATTCATTTTTTTAATATTTATCTTTTATAGATTCTTTTTCCCCAATTCTTTGACAGGATTCTCTCCTTTCATTTTTAAGTTTTACTTTTTCTTATTCCAATTTGCATGTATTCTTTCTGCTTTTCTATTTAAGTTTTATTTCTATTCTCAAACTTATTCCTTTTACATTTTATAAAAATAAAATAAAACCTTTAGCCTCCTTTTTTCCTTTAAAAAAAAAAAAAACAATAAATTTGACCATCTATTTTCTTAAAAGATTAATATAAATATTTCTAATTTTCCCTTCGGATCCCATGTTATTGAATAATTAAATTTATAAATATTAAGATTGATATAAAAGTTGAAGCAAGCAACAAAATAAATTATGAGTAAATATATTATTTAATCACAAATATATGTCTTTTTTTTTTTCTTCTCCTTCTTAGTTTCGTATTTCATCTTTTAAAAAAAAACTTTAATGTAATTCTAATAGTGAAACTTTGATTTCAATGTAAAAATGCTCAAAAGTTCATTGGTCATGTTGAGCATTTGCCGAAGTTATTCCTCTTCTAAATGATATAGAAAGGATGAATTTACCATTTTTGAACTGAAAATACTGATCCAAAGTGTAACTAATAAAATGAAATGAATAGTTTACATTTCTTCAAAACATTAGTATAGTTAGAAGTTAAGACATCTTTTACTTCCTTAAAAGATTGTGTTCAAGTCCTTTCCCTCCACATATGATATGTACTGTTTTTTTAACAATCTTGAAATTGAAAAAAAAAATATATATATATATATATTTGATATAAATGGGTTAGGTAAAGCTAAATTATAAATATTTAGGCTATAGTTGAATGTAAAACAAATTCAAAGGTATATTAATGTAATTTAATATAAAAATAGAAAGTTAATGAGGTATGTGATTCTTTTCAATTTATTATCTAAGAAGCAAAGACAGTGAGGTGGGGTTTAGTAAAGCTTACATAAAGTTTCTAAGTTCACATACCAACCAACTCAAAACCCCATTAACAGGATCCTTGTTTTTTTGCAACTAAAGTAAAGTGATCTACCAACTATTTGGAGTCATTATCTTCTTTTCAAGGCCCAAATTTGTAAATAACAAAACTTTTATTATTTATATTCTTAGACTCAAATTACATTTCTAGTATTTCCACTTTTAATCATTTGGATTCTTCTACTTTTTTTTGTAACATTACTATAAATATGGTCATTAATAATGGTAACTACCACTCATTAGTTTTTAATTTCTATTTAATGTTGCATTTGGTTTAAACTGTTGCTTGTACATGGGTAAAATAAACAATTAACCTTTTTTCTTTTTTTTTTAAGGCAAAATTGCAAAAAGTAGTTGTAATTACAATCTCAAACTTTTAATTATAGAAATTAAGCTCTCAAACTTCTACGAATGTTAAAATTGGATCCTCAAACTTATAATAGTTATAGAAATTAAACCACCAAAGATAAACATTGAACCCTCAAATTTATACCATTGTTACAATTGAGAATTATGTAAGTTTGACAGTCTAATTTTAATACTTCTATAAGTTTGAGGGTTAAGTTTTTACAATGAAAAGTCTGCGAGTATAATTGCAACTACGACCATACTAGGAGGTGATTTTTGCAATTTGCCTTTTTTTTTAGAAAAAATCAATTAATCTAATTGCTAGGACAAGATCCATTGATTTGATATTGTAGGGTAACTTCATGATTAAGCATAAAAGAGTTTAGTTAAGATTTTATTAGATAAACCATCTGACTTTTAATTTTTTATTTTTTATTTTTAAATTTAATCAATTTTCTTTTTAATATACAAGCATTGGAACTAACTTGAGGGAAAATTCTAGTACTCATGTCATAAATTTACCTTCATAAATATTTGTAGACCACATATTGATATTAATGAATCTCACTCTATTTATAAAAGCGCGTTGGCATATAAAAAAATAATAATAATAATAAAATCAGTATTGAAATTTTTGCATAGTAAAGGATATTTTCTAATAAAAATGGTCTTGTGCTCAACAATAATTACATATGAGCAGAAAATACTTATTAGCTTATCTAAAGTTGAAGTTGTTACAAGTAAACTATAAATAGTCAACCACTTTAACTATAAAACTCAAAACAAAATTGGTAAAACACCGATCCAATTGGTAGGATTGGAGAGAGCAAATTTCAATTCTATAGAATTAAAGGCCTTTAATTACAATAGCCCTTAACTTTAATACTCTATTATCATTAAGATTTAACTATAAGTTTCGAAAATTGCCAGATAGGCCAAATCAGAACCGTCCAAACCGACAATCTTGACTTTGGAAAAAAAAAAAAAAAAGAAAAAAAATGTTTCTTCGGAGATCTTAGCCAAATGATTTTTGATTTTTCGATTTTTCGATTTTTTGATTGTTTTTTTTGTTGGACGTCAAATTGGTGAATTCGAACTCTTCCCTTTTGCATACCTTGCGAAAGAAAAAATTCCAGATGAAATCGACATTCTCACGGCGGAATTCAAAATGCCGTTTCTGTTTCTGCATTTTTCCGTTTCTTTCCCGTCGCCGTTTGACGGGCCACCACCGGCCGCCGCCATTGCCGAATCCATAGCTTCAACCTCCTCGTCTTCTTCGTGGTTGATGCTCAATATATCTGCAACAGAGAGATGGCGGCTTGTATACGGATGATCCTCTGAAACTGATCTAATCGAACCCACGGATTCTTCTCCTCTTCTCTCTGTTCTTCCGTTTTCTTGATCGGAACTCGGCGGATGCGGATTTCTATTTGGACTTCCTTGATCTCGATTAGTCGAATCGGTTACAATTTCGACCACGACGGCCTCCTGGCTAACGTTTTCGGACAAATCTTGGACGACGACAACGGCGGCGTCGCTGCTATGGCGGTAACCTAGCGCCGTCACGGACGGTGGCGGAGAATTCGTCGACGTGATATTGCAGCGACAGAGAGGACAACTCGAACTAGATTTCAGCCAAGTATCAATACACGCGAGATGAAAAGCGTGACTACATTTAGGCAACAATCGCAAACTCTCGTTTTCTTGAAATTCACTCAAACAAACAGAGCAATCGCTTCCTTCGATCAATCCTTCGCCCTTCTTGAACTTGTAAATCGAGATTGATTTAATCAGTGCCTCATCCAATCCCGGTCCGGCACCGGACTGCCGCGAATCGTTAACCACTCGATCTGCCTCGAAGTTCTCTCCAGGTCCAGCTCCGCCGCTGTCGTCAACTCTCCGCCGGCAATATTTCGAGACGATCGCGTAGTAAGTGACCAGAACAAACGCGCTAGCTAAGATCCCGATCACTGCGACTATAAGAGGTGAGAAGAACGTACCGGAATCGTCGCTGTCGTCGAGGCCGAAGAAAGGCGGCGGTGGAGGGAACGTGAAGGCGCACCACTGCGGACAGAAAGCTGAGCAAATTTCTTGAGAACAGTCCTTGAAGTTGAAGGGATTGAACGGCGGAGAGGGATCGGGGATTCCGACGGAGTCCATGTGAAGCGGAACTTGAAGAGGAAGGAGATCTTTCAAAGTTTTGAGTCGCTGGAGAAGATGTTCGAGGTTTAGAGGGACGGCGACTGGCCGGAGAATTGGGCGGCAGTGGAGGAAAAAATTATGGAGAGGTTTATATTTCAGTGAGGAAAAAAAAAAAAGAAAAAGAAAAAAAAAAAAGCAGCGGCTGAGATTCGGGAACAAACAAGTCTCTTGCCTTATCTTCCAACTTTTTCTTTCTTTTTCTCCCCCGGTTCTTTTTTCTTTTTCTTTTTCTTTTTCTTTTTCTTTTTAACATTCTCTTTTTATAATTATACTTATAATTATATATATATATATATATATATATATGTATATATATAATATTTCATTTCTGGAAAATGTATAATGAAGTAACTAACCTGAGTCTACTTAAGCTCGAAATATAGATGTCGATAGAGATATCGAAGTCATGTTTTTATGAAAATATCGATATCGATGTAAATTTTGAAAAAATTTATGAAAATTATTATAATTAATTAATGAAACTTTAATTGATTGACCATTTTTTATCATCATCGTTATAAAATGAGATAACATTTATATATATGTCAATATCAATGCAAGAGTAAAAGTTTTAAAAAGAAATGAAAAATAATGATAAGATAAAATAATATCTAATATTGATAATTAATTGTAAAATTAAAGGAGATGAAATATTTGCATACAAATTTTAATGAAAAAGGTTGAATGAGGTTAAAAATAAATATATATGTTATTTTTTTCAATTTTAGTTTCTTTGGAAATAAAAGCTTTAGATGGTAAAAAAACAAAACTTACATTAATTCAATTTTGAGGTGAAATTATATATTGTAGTGTGAAACTATACCATTATTATAATAAAAAATAATCAAGATAGGAACATGAAATTGAAAAAATTTTCATTCATCTAAACCATAATGAATGGTAAATTTTATAAAAAAAAAAAAAAAATCAAAATTTTCATAAATTTCGAGAAATTGAAGAAAAATCGAAATTTGAAATTCTCCCATCGTCGAAATCTCGGATTTGGAGCAAAATTTTACACTATAGTTCTACTGGATTTTTTTTATTAGTAATGTTCTTTTAGATTTATTGTAATTATAATATATTTTTTGTATTTCAATAAACACTCTGATGTATTAGGTATATATTTTTTTAATATTTTATAAATCATCGTGTTTTTTTAATGTGAGGTTCTGTAAAAAAGGTTGAATTCTAGCTTTTTAAAAGCATGAGAATCGCAAAACAGCAATATTTGGCTAAAAATTTTAAATCTATAATATTATAATAAGGTTGGAAAAAAATATTAATAATAAAGAAGATCCATCGTGTACTTAAAAAACAATTCTACTTTAATTATTGAATTATTTTATATTGATTTTAGGTTTGAATTGATTTTGCTTCCTTTTATTCTACTATTATTCTATTTTGATGGTGGGGTCTTGTTTGCTCATTTGGGTTACTTTATTTATTTATTTATATATATATATATATATATTGAAAAATCAAGTCAGGTTTTAAAAATTAAAATGAAAATAAAAAAAACATGATAAAAAAAATTGTAAGAAAACAAAGATAATTTTTAAAAGGTAAGAACCAAAACTAGGGGGAATGAGTTAGCTCATTTCGTTTTGTTTATAATTCTATGTTCAAATTTATGCTTTTTTTTTTCTTTTCTTATCTTTCTTTTTAATTTTCTTACTATGATTTTAAGTTTTTCAAAAAAACAACATTTGAATTATTACTCAAAATTTTCAAAAAAAAAAATCAATTTTTTTTTTGAGTTTTCAAATTTGATTTAACTTTTTAAAATATTGGTAGAAAACGGATAACATAACATAGAAATTTAGGAGTGAAAATATAGCTCATAAGCTTGTTTTACAAGAATTGAAAATGAAAAACTAAATGGTTATCAAATGAAAAATTGTCCAAAATAGCCCTATGAGGTTTTTACTTTACAAAATTAGCACGGTTTTATAAAATTTTTGAATATTTGATGGCTATTTTGTAAAACCGTAATAATCGTGAAAAAACTATATTCAGGAAGTTCATAAAATTGTGTTAATTTTGAAAAGTGAAAACTTTCAAATGGTAATTTGGATAACTTTTCTATCAAACGATATGTTAGCTAGTGGCTTTTAATTTTTGAAAACTGTGTTTTGTTTACGGCCAATTTTGTTAAAATTATTTTCATATTTTCTATGAAAAATATATTTAAATCATAACCTTGAAGTTTGGATTTTAAAAACATATTTTAAAGTAGATAACAAAATAAATAAGTTTGAGTTAAAAAAAAAATTAAATGTTTATTAAATACATCCACAAATTTTAAATTTTTAAAAGGTTTACTTTAGTCATTAAATAAAAATATATATATCAGGTCAAAACTACATTTTTGGTTCAAAACTTACCATTTTAGTTCCGCACCAGTGGGACCTTGTTATATTTATTTACTTATTTATTTTACCTCTCAAAATAGACCATTTTTATATACTATTGCTTAGACTCGGTAAAATTTTATTTTTATATTTTAAATTCAATTAAAATTACATGTTTAAATTAAACAATGTCTCACTACATCTTACTCTAACTTTAAAACTATAGTAGAGTCACATTTTGTAAGCGAACAAAATTATATCATTTATTATCATATTAATGTTTGAAATCTCTAGTTAGAGAAAACATAGACCTAAAAAATTTGAGACATTTGACAATTTCAACTCTGTCATAAAATTAACACGATAATTAAATGAATATCTCATGTAGATCAACTATTATTCTAGAAGTAAAATATGAATCAACTTTTATGAGTGGTATAAACCATTCAAAAAAAATTAAAGTTCATTTTATAAATCAAGGTGAAAACCAAATTGAAATTTGAATCAGAAACATTCAAATTTGAATGAAATTTAAACTCAATTGAAAATTTTGAATTGAAACCAAGTTTAAAATCATCAATAAAAAATTTAAATTAGAGTTGAAATTGAAATATTTTGAGAAACTCAAAATTAGAATAATTCAAAATTCATTATTGATTTCTAGTTCTTCTTAGAACTCCCAAATTGAGACTAAAATGAAATTTGAACCAATTTATATTGAAGCTAAACCAAATTCGGATATTTTATTTTAATATGGTAGTTGGAGAAAAAAAAATAGGAAAATATAGTTGTTTGGAAAATATTTAGAAAAATATGGTAGTTTTTTAGGGGAGAAAAGGTCGAAATTTCAACCCTCGACCAAGGAAAAGTTGAAGTTTCAATACTCTGACCAAGTCGCTCGCCGCGTCCCGTCGCCAGCTACTACTTGCTGCTGCCGCTAATCGTCGACTTGTGCAGAGATTCGTTGCCACTCCGCTAGTCATCCACTGTCGTTGGGGAGACAGGTCCCCGCAGGAGCCCTATTCCTCATGAGTTGAGAGAGAGCGAGAGTGCGACACTGAGAGAGAGAGAGCAAGACTGAGAGCGAGTTTGAGAGAGATGGAGAGAGAGAGAGCGAGATTGAAGAAGAATTAGAAGAAGAAGACGAAGATGAAGACCAAAAAGAAGACAAAGACGAAGACGAAGACAGCAACAACGATGAAGAAGGTCGAGCATTATCTCACACTTTTCCATAAATCTCACACTTTTTCATAAAATCTACAATATTTTTCTAAATATTTTGCAAAACCACAGTACTATTATAATTTTTCGTTTGAAGATTGATTTAACAAAACCCACTTAAAGCTAATAAACTAATAAAAATTTTATAATACCCAATTGGATTTCAAAATAATGAAAAAGAAATTTAGAAGAATAAATAAATTGATAAAATGAATGAGTGTTGGTGGGACCCACCAACTTCCACTTTCCTCTTTCTCTTTCCTTTTTCCTCCCCCACGATTTTTCCTTCTTTTTCTTTTCTTCTTCTTCAACCTCTTCCTCCTCTTTCTTCTTATTTTTAATTCGCAATGTCACAGATTGAAGACTCGTCGGGCTACTCGTGTCGTTCGCCAAAAGCCGTTGATGGGCTGCATCAAATGTTTAGTTGCTTGGGCACTCGCTGTAGTCAAACTCCGTCTATTGAGTCACTGTTAGATTTTATGTCCTAAAACAAATTTGTGCTTTGTAAATAATAACATATTCTATTTTCAATAAAATTGATATTGAAATTTATTTAGTATAAATGTTATTTAATATATAAGTTACATATAAATCTAAATACAATAAACTAAGAACCTCTAACTATAGCTTGAATACTAAGACTCTATGTGTAGACATACAAATGGTAAAAATGGATTAAGTTTTAAGTAATAGCCAAAACATTGTGATTGGACTCTATTATGGATTTCTAAGCACATTCTCCATAGGGCCCTCTTATCTCTTCCTTCTTCGAGCTCTATAGTATAGGGATAAGGTTGGATACCTTATCCTGGAGACAATATAGATGTGGTTCATTTTGTATTTGATACAAACGATGTGATCCTATATCGTTCATGTAAAAACATGCGAGTGGGGCATCATATATAATGATTTTGCATAAGACCAAACTATGAGATAATCACTTTTATTTTTTGATGTCGTTTACTGTTAAGACTGATTATTTCAATATGATAGATGACCTAAATAATTCGATATTAATCGTGAGCTAATTATGAACTCTTGTTTATTTGAGATTATCCTTTAATCTGCATGGGTGAAAGTGGCCCGAGTTTGTCGACTTAATTAACCTACCATTTTAGGGATAAGACCAGGTAGATAGTTGGGGATATAGTCTTGCGAGATGGAATTCACTCCTACCTAGTTCAATGTTGGTAGAGAAGTTGTTCCCTTAAGTACTGACTCCAGGTCTTGGACAAAGGGTCACACCCTCTCATTGACTCGAGAGGGACTCGGTTTGGTGGTTAGATCACAAACTAATAGTTCATTAGAGGATCAGTGGGACCTAAGGAACAAGATGTAATTATAGGGGTAAAACGGTAATTTTGACCTCATTGTAATTACGAACAACTTGTGAATGATTGATTTACTAATCATGGTTATATCAAGTGAAGAGAAATATATCTACAGTGAGGAGAGTACAGCTACTAGGCTATTGTGGAATGTCCCAATAGTTAACAAATGTTAATTAGCTAGGTTAAAGAGTTTAACATGTTAATTTTGGATCATTGGAGCTCATGATCTATAAGTCCATTAGGTTTCCTTGTTAGCTCATGGACTAAACCTTAGAACAATGTGATGAGAGAATTTGAAAACATTCAGATTTATTTTTAAATTCGGTTTAGGGAGTAATTAATATGTTTTGCTTAAACATATAGTCATTTAATTATGAATTAAATGATAATAGAGAATTAGAAATATTTAAATGTGATTTAAATATTTATCAAATGAATAGAGGTTCATCAGATTGGAAAATATCGGGATTAGTCGAAAAATTATTAATGTAATATTATTTTAATATAATTAATTAAATTGTTTAATTAATTATTTAAAATTAATTATTTGAGTTAATTTTATATTTAATATTAAATCAATATTAATTACATTGTTTAATTAATGTTTTTTATTTAAAATTAATTAAATGAATTAATTTTATTTAAAAAGAAAAAAATTCATTTTATTAAATGAAAATTTGAAATTCAATTTAAAATTGAAATTGAGAATTTCAATTTTGCATGAGAATTAAGTAGGAGTTGGTTTTTTCTCAAGTCATGTTAAACTTCCTTTAAACACCTCTTTTTCTACTTAACTTATCACCAATTTGGTGTCAATTTGTTGTAAATTTGATTTGTATGTTTTCCTCTATATATAGAGGATTGGAAGAATCCAAATTTGCTTGAAAAATAGTGGATTTTGTGGAAATTTTTTCAAACTCTCATCTCTCCCAAAACTCTCAATAACTCTTAAATTTGTTCCAAATTCATCACAATTTGGATCTTACAATATGTTCTAAAATCAGAGAATAATAAGGAAGACTCTTGTGGTCGTCAATGAAGTGTTCGTGATCAAAATTATCAAAGAAATTGCATCAATTTTTGAGTTACAACAAGTAAGTATCAAAATTCTGTTTTTTGGTTTCTTGAACCAGCATGTTTAATCCTTAAAATTGATGTGTTAGAGTATTTTAGATCCAAATTGCTTCTGCATGTGTGTTCCTAACTCCTTCAGTCTCCACCACTAGAACGTTGCTTCTGTGAGGTTCACTGTCGAAGTCATCCATTCATGGGTGACTCATCGCTCACTAGAATCGGTGCACTAAATCGTTGGAAGCTGCTCAACTATGCGAATGGGCGACTGTTTCAATAAAATTGTGGTCGTGGGAGTTCGTCAATGTTGATCATCGCTCTCCGGAAGTCTCCGAGGCTCGCCTGCCGTCATGGGTTTCGTCAGACGTTGCTCCTCCATGGGTCAATCTTTGCTGGAAGCTGCTCCTTCGTCGGAATGGCTCGAGCTCAGTCTCTCCCTCCCAATCTATACTCTCTTCCTTCCTTTCTTTCATAGTCAATCTTTTAATTTTATTCTTCCCCATCTTCTCCCTCCTTCTTTTTCTTCTCTTTGTGTATTCTCCACATTCTTCCTTCATTGTGTTTTTTGCCCCCTTCCCATCGTGAATCCCCATCAATTTTTAGGGAAGTGTGGAGGTTGAAGTTGAGTTTTTTAGGGTGGGAGGTCAAAAACAAGGAAGGAGAGAAATAGGGGAAGGAGGAAGAATGAGAAAGGGGAAAAATGATAATTTTTTCATTTTTAATATATTACTTTTTAAAATTTTTACATCTTTAGGCAAGTTTTTTAAAAAAAAAAAACTAAAGGAAAATCCTATTTTAGACATTTAAAAAAAATCATTAAACTAAAATTTAGATTATTAAATATATGTTATCCAAAATAATAATAATAATAATAATAGTAAATCAGACAAGACCAAATACGGTGTCTACAATTAATTTCTCTATAATGTAGATTAAACCAATGAAGAAGAAGATAAACTTTACAAAGAATTATAGTTGTAACCACAATTAAAATGAGCAATTTTAGGAAAATTATTGAAAATATTTGCCAATAATATCTATCTCCTATATTTATAAATATTTTGATTCATTTTTTTATATTAGAAAACAATCTGATTTAAGAATTAAAAAAAAAAAAAAAAAAACTTTTGAAAATCTTTCTTTTTGTTTTCACCGAACAAGGCCTCTTTTATAGAACCACCTAGATAACACAATAAATGTATACATTAATGATGGTTTAACATAAGGTGAACAACAACTTTCTCAACAGTTATTATGATGTTAGTTGTCTCGCAATTCGAACATAATTTAATAATTTAATTAGTTAGTGTATTATAACTTGGATGAAAAGTTTATAGAAGTTGAAATTTTTGGTCATTAAATTTATATTGTTATTTTCGTATTGGTTTGAAAGTGACATTATGAAATGCCAAAGCTAATTATTTATTACGCTTATCTGTGTTGGTGAATCTTTTTAGTCCACGTCATCTAAGGCTATGTTTAACCTCATTGCTCATTTTTATTAATTTATTACATATTGGACAATTAAACTATTATTATTATTAAGATTGTTTTTAAATACTTAACGAAATAAGCAACTTATTTTTAAATATAGCAATATGTCACTGTTTATTAGCGATAGATACACTTTATAAATTATCATCTATTAGTGTGTATCACTGATAGACAGTAATTATTTCCAACACTTTTGTCATTTAAAACAATTATATTTATTATTATTATTTTGCAAAGCTTAAACCATTATGAAAATTCTTAGGTGCATCCCGGTCAGTATTTATCTTCGTGCATTCCATCAAATTGTCCAATCATAATTTGTCATGTGACAAACTTTATTTATTTATTTTTTGAAATATTTTTAATTATTTTTTATATAAGTAATGGAAATATTGCACAAAATAAGTGCAATGAAAATGCATCAAAGTATTACCCAACTATTATTATTGTAAAAAATATAATTGAACTATTATCCATACCCTGCTAGGTTTTAGAGAACAAGGATATAACAGGTAAATTTACAAAATGTTGACATTTCCCTTTATACAATATATTTGAAAACCTAATTAAGACATTAAAATTTTGTTTTAAAATTTATTTTGATTTGTGAACTATAACTTTTTTATAAAAAAAAATAAAAATAAATAAAATTCTAAAATATATGTTTTAGTTTTTAAATTTTTAAAGTTTATTCTATTTTAGTCCAAAGTTAAAATGTTGGCTAAATTTTTAAATATTAAAAAAAAAAAAAGTTAACCATCTTAATCTTTTTTCTTTTCCTTTTTGAGTTGTTTGAATATGTTCATTAATGTAAATATGTTGAATTTTTTTTTATTTCACATTTAATCACTATGTTAAATAATAATAATAATTTCTATGTTAGAAAACAATATGTGGATATGTTTTAAAAATTTATAGCAAAATTGCTAATATATATTTAATTTTTTTAAAAAAAATCAACAATAAACTAAGAGTATGGATTAAATTTAAGATTTAATTGAAAGTACATAGGTTAAATTGGACAATTGAAAGTATATAGACCAAAATTGAACAAATTTTAAAGTAGGAGACAAAAATGCTATTTTGACCTACATTTTATTGTAACTTTAAGCCTGATTAACACACTGTCTTTTAAAAACTATGACCCAATTGATAATTATTTAGGCCGTTTTGTAATTATTTTATTTTTAGTTTTTGGTTTTTTAAAATAAAGTCCATAATTACTACATTCATATATGATTTATGTATTTTGTTGTTTACCCTTAGGCAACTCAGATTTTGAAAACTAAGAAGAGTAGTCTTTCATTTTTATTTATTTATTATCTTTTAAAAATTGGGTTAAGAGTTCATATTTTTACTTAGAAAATGTGAAAAGCCATGATTAAGAAATTGTGCGAAACATAAACAAGTACAATTTTTAAAAACTAAAATCCAAATATACCAAATGAGTCCTGAGTTTTTATTTGTTGGTTTTTTCAAAATTGTACTTATTTTTTTTCACCATTTTTAAGATTGTCTTTGTGTCATTTAAAATTTGTGTCTCAAATAGTCTAATAAGCAAGTTAACTCTCATGTCATTTTTCCATTAAATCAATTAACAATCAAATGAGTTCATCGGCCATTTTAGAATTGTTTTCAAGGTTCGAATTGTATTTTACCAAAAAAATAGAAAAAAAAAACTATTAAACTTTAATTGAATTACATATTTGAGTCCATATAACTTTTAGCAAAGTTTCAATTTGATCCTTATAACCGAATTTCACATATCACTCTTGCCACTGGTGGCAATTTTTTCTTTCTACTTGATGAACTAATTTTACCTATTTTGCTATGTGTGATGCTAAGGTATATTTGCAATACATTTTCAAGTGTTTTATTTTAAAAATAAGTCATTTTGAAAAAAATTGGAGTGTTTGACAATCACTAAAAATGAATTTTAAAGTGTATTCTAAATAATTTTTATTAAAAATGTTTCAACAAAAATGAGTTTTTTTTTTTTTTTTTTTAAACATTTTTTCTTAAGTCAATCCAAATGGACCCTAAATTGTATTAACATTTAATAAAGTTGAAAAAAATAAGTGAATATAAGGTAAGTAAAATTTAAAGGAACTTTGTAAGGTTTAACTAAACTATACGAACCAAATTGAAATTAAGTATAAACTATAAGTACAAATTAAAATTGAAACTAAGCATGAACTAAGGCCCCATTTGGTAACCATCTTGTTTTTGGTTTTTGGTTTTTGAAAATTAAGTTTATTTACTTCTCATTTCTTATAATGGTTGCATGTACAATAATGGTTGAATTCTTAGCAAAATTCCAAAAACAAAACCAAATTTTTAAAAACTACTTTTCTTAGATTTCAAATTTTGTCTTGATTTTTTAAACCATTGGTAAAAAGTAGATACTAAAGGAAGAAATTTAGAG
This sequence comes from Citrullus mucosospermus, assembly GCA_030954485.1. Classification (NCBI taxonomy): domain Eukaryota; kingdom Viridiplantae; phylum Streptophyta; class Magnoliopsida; order Cucurbitales; family Cucurbitaceae; genus Citrullus; species Citrullus mucosospermus. The sequence goes on from CM062060.1 coordinate 10,589,997, forward strand.
TTGAAAGTGGTGCCAATAGGTTTAATTTTCAAAAACAAAAAACAATTAATCAAATAATTACCAAATGGAGCTAAATTATATCTGTTAATAGAAAAAAAATTTAAAGAAAATGAAATTCATCCCAATACACCAAATTTTAAATTTAATTTCTTAAAATCTCTATTTTTTTAAGAATGTTATTATTATTATTATTTTTTTTTTTATTTTGAGAAAACATACATCAAACAATTAAATAATTAGAAAGATAACAAGGTCAAATCTATTTCAACCAAATAACAAAACCAAATAAGGAAAATATCCCAGCAACAATGAGGAGTGGCATTTGTTGCCTAATGAATTCTACCATCAACCACAGAATTTTGAGATCGTTGAATGTGATGAAATTGGATTTTAATTTGTGTCCCTATGGTCAATATATCCTCGACCATAAATTTTACTAGAGTTAACGTATCTTCCTCTCCTACCAGTAATCAAATAACATTTACACTATCTGACTCCACCGTCCAAGGAAAATGCATAGCTGAAACCACCTCCCGTAATCTAGTCGATATAGCATGAACCTCTACAAAACAACACATCCAAATATCCCTGGTTAGCCTTACCACATCTACACTCCGTGGTGTTTCAAGCAGCATCACACGACAAAGCTAACCATTGGTCAGGTGGACATGTCCACACATCCCTAGCCTCCGCACCTTACATCCCTCCAGTCGTTGAGAATTGTGCTCCATCGACCAGAACCAACTCCCACACATTTTGTTCTCCAAAACTCTAAAAATAACCTATGGATTGATTTGATCAAGCACCTCATCGAACCATCACCTCTCTAGAAGATACTTGGTTATGAGCCTTCCAGACGTGCCACAACACCACAATGAATATTGTCACCGTGTCTTGCATTCCATGCTCCCACACCCACTCAAAGTGGTAGATAGCTCTCACAAAGAGCTATTTATATCTTTAATCTACCTTGCTTATTGTATTTAATGTATTTTAAATGATTAAAATTGTAGATTTTCGAACAAACCATACATTTTGAAGTATTATATATTGATTTGAAGAAAAAAAATTTAATTTTCAAAAACTAAAAATAAAAAATGAGAAGAAAAAACTAAACTTGAAGACGAAATAGATGGTACACAAAAATTTTGGATTTCTTCTACTTTTGAGTTTCAACACATAAAATAAACCGGGAAGGAAACTTATTCTGCCACCGGTCGTTCCGGTTTCCGGTAAATGCGTCAATACTCTGAATCCGAAAACTCCAATAAGCCGGAATTTGCCGGTTTGAAGTCCTCCGATTACTCCTTCCATCAACTCCGACCACCACCGCCGGAGGCACATCTTAAAATCACGCACCTCTTTGTTCTTTAGGGACTAATTGCTTTAGCTTGAGAACAAACAGAGAATTTTCAGGTGAAACTATATAGCGAAACTCCGAGGTCGGCGAAGATGTCGCAGCCGGGAAATCCGGCCAATAGCAGCACCAGCAACAGTAGTATCCCAGTGAGCGAAGCGTACTGGTCTCTTGTTGACAAAGCTGACCGGAAGTTCTCCAAGATCAGGGACCTGCCTTATTACGAGCGCAATAGGTATTGTCCGCTCTTCAATTTGGTCTTTTCGGAGTCGATTGTTTGGTTTATTGGAGAAATTATGTGAGAAGTCGATCAAATACGATAGAGGGAATGATAACCCCTTATCTGGGTGTTTTGATTCAAATATGTTAGGAATTAGTTGTAATTTGAAAGGAGTTTCATAGGGTTGTTCGTTTTTCAACTATTGAAGAATCGAATAATCTCATTTCCAAATCTCTGATCGATATTTATTTCCGTTATCCTGAGATTGGATTAAGAATTTTGGGCAATTTGGCTCTAAACGGTTTCAGGTACGATGCGTATTTCCATAAGGCGTTCAAAGTGTACACACAGTTATGGAAGTTTCAGCAAGAGAATCGTCAGAAGTTGGTAGAGGCAGGGCTTAAGAGATGGGAGATTGGCGAGATTGCTTCAAGAATTGCGCAGCTTTACTTTGGGCAATACATGAGGACCAGTGAGGCGAGCTATTTGTCTGAGTCTTACGTATTTTATGAAGCAATATTGACTCGAGAGTACTTCAAGGAGGGATTGTTTCAAGATGTCAGTCTTGCGAACAAGCAGTTGAGGTTTCTGTCCAGATTTCTGATGGTGTGCTTGGTTTTGAATCGAAGAGAAATGGTGCATCAGTTGGTTAATCAGCTTAAAATGTTGCTCGATGAGTGTAAGAGAACATTCCAGGTGCTTTTCTTACTTATCTCACTCTAAGTTCTTTGGTTATGAGTATGACTTTGTGAGAAAGATGATAATGTTGGACCAATGGATTAGAATTGAGTTGATTGATAGTTGTTTTAGCTTCACCAATCGACATTTAAGGTCTGAATTTGCTAATTTCACCTTACGTAGTACAACATACCCCAGAAGTAAGCAACTGTAGTAATATTACTTGGAACTGGATCTTTGTATGAGAGTAATTGAATTTTCTTTGAATGTTTGAAATTCATCACAATTTTTACACTCTGTACATAGTTAATTCATCTTTATGAGATTGTAAACTTCTATCTACGGAGTCAATTGTCTGAAGTGATAATATATTGTAGATAGTTGGTAATTATTCCCTAGGTCTTATTTCTCTTGACTCTAGCCTTTCTTGTAGTTTGGCTCCTTTTTGTGGACTTTTTTTTTTGTATGCCTGTGAATTCTTTCCTTTCTTTGTCAATGAAAGTCATTTTTCCAACTAAAAAAAGGAGAAAAAAACAAATACCTGTTTTATTCTTGTAGATATACTTTTTAACACTTCAAGTGTTTGCTTTTCTTCCCGGCAGATACATTTTCCATGTTCCTGGTGTCTTAACCTGATGCATATGCATATATTTCATTCATTGGTAAAGGAAAGATGCCATTTACATGTGATTGGGAATGCTTATATTTCTGTTGTTTTTGTAAATTCATTTAGCACAAGTTCATCAATGGCTGCTGATATAACATTTGGATCTTGGTATATGTGAATAATGAATCTGGGCTGCTGTTCTAGGAAACGGACTTTAGAGAATGGAAGCTGGTAGTTCAGGAAATAATGAAATTTTTGAAAGCAGATACAGCCTTTATGAATATCAGGCCTTTCAGATATAGTGTTGTGTTAGAGCCTCATCCAGATTCTCTAACACCTGTTCCTCCAACACTTACAAAGAGATACTTGAGGTTACAGGATGCTATTCTGAGTAGCTACAATCATAATGAGGTTAGGTATTGAGACCTTCCTATTGGCTTTAAAGAGAACTTAATATTTTTTCATTGAAGTGTCTTAATGAAGTCATCTCAGATAAATTAAACATAATCTGTACATTCTTTTGTGTTGATCCATCTTTCCTTCTCTGTTCATGCTCAGGTCAAGTTCTCTGAGCTCACGCTGGACACTTTCAGGATGATCCAGAGCCTGGAGTGGGAACCTAGTGGTTCGTTTTATCGACCAAATAATAGAAGTGGGCAGAATGGTGGTTCTGGGCCAAGTCGTAATAACTTCTCACAGGATATAGTTGATCCTACTCTTCCATCTAATCCACGGAAGTCAGTTTTATACCGTCCTTCAGTGACACATTTTTTAGCAGTTAGTATGATAAGCATACTCTCTATACAACTGAGACCCATTGTTCCATTTGTTATATTAACTTATTTAAGTAGTGATATCTACCGTGGCATGTTTCTGAAAATCTTTACTTGGCAATACTAGCTGGTCATGGTTTTATATTCTCAAGTATGTGAGATTTGCTTTGCAGGTTCTAGCTACAATTTGTGAGGAGATGCCAAGCGATGGGGTTCTCTTGATATATTTGTCAGCTGCAGGTTGAGTGATCTGATTTAAATTCTGTAGTTTATTAGTTTTTTACTCTTCTCACTGAGAACTGCAACACTTCCCTCAATATCAAACTACTTCAGGCAGTGCAAAGAATGTTTTGTCTTCCCCAGCTGGCACTGATCTAGGCTGTGAGTCTATCAACAATGCGGAGGATATTGATAAAACCAGGTCTCCTTGCGGTCAAGTTGAAGGAGGCTACATAGGTCCCCAAAGTGGTTGCTTATCATTTGGCGCTCGTGGCAGAGGAGGTATTTTACTATCTTATCGGTCTAAACATGTTTCATTCTGGATGTCCATCTTTTGGATCTGAAGCTTGTTTCTGCAAATTGGAGGGCAATGCCCTATTTATAACTGCTTCAAAATGAAAATGCAATAGAAAATTTATTTTGTTTAGATGTGGCCAACTTCTTATCAAAGAAAGAAGTGGCCAACTAAGACCTTTTGGATCTTACTCTCCTGGAAGGAAGAATGGTTATCTAGTTTACTTGATGTCCGTAACTCAGTTGAAGATCTTTTCAGTGGTCCCTGGATTGAATTTTGAATCAGTAAGGGTATAGTAATTTGGCATTGTCTATCTTTTGCTCTTGTGTAGCTATGCGTTTGTGAGCAATAAGGTGGTTAGCCGACACGGTGATGTGGATTTTATTTTTAGCTTTCATGGATAGGTACTGCTCTTATTTATAGATAAACATGAACTCATCAGGTTTACAGTGCATGTACAAAGAGAGACATTTACGTTTTGGAGGATTGCATAGTGTGCAGCATGCATGAAAGTCTCCTGGCATTTTAGGGTTTCCAGAACTACATTTTTTCATGATATCCCCCTCTTTTCTTATATTGCGGGATTGACTTAATATCATAATAGGTAGATTTTTTTCCTTCTTTGACTAGGAGAGCTAGTATTTTTGTACCTTTCACCCCAAATCTTTAATTTTCATCTCTTGTTGTTATATTGTTGATTAATATGCTAGTAAAAGGAAGGTGGCTTTATGCAGTATAGGATTGGAATCACCCAAAGATTGTCAAATGATATCTTTATTCATTAAATAAATGGTCGTGGTTACAGAAACAAAGTACCATCTTTTTAGAGATTGCCAAAATAGCGGATAAGTTAGCAAGCTTTAACTACATCACTAATCTATCTGCAAGAATGTGGTGGCAACTAATAACATCAAAATGCGAGAATTACATGATTTGGTCTCTAACTTCTTTTTCTTTTCTTTTCTTTTCTTTTCTTTTCTCTTTTTTCTTTCCTTCCTTTTTTTTTTTTTTTTTTTTTCCATCTTTCCATTTGATACTACATTTTATATAATCGCTGTAATTGATAATGAATTACTTGCTTTGGTGATTTGTAATTCCTTAACTGGGTTGAACTGCATAAATCTCATTCACTTAATTTTATTTACAGGAAGGCTGTTTTTTTTCAGTTTTTGACTGTGAATCTGAATACGTGTTTAGTAAAAGGATTCTAAGCTTATCCTTCCATATAAAAGCTCAACTTTCACATTAAATACTCTTAACTGGTGAAGAGTAGTTTTTGCTGATCATTTATAATCCTCTTCAGGATTAAGCTGCATATATCCAAGCGACTTAGTTCCATTTACAAGAAGGCCATTTCTTTTAGTTATTGATAGTGATGGCAGTGACGCATTTGAGGTCAGTATGTCGATCTTGAGGTTATTCTTTATAGATGTTACTATTTTATGCCTTGGCTTCAGAATGAATTTCCTGTTTGAATTTCTATACATGACTTGGAGGAAAAGATCATCTTCAATTTATTCACTAGTCCCATTATCCAATGATATACATACTGCTCTGGTCTTATACTGAAGCAAATTACTTTTCGGAATCTGCTCAGACTATTCATGGAGCAGAAAAGGGAGAGCCAGCTGCAATGCTGTTATCCTCCACTACTACTAGTCATACTGTTGCTACCGATTATTCCCGTCATGGAAGCCTTTTCACTCTTTTTCTCACAGCTCCACTGCATGCTTTCTGTCTATTGCTTGGTATCTCAGGCTCCGATGTTGAAATGGTATGGTTAAATCTTTTGTCATGTCATGCTTGATAATGACACTTTATTTCAAAAAATTTACAAAAACAAATGGTTTAGGATACATTTAGTAAAGCTGAGAACGTGCTATCCTCATCATTAAGTGAGTGGGCGCAGTTATTGGTGACATCCGAGAGCCTTGACCAAGTTTGGGCACAGATTTTGAATGATCCGTTCATAAGACGACTTCTCTTGAGGTAAGATCTACCAGTTTGTTTTTCCTTAATTCTCAGCATACCCTGAGAGTGAGAGCTTTAGCATTGATGATCAGAATGGACGGTGGAGACATACAATGAACTGCCTGACTAAATAAGATAAATTGCTTGATTTCCAATTCAACCAACTTGTTTGTCTAACTTAAGAATTAGTAGGGTTTGGAGCATTTTGATTTCTTTTTTTTTCCTTCATGGCTATCATCATTCGTAGCTCACAAGTTTCAGACCGTTTCCCCACTATCTTTAGCAGAAAAATGATATTTGACAGTTATATGCCATTTTGGATTGAAGAAATTTCAATTGGGGTTAAAGGTGCATGTAGTTTATATATGAAGGAGAAAAAAAATAGGTAGGAAGGTGGGCAGAGAAGTTAAAAGTAAATGGAGGATAGAAGGGTAAAAATAAGAGCCAAAAAGATGTTCAAAAGCGGTTGGTAGCCTGGTTCCTGTAGCCTGTGGCCAACTAGAACTTAAACAAATCAATACCTTTCCTCTTTTAGTTCTTTCATAATAAGTTGACTGAAAAGATTTTCAAATAGCTGTGCATGGTCCTACGAGATTGGGACTGTTAATAACATGGTTGAATTCGAGCATTAATTATAATTACTATGTGCAGGACCTTTGAGATGAAATGAAACAACCTGAAAAGTTAACTTTTGATATTTTGTTGTCTTACTGATCTTGATATTGCGATCCCAAGAGGAATTGAAAGAGAGATGTGATTCTTGATCTGACTTTAGATACCTTTCAAACTATTGTTGTTGATGCTATCTTCCTCTTTCCAGATTTATATTCTGTCGTACTGTGTTAGCACATTACGCTCCAACCTTGGGTAAGAAGGAGTATGTTCCAAGGTGTGTGCCATCTCTGCCCTCCATCATTGATCCGACAACTGCAACATCGCAATCTGTAGTCATGAAGATAGCAAATATCCTTGGTGCGAGCCGCAGTTTCGTCTTCTCAGAAAACCTGGTACTTCCTGAAAACTAGCAGTGAAATGTGTCCTAAAAAATTAGCAAATCTGTACCACTGCTTACTATTTTTGCTGTCTGATTTTGTGTAAATGGGTCTGGAATTTCTTTGGCTGTGATTGAACTGCGCAGAATGCTATTGAAAGTGCTTTTGAATGTTTCTTAATTTTTCCTAGGTGAGAAAAACATGACCCATTTCAATAGTTGATGATGATATATCTAGAATGTTAAGGAGTCCTTACTAGTACCAGTTATTTGTAGTTAAACTGAAAAATTCTTGTGGTTGTTTGCTAGACTTCAAAATAGTAGTATCCCTCTATATATTGAATACTTAAAATCTCTTTTCATTTTTTCGCATTTTCAAGTATGTAGACGAACATTTGACTCATTAAAATTCGTAATTTTTGAGGTCTCCAGTCGGCTGTGTGAGAGTTCCATCAATAAATCCGATCTTGTTCTTAACAGTCAAACCATGAACCATTGCACGACTCTAGGATGTATGGTTGGATTCAGTCAACAAATCAAAGATAAGAATAAGCTGGTAGAAAGTAAGGATTCCAATATTCATCAACAATAGACTGACTCGTCGGAGGTTTGTGGTTGAAGACGAAGTAGAGGTGATCATCATGTTAGGGTTTGGAATCTCAGGGTCATCCATGAACGTTGAACGAAGAAGACAATCCGAAAAATTCAAATAGAAAAATTTCGTCTAATACCATATTCGAGCTCAATGAAGTAAATAAAACTTGTGTGTCCATATTATTGAAGGCAAGCTGTATAAATAGCTTAGTGACAAGTATAAGTAGTTGTATCACACAGTAAACTAACCAAAAATTTGAAATATTAATACAATAAACTCTAATATATATATTATGAAAGTAATACAAATTAAAAATAAAAAATACATATCAAAACTAAAACCATATCGAATTACATTACATGGAGTATAGAACTCCAAGAAAGAAATGAAAAAAAGAAGGGGAAAAAAAAAGAGTATAGAACTCCAAAGAAAAATGAAAAAGAGAAAAAGAGAAATAAAAAAAAAAAATCCTTACATCGAGTATAATCGATTGTTTATCAAGTTTTTTCCTCTACTTATAATAGAGTAGAGTTCTTCAAACAAATGAACTTTAAACATATATAGGTCCCACTATTATTATTATTATTATTGTTTTATTTATTTATTTATTATTATTATTTTTTTTTTTTGTAGAAAGCCAAAAAAAATTGTGAGGGTCTCCGTTTCCAATTTTTGGTTAAAAAAATAACAATAAATAAATAATAAAACAAATAAGCTTAGAAGTAAAATAGTTTTTATAAGTTTAATTTTAAAAAATCAAAGTTAATTATATAACGAGGTCCTACTAATTTTTCCTAAATTTCTCATAGAAAAAGTAATCTTATTTAAGATGTAATGCACCTTTTTCTAAAGGTATTCCAAACACACTCGAAAGCTACGAGATGTGTAAGTAAGTTAATCAGTGAGCCAATTAAAATCAACTCATTTAATAGTTAGATATAAAATTGAAAATTCAAAAAACTTATTAGACTCAAATTTGAAAGTTAAATGAACTACTAAACACAAAAATGAAAGTTTAAAGACTTATTAAATATTTTTTAAAATTCAAATACCAAATAAACACAAATTAAAAAATTTATGGACTAAACCGACACTTAACCTAGACAATCGAGACATTTCTTAAAAAAAAAAAGTTTCTCTCCAGAAATTTTATTAGGGGAAATAGTTGGTCAAGCATAACCAGAAAGAACTATTAACAAATTTATTTAAGAAAGAGTGAGGAAGTAACAGTTTTGATCTTTTGTTTTTCACCACGTTATAAACATTTAATATTATGGCATTTAATTTGAAGGTTTTTTTTTTTTTTCTTTTCCTCTTTACTTTTTTGAAAATTAATTTCAAGTGCTTTAATTCTTAACTTGACATAGTCAACCATTATGATTTTTTGTCGACTTAAACTTTTTATATTTCGTGTTTTTTCCTTTTTCTTTTTTCTATTAATTAACTCCTTTTGTTTTCTCCTAACTAAAGAATATAATTTATTTGCAAATTCCACAGCACACACCAAGGTATTTTTTTCATGTTTTTTAAAGGGTTAAAATTTATTTTAGGCCTATGAACTTTTGAGTATTTTTTAAGTTTTAAAATTTTACTTCTTAAATTTACCTTAAATAGTTTAGTCTTAAATTTGTAACAATTTTGTTTATGTCGTTAAAAAACTTATCAAATTTAATTGTCAATTTTGATTATGTGATTACTTAGTCTTTATAATTTAGGTTAAAAATTACTTCTATTCTCTAAATTTTCATATAAGTAACAATTTCGTCCTTGAAATTTGGTTGGTACGATTTAGTCCTTATATTCTCAATTTTGTAACAATTTAGTTTTTGAGCTTTACTATGTAATAATTTAGTCTTTATACTTTAATTTTTGTAATATTTTAATCTTTATTGTAAAAATTAGTGTTAAGATTTAACGAGATTTCTTGCATAAATAAATCGATAAACTAATTAGAGATTCAATATTTTGATAAATTACAATGTCTACATCATAAAATAATAAAATTTGACATCTAATTTTGATGAATTTTTATACATTAAGGACTAAATTGTTACAATTTTGAAAGTACAATAATAAATTGTAACATACTAAAGTTCATGAATTAAATTGTTTCAAAATTGAAAGTACATGGACTAAATTGTTACTTTCGCGAGAGTTTAGGAACCAAAAGTGTTTTTTAACCTATAATTTATGAATAAACTTAACCACTAGTGATCAATCTACCAGTAAATCTTTTTAACTAAATCTTAATAATAATTTTCACAAGAAGTACTACACCATAACAAATTGTAAAGTAGGATTAAAGTATTATATATATGTTTTAACAGCCCAATCTTCATTGTGCATTGTTAAACTAAAAATGCCAAACCTTTTCTTTATGGGATACGTTTAGAGATGTCCATATTTCTCGTGAGGGGTGAAAAAGAGTATTTGCGAGTTAGACGAGGATGGGACTATAACACTCAAGAAACTTTAACCCTATGTTTATGTATCGGAACTGATAATGTTTGAGATCATGCATGGTTATGCACAAAAGATCCTCTTTTGGCTTTCTCTTTAGCCCTAGGAGGTCTTCCTCCACTAATAGATTTTTTTTTTTTTTTTTCGCTTCATTTTATTTTATTGTGGATGGCAGGCAAGCCTATACACACTCATACAAAAAATATGTATGTGTTTGAATCATTTTAAACTATTGTGCATGCACAATAATATTGTATGGATAATTTGATATGTTTGAACCATTTTTAAACCTTAATGGATGAACATTAAATAACTTGATTTCTCCTAATTTCTAAATTAAAAGAAAAAAAATTTCGTGTCGATAGAGAATAAAATAGAAGCGGAAAGTCATTCCCATCCCTACTCGCCTATTAGATATCTCTAGAGAAGACGGTTGGAAAACATATAGATATATTGATGATGGTCACAGAAAGAAGCTAAGACAAAGTGCTTTTAATTCATATTTGACAAGATTTTACAACCAATGAAAATGTTACAAATTGGTTAAGGAGGAAACATATGAGCCGTTGGATGTTTAAATATCAGCCCTATGCTAAAAACAGTTTTAGTTGAGTTCTCATTAACTCCTAATAAAAGTTGCTCTTTAAATTAATCACACCCTATGTTTTCTCATTTCATTTCATTAAATTTTGGTTTAGACTATAAATATTGTCTTGTCTTTTTCACTCTTTCACGATCCAATGTACAATTTTAGTTCAATTATAAATTTGGTCTCTAAATTTTCAATCATGTATTTAGAAAAATTGTGAAATTTAAAAGATGTTTACGATCGATTTAGTAGGCAATCTAAAATCAGAAATTTAAAAGCAATAGATTCAACGAAAACATAGTTATATTTCGTGTATTTAAATATGTGTTTGGTAGTAGATTCAAATTTTAAATTTCAATTTGAATAACTTTTTAAAATGTGTTTGATAATATATTTATAAAACATAAGACTAAATATTATAGCTAATCACTAAATATTAAATTAAATATAAACTATTATTAGTTAATTTATGAACTCGTTTTGTGTTAAAAAAAAATTGTATAATTATTATTTTATCATATAAAATATAAAATATTACATATTTTAATTTGACAAAAATAATTGAGTTTATAACAAGAAATATTATATTTGCTAATGTTTTAATTTTTTTTTAGTAAAATTCTACATTTTAAAATATCAAACTTAAAATTTGGGTCTACTTAAAACATAAAAATATTGTTTTCAGAATTTACATTGTTTGGATCACAAAATCCAAAAACAGTTTTTGAAAATAGAATTTAGACTATTTGCCAGACGCATATTTGTTGAACTTAATAAATCTGAAAACATAAAACAAAATCTAAGTTGCCTACCAAACAGACGCTCAATAAGTCTTCAAACTTTAAATTTTCCTTCTAAAAGATCCTTGAACTATAGGAAATGTCTAATGGTTTCATGAACTTTTAATTTTGTGTCTAATAGATCCTTAATGTATTAAAAAAATTTAAAAATTAATAAATAATATTTTTAAGTTAATTTAAATTTTATATCTGATATTACTCTAATTTTTTAATTTATAGTCTAGAAGGTCCACAAATTTAGAAAAGGAAAATGTCAATTAGTTCAAATACTTATTTAACACCAATTTCAAATTTACTACTTAAAAATGTAGCATTTTTAATCTAAAATTTGAGAGAGAGAATAAAAGAATCATTAATCCAAGTGGTTTTTTTTTTTTTTTTTTTTCTAGACCTTAGTATATTTCATGATTTGGAAATTTTAATCTTGTAAAAGAGAAGAAGAAAAAAAATCCAAAAAGAAAAAGAGAAAAGAAAACAAGAAAATTCATAATAGTTTTTTCTTTTAAAGTACAAATAATAAGCAGAAGTGCGTTAATTATATTTTAATTAATATTTCAAATTAACATTTTTTAAAGAAAAATTATTTTAATGGGTAAAACTGCTAAAAATATTTACAACTAATAGCAAAATACAGATATTTACTACTATCTGTGTCTATCGTTACACATATAATAGTCTATCGCAATCTATTGTGGTCTATCATAGATATACAATGAAATTGTACTATATTTGAAAAGAATCATTTCTTAAATAAGTATATAATAACTTAACCATTTAAATTAATAAAATTATTATAAATGGAAAAATATCAAACTATTTATAAGTATAGAAAATGTATATCAGCAATAAATCGTGATAGACTTTTATTACTAAGTGATAAAAGTCTATTGCAGTCTATTGCTTAGGGATAAAATTCTATTGTGATCTGTTGCTGCTGATAGACAGTGAAATTTTTTATATTTGTAAATATTTTGACTCATTTTGTTATATTAGAAAACAACCCTTTCAATTATGTCAGATTGAAATTATATATATATATATATATATTTTTTTTAAAAAAATTATAAGTTGTTTTTATATATCTATGTATTAATTTCAATAATTATACTATATCAAATTGATTCTTCGTATTAGTATGATTAAAATAATTTGCAAACTTAGTACCAATTATTATAGATTGTATTTACTACTGGGTTTAAATAATGCAGAGGTTGTGAAATAGAAAGTAACGCCAACCCCAACCTATTTTAATAACAAAGACATCAATTATACTATTTTTGTTGTGAGATTAAGGAGCCGGTAACAGAAAATTGATACATGAATACTTAAGAAATTATAATATTAAAATAATTAAATAATTAAATAATTAAATAAATATAATAAATCAAATAAATAAAATAAAAATATAGGAAATGAAATTTTATAAAAAAAATGAAAATTACTCAAATTTCTCCAATCTTTTTTTTTTTTCTTTTCTCACCAATGTGTGCATTTTCAACATCTACCAAATGTCACTATTCATAGACAATTTTGCAAGTAGGTAGTGGAAAAACATGACCACTAGGGATATGTGTGTATGAGACACATGTCATTGGGACGCTAAGCATGGACATTCAATTTACACATATTTTTCTAATGTTCATAATAATTTTAAAATTTAAATATAATAGATATATGAACTTAGTTTGTAAGAAGTTTCTAAATTTTAAATTTTGCCTTCTATTTTATATCTAATAAAATTTTAAATGGTCAATTTTATGTTAAATAGGTCCTTGATCAAGGATGGATCTATGAAGGGGTATTAACTGGTCCTAAATGAAATTTATCACTTTTAGCAACAGGGGTATCTCCTGGTGCACAATCTTTCATGCCAAATTTTGGTGATCTTTTCCCATTGTGTACAATGATATTATTATATCATTATGTCTTATATTTTGGATTGAATTGATTGAAATAATATGTTACCAAAGTAGGCTCTGTTATCTAGATTAGTTTAATTCTAAAATATAAGATGTGCATATTCATAGATTTATGCGAATATTTATCGGCCCAAAGGAAGATAATTATTTGGCCAAATTGTGGGTATGCATGTGGTAATGAGTATGTGACAATTATAAGGATTGTTCATGTGAAAAATAGTCGATCTAAAGAAAGACTATTTTTTTACAGAGTTTATGGTCAATACTTTGATTACTACGTTGAGAGTACCATTTACAGTTGGTGTTTTTTGCCCAAAGGCTAGACATCAGTGTTGTGTTAGGTATCTTGTTAAATGGGTCCACCATATATGTAAATTTTTTTTTGTCATATTTGATTTATGACATATTGAATTAACTGAGTATATGTTTTATTTACTTGTTCCTTGTTTTAGTTGGTTTTACTCAAATAACTGAAAATCTGAGTTCAATCCCTAAGTTGAATGGATCAAACTTCAAAATTTGGAAGGAAAGCCTAGAGATACTTCTCTGGTGTATGGATTTGGACCTTGCATTAAGGACCGATAAACCTACTTCTACTGAGGATCAGTCGAATACGGCTAATATTGAGAAGTGGAACCGGTCAAATCACATGTGTCTGATGATCATTAGGCACTCCATTCCAGATTCGTTTCGGGGTTCTATCGCGGAGAGTGAAAATGCCAAACAGTTCCTTGCTCAAATTGAGAAATATTTTGCTAAAAATGAAAAAGGGGAAGCAAGTAGTCTTTTGACTTCTTTAACTTCCATGAGGTACAAGGGCAATGGTAACATAAGGGAGTATATTATGGAAATGTCCAATCTCGTCAGTAAATTAAAGTCACTAAATGTCGAAATAAAAGAAAATTTACTCGTACATTTGGTACTTATCTCCCTTCCTGCACAATTCACTCAGTTTAAGATAAGCTATAATACTCAGAAGGATAAGTGGAGTATTAATGAACTTGTCTCACAATGTGTGCAAGAAGAAGATAGAATTAAGAGAGAAAGGACAAAAAGTGCTCACTTGGCAACTAACTCTCATGACAAGAAGAAAAGGAAATCTACGGGTGCTGCAGAAGGGACATCTCAACAGAATAAAAACAAGAAGCAGGCTACTGAACATCCTTGTTTTTTCTGCAAAAAGAAAGGTCACTTCAAGAAAGATTGTCCCAAATATGCCAAGTGGTGTGTAAAGAAGGGTAAACTTCTTACTTTAGTTTGTTCTGAAGTTAATTTAGCTTCTGTACCTACAGATACTTGGTGGGTAGATTCTGGTGCTACTACTCACGTAAGTACGTCTATGCAGGATTGCCTATGGAGCCGGCCGCCAAGTGATGCTGAAAGATTCATCTATGTGGGCGATGGCAAAGCAATTCAAGTCAAAGCTATTGGGAATTTTAGATTGCTTTTAAAAACTGGATGTTATTTGGATTTGAATGAGACTTTTGTTGTGCCGTCCTTTAGACGAAATTAGTTTCTATTTCCAGTTTGGACAAGTTTGGTATTTCTTGTTCTTTTGGAAATAATAAAGTTAGTCTTTTTCAAAATTCCAAGCTTATTGGTAACGGTTTTTTAATTGATAATCTATATATGCTTGATTCCTTTACTTCGTTTAACAAGATCCTGTTATCTGATTCATGTGGTACAAAGCGTAAATTAAATGAGAATTCTGCTACCTTATGGCATAAGCGTTTAGGTCACATCTCTAAACAGAGAATTCAGAGACTTGTGTCGGATGGAATTCTTGATTCCTGTGTGGAATGTGTTAAGGGAAAACAGACAAACATAAGAAAATCAGGTGCCAACAGATGCTCAAACGTCTTAGAACTAATACATACAGACATTTGTGGTCCATTCCCTACGGCTTCTTGGAATGGACAACAATATTTTATTACTTTCATAGACGACTATTCAAGATATGGGTACCTATATTTAATTCATGAGAAGTCTCAATCTTTGGACGTTTTCAAATCTTTCAAAACTGAAGTTGAACTTCACCTTGGAAAGAAAATAAAGGCTGTCAAGTCTGATCGTGGTGGTGAATACTACGGTAGATATGATGGATCAGGTGAACAACACCAAGGGCCCTTTGCTAAATACCTAGAGGAATGTGGAATCGTCCCGCAATACACTATGCCTGGGAAACCTAGCATGAATGGTGTGGCGGAAAGGCAAAACAGAACACTTCAGGATATGGTAAGAAGTATGATTAGTCATTCTTCTTTACCAGAATCTCTCTAGGGTGAGGCATTAAAGACTGCAGCATATATTCTCAATAGGGTACCTAGTAAAGCGATAGCTAAAACCCCCTATGAGTTGTGGACAGGAAAGAAGCCTAGTATTAGGCATCTTCACATCTGGGGTTGTCCAACTGAGGCTAGGCCATATAGGCCTAACGAAAGAAAATTGGACTCAAGAACTATTAGCTGTTATTTTGTTGGGTATTCCGAGCGCTCTCGGGGTTTTAAGTTTTATGATCCCACCACTAGATCATTGTTTGAGACAGGAAATGCCAGATTCCTTGAGGATGTTGAGTTTGCGGGGGAAGATAACATAAGGAAAGTTGTCTTTGAAGAGAAATTAGTTTCTTTTCCTAGTGTGGTTATAGATGGTGATTAGGCTCCTACTCCTGACTTCACTATTGAACCAATTATTGAACAAGACAACACTGTGGTCCCCGTTGTTGAACCTGAAGTTCAAACTCAACAACCTCAAGAATTGCCACTAAGGAGATATACTAGAGAGAGAAGAAGTGCAATTCCAGACGATTATATTGTGTTTCTTCAAGAACATTAGGATGATATGGGTGTAATGGAAGATGATCCAATCAACTTTCAACAAGCACTACAAAGTTCTAATTCTCATAAGTGGATAAATGCTATGGAAGATGAAATAAAATCCATGAAAGACAATGACGTTTGGGAGCTTGTCGAATTGCCATCAGGAGTAAAACCTATAGGTTGTAAATGGATATTTAAAACCAAAAGGGATTCACAAGGCAAAATTGAAAGATATAAGGCTCGTCTTGTTGCAAAGGGTTTTACTTAAAAGGAAGACATTGATTACAAAGAGACTTTCTCTCCAGTTTCATCGAAAGACTCTTTCAGGGTAATCATGGCACTTGTAGCTCACTTTGATTTAGAGCTACATCAGATGGATGTAAAAACTGTGTTTCTCAATGGAAACATTGATGAGACAATTTATATGGTGCAACCAGAAAACTTTGTGTCTAGTAATTCAAAGTCTATGGTGTGCAAATTGAATAAATCCATCTATGGTCTCAAGCAAGCCTCTCGTCAATGGTATCACAAATTCCATGAAGTAATTATCTCATTTGGGTTTGAGGTGAATGTAGTGGAAGATTGTGTATATCACAAGTTCAGTGGGAGTAAATCTATATTTCTGGTGTTATATGTTGATGACATACTCATAGCAAGTAATGATGTAGGTTTATTGCATGACACTAAAAAGTTTCTCAAAAGGAATTTTGAGATGAAAGATCTCGGTGATGCTTTTTTTGTATTAGGAATTGAAATACTGCGAGATCGTTCTCAAGGTATTTTGAGATTGTCACAAAAGAACTACATTGAAAAGATTTTGAGTAGATTTGACATGAAAGATTGTGCACCAGGAGATACCCCTGTTGCTAAAGGTGATAAATTTCATTTAGGTCAATGCCCCAAAACAATACTCGAGATTAAGGAGATGCAAAAGGTTCCTTATGCATCGGCTGTTGGAAGTCTAATGTACGCGACCGGATATTGCATTCATAGTTGGAGTGTTAGGCAAATATTTGAGCAACCCGGGGATGGATCATTGGAAAGCAAGCTAACGGGTTATGAGGTATTTGCAGAGAACAAAAAATTATATGCTCACTTATCGGAGATCAGATGTCTTAGAGATCATTGGGTATTCTGATTCCGATTATGCTGGATGTCAAGACACTTTGCTATCAACTTCAGGCTATATCTTCATGTTGGCTGGAGGAGCTGTATCTTGGAAAAGTGTTAAACAAACACTTATGGCTTCTTCTACTATGGTTGCGGAGTTTATAGCATGTTATGAGGTATCCAATCATGGAATATGACTGCGAAATTTTGTCACTGGGCTGCGGATAGTGGCAGGTGTAGAAAGACCACTAAAATTATTTTGTGACAATAAGTCGGTAGTGATGTATTCCAACAACAACAGAAGCAATACAAAGTCAAAGCATGTAGACATAAAGTTTCTAGTTGTGAAAGTAAAAGTTCAGAATGGTCAAATTTCGATAGAACACATAAGAACAAACTCTATGGTGACAGATCCATTGACTAAAGATTACCACCTAAAGTTTTTCATGAGCACATTGCTCACATGGGTGTCAGTCATTTTTCTGATCCCATAGTTTAGTGGGAGTTTGTTATTACGGATGTTCTTTGACCTTAATTTGTTTGTTTTCTATATAGAATAAAGTTGATGGTTTATGTTTTATTATCTGAACTTGTTTAACATGCATGCGGTTAAGCATAAAGTTTTTTTTTTTTTAATGATCTCACTAAGGGATTTGGACCAGTTGGAAACATGCATAATCTAGATCACTTTGCATGTAGTTTCTATGCTATCCATCCATACTTGATCTATGTCATTGAATGTATTGAAACTGGTGATTAAGGAAAGTTTAGTTACAATGGTAGTAACAAAAGCTGCCTTGATTCCATATTGATACAGGAGATGGACCAGATTGAACTAAAGGGGAATTCTATTATTGAAATAACCTGTTTATGCGCGCTTAAGATTCATGTGATTTAATTACATCAAGTATACAAACATAGCCCAAGTGGGAGATTGTTAGACGTATTTTAAATTAAAATACATATAAATAAAATATGGGCTATGTATGTTAATTAGTATTTTATCACATTAGGTTATTTTATTAGATTGAGCCCTATTATGTGATCTATTTAATTAAAGGCCCTAGATTCCCAATTGAGTATGGACTTAATGGGTAGAAGCCTATTCCTAGATTGATTAGGGTTTAATGGGAACCCTAATTAAACTAATATATAAAGAGACCTTAGGCTATGATTCCCAATACACCAAAACAATAAGCACTCAGTCTTTCTTGAATCCCATCTTGAGAGAGATCCCAATAAGGCATTCAGAGTTTTGGTTGAGTAAAACAATAGTCATCTTGAAGCTATCATCAATTTCTCAATGGAGTCCGGTATGTTATTTATTCTTGACAATTTGGCATGAATGATCATGAATGATCCTAGGGTCAATCTATTCAATATAGATTTAAAGTAATTATGTTAACAACCATGTTTCTTAAACTGCGACGTTCTAAAATTATGTATATTATTTTTATTAAATAGAAGAAAAAACAATATATATATATATATATATATATATATATATATATATATATATATATATATATAAATAAATAAAGTAATTTGTTTTCCAATTGGTATTGGTAGCATGCGTGTGCTCCCCTCCCCCTCCAAGGACAAATGTTTTTTTTTTCTTTTCTTTTCTTTTTTTCTTATATATATAAGTTTTCATATATTTGTATTTTTTATATTTCTAATATATAATATATATAATATTTAAATTTTAGTACATTTCAAACAATTAAGGTTTAAATTCATTTTCTTATATATAGATATCAATATTTTTGTATCTTTCTACAATTATTTTACAAAAATTGTTTGAATGATTTTTTTTCTTTCTGTATCTAGATTAAGAATTATATAAAGGTTTATAATGATTTTATAATGAGTATTACTAATAAAAATATCATATATTTAGTTTATTTAAAATTATATTTATAGGAAAGTTAGATTACAATTTTAGTCTCTAAAATTTAAAATTGTGACTTATAAATCCCTAACCTTTTAATTTTGACTTTAGTCTCTTAAAAATTTCTAATATCTTTATAAATTAATTCAATTTTATATCTAATAGATCTCATAAATACTAAAAATGTTTAAAAAGTAATTATTTTATAAGACGGTTTTTTTTTTTTTTTTTTACTATCTAAACCTTAAATTTTAAAATTTATAGTTAATTGATACATTATTTTTAAAAATATGGCTAATCATACCTATTAAGCACAAAATTAAGGTATAATATCATATTTAATTGTTAACATTATCAAATATGTAAAAGACATATTAGATGCAAAATTGGCATTTTAATAATCTATTAAACATAAAAATTGAAAATTCAGAAACCTAATAGACATTTTTTAAAGTTTAAGAATTATATATAAATACAAAACTAGAGGTTTATGGGCTAAACTTATAATCCCCACCTCACTTAAAATTCAGGATCCTTGACCTATTTAATTTTTTATAAATTGATGAATCTATTATAAACAGAATTGAAAATTTAATGTTTTATTGCATATAATATTTACTTTGAAGTATAATAACTCCGTCCGTTTTAAAAAATGTTGAAAATGTTGAAGTAAAATTGAAAATTATGAAAACTATTTGACTTTAAAGAGTTGAAGACCAATTAGAGACAAAATTAAAAGTTGTTTGATTTATTAAAGAAAATTTAAAGTGAAAAGGACCTACACAAGCAAAAGTAAAGTAGCATAATTTAATTGAATGAGTCATGCCACTGTTATCATGATGGTGTTTGAAAAAGGATTTACTAATTGTTTTATATAATGAAAAAAGTTTTTTATTTTTTTTTTTCTCTCTTTTAATCTCCCAAACTTCTTATTTCAAGGAAGGAAATGTACAACAACCTCACTTTGGCAAATATTAATGAGTTTTTTATTTATTAAAAATCTAAACGTAAAATTAACGATGAATGTCATTTTAAAATAATGTAGAAACTTAGAATTAAAGACTATTTATGTATTTTGTTTATGATATTAAATCTGTACAAACTAAAATTATTTTAATTGGTTTAAATATATATCTTCAATGAGGAGGTTGGAGCCTAAATCTCTCTACTTAAATATTTTTGAAAAAATAAAAAATAAAAAAAATAAACTAACACTAAGAAAAACTAAAAGAAAAGGTCAACTCAATTATTAAGAATGTTGTTAAGACCAAGTTTTGGAGCGATTTGTTTAGTAATAATGTAAGAACATTTTCATAGGATGGCCATGTGAATCCATGTGTTTATAAAATTTCCATGTTTTTTTTTTTTTTAGACAACTAAGATTTCCATATTGAATTGAATGAATCATTTTTTAACCTCTTGGGTTTTATTCTTTTTAACTAAACTTTAAATATGTAAAACAAATCTTGAAATTTTACATGAAAATGAGTTTTCATGTTAAAATTAAAAAACATTTCATCAAAATGAGTACAACTCAACTAATATAATAGTTATACTATCAACTTCGTCGACTCTTTCATCTCACATATTGTCAAAATAAATAAATAAATAAAAACATCGCTTTATATAATTAACTCAAAAACCAAATATGTTAAAACATCATCCATCTAACTACTATAAATGTGTAAAAACATGTTTGCATCATGTGTTTTTTTCTTAAAAACAAATATTTTTATTATTTGGTCAATTTTAATGACTAATATTAAAAATTTGAAGAAACTAAAGTAGTTTAAATCTTTGAAACGTTATAGTATCTTTTTTAAATAAAAAATATTACTTATCCATTTTTTTAAATGTTATTTTTTAAAATCAAAATTTGTGAACTAAGAAAAAAAATGTTAGATTAACTTTGTAAGAAAAAAAATTATAATTATCACTTTTCTTTCAAATAAATTAATAACTAATTATGAACCAGATTAAAGTATACAAATATAATTTTATTATAAATATTACAAAATATGTGTAATTTAGATGTTTATGCTTAGCGTTCAAGTGTGCGTGTGCGTGTCCGTGTGCGTGTGTGTGTGGTGCGTTACTGGTAGTAATTTGGTCACGATCTCCTTCTCGCCCTCTCTCGCTAGCTCGCTCTTGAAGGAATCGATTTCCTAGCAGAAGCGAGTAATCACCTTGTGCCATTAAATTTGTTTTTGGAAAACCAAATTACAAAGAAGAAAATACATGATAAACTACTGTATTAGCATGCTTTTAAAGAAGAGTTAGACATTAGGGGTTTTTCCTACCTTTTTGAAGACCTTCTTCGATGTGAAAATCTTCTTTTTCCAAGTCACGAATCGGTGAGGATCTCCAACAAAACACAACAAGAACTCTTCTACTTTGGAACACCACCACAATGGCAACCTTGCTATTCTCAAGGAAGAATCAAAGAGGAGTTATGGGTTATCTTTGAATTTTGGCCAGGGAAAGATTTGAAAGGAAGAAGAGAGAATTGGAGAGGGTGAGAATTGAATTTGACAGAACTCTTATGTGTGTTCATTCGGTTAACTTCCTCCCCTTCACTTTTACGTGAAATGTGAGAGAGATCAAAATAACTCCAACGTAGTGGGGAGTTATTTTTTAATTAATAATATAATATTAATTAAAATTAAAATTAATTATATTATATTATATTTAATATATATAATTAAATAAAATTAATTAATTAAATAATTAAATGTCTCATATTTAATTTAAATTTGAATCATATTCAAATAATTTTCTCTCACATATAGTTTTAATATGATTCTAATTCATATTAATTTTAACATATAGTTTTTATATGAATCTCATTCATATAATTAATATTTATCTCTCTTTATAAAATTTTTAATCTCATTCAAAATAAACTTTATATTATAATGTATCTACGTACATTATGTTAATTGTATCATATACAATTAATTCCCTTATTAATTTGAACATTTCAATTTAAACAAAAATATATGATTCTTATAGCCTTCATGAGCTAGCAAGGAGACTTTATGGACCTATAGTTAGAAGCTTCATTGATATGAGATTAATCAATTAAACTCTTTAATTAGATTAATCAATGTTCATTAACTGTAGATAACTCTACTAAAAACTTACAGTTGCACTCTTCGCACTATAGATATACTTCTTATGTCCACGAAATTTACTAATCAACAGTAAGTCGACCCTTCACAAATTACTTATAACTACAATTGGGTCAAATTACCATTTTACCCCTGTAGTTATATCTAACTCCTTAAGTACCATTGATCCCTTTAATGAACAAACTATTTATAGTCCAACTATAAACTAACTCTTCTCGGGCCAGTGAGAGGGTGGAGCCTCATTGTTCAAGACCCGGAATCAGCCCTTAAGGAAGTAATTTATCTACTTACCCTAAGCACGGAAGGAGTGAATTCTATTTTGTGAAGATACGTTCCCAGCTCCCTAATTAGACAAATCCCTAAAATGGTAGACTTATTGAGTCGGTGATTTGGCCACTATCACCCATACAGATCAAATGATTGCCCTCATAGACAGGAGTTCATAACTCATTCAGGATTCAGGTCGAGTTGCCTATATTATCCTATGAAATGTTAATTTCTACAATTAACAGCGTTACATGGAGAAATTAAACATTTCGCGGTTCGGTCTTATACAAACTCTTTGTATAGGATACCCTCACTCATATGTCTCCATATGAACAATTAGGATTAAAATCATTTATAACACTTTACAACTCCTTGTAACAATTACAAAGTAGGTCAACAATTACAAAGTAGGTCATATCTGTAGTGTTACCAGAATGACACCCAACCTTATTCCTATATTGCAGACCTTTTTATTTATTACTTAAATATGATCCAACCTTGTATGTCAACCACATACATGTTTACGTTTACATAAAATAACCAAGGAATCTTAGTTTATTTGATTTAGTTAATGCATAAAATAGATAAAATAACTTCTTATTTTATTTAATAAATAAAATGTATATACAATTTACAAACTACAAAACCCAAGAGATTTAGGACACATTAGTCCCAACAGCTCTTGCCTTCCCTCGCTGGCTCGCTCTTGCCCTCCCTCGCTGTCTCACTCTTGCTTTATCTCGAGGAATGGGTCCCTGCGGCGACCCATTTTCCCAACCGAGAATCCCCACCTCCGTCCCTGCCTACAAATGGCGGGGACGAGGAACCCCCACCCGCCCCGCCCTGGTCCCGTTGCCAACCCTATCCTCAACTACCAACCCTATCCTCAACTTCATAATACATTATCAGCACAAGCTTCTATCGTTTCTCCCACTAAATGTAGGTCCTAAAGGTATGTCGGTTTTCCCCTCTTCATTATAATTAATAAATTAAATGTTATTTTGCATATATCAAATTTCTAATATAAATACAATATTTTGTGATAGTATACCATGACAAATTTTACAAAATTAGAATTTTTAGCATTTATTTTAATGGTAATAATTATTTGTCATGAGTGATTTATGCCATAATACACATGTATACATAAAGATATGATCATCTGATAACAATTATTCTTCTTAAAGTTCGTTATGAATGGATGCACATGGGGCTCCAAGATTTCAACTTAGTAAGTGGTTATAACTCCGTATTATATAAAATTAGCTCAAAATTGTAATTATGTGGAGAGAAAGTTATTGATGCAAATATGTTAAATAAGACATTTTCTACAATTCATGTCTTGAATATGCTCCTGAAGTAGCAATATTGAGAGAAATATTTTCAAAGTATTTTGAACTCATTTAATGTCTTCTCGAGGCTGAACGAAATAACGAGTTAGGAAAATATTTAATATTTTATGAAAATATTAAATATTTTGTTATGTTTTCTCTTGTATTTCCTTGTTAAAATCTAATTTTACATTTTTTATTTTGTTTATCATTATGGCTCATTACTTATTGTTTTCGTTATTTTTATGAAGAAACATGATTGTTTCTCAATTATTGAATAACTTTGGGATGAATAATAAGGATGTATATACTTCAATATCCTTATGAGAATCCTTTCCAATTTGTTATTGGCACTGATTGACTTTGGAAGTGTCTATGTTGTGGATAGTAAGACTAATGTGAGTATTTAAATTATATATTTGTTTTGCTCCTATTGTATTATGTTTCACTTGTCCCCCCTCCCTTCTAAACAAAGAAAATTTTCAATTTAACCCTTATTCTTTCGAGTAGACTAATGTATGAGTATTTTTACTATTTAGAAGTTATACTCTTAAAAGGTTAGACAAGTTACAACACTTCTTATATGATTTTTATGTTAATATTTAATGTCAAAAGTTTGTTAGTTTTGTAGTAACTAAGCAATAAGTTAAATTTTGAGGTTTGTTATTACTATTCACCTTTATATATTGAGTTAAATTCTGAAATGAATGTTTTTTTTTACAAGGCTCCTGGACAAGGCCATTGAAGCAAGGAAACCCACCAACCATATATAGGTGTTGTAAATATTTTTTTGGTATTATGCCAACACTTAGTTGTAATCACTAAATTTGTAAATGATGTACCCAGAATTTGGTTACTAGTGTTGTTGTTATTAGTTTCCTTGTATTCATGCTAGAAACTATATTGTTATATATGAAAGTTACTTTTTATGTTTGTGTACATATTTTGTGTTGAAATTGAAGGAAACATAGGTGTAATAACGTGTATCATTGAAATGGTTTATTTGATATTTGACAAAAGTCAAGGGATGTAATTTTATGACATTAGAATATTGTTATCTATCAAATTTCTATAACTATAAATAAGTGACAATGTATGTAATTCAATGACGTTAAAAAATGTCATAATTAAGGTATTATATTGACACTTTAAATGTGACATTATTTGTTGTTCAATGACAGAATTTTAATGTCAATATAACGCTTTATTTGACAGAAAAAGTCAACATTTTCATAAAAAATGGTTTTCATTACGTATAATAAATGCCAATACATACTCTTTGTTGATTGTGTTTAAAAGTCATGAAACTATCAATGATGACTAATTTCTCATGTGTCATTTATACAATTTAGATGTGGTGGATTCAAAGAATAAAAAAAATAAGTCAAGAAATGTGGTAATGACAGTTTTCTAGAGTCAGAAAAGCCTGTTTTTGTTGTCGTATGTTTGCAAATAGTACAATAACACACATTATACTTAAAAACAGAAAATATTTCTCAAAATTGACTGTGATGAAAGAAAAAAAGTCAATACAATCTCAGGTCCTGCAGACTTGATTGAAGACTTTGGAAAAGCAAACATATGTTTGCCTAGAAGAACAAAATTTACAATTGACAATGCATTGTTCTCTAGTCAATCAAAGAATGAGATAAAATATATTGAGACTAATAGAAAGAATGAGATAAAATATCTTTATATTATATCTACTGTCTCACATGAAAAACGTATACTAGAAAAACTGTCAACTTTATTTTTTGGATTATATTATATTCAAATTACTGGTATTGAAAGTTATCCAAACATGAACCTAAAGTTCATTAATACCGATAATATTTTATGATTAACATGATCGCTTAGTCATCCTAGGTTAATAATGATGAGAAAAATTATTGAAAATTCACACGAACATCCGTTAAAGAACTGAACGATTTTTCAATCCAATGAATTGTCATGTGCTGCTTTCTCTCAAGGAAACTTAATTATTAGACCATCACCAGTGGGAACTGAATCACATACATTTTTAGAACAAATTAATGGTTATATTTGTGGGTTTTTTTTAGTCCACCTAGCGGACCATTTAGATATTTTATGTTATTAATAGACACATCTAGTAGATGTCACACATGTGCTTATTATCAAGTCGAAACCTTACATTTGCAAAATTATTTACTCAAATAATTAAGTTAAGAGCACAATTTTCTAATTATATAATTAAACTTATTCTTCTTGATAATGTTGGTGAGTTTACATTTCAAGCTTTTGATAATTATTATATGTCAACTGGGATCAATATTGTTGAACATCCTGCAACTCATGTCCATACATAAAATGGTTTAGCAAAATCATGTATAAAACGTTTGTAATTAATTGCTAGACCATTGCTTATGAGAGTTAAGTTTCCTACATTTGTATTGGGTCATGCTATTTTGCATGCAGCATCACTTGTACGCATTAGGGCAGTAGCTTATCACAAGTACTAGCCATTACAACTAGCTTATGGCTATGAGCCAAATATTTCTTATCTGAGAATTTCTGGATGTGCAATATATGTTCCAATTGCTTCACCACAACATACCAAGATGGGTCTTCAAAAGAGGTTTAGATATATAAGTTGAATTTTGATTCCGCATCAATTATTAAATCTCTTGAACCCCTAAAGGATGATGTTTCTACTGCACAATTTTCTGATTGTTATTTTAAGAGAAAAATTTTCCAACATTAGGGAGAGAAATTAAGAAGTTGAAAAAATAAATTACATGGAATGCATCATTATTGTCTCATTTAGATCCTCATACAGATCAATGTAAACTTGAAGTTCATAAAATAATTCATTTGCAAAATATAGCAAATCAGCTACCATATGCATTTATAGATGTGAATAAAGTAACTAAGTCATATAAACCAGCTTCAAATGCTCCATTAAATGCAGCAAGTTGTCATTAATGAGTCTGGGAACACGTCAGAAGTGTAGTAAACCATTCGGTTCCATAGATAAATATCTTTGAAAAAGAAGTAGTCAATAATCAAAATGACTCACTTAAGAATATAGATATTTCAGAAGAAATCCTAAATATGAGTACTCATAAGGATATTAAAGTAAATAAGAATAATAATGAGATCTCGATAAATTATGTCATGACATGAAAAATATGGAACCATATAAGTTGACAACATTTTTGCATACAGTATTACCCACGATATGAAAGCGAGTATGAAAAATGTCGACATCGTAAATGATTGACTTACGTGGAAAGAAATAATCCAATAGAAATAAACTCTTTTTTTTTTTTTTTTAAACATGAGGACTAATAGTCCAAACATCAGAGAATTTCAAACATATGGGATACAAGTGGAGTATTTGTAAGAAAAACAAATAGAGTGAAGTCACAAGATATAAAGCGAGATAGATCCCACAATAATTCTTGCAATAGACTGATATTGATTATGAGAAAACATATTCTCTAATAGTCGATATACAATACCATAAGATATCCAATTTATCTGATTGTGTACGAAAAATTTAATATAAATCTTGTGGATGCGGTGGTACCACATTTATATGAATTTCTTAATATATTTATTTATGAAAATCCCTAAAGGATTAAAGATATCATAACCATATAATTCAAATATTTGAGTCATACATATATCATAGAGATTCTTATAAAATATTCCTGACAAATGTGATATAATCATCTTATTTAATATTTGTTGGTATGATGGTATAAAAATAACCTTATTTGTCCATATCCTTTTATAAAAAAAATTACAACTTGAGATTTACTATATATACATATATGTTGATGATCTGAGCAGAAACTCCTGAAGAATTTTCAAAGACAATTGAGTTTCTTAAGAAAGAAATTGAGATGATAAGTTTTGTCTTAGGTTGCAAATAAAGCATAAATCAAATGGAATTGCAACAATTTATACATAAAAGATCTTTTATGGATTATGCACATCATTGAATACTCCTATAATGGTTTATTTACTCGATGTGAAAAGGATATATCATCTGATCTCATAAAGATGATGAAGAATATTAAGTCTTAAAGAACCAGAAATTTTGAGAAATAAGTGCAATACACTTTGTAGTATTTTTCAGTAATTTTGTTACATATATATAATATTCCTCCAAAAGGAGGATATTGGAGTAGAGTTAAACATATGATATGTTTTATTTGAGAATTAGGTTTCATTGATTTATTTTATTATAATAAATCTAATTGTGATCTAGTTGGTTGTGAAGATGGAGACTATTTATCTAACCCATACAATCTAGATCTTAAACATGCTATTTAGTACATGGAGAAAAATTTTATAACATGGGATCAGTGAAATAGACTATAACAGCTACTTCCTCAAATCATGTTGAAATTCTTGCAATTCACGAGGCTAGTAGAGAATGTGTATGACTAAGATCAATGACTCAACACATTCATGAAACATGTGGCTTGTCTTCTAGTAAAAGTATTCCAACGACATTATACGAAGGCAATATAACATGTATAGCCCGAATCAAAGGATGATATATTAAAGGAGATAGAACAAATTTCACCAAAACGTTGCTACACTCATGATCTTGAAGAAAATGGCAGCATCATTGTACAACAAATTTGTTCGAAAAATAACCTAGCAGACTTATTTACAAGGTCATTACTAACCGCAACCTTTGAAAAATTGGTACACAATATTGGAATGAGATGACTCAAATATCTCAAGTGATGTTTCCACGAGGGGAGCAAATATATTGTAATGTTTAGGGACTATTAGATTATATGAAATATGTACTATTTTTCTTTCACTAGATTTTTTTCTCATTGAGTTTTTCCTAGTAAGGTTTTAACAAAACATATTTCATATTTATAAATTGGCATCTAAGGGGGAGTATTATAAATATTCAAAAATATTTTTAATTTAGATGCCTATGCTTAGTGTCCAAAGATCATGTGTCTCATAATCACACATCCTTAATGGTCATGTATTTTCACCTCCTACTTGCC
The DNA here is from genome assembly GCA_030954485.1 of Citrullus mucosospermus. NCBI lineage: Eukaryota > Viridiplantae > Streptophyta > Magnoliopsida > Cucurbitales > Cucurbitaceae > Citrullus > Citrullus mucosospermus. Next base: position 10,619,023 of record CM062060.1, read on the forward strand.
TGTGGCATTTAGTGGATGTTGGTGATATATACATCGGTGAGAAATCCAAATATATTGGAGAAATCTTCATGAATTTCATAATTTTCTAAGTTTTGTTATTTTGTTATTTTATTTTATTTATATTATATTATTATATTATATTATATTTCCTTACATGTCGTTTTGTTTCTCAATTTCATAATAAATTTGAATATGTAATATAATTTAAGTTTATTTTAAATAATAACATTCAAAAAGTTCTTAACGCATTGTTTCTTAAAAAATAAATAGCACAAAAATTGTAATAATTTCTTTAAAAGAAAAAATAACATCAATAAAAATATTGTAAAAAGAAAACCAGGAAACAATTAATTAAAAAAATAAAATAAGACAATAAGAGAGAGAAAGTGAGGATGTTTTGATCTCTCACAATTTGTTTAGTACAATAAAAGTGAAAGATTTGGAAGTACAAACTTTATACTGCTTCACATATCTTAAATATTAGTTGAGTTATCTCGCTTTTAAACAGCCATCACAATTAACTATAAGAATTAAAAAAAAAAAAAAAAAAGTGAACCATCATTTTTCTTTAATAAAAAAAACATGTCAAAAACTAGTAATAAAAAAAAGATAAAAGATAAGCATTCAAAAAAAAAATAATAATAAAAAAAAATAAAACATAAAAAATAAATTTGATCAAACTTCTCTTCTCTTAGACGTATTTCACTAAAGAGAATAAAACAATTAAACAATTCGTTCTCTCTAATTTTTTTTTTCGTATGTTGGCTAATCCTTTTTTAAGTTGAAATAGGTATCAAATTAACTTCAACTTTTTGAAAAAATATAAATATTTTATAAACAAAGGAAAAATTTTAGATACATTTTTTTGTTGGATAAGAATTATTTTTAGTCGATTTTTATGGACAACATTTAACATTTAAGTTCAAAGTTATTCTTTATTTTTTCAATTTCGTATACTTTAGTTATTTTATTAGCAATTCAATTATTAGACTTTCAAATTTGTAATATAAAATTTCATCAAAATTAAATGTTGATTTTAATTATTTAAAGGTTTAGATATTATAACTTATAAATATATTGGATCTCTAACTAATTTAGAGATTATTTATGTAAAAAAAAGTTCCATTAAATCTCAACAATAATTTCCAAGATTATCATTATCACATTTAAATATAAAGAACTAAGTTGTTACAAACTTAAATCTTAGGGACAATTTTGTTATGAAATTAAAAGTAGATTAACCAATTTGTTACATATTCTAGTTGGTTAACAATTTAGTTTTTGAAAATTGAATTTATTTTCCCATTTTTATGTATCTCTTTTCTTTTTTTAGAAAAAATAGCTAAATTTTTTAACAAATTTTAAAAGCAAAAATTAATTTTTAAAATATATGTTTTTAATTTTCAAAATTTAGCTTAAATTTTTAAAAAACATATGTAGAAAGTGGATGGAAGATGAAATGAATAACATTTATAAATTTGATTTTTAAAAACTAAAAATAAAAAATAAAGAGGGGAAACATGAGGCACCTATAAACATGAATTTAATATTTATTCAAATTTTATTTATTTATTGTAATATTCAACTAAAAGGTAAAAGGAAAAATGGTGGAAAATGAGAAATAAAATCTCCTGTATCTTTCTGCTTCGTGTCTAATAGTGGCTTTAGTCTTCACATTCAATCATTTCAAACCACATTTCAAAGCTGTTCCTCCATTTCAATGGCGTTTCACATTCCTCTCTCTCTCTAAAATCACCTATAAATTTCCATTAGCCCCTTCATTTCACACCTCAATCCCCCCCATTCCATGGAGGTCCGCAAATCAGACAACGATCATCTCGTCCTCACCATCGACCTACCGGAGAAGGAACAAATCTCACCCTCTCCCACCAGAACCAAAACCCTTCGCCGTCTCAACTTCTCTAAACCAAAATCCCGCTTCGATGAACCTAACTTCCCCCATTCCACTCCCAGAACCATCCCTGAATCCACCGACCTCCTTCAACCTCCGGTACAAGAAGACTCCACTTCTTCATCTTCATCTTCATCCTCTTCCTCTTCCTCCGACTACGAAGACGAAGAACTCGGACCGGAAAACGAAAACCAAGGCAAAAGCGGGCGACGGCGGAAAAGGAAGGGAAAGCGGAAGAAGATCAATAAACGAGTATTAATCGAATGGATATTGTTCCTCACCATAACCACTTGCTTAATCTGTGCCCTAACACTCGAATCTCTTCAAGACAAGCAGATTTGGAGCTTAGAGGTATGGAAATGGTGTTTAATCGTAATGGTGATTTTCTGTGGGCGTTTAGTTTCGGAATGGTTCGTCGGAGTTCTCGTCTTCGTAATCGAACGAAACTTCATGCTCCGTGAACGAGTCTTGTATTTCGTCTATGGCCTCCGCAAGAGTTTCCAGAACTGCGCTTGGTTAGGGCTAGTCCTAATCGCTTGGATGATAATGTTCCCCGACGTTCACCACAAAAATAAAGTGCTCCTAAAGGTCTTCCGGTTCTTAATCGCCGTTCTAATCGGCGCCACCGTCTGGCTTCTGAAGATTCTTCTCGTGAAAGTACTTGCGTCCTCGTTCCACGTCGCGACGTTCTTCGATCGGATGAAGGAGAGCGTGTTCAACCACTACATCCTCGAGACGCTATCCGGACCGCCGCTGGATGAGGAGGAGAGGGATAAGGAGGTGAATCTACGGCGGCAGTTGCTGCAGATGTCGAAGTCGTTGCCGGCGCGGTGGCAGGAGGGAGGAGGAGGGCAGATTCTGTCAAGATCGAAGCGGCAGGGTTCTAGTAAGAAGATCGATATGGAGAGGTTGAGGAAGCTGAGCTTGGAGAGGAGACCGTCGGCTTGGAGTGTGAAGAGATTGGTGAGCTATGTGAGATCGTCGGGACTGTCGACGATATCGAGGACGGTGGATGATTTTGCCAACGCCGAATCGGAGATTACCAGTGAATCGGAGGCGAGGAACTGCGCTCAGAGAGTGTTCAAGAACGTCGCTAAGCCTGGTGCCAGGTTCCTCTCTCTCACTACATTAATCAATTATCTTCACTTTTTCTTTCAAATATTTAATTAACTTATTTTCATGTGTTGTGAAAATGGAATGCACAAACACAAGTACACCAAAATTCGCTCTTTAATAAATTTGTTAACAAATCTTAAATTAACTACTCATTTTTATTGTTAATTTGTTTACCATAAATTTTGAAAACATATTTCTATATTAAAAATTATTATAATTATTTTCAAATATAGCAAAATAATATTATTTATCAATAATAGATGTTGGTAGATATTCCGTGATAGTTAGTGATAGACTAGATGATAATAGTTTCTCTTGCAATTTAAAATAATAGCAATACTTAGGTGCACTTAAGGTTTTCCGTGTTAGGTACTTAAATTTAAAAAAGTAAGTTAGAGTATTTGGTAATAAATACAAAAACATATCATTTTAGATATGATAACTAAAATAGACTTATAATATTTTCTTAACTTTTTGTAATTTGAGATTTTAAATAATTATTTAGTATGATAAATTTTATTTGTTAGAGATTAATTTTAAATATTAAGTAAAATAACTTTATTTTGAAAAAAAATATCAATCAATACTTCTATAAAAAAAAATGCATTTAGCTCGTAAAAATAGAAAATAAACTTGATTAGGTGGGAAATAAATAAACATATAAAATAAATCTCCTTTTTAAATAAAACTGAAAACTAAATACTAATAAAAAAAAATTTTAGCTGATTTCAAGACTTAATATTTTAATCCAATTATATTTGTCTATCTGAATATTTTCTTTTTCTTTTAACTTTTTAATCAATTTTCGAACAGCTAATTAAATCTTTATAAACTAATTTAGTGACACGCGTTGGCAATTTTGATTAAAATTATGCTATTGTAAAAGAAAATCTGATTCAAATTATGCTTAAAATTTTAATTGTTAATAAATGAAGTGTGGCAAACTGGCAGTTTGTTCAATTTCATTTTCTATGAAAATTAATATTTAGAAGATCGATAATGCTGAAATGACATGGCACCCATTATTTTAGTATTCGCCGCCATGCTTTATTCAATAATATTCTTTTTCAATAGTTACTTTTCTTTAAAAAAAAAAAAAAAAAAGAAAGAAAAAGAAAAAAAAACTATAAAAATTAATACACATTTTTATATATTTTTTAAACGAATATAAATTTCTAGATTTTTCTCATTTTAAATGACTTACGATTGTATTTATAATGTCTATAATATTAGATGTAGTGATATATATATATATATATCTTTTCCCTTGCTGCTCCTTATTTTTCTTGTTTTTTTCCACTTTTTTTTTTGGAAAAATATTTTTTAGTTGTGCCCACAAATGAAAGGAAAAATGTTTGATGGTGAATGTTGTGTCCTCTACTCTATCATAGCTTAAATAATTAAATCAATGGAAATATCTTTCATTCACAATGGTATAATTCATTCCATATTATTTTATCTAGAGAACATGCTATTTCCAATTGACCATTTTTAAAATTATTTAAATATAGCTTGATGACAAATTGTCTTTGCTCTCCATGTGTATTTAGCCCAAGTTTTCTTTATATATATTAAAAAAGATTGAAAAGCTATTTCTATCATTTACAATTAATTTTATGGTTTCCTTTCTAATCCCCAATCCAACAGTTTATTTCTATGTTAGATGTAACAGAGCTCTAAAACTGTCGTATACAATCATGAGTTCATGGCCATACATCTGGCTTTCTCTCTTTTCAGGGTAGGTCGAGTGTGGGGTTTGTTTACCTTTTTCATTTTTAATTATAAAAAAAAAAAAAAAAAAAAAAAAAAAAAAAAAAAGAAAGAAAGAAAGAAAGAAGAAAACCAATAATTCCACGTCCACCAAATTATTCCAAGTCTCTATAATTGAAAACATAATCTGGCACAACCCAAATAGAATCATGTTGCTGTTGCTTTTTTTAATTATTTATTTATTTATTTTATTATGGTATTCTTTTCTCTCAATTTTCTATTTTAAGAATTAAAACCTAAAAAAGAAAGCGATTATTTCAAATTACTATTTCCCCTATAAATAAAGTTGTTGAAAAAAGGTAGTTTTATGCTAGCTTTATAAAAGTTGTTGAAATAAGTCATACGGTATATACTGATTGGTCAACATATTTGAAAATCTCTCATTCTTTTGTGCGGACCTACACGTAGGATAGGGCAGGACACAACTGTCCTTTTTCGTAAGGCAAGTTACTTTTCACAGTTGTCTAGGTCCTACATCCATTGATTCAATTTTTTAAAAAAGAATATTGGTTAAATATTAAAATAACAATTTGGTTATGTATTTGTTCCAAAAAAAAAAAATGTTGGTTATGTATTTTTCGGTTCATTCTATTCCAATTCATGTCCAAAATTTAATCTCTACTGGGGAATAAAAGGGAAGGTTATAATACTTTTAATTGAAAATATTTTATTCATGACAGTGACATTTTGCTATACCTAAAAATATTTTAAATAATTTTGTCATTTAAAATAATTATCTCTATAAATAATAATAAGGACATTAATTTTCATGTAAGACAAGATGTTGTGTGAACAATTTTGTAAGGTTAATTGAGTTTTTTTTTTTTATCTTTTTCCTTTTTTTGGAAAAACCAATTATTAACATATAGACTATAGTATTGATTGATTTTAAGATTTGTTAAAGGTAGGGGACTAAATTGGGACATTTATAATTACAAAAACTAAAATAAAACAAGTCTTAGGCTATAGAGTTGAAATTGATATTTTTAACCAAAATATTTTATTTTATTTTAATATTTTATATAAATTTTAAAAAATTATTTTAAATGACAAAATTGTTAAAAATATTTACAAATAATAATAAAATATCATCATACATTAAAATTTTTTATATTTGTAAATATTTTAGTTAATTTTAAATTTAAACTAAATAAATTGATTAAAAAAAATGGTAGGATTTTTTATGTGATGGATATACAATTTCATACGTGGAAAAAATATCTTCATTGTTCCATTTTACAATCGTTGAAAAACTGAATAAAACTTTCAATCTCTTCAATGTTTTTTTTTTTTTTTTTGGGTAAAGAAAACAGTCTCTTCATGATTATTGAGAGTTAAATAGTACATATAGATATATATTTTGTTTGAAATAGTTTGTTGCATAATCATTTTGTTTTCTGAATCTAATTATTTTCAGTTCCACTATTTATTTATTAAGCATAATTTGTTTTTTCAAAAAGTGGATATAAAATAATACATGTTAATTATCTTAAAGTATGCATTGACATCCTAATAAACTCTAAAAATAGAAAACCATTTTCAAGAACTATTTTTTTACAAATAATTTTAGAAGGGTAGAGTAGAAGTTAGAAGGTATGTAAAATATATTAGAACCAAACAAATTCACTTTCTATAAAAGCATAGCAAGATATCCACAAATATTCTGGATCCAAATTCTATCACTCTCATTAGATGTTGATTAGAAAAGAGCTATCTATGTAGATGTTCTTGTCTTTTATCTGTCCTCTTCCTGCCCAAAATAAATAAATAAAATAAGCAAAAAAAAAAGTGGATTCAAACTGTACAAAAAGTTTACTTGTCCACTGGTTCATAATTTAAGGATGGAATTCAAAAGCTTTTTTTTGGAGTAAAAATACATGTACCAACCATCGAAATTTAAAAACATGTAGTTAGGTAGGATGATATTAATAAACTTTTTTTTTTTTCCTCTTTTGAGAACATATGATATAATAAACTTGTTTCAATTAGTCAGTAAAATTTTAGAAAGATTAGTTAATGGTTAGAATTGATTTTTGTGTTTAATCAAGTGTCAAAAGACTAATTAAAACAATAGAAATCTAAAAAGCTGAAAAATTATCATTTCTAATTTAAATTTGTATGTCTGTTTTAATTAATTTTCTATATGTTTGATTGTTTCAAGATTAGGGTTTGCATTTCTTAACTAGTCTCTTTCTAGCTTTAATTCAAAATTACATCTCATGCCAACTTTTTGACAATTGTGTCAACTTTTTTTTTTTCCTCCTGACTAATTGTGATATTCGCGAAAAGAGATATGCATGTTGTTTTGCTTAAAAAAAAAAAAATTTAATGTCAATACAAATCAGTTGAACTAGACACATATTGACGTATATAGTGTTATATTATATTTCTTAAAATTTTTGTTTCAGTATAAAAAATAAAATAATAAAAGCATATCAATTTGTTGGTGGAGCCATATAAAAAAAAAAATCATACTGTCATAGTCATTGTATTTGCTAGCATGTTTCAAGAAAATTATATTTATTATTGTAACCAACCTCATTTCATGAATGGGTCCACATGCCATTTACTAGCCACTTTATTTGGTTTAGTTTAGAATGCTTCTGTAGTATTTTATTATTATGATGCTGAAGGAAAAGACCCACGTTACTGTAAAATTAAAAAAGTAGAGACATGATATGATAGGAGTTAGCACTAAATCTAAATGATGGTCTCGTACTATTATATTAAAAATGTTTTTAAATATAAAAAAACAAACTAAATTATTTATAAATATTGAAAAATTTTAATATCTACCAACAATAGACTATAATAGACTATTATTACTTGAGAGATAGGAGTCTATTGCAATTTATCATTTTGCTATTTTTTTTTATATTTGTAAATAGTTTTATTTTTTTTTATTTATAATAATTTTTTATTATATTATAATATTAGAAAAATATTATAGTTGCTGTTGCAGTGAAATTGACTATAAAAAATTAAATAAAGGGACTTAAGAGTTAAAAGCTCACTGTTTATTTTGTCAAATTTTCTCTGCCAACTATGCTGGTTTATTTTGTTCAATCGTTTGAGTTTTTTTTTTTTTTTTTTTTTTTTTTTTTTGTCCATACTATTATTTTAATAATAATTGCCTCTTAAATCATTAACGATGAAACGAATAATTTATATATATTATAAAAAGTGTGAGGTTTTTTCTTTTTTTTTCTTTTTTATCTTTCTAATGTGAAATTCTCAATTTATACTTAATTTCAATGTTATGTGAGCTTATTAAACTTTAAAAAGTATTTTATATGCCATTAGAATTTTAATTTTATGTCTATTTAAGTTCTCCCCAACTTCCACTAGTGTCTAATAGAATTTCTAAAGAAAAGTACAATACGCTGCAGATTATTAGACATAATTGAAATCCAAACTTGTATTCATTTAAGTTTGTGAATCTAACAAATGTCAAATAGGCTGGGCATATAATTGGTTGTTTAAATCCCAGTTGACACTTAGGAGTGTTTGAGTTTTATTATAGTTAGTAGTTATTGTAGTGTATTTTATTTTAATTTAGGTAGAAAATAGTAAACACCGTAAAAAAAAAAAATTTGAAATACTTAATTGTAGGTTAGTCCAAGTTGGTGGCCCGAACATCCCCATTGAATTTTCTATCTTTTAAATTCATGTTTGTATTTTTTTTCCAATGTTTGGTCTATGGTTTTCACATGAAACACTTGAAATCTAAATTTGCATTCAAATTTATTTTCTAGGTTTTAAAATTTGGTTTGGTTTTTGAATGCATTAGTATGAGGTATATAACACAAGGAAGAAATTTAATTTAAAAAAACATGGACTAACCTTGTAATTCAAATACGTTCAGATAAAATAGTTAAATTAAACTCCGTTTTGTAGCTATTTTGTTTTTGGTTTTTGTAAAGAGTTAAACATGGACTAACCGAATGTTTGTTTTGTTTTGTTTTGATGTTGTTGCAGATACATAGAAGAGGAAGATCTACTGAGGTTCCTGAAGATAGAAGAAGTGAACACCATTTTCCCTCTATTTGAAGGCGCCATTGAAACAGGAAAAATCTCCAAATCCGCTTTCAGAAACTGGGTGGTTTGTAAACTTTCCCCATATATACTCTAAATTCTTTCAATCCCTTTTGTCCAAAATGATTTAAAAATTTCGACATGTTGTCCATGCAGGTTCATGCCTACATCGAGCGGAAGGCATTGGCACATTCTTTGAACGACACCAAAACCGCGGTCCAGCAGCTCCACAAGCTGGCCAGCGCCGTCGTCATTGTGATCATCATAGTCATTTCTCTTCTCGTCCTTGGTGTCGCCACCACTAAGGTCCTCTTCGTCATCACCTCTCAACTTCTTCTCGTTGGATTCATGTTTCAAAACACCTGCAAAACCATCTTCGAATCGATCATTTTCGTCTTCGTCATGCATCCTTTCGACGTCGGCGACCGCTGCGTCATCGATGGCGTCCACGTAAGTATATGTCATTAAGAATATGAATAAATGAGATCTTACAAGTTTATTTGAAAAGTTTGAGGGTAGGTTGTTAATTAAATCTTAAAAAAGTGTCAAAATTCTGTGTCCAACGAGTATGTAAACTTTAAGAAATGTCTCACAAATCAACAATTTACTAGACAAGTTTCAAAATTTAAAGATAGAACATGTATATAATCAAAAGTTTAAATATCTATTAACCACAATATTGAAATGTTAACACTTCATTAATAAGTTCATTACATATTTTCTGAAGCTAAAAAATTTCTTAGCTAATTAAGAATCTAAAAACTTAGTGAATAAAGGACTAAATAGACTAACATATTAGCTTAAGTTTGGTAGAATAATAATTTAATATGTTAACAAAAGTAAGGCTTCGTATTGTTGTTTCTTTTCCGTTAGTATTGCATGTACTTATTTGTTGCCTCACGAATTTTAAGTTAGAAAGAGCCTTGAATATTAAAGTAAAAACTACATAATGGCACTTTAATTTTCATTTGGGCCCTAAATTCTAAAATATTACATTTTTACCCATAAATTTTTTGTTTTGTTTCTATTTAGTCCATAGATATAAAACTTTACATGCTACTAGTGTTTTTTTTTTTTTTTTTTATACTCTATTGTTTATTCGTGTAAAATTTTGGTTTTTAGATGTTTGTGGAAGAGATGAACATTTTGTCGACAGTGTTCTTGAGGTTCGACAATGAGAAGATTTACTATCCCAACTCTGTTCTGCTGACGAAGCCGATCAGCAATTTCAGAAGAAGTCCTGACATGTCAGATACTGTCGATTTCACAATTGACGTCTCCACTTCTTTTGACAACATCACAGCACTCAGGAAAGCAATGCAAATGTAAGCATTTTCAACACTCTTCTTCATTGCTCATTCTTCTTCATTTAAAACTCATTTCGTTTTAAGTTTTAGAGATGATTACACATTACACTCTCGTACCTAAAATCATACATGATAACATGATTAGTAATCATCCACTTAGTTTGAGTTTTATAACGTCGCTACATAATGCGAATATGGACCAATAGTTAAAACATCTACTTCTCTTGAAGTTAAAGGCTTAAATCTCCCTCAACATACGATGTACTACTAAAAAATTTTATAATTTTTTTCATAGATTGAAGTACAAAGTTTAGTCTTAAAAATTTTAGGCGTGTGTCTATTTGGTTCTAGAACTTTACAAAGTGAATAATGGCTATAAAATAGGTCATTGACCTATTTGACATTTTTTAACATTCGTAGACTTATTAGTAGTTATTTGAAAGTTTGAGTCCTATTAGTTACTTTTTAAAGATTTTAAATATCTTGGACTCATTATATGCAAAATTGAAAGTGTCGAAAACTACTAGATATTTTTACTTTAGGACATCTAAGACATAAAAGATTATTTACCAATTAAATACTTTTCAAAGTTTAAGAAGCCTACCCATTTACACTTTTAATTTCTAGTTTATATTCATGGTTAACTTTACACGTTAGCCTAAATGGTTAGGCTTTTAGGTCAGTGCTATTTACTTTTCCTTTCAATATCAATAGTTTAGTGTGTTGGGCATTATATGAATGTTTGGACCCACATGTGAGAAGGAAGTTGAAGAAGAAAGTGAAAAAATTAAGTTGAAAATCCAGGGACTAAGTGCACCTGTTCCTAAAAACTAAGGCACTAAAAAAGTATTTTTTTTTTCTTTATTTTATTAGTCAAATCATTTTGGCGTGGAGATTGAACCATTGACTTTTAAAATGGTAATTTATGTCTTATCTACTAAACAATGTTCGAATTGAACATATTTATAATCCGCTAATACTTTCAATCAAATAAAAACAAACACAATAGGTCTAGCTAAGTGTTAATTCTAATTTTAATTCTTGCATCTAGTGGCTACTATTAATTCTTTTCCATAGCCATCTAGTGGCTACTATTAATTCTATTTTTAATTCTTGCACTTAAAAGGTTAAATTACAAATTTGGATTCTATGGTTGGGAGGAAGTTAGAATTTAATCCTATAGTTTTAAAAGATAAAATTTAGTCTCCATAGTTTGGTTACCTCTTAAATAATCCCTACCATAAGAAATGTTTACGAGAATTTTATCAAAATATAAGGATCAAATTTGCAATTTAACTTAGTTAAAAAATATAGCAGTGAAAAAGTTGTGTTTATATATGTAAAACATTTTGCAGATACATTGAGAGCAAACCAAAGCATTGGAGCCCAAAACATTCATTGGTAGTGAAAGAGATTGAAAATGTGGACAAGATGAAGATGAGCTTGTGTGTGCAGCACACCATGAACCATCAAAACTTCCCTGAAAGAAACAGCAGAAGATCAGACCTCATTTTGGAACTCAAAAGGGTTTTTGAGAATCTAGGCATAAAATACCATCTCCTTCCTCAAGAAGTTGTTGTCACTCAATTCAATTTGACCAGTGGCAGAATGGCGATCCCGTCTTCATGAGATAACTTCTCCGCGAAATTGATAATCTCAGATAGAAATCAGAAGGTGTATTTTGATCATATATCTAATGATGTAGTTCTAGATGTATTAATTACATTGTGACAACCACATTGAATATTTTTCTTGTTGTCGAGAAAGATGAGCTGAAATAATCATTCACTTCTCTAGGGGTTGGCTTTCACAATGCATGTGGAAAGTGTGTATTTGGAGGATTAGTATTATATATTGTTTTACATCATAGGGTTTTGACGTTTTGACTTCTATAATATATGTAGAAGGAAAAGTTGCTTCAAGGGAGATATCCTCCCAATCCTTTGATTCCACATGAGATTTTAATCTTTCTTCTGGCTCCACTCATATATGTGTATGTATGAATATAGAGAGATAGAAATAATAGAGGGAAATAGAAGTAAAAATAGAGAAATCACACCTAAATAATTAGGTTAAGGTGCAAATATCTTGTTTTCTTTTAGAAGATTCAAGCTTTCTGTGATGTGTATTGTATTTGTTTATATCAACTATTGATGCAATTGTTGTCCTTTAAAAATCATTTTGTTGTCGGCTTTCTTGTGTGATCCAAGATCTCTTGTTCCTTCTCCTTTAGGTTCCTTCACTCTCTCTCTCAGATAGAGAAACAATGGATGTGGTTGCCCTTCTTTCTTTAGTTGAGAGTCATCCTTCAGAGTTGGGAGAAGGGTTGTGATGGTAAAGAACATTTTCTTTACATGTAAACACATCGTTTTCTTTCAAATTACGAGCAATATGTAATATCCACAATCACGTGGAAATCACCATCAATCATAGATGTAAAAGAAGGAACAATAGAAAAATAATTATCAACTCTATTAAAAACAACATTAGAAGACTCTTCCAAAGAAGGATAGACAAGTAACATGAGCATCCAAAGGATGTCTTGTACTTTGATCCATAACTAAAGCCAAAAACTAAGTACATTCTTATGAAATTCATTCATACCAAAGTCTAATAAAGTTGAAAGTTCTTTAGAAAAAGCCTTTAAACGAATTTTCTTCACGGTTAAACCTACAAAATCTTCAAAAATGTATCATTATGGATATACAAACCATAACTGTAAAGGCGTAAAAATTAAGATGTGATATGATTGTATCGTGATGGAAATGGATAACTAATAGACTAAAAATTCCAAAAACCCATGAATGAGAACACAAAGAACACAATAAACAAAAATCCATGAACTCAATTACCAATGGTGAGCCTCGAGAGAAAAAGGGGGACGGAGTTAGGCGTCAACACGTAAAGAGAAGGGGCAAAACTGGAAAAAGAAAAAAAAATATATAAGGCCCCAACATGAATGCCCCACACAATGCGCCCTCTTCTCTTCACTCTTTCAACCATCGCCCCAATCCCCAAACCAAACAAACCAATCCATTCCCAAAATGGCCGCCGACGCTGGGCTTCACACCGCGGCTTCCCCGTCTATACCCATCGAAGAACACAAACTGGAAATTACAAAACAGATGAGACGCTATGAGGTCGCCATTGCAGAGCTCAATCATCTCTCCTCTTCCAGAGTAACCCCTTCCCCGCTCTTTCTCTGCTTCTTTTTCTTCTTTCTCTAATTTGAACTAGATTTAGAACGCTGTACCGGCATTCTGTTTGAAAATTTTGTTCCAATTCTGCCTATTTTCCTTTTTCTGCCGAATATTTTGCTCGGACCAACTTTTCTATCGTATACGCTCTTAACTAGGGTGCAGTCGAACTGAAATCTTCATTATTACATGTTAATCTAGGCTCTAAATCTTCCAATAATTGCTCAACTTTTTCTGGCTGAACTCATCTTTTGAAACACTAGACGAACTTCTGTTTTTTTCTTTTTTTTTTTTTTTTTTTTTTTTTTTTTTTTTTTTTTTTTTTTTTTTTGTGCCCCTTTAATGGATATAAACTGCTTGATTTATTTACTCCTATTTTTTAGAAGAATGTTAGTTTGGTAGTGACTTTTGATTGCTCTATTTTTCATTTTATTGAGATCTAGTAAAGGATTATAATTTCTCAATTTTATGAAAATACATTTAAAAACATTCGTGTGGATGAATTGATATTGTTACAAGAACATGAACAGATATTGATATCAAATTCTTCCATTTCTGATAATATTAGTGGAAGCATTAATATGTGGATGAACAACACATAATATCACCTTTAGTAACTAGGTCAGTTTGTGATTATAATCATGGTTTGATTTAGTTGGATTGGAGTTGTAGTTTGGGGTCTCCTTTCTTTATGCCCTTGTATATTCTTTTATTTTGTTCAATGAAACCTTGATTTCGTACTTTAAGGGGGGGAAAAAGACATGAAGAAGATTAAAAGATGAACAGCCTCTCTCTGATACACATTCTTAATGTTGTTGTAAATTGCAGGCTGTCTTTCAGAAAAACGGAAACATATTTTTTCGCACAACTATTCAAAAAGCAACAACTTCGGAACAGAGTAAGAATATTGCTTTAACAAACTTAACTTATACATATACACCCCCATGTTTTATGTCTTCCCTCTCAATCCTATCCAATTTATATCCTCATTTTAGACATTTCCCAAAGAAGGTTTTGAATATCCATATGAGGAAGAAATTTCTTTTTTGAAATATATTGTGGAAGTGTGATTTCAGTATTGAATAAATATTGAGAAATGTTAGATATATAGCAAAATCTCAAAGGGGTTTAGATGAAACCTTTCAAAATCCAGGGACACAAAGTAGTAACTAGAAAAATGTTGCCTTTTATCTGAGAGTTCAAATCATTTTTGAGTTTCTTGACACGTGTATGATATTTTTTCTGTTTGACCTTGGTTTCTCCTTCGACATTTATGAAATTCAAGACTTAACTATTATTGTCAATATCTACAATTAACTACTTGATCCCATCTTAACCGTTTTGATTGGTTGGTTTCTCTTTTCAGAAAAACTTGATGCGGCTAGAGCAAAGCTGGAAAGACTGAATTCTTGATTCGTACTGTCAATGAGGAAATATTCTAAACGATTTTCTAAGTGCTTCAAAAAGTGTTTTTTGTAAGTACTTTAAAATTCATTTAAAAGTCATTGGTCTTGAATTTCTCGCTTTTTTATTTTACTCAAGAGTAAAGTCTTGATCTAGAGGTTCAAAATTCTGCTTACAAAATCTATTTGCTAAAACTTCTTTCCCTGATTATTTTGTCATTTCCTCAATGAAGGAAAGAATGTGAAAGGTGAATAGCATCTTGTTTTAATATAATTGATCATTCATTTTGCAGACAATGATGCTTCATCATGTAAGTTTGAGCTGATATGATACGAATTTTCAAATGATAGTTTGATATTTAGTGTAGGGTCCAGTGGGTTTGAACTGGCTGCTCAGTCTAGAAATCATACAAGGCTAAGCTCGTTTTATGCCTTAGCCTACACACTAATTTTTGTACATTTTGAAGTGCAAATAAATTCTCCGATGGCCAGCTAGATTGATGTTCAAATTCCGACTTTCAGGCTAGGTCGGGTTGGCCTTCTGATGACATTGAGGTAGGTACATTTGTTGTTTAATTTTGTAGGTACAAATGTAAATTTGAAATTTTAACAAATGGGCTTAAGGTGAATGGGTTCCATCCATGGTGAGGGTGACCTACTTTGGAATTTTATTTTATTATTTTATTTTATTTATTTATTATTTTTTTTTTTTTTTTGAAACTATGTTGTAAAGTAACAACTTGGTCAGTAAATGGATATTGCTAATTTGATCATATGTACTTTAAATTAAAAATATTATAGTTTGATTAGTAAGAAATTGATTTTTTCTTTAGGAATCTTAACAGAGGGATGCAATATCCTACTTGGATTTTATTCATTATGGGAAAGTTGGAACCTTTCATTAAAAAAGCTGAAGTTGGTTGGTTCACGCAAATAAAAACAAAAAAAAAAAAAAAAAAAAAAAAAAAAAGACAGAGACAAAAAATCTTATAATCTAATTTTAACTAGAAAACATAGAATCATAGTCAATGAAAATGGACTAATTATTATTATTTTTCTAAAGGGAACTCAAAAGAAAAACTTATCGCAGATAGGGAAATATCACTTTCTTAAATGATAGAATTTTGTAATGTTTGAAGGTTCATTCCGGTCCAACCCAAACCTTTGCTTGAAAAGTTGATATATGTTTTGTTTCAATTGTTTTGAAAGAATAATTTTGTAAATACGTTTTTCTTTTAAATTCAACAATTTTCATCAACCAATACCATACATGTTTCCGGAATCAAATACATCAACTTTTCACTTTTAGGCCCAAAATATAACAATTTTAAATTTAAAAACGGAGAAAAGGTTCCTTCATATCTTGAAAAAAAGAAACACATCTATATTGTTGCAAACAACAAATTAAAAGATAAAATAAAGATAAGATGTGATTAAGAGTGCTTTTCAAATTAAAATGTTAACAGATGTCCAATGAATGCAACATGAAAGTAAGACAACATATTTTCACTTAAATAAAAAATGTTCCAACACATTCAATTAACTTTCTTCTTAACTATTAGTTATCTAAGAGCACTTAAATATGTCCAAATCTAACGCCTACCCTTAAATCCCAAGAAAGTAAAGCTCGTACCCTTCAAATTCATATTATTCAACTTAAATAAAATAAAACTATATTACATACTAATATGCAAACAGCAAAATTCAGGCAATTTAGTATATAATAAATGAATCGTGACAGCTCATGGCTTTTATTAACTTTGCTATACATGATTAACAAAGAAAGACTAAACGAGCACTCCACAACATTCAAAAGCAGAAAGGAACCATAAAAAAAGGAAAAAATAAAAATAAAAAATAAAGGTTTTCTGGGTACCCTCAGCTGAACCTATTCTATAATAATAATTTCAGAAGACATTGTTGAATTTAATTACGTTAAAGATGATGATGGATAAACCCCCAATTAAATGGAAATTTTCCACCCAACCCTCAAAAAGAAAAATATATAAATTTCTTTTTTCTGCAAATTAATTTAAGTAGCCTAAAAAAGCATTGGGGGAGAGAGATGATCACGATTCCAACTAACAAAATTACAGCAGCAGCAATTTTAATTGACTACTCCTAAATAAATTCCTCTAAGACTCTTGATTTCATAGGGTCGGGGGGCCGAAATGTCTCCAACCGCAAATTCGAGTTTGTCCGCATATCAGTTAAGAACCCCTCTCCTTTCTCTGTTCTGATTGCTTTCAAGATGTTGCCAAGAACATCAGCTGCAAGCCCAGCTTGAAGAAGGGCTCCAGGTTCCTCTCCACCTTGATAAATTAAATCTCCGACTTCTCGTAAAGAAACCATGCTTTCTGTGATGATTTTCGCAAGAATACGACCCAGATATTCTGGAGCCCTTGGAGCATCATTTACAGTATCTTCTAAAGTGGCAAGAACTGCTTCAAACCTGCCCAATAATGGAGAAGGGGATTTTTGAGGGGGAGAATAATAATAAAAGAAAATGTCAGCAATTTCACAAAATAATGCCATTCAACAAATGGGTTGGTTAATAATGCTTCTTTTTCTCATTACCCTTTAACAAGATGAGCTTGGTTCAATGTGCCATCGTTCGCTCTCAATAGGTTAACAACAAGTTTGGCCAAAAGATCCCTTTCCAAATCCGTCCTCTCGAACACGTCTGTGATCCAGAGACTGATCATGGTTGGATGGAAGGCTGGAGAGTTCAACTCTTTAATGCACAGAGCTACTTCCTTCTCATCTCTGGCACTGAAAGCAGAGTGAAAGATAAAGCAAAGCAGGTTATTATATCCCTTTCAAACAATCCAAATGTACGAAGGCAATATTATGGTATGAATCTCACACGATAATCAATCATCTAACCCTATAACATTTTGATTGTAAGCAACTTGGGGAATTTTAATACCCGTATTAGGTAAGCCACCAAGAAATTTGAACAAGTACTTTTACTTCGTTCACATGCCCCAACATGCCACAAGGCCAACTATTTATCCAAATATAAGATATATACAGCATTCAAGATCCAGATTTAAAAAATAAAAATATATATATATATAGCAGCATAGATAAAATTTCTAAAATGGTAAAATAAATATTAATCCATGTCAAGTCAAACTCATATGGTTAAAAGTCAAACAGTGTCCCAAATGTTCAAAATCACGCAACAGAAGTTTGGACTCATACAGTAAAATCAATCTTCTTTTTGGTATAGAAAAGAATTTCATTGATGAAATAGAATATACAAAAGGGTAAGCCGTCCAAAGAGATTACCAAAATATAATCTGGCTGGATATATAACTGAGTTTAGACTATCTTTTCTAAAGGTATAACATTTTTACAACCGAGGACTCATTAAGCACTACAAATAAAATAGAGTGCACTACCAAAAAATCATTATCATGACAAAAGTCATTCAATGAAGAGTGAGCTTTGAAGTTTTCCCATTTATAATTAATTCACACAGTTGTAATCTCCATCTCAAGAAACTTAAAGTAAAGAGATGAGAAGAAAAATAACCACCCCAAGTTTTAGAGTTCGTTCAAAGATTCTCCACTTCATTAAGAAGGCAGAATATGACAAAGTTAAGACATAGGACATCAAGTGCTTTTAAAGGACTTTTCCGCCTACAACAGTTTCAAATGACTTCTAAAACAGATGCCCTCAGCATAATCCAGTCCAATAATTTGATATCTCACCAAACAATGATAATATACCCATGTTCTCAAGCTATATATCTATTTAAGTCCCCAAAACAGAAAAAACAATGACTGGCTCGCATATAGAAAAACCCAATTAGGGAGAATCAACTGTTGTGTGTGTTCCAATCTTTAAAATGTCATAGAAGAAACTACCTTATATAAGACAAGCACTAATAATCTTATAGATTGATCACAAAGAACCTTCAGATTTCTCTAAATAAGTGGGAAGGTCATACTGAGAAGCTCAAGGTTTCACAATCTACCACGTTACAACTACACCATTTCCTTATGCATAGAAGCTTACCAACTGGTTTAGGAGCATATAAACTAAAGCCATCACAAAAAACTAATGACATTGTCAGATTAGCAAAACTTTTACAATTTTGAAAGCCAATTCGGTCATAGAACTAATATCTGTAGCAAAAGAAAACCAACTAAACATTGATCCCATCTCTACCCGGTAATAAAGTTCTTTTATAATGCAAGCAAATAAAGTATTCAAGAAATTGCATACCTGTAGAACTCCTTGATTGCGATCAATGACAATTCTCGCAACCGATCTTCAGACAATACTTTTTCAGCTGGAAGACTTGGGGCCAAAGTTGGCCCCGGTGGTGTGGCAGGTGAAATTGGACGAGATCTATCAAAACTCCGACCTGAATGTCTCAAATCCTTATTCCCATAATTTGTATAACGGTCTTGACCACTAATATGGTCCATTGAAGTTGGACCAGCAAATCTCTCCGGCATATGTCTTGAAATTAGGTCCTCTTTAGAAGTTAAGGTTGCACGCTCTGATGCAGAACTATATCCGTTCAAAGAAGCTGTCGGTGCACTTCTCAACTCTCCTGGAAGCTGAGATATATCGGCAGGAGCAGCAGAACTTGGTTGTGGTCCTCTAATGGACATTCCTCGAGCAAGGCCACCCTGTGGTCCCAAAGTGATTGAGTCATCACCACCCGCTCTGTGAGGTAATGTAACAGACAATGTCCTAGCTTCATAAGACTGTCTTTCATCTTGACGAGCATCTTGACTTCCACCATATCCACGGGGCTGATGTGGGAATCCACGGAAACCCCCCATCTGATTACCTGGGGATGACACAACTGATCCCCTGGGGCCATAATCCATAGGTGGGCCCCCTCCTCTCCTTGCTGAAGGATTTATGCCTGGACCACGACCAAACCTACCAGTTTGAGCCTGCCTCTCTTGAGCAGCATCTCTGTGTACTTCCTCAATCTTTTTAGGGCCTTCAACTTTTCTCCTCTGCTGCCATTTGTTCTTCCTCAGATCAATTGCATCTTTTAGCATGAACCGAACTCTGGATGATAATTTCATGTTGTTTGATAACATGGTCATGATCTCAAAATAAGAATCCATATAGTCTTTTGCTCTGGGATGATCTATCATCTCTCCAATTGTGCTCATCAACTTGCACAAAGCTTCAACATCTTCCTCATCTGGATTCTGATATTCCCCTAATAACTTATTAATGCACTCATGCATTATTCTTTCAGTCAACATTTTCTTTTTGTACAACTCCCCTATTAATCTAATGTTACCTAGCATTCTTCTCCGTGCCTTAATCCGCTTTTCTTCTCTTTCCTCATCGGACTGCTTTACCTCACCTTCTTCTTCAACTTTGTTGGCTTCTTCCTGCTCTCTTTCACCTCTCTCAAATTCCTCCTGACATTTGTTGAGTAACAATCTCTTAAAAGTAATCTTCTCGTTGTCTTCACTTAAATCAGGCAGTTCTCCAGCAAGATGGAAACAAAAGTTGGCATACATTTCACAGAAAGTAGGCTCCATTAAAGCTTTGTCAAAGATCTGTGATATTACTCCAGTAAGCGTTCTACCATTATCAATGTTTACTGCTTTTACTTGTTCGAAGAGCTTTTCAAAATTCTGAGGAGTTAGCTTGTTTAGTATAGCCTTCAATTGCCTTTGTTTGGTTTCTTCTTCATCTGACACCTTACCCACCTCATACTTCTTCTTAGCTTTGTGCATGGTTTGCAATGGTGTCAGCGGTGAAGGAATTAAACCCTTGTGAAAATTGGTAGCTCGTTGCCATCTATCTGCATCAGAATTATTTCTTTGTAGCCCCCCCTGTGGTCCCATAGACTGCATAGGCCCAGCAAGTATTCCTCCAGCATACTGAACAGGAGCCTGTGCTCGGGGGTTCCTTAGAACACCAAAATTGGCTCCTTGACCAGGTCGGAAACCCGCACTAGCTCCATATGCTAGATCCAAACGAGGATCCTGTCCTGGAGCAAAAGGTGCAGGCAATTTGCTCCATCGGTCATCATCAACCAAATTACTACCACGACGGTCCATTCGTGATCCCCCGCTCGAAGGTCGATCTATGCGTCCTGGACTTGGATACGAATCACGATCATGATGATGAGATGCACTGGCATGAGTACTCATCAAGGACTCTATATCAGGCGTAACTTCAAAGTTATGTGGAAGGTCCAGAAACTGCTCAGCAAACTTGAGGAGAAAATCCCTAGAATACTTCTTGGCCATATCTCCCATTCTGTCTCCACCATCAAGCACTGGTGTACCTGCACCATCTCCATTTGCCGACTCCAGTTTAGGTGTAGCAATGTCAGCAGCATCTTCCCAATCATCAGGCTCAGCTTTACTCACTGCAACAACATCTTCTTTAATGGCCTCAATGGACTCCTGCTCCGTGTCCACACTAGAAGATCTACTTTCTGTCCTCTCAATGCTCTCAGAATGTGCTACTGTTTCTTTCTTCTCTTCAGGTCGCTTATATGCATTGTAAAGGTCAGAAGTTGTTCCTGCAGCATCTGCCATTTGAAGAATTGCCTTTAGCTTCTTCTTCCCTTTTCCAGTAGTACTCTTAACCCTGCTTATCTCTACAACAGATTTATCCTTGGTACCAGAAACAGCATGTGAACTACTGCCACCGGTACCAACAGTATCCAACACCTCCCCATCATTCTTTCCTTCTGAAAGTCCCGGGTTTAGAGCAGATTCAGATGGCTGGTCGGATCTGACACCTTTTTTTTGAACAACTTCATTGCTACTTATATTGTCATCTCTACCAGAAGAATCAACAACTAACCTGTCGCCTTGAGAATTTTCAGGAACAGTTGAACTAGAACTCACGGAAGAAGACACGTCAGCTCCTGCATGACAACTCACAGGTTCCTCCACAGCCCTTTGGGCAGCTTCAGAGGTTGAAACCTCGTTGCTAACAGTAGTTGAGCTCACAATCAAGTCCATTTCTGTTTTCTCAGCAACCTCCACAGATTTTACAACATCATGATCCAAAACATTTTCAGAATTCTTAAGATCTACAGGAAGTTCAGAAGATGTTACTTGTCCTTGTTCTTCTAGTTTCAGTAGCACAGGTTCCGAGTGCTTTTCTTTTGAACAAGTATCCTGCTTATCATCAGAAATGAGATCTGAGTTCTTAACATTCCCCTGACCAGAATTTTCTGGAGAAGAATGAGCTACAGAATCCAAAACGGCATCCTTATATTCTAAAGAATCAGAATTAACGGCACTGACTGATACTGACTTGCCTTCCACAACTACTGGAATGGTCGAAGATTTAGCTTCGACTGATTCAGAAACTATAGAAGGAGAAGTTGTGTCCTGCACTTGACCAGGCAGTCCCAATGCTGATGAAGCTTGTCCACTAGTCTGCAAGTAATGATAAAAAACACATACCAAAATAATATAACCTAGAGTAAGAAAACCCATGACTACAAAGGTCAACAGACAAGTTAAGGACAGACAAAAGTACCTGATGCTGTGAGTGGGTATATCCTTTCTTGCTTGTCTTATTCTGATGATCCTTGTGTGAGTCAGACCTTGATAAATTTTCCCTTTTCCCTTCATTATGTGTTCCAGCTAACTCAGACTCCTCGGAGGAAGCAGTCAATGAAGATTGCACAGAGCTGGAATCTTGACCATCGAGTGAAACCAGTGGAGGTCCTTCAGTAGACTGTTTAGATACTATAGGTGAAGACTTCAACACTGCCGGCTCTCTTCCAACTTTAGAATCATGTAGAGAACTCTCTGAGGATGTATCTACTGCCCTTTGAGAAGAAGGCGGGATTAATTCTACAGAAGGGCTCGAGGGTTTTTGTGATTTGCCTTCTTCAGTTGTAGATAATCTATTTGGCAATGTGTCAGAACCCTTGCCACCTGTAGGATCAGCAGGCACTTTGATTGTAACATGAACTGTTCCTGAGGGAGCAGGGGGTTGCAAACTATGCGTATCACGAGTATGCTCTCTATTAGGTGGATCCGAAATTCCATGCATTGGGCCCCCACCAGGCTTCTTAACATGCATATCAATGTACGGCACATTTTGAGAGCCCTGGCTAACTGGATAATTAAATCTGTGAGGCTGAGAATTTGGTGCAGTTTGACCACTAGGTAAAGGAAGGGAACTGGGGCTTGCAAAATATAAAGGATTGGGATTGTAAGAATTGGGATAGTAGTTCATTGCATGACTTGGTGCATATGGAAGAGGCTGTGTTTGTGAAGGAAGATTATACTGAGGCCTAGGGCCTGAAGAACCAGTATCAGCATATGCATTTGTTTGCTTATTATCAAATATTAACTCTTCGTGTGTTTTCGGATCAGTAATTCTAACAGCAGATTTACGAGGGCCACCAAATTTCCCTCCTTGCTGTTGAGGGTATTGCGAAGTTACATTGATGCCTAAGTTGCTTAATTGAGGAGGCAACTGAGAACCTATTTGAGTTGCGAAACCCAAGCCCTGTCCCTGATGAATGATCCCTTGTGGCTGCATTGGATGGGGATGAAGACCAGGAACAAACATTTGCTGTTGCACTTGAGGAGAGCTTCCAATCTGCAATGGCACAGGAATGGACATGTGCAGCGAACTGGGGGTTAAGCCTTGTGATTGCATCTGTTGGTTGGGACCCCCAAATGGCACAGGTACTTGTGGTGGGTGGTAAGGCATTGTCATAGAGATTCCAGACATAGGAGTGGTGGGCTTTTGAGTTTGAGTTGTGGGATGATTTGGTGATGCTTGCACATCCTTTTTAGCCTTTTGAACTGTATGAGCATCCCCAGTATTAGTATTAGGTTGATTAATGATACCAGCATCCTTCTGTTGTAACTGCTGTCCAGCATTAGGTTGATCACCTGCTCCAGCATCCTTCCTTTGTGTTTGTGGCTTAGGAGCTAACGGTATGGGCATTGGAGGAACTGGTCTAAAAGATTCATGGCGTGCCTGATGAACAGCAATAACATACAGCTTTAGCAAACTAAAACCTGGAGCTAATAGAAAGCTAAGCATGGTGAATCATAATTGCCACAATCTATTTTATTATACAAGCAGTAATCTCAAATTCAGACAGATTTCTAGACCATTAGCAGCTTCTTGGATATATAAAATATAACGCTGAAACATGCAAAAAGATGGCAAGTGATTTTGCATGCTGCATCAACTAGTATAAGAACTAGACTTCAAAAAGTACTTTTGTGGTTCAAACCAATCTACCAAATTACTTGCTTCAGTGGCTATTGAGTAGAGGAACTGTTGGTCCTAGAAAGTTAGAAACATGACAATCCAGAGGGAAGGAATACAAACCTGGTCACGTTTCTGTTCATCTAGATTAGGAGGAGCTGAGCTAGTCCTAACTGGAAGCTACAAAACAAAATAGGAATCTCCATTACAGAAAACACACACACACACACACAAAGACCAGCACCAAAAAATTTAGAGGAAAAGCACCTGCATGAAATTTTAAATTTGCATTTAGTGTATTAGTTTGTGGAATTATACCTGCATACCATTCATGAATCCAGGACTTATCGACCCAAATTGGAAAGAAAATTCTTTAGGTTGATCTCCAGTACCTAAGACATTAAAGACATCACTAAGTACCTAAAAGAGGGAAAATAATAATTCACATTGACGTGAAAATTGTATATACTACTACTTACCCTTTGCCGGGGTAGTGGGTGCAGCCCCATCAGAACTCAAGGGGGAAGATTGAGAAGTTGGAGCTTTAGGAACATCTCTGGTGCTTCTCTGGGTATGTTGTCCTTCTGTAGGCTTGGCAACTGCACCTGTAACCCTTGCATCAGATATTGCTACAACAAAACAGTAGTACATACATACAACAAAAAGAAAATCTCCAAACAGAACAGGAAAGAAAAAATTGTTGAATATCCTAAACAATTTACCCTTTAAAAAAAACTGGGTAGACTTCCCAAAATTCCTCCGACAATCAAATAACAAGACATTCCAATAAAAAAGGCAAAAGATTTAGTTACAGTACCACGCGATTAAATCTATCGAGACTCACCATTTTGCACTCCTCGTGGGTTAGGAGAGTTATTCGAATCCGTAGAATTTACAGTAGGAAGACCTCCTCTAGATTGCCCTCCTTGAGCATTATTAGTCTTCTTAAAACTAAACGAAAAGAAAAATTATGAGAATCAAAGAAATCGAGATATAAAAATCATTAGAAACACACAAAAAAGAGCAAACGAAAACGAAATTCAACAATTGGGTGCAAAAACAACAAAACAAAACCGAAAGAAACCGAAACCCTAGATCATTACCTACGATTAGAAGCGATCGACGGGGTAGGGGCGGACCCACCGGCACCGCCGGGCTTAGAGTGAGTCCCTGAAGAGCCTCGCTGTGGATTAAAGTTATTGGATCGCCCGGATTTGCGATACTGAGTGTAGCTCTCGTTCTTATCGGACCTTGATTGATTGAAGGACATATATTCCAACCCTTAAACTCTCCCAAAAAAATAAAATAAAATAAAATAAAATAAAAATCGATTCTTCGGATTACTCCCTGCAAAAACAAAGAAACCCCATCAAAAAACGGAACCGTAAAATCAAGCCCAAAAGCAGAAACAAGCAAAAGAAAGAAAGAAAGAAAGAAAAAGGAAAAGAAAAGAAAACCCAAAAGGGAAAACAGAGAGAAAGAGGAATGGGGAGAGTGGAAGAGTGAGAATGAAGAAACCTGTGGAGTGAGAGTGGAGAGATGGATGGAAAGCAGAAAGAGATTGAGATTAGGGTTTTTAAAGGGAAACCATTAGAGAAGGGTTGGGGAATGGGGAGAAAGGAAAGAAGAAAGGGGAGAAGAAGGGGAAAGGGCAAAGGAAGAGAAGAAGGGGTGAGTTTGTGTATAAGTAATTAGTGTTTGTTTAGAGAGAGAGATCGATGAAGAATGAAAGGAAAAGGGTAACAAACTGACTGGTAAGATGGGTCAAAAGAGGTAGATTTTTTAGGAGATCAGAGATCGAACGAGTCTTACTTTTCCTTTCTCCTAATCAAATTCTTGCCATTGCCAACACTCTTCTAATTTTTATTTATTTTTTTTTTCTTTTCCTTTCTTTTTTTCTATTTTTCTATCTCATTTCTAATCATAATTCATATCCTATCCTCTAAAATAACATTTTTTTTTTTTTTTAACTACTTACCCCACCTCAAGGGACCTTCAAAAATCTCTATTCATGTTATAGTTTTGGTTGGATTATAAAAATAAACTAAAATTTTACGAATTTGATTGGTTCACATACATTTAAAATTAACTTCGAACTTATTATTAATTTTAAAGTTTGATTTTTTTCTTGCTGTATATTTATTTAGAGATGTAAGAAGAAAAATTCTACGTGAGGTAAATGGGGACGTGCCTGTCCCCATCTCAATCCCATTATTCTCTCTTATTTATTTATTTATTAATTATTATTATAATATAACGTTATGTTATTATTTTTATATAAATATTTATATCTAAATTTTAAACTGTATTGTTTAAGGGTTAAAATAATAAATATGTCTTTATTTAACCTTTAAATTTATATTATATTTAGAACTATTATTATAAATAGAAAAAATATTACACTATTTATAAATATACAAAAATTTTACTTGTCTATCCATAATAAACTGCGATAGACGTCTATCGTTGATAGATAGTAAAGTTTTTATATATTTGTAAATAATTTACCTAATTTTTTTTATATTTGAAAACAACTCGTATATTTATAAATAATTTGATTGATAATTATTTCTTTCTACTATAAGTTTTTTTGGCAAATTGCAAAAATCACTATGGTGGCAGTGACAATTAGACCTTAAACTTTCAATTTTAAAAATTAAACCCTCAAGATTATATAAATGTTAAAATTGAGTCAAATTGGACTTCAAACTTATATAATTGTATAAATCCTAACATTTGTTTAAGAGTTCAATTTTTATCATCGGCTAATTCAATTTCTATAATTATTGTAAGTTTAAGGGTCCAATTTTAATGCTTATAGAAGTTTAGGGTCTCAATTTTTACAATTGAAAGTTTGAGAGTCTAATTACAACTACTATCATATTTTAGGTGTGGTTTTTGCAATTTGTCCCATTTTTTAGGTAATTTCTCATTGAATTCAAATTGTCTATGTGCAATTAATCAGATTAAAATATCTAGCGAGAAATTTAACTATTCAATTAAAATTTGTCCATAGTAGTGATTTTAACTTAATTAATTTTTTCACAAAAAAAAAAAAAAACCAAACAGGCAAAAATCCTCGTGGGAACCCGATCCCTCGTATTCCTGAACGTAGATGAGGAATGAAATGAGAAGCGAGACAGGAAGCGAATAAGTCATCTCTGCCCCTTGTGGACAGCAATATATACAATTATCTATCTACATAGATAGATATACTTTTATTTGATTTTATAATTTTATTCTCCAAAATTTTAAATAATTTTTAGGGCTATTTTCAAGTATAGCAAAAGAAACCAAAATATTTACAAATATCACATAATTTCACTGTCTATCACGGTTTATCGCAAATAGACCGTGTATTTTGCTATTAGTTGTAAATATTTTTAGTAATTTTGTCATTTAAGATAATTTCCCTAACTTTTAAACTTTTTTTCATAATGTAAATTAAAATTGAGTTGTTAATTTAAATTCAATATACTAAAATTAATTAAATATTTTTTACGTTTTAATATTTTACTTCCTTGCAAAACAAAATCTTAAATTAATTTCCAAAGTAACTAAACCACCCTTACTTAATTAAGGTTGTATGGGTATAAAAACCTTGCAACTCGAACAATTGAGTTGGATTTAAAATGTATTTAGATTAGAGGTTTGAATCTCCACCAACATATTAATGGAAGAAGAAGAAACAATTGTGTTCATTGACCCAAGACCACTTGAATTCATTTTATATCCAACCCGTTTTTTATTGAGTCGGCTATTTAACCAACACAATCAAAATACATACATAAAACTACCTCATTAACATGTGGATAACATGAACTACTTATAAAGTCTTATCAAATTGTAGAGATGAGATTCTAACTTTTAATAATATACAGATTAACTCTTATTTTTCTCTCAACCCTATGAATGAACTTTATAATCTATGTAATTTTTATATGAATTATTGGTTATATTATTAAAAGGTCAATTCATGAGATTTGAGGCTTAACGAAGAATATTAAAAGATGTTTAATAAAGGGAAATTATCTTAAATGGCAAAATTGCTAAAAATATTTACAACTAATAGCAAAATACATAGTCTATCAAAATTTATCACAAATAGATAATGAAATTTTGCTATATTTGTAAATATTTTGGTTAACTTTGTTATATTTGAAAAGAGCCATTTAATAAATTCTCAAATTCTTAATTTTGTGTTTAAGAGATTATTAACCCTAATCAATATCTCTTAAATTTGTTGAACCTGTTACATCTAAAATTGAAAGTTAACGACTTATTAGACGCGGAAATTTAATTTTGTGTATAATAAATTCATTTTTTTATTATTATTAATTATTTTTTTTTTCCAAGAAAATTGTTGATTGCGCTGGTAGACACATGGACGGAATTTTAAAACTAAATTTGTAAGGTAATATCTTAACATCATTTTTGCGGTTTTCAATTTTTGGAAATTGTTCATATAGATACTTCCTTCGTGTTGTCATATTGGTTTATATGATATTCACACACACATATATATATATTCTAATTCCTTCTTCTTTTAATACATGTAAACTGTTTGGAGTAATGATTAAAATATTGATATCATATTTCAATTTTATAAATATATCCACTGTCATAAATTTATAAAAATTTATTTAAATTAATAATTAAATTATTTTTACTCTCAAACTAAAGTATGAATATTGTAATTACTATTTTTATTTATATAGAATTAAATAAATGACATTTTATATACATTATTAGCATTTATAAAAAAAAAATATCAATGGATCTTTAATATTGACGTGAAATCTTTTAATTTATGAATATAACTATATGCCAAGATATTTTAATTTTTAGTTGAGAGTACTAAATAAAAACATGTTTTGTAAAATAAGTTAGAAAACTATACTTTAACTTTACTTCTAAATAGTTTTTTTCTTTCTTTACAAACTTCACTTCTAAATAGTTTTTTTTTTTTTTTAAAGAGATTTAATATTATTCTTTGTATAGTAAATATTAGTTTTGTAAATAACTAATAACTCCACGTATTTAAAAAATAAAAACTATTTGCCTTTTTAGAAGGAAAAAGAAAAACAATAATTATCACGAGTTTTTTTCTTTAAAAAAAAACTATAATTAACTAAAAGGAGAAGACAAAAAAGTGGGGAGAATAAACCTTATAGAGGGTAAAAAATGAAAATTAATCATGATTATGAGTGTAATACCAAAACCCCATTTCTTTTTTTTATTTTTTTGAGATACAAAAACCCACATTTTATAGTTTGTTTTTAATCCAATAATTATTATTTTCACAAGTTTTAAAACACACATGTATATAACAATAATATTCATCAAAATTGTTTGTACATGGTCAAAGCAAACATAGTTCAATTAACATATTAACGTGATTGTGATTAAAAAGTATGTAGTTAGAATCTTCCAATCTTTATTATACTAAAAGAATTATTGCACGTGAAATAAAAAAGTCAATAAAATTGTCAATTGGCCGATATCTTATTTAGACTCCATTCAATGATTTGGATTACAAATTAGGTAACATCATATAGTTGTTATTCAATTTCTTAATCCTTTATATTATAACATTATGGTGCATTTAAATAACTATTGTAAAAATGGTGCATTACCATTTCAAAATCCATAAAACAACACATTAATCAATACAAATAAGTGATTTGTTTTAGGAAAAGGAATTAGAAAAACATACTTTAATATTTTTTAAAATATTTTAATGAAGTAATTTTAAAATGGGTAGAATAACTTTTTGTAATATTCAAAATCAATTTCAAAAAGTCATTTTAATCATCTAAAATGTATATGTTAATACTTGTTAAAAGAAATTTGATTTTATGAAATGTCAATTAAATATAAAATTAAAAGTATTTTGTTATTCAATGATCTATTAAATATAAAATAAAAAATTTGAAAGACATATTAGATATTTTTAAAAATTTAGGGACTTAAAAATATATATATTTGTAGGTCCTTTGAACAATATGGGCTCACCCAGAGTAACCGACCTAAAAGGGAGTTGCACTCAAAAGGAAAGGAAAAGAAATAAAGTAAAGGACACGCTTTTGCCACGCGCCGCCGTAAAGGTGATTGTACCGCTAATCAGGTGGTGGGAACGTTTTCCCTCCCCCAAATTTCATTTATTACAATATTTTTTAAATAATAATAATCATTTTTAGCCCTAAAATTGTGGATTATACGAATTTCGACTCTAAATTTTTAATTCTATATAATTGGATTCTAAACTAATTGGATACTATAATTTTTACCTTAAGTTCTTTTGAAGATAAAAATACATTTTTAATCTTTGAATTTAAAAAAAGAGGTGAAATTAGAAATTTCAAATTTTGAAAAATTGGTTTAAAAGGTCCTAAATTTATCTTTCTCATTAACTATAATCTTTTTTATAGTTTCAATTCAAATTTCTCTTATTAACTATATATTTCATTTTTATTTTTTTAATTTTGTAATAAAGTCATAATTAAAATTAGATTAAAAAATTCTTTAGCTAATAAGAATTATAAAGTTAAGGAATTTTTAAATCTATTTTTCAAAATTTGGGACTAAAATAACTAACTTAAAATCTTAGGGATTAACTATGCCCGTTCATGAAAACTCATAAACTAAAAAAATATTTTCTTTTAGTCCGAGGACACATGCAGTAAACGTGGTTTAAAATCTTTAGAACATAAAATGTTCAACAAATATACTTTATACATTAAATAGTAAATATCTAACATGAAATTTTAAGTAAGGGAAGAGATGATGACTAAAACTATATATATCTTTTATTTAGTTAATTTATAATGAATATGAAATGTGTTAAATGCAGTTAAAAATGTTTGAACCATAATTTCATAGAGTGAAATATAAAATGTTAAACAAATACAATTTTTGTAAATATGAGACATAACGTTTAAAGAAAATTAAGGTGATAAATTGAAGTAAAATATTTCCATTTATAATTTAAAATGGTCTTAATTGTCAATTACTTTAATAATGGTATACATTGGAGATTATTTTTCAATAAAAACTTAACAAGGAGCAAAGAGACTAATATTCAATTATTTTGAAATTTACTTTAATGATATTTTTTACCTTTTCAAAATGTTAATCATAAACATTAAATTCAAATGAAAGGAGCAAAACAATAGTAAAAATATAATTTTAGAATAATATAAATATGCATTAGAAGGAAATGGTAAATTATATTCGTATGTGATGTTAAATAAGATATAGTAAACAATTATTTCTTTTTAAAATAAAAAACAAAACAAAACAAAATAATGTATAGTTATTGTGTGAATGAATTTGTATTAATTAAAAGAGGTGTATAACTTGCTTTATTATGTAAAATTAAATAGAAAAAGAAAAAAAAAAAAAAGAAAATGGATGGATGGTACATGAGGCATATGAATCTGAGGGTAAAATTGTCTTCATTTAAAAAGTTGGGACAAAGAGGAAGGTTAAAAATTCTCTCCCTTAGCCCCTTTTGATATAGTATAGATATAGATCTCTTAATTTAGACCTTAAGTTCAATTCTACTAATTCTTCTAATAATTTTAACAAAAACAAATAAAATAGTATATAAATCTTTGTAAACTTGTTAATTTCAATAAATTAAAGTAGGACAGAAAGATATGTTCAACAAATACACAGAATAATAGTTAAATAACTTTGTTAAAGTTCATAAATTCAAAAAGAAATTAGCTACCACATCCTTTTCCTCTAAAATTCTATCAATTTCATCTCATTCAAATGGTTTATAATTGATTGAACGTGTAAGAGTATACATTTTTTTTCTATTTTATTTTAATGATATTTGGAGCGAAAATTTATTAGAAGTTCATGATATTTAGAACGAGAATTTAGTAAAAAAATAAAATTGCAACGATTTTTAAAGTTTGAGATTACAAGTGTATCCTAAATGAAATTGAAAATTGATACAACTTGACAAATTCATGAGTTCCAATTAATTTTTTTAATTACAAGTTTAGTCCATTTTTTAAGTTTGTGTGTATAAGAAGTCTATAAATGGGTCATTCAACTCTTAATTTTTTTTTTTTTTAATAATATATCTTATCTATTCTAAAATTTTAGGAATGAACTGATATATTTTATATAGAATTCAATGTTTATGTCCATTTGATATTTTTAAGAACTCGAGGACCAAAAGTTGTAATACTAAATTATTGTAATTTAACCTTATATTTTGATTATACGTATATAAATTCTCACCCATTTGTTGCTTTGTTATTACTATCATTATTATTTTCGATACAGGTGCAAGCGGATAACAATTTTGGCATTTATTGTTTTAAAATTAAATGAGTTAAAAGAACACGTGCAGGTGAAATTTCATATGCTAAAGATTATTTTGGAAATAAGAAAATCATAAATTATAAAAATATTACACTTTTCACAAACCACATAAATAAATAATTGCTTCCTAATATTTTAGGAACCAAATCATGCCTCTAACATGTTATATATTTGATAAATATTTTGTTTTTTTTTGGGATATTTATGTATATTTTTTCTTTTCAAAGATTTTGTTTGTTTTATATGTTAAATTTATATAAAATTTTGTTTTATTTAAATGAAAATTTTATATATACAGAATTAAACAAAAAAAAATTGTTTCAAAAATCTTAAAAGTTTAATATTTTTAATATTTATGCTAATATTTATTGTCTAGGAAAAACCAACTTCTCCTCCTCCTATTCTTCTTCTTTCTTTTTTTAAATGAATATTTTTGTTTTGGACAATATGTAGGGTGAGAAAATCAAACTTACTTCGAGATTAATTGTATATGTTAATTAAGCTATGCTCATTTAAAATGAATAATTTATTTACTTTTTGAAAGAAAGAAAAAAAAGAGTTTGTTTGTTATTTTAATTTGTTAATGATATATTCCATCAAAATATTTCTTTATTATTTAATACCTCTATCTTAAATCAAGTAACACCATACCTAAAATTAATAGAATTATAAAGTTATTTAATTTTATTAATTTAAGAAAAGTTAAACACCTTGTAAATATAGCCATAAATTTATGCTATTAAGAACAAATGCAAGAAAATTTATATTAGAGAATAAAGATATTGGTCTTTAAGGTTTGAAATTAGTGTCTATTTGGTTCTTGAAACTTTAAAAGAAACACTTTAGCCCAGAGGTTTGATAAATACTTCTAAACGGTCCGTGAGTTAAATTTGACCATTGTGTACTAACGAAAAAGTGATGTGACATGTTGAATTGGCAAATTTTAAGTGAGAGGGCAATCTTTATTAGTTTTATATTATTTTCTAGATCATGGGATTTTTCTCCTTTCTCCTTTTTTACTAGCTTTTCCCCCTTTCGCACCCCAAGCTTCCAAAGGTGGGCCCTTGAGATTTTACCACACTACTTTCTTCATCTTCCATTCTTCTAGCTTGTTCAATACTGGTCCTTCAATCAAAGATTGTAAACGTAATTTATGGGATATTATTTTATTTGATTTTTGGTTTGATTCTCTCCTCTTAATTTCTTTAATTTAGCTTTCCTTTTGGGTTCCTCCTCATGTATATTCAATCCATGTCTATTGTATATGATACATATAAAAATGTCAATAAAATATTCACCCAATATGGTATCAAAGTCATATCTCTAGCGTTTTCAAGCTATTAACCCTCTACCGATCTGCCCACCGCTGCCAACACTGTTGCTCCGTCGACTCCAGCACCGCCGCTCTGGTCGTCGTTTGCTCTCCATTGTTTTTCCATTTGAAGGATTGACCCGTCGTTCTGGCACCGTCCCATTGCTTAGATCTGGTCGAATCTTCCAGATCTACTCTTGACCCGCCTGACCCACGTTCCAGATCTGCTCAATTCGCGCCTATCTGACGACGTCCGTGGCTTAGATCCGCAACAACACCATATGTTCGAAGAAGATGCCTGCTTCCGTTCGCTCTGACGACGTCCGTGGCTTAGATCCAAGAAGACGCCCAGGGCTTATATCTGGGTTTTGTGGCTCCAATGACGTCCGTGGTTTGAAGAAGACGCCATCTGGTTCGAAGATCTGATCTGTAGCTCAAATCTTTGGTTCGAAGAAGACATCCATTTGTTGCTCAAATCCGTTAAACGCAGCCCAGATCCGAAGCCCGTTGTCTAGATCTGACGATTTTTGCCTAGATTCATGTTGTATCCGTAGTTTTATGCTCAGATCTGTCGTGTGTGCTATTGTGTAGTTTATGTGGTATTTCTGTGCTATTCGTAGTGTGCTATTAGTAGCTCTTGTAGCAGTACTTGTGGTTTTTCAACTCTAATGGAAAACGACCATATTTTTTGACCTATTAGCACTATTCTTGATTGGACCAATTACCTTACTTGGGCTCATCAAATGAAAAGTTTTCTAATAGGGCTCAAACTATGACACATTGTCATAGGTGACATACTAAACCAGTCAAATCCGACTATGAGATTAAATTTATTGAACGACTAGAAGATTGAGACAGTAAGAATCATCAAATTATCACATGGCTAGGTAATACATCCATTCCTACTATTTGTACTCAATTTGATGTCATTGATAATGCGAAGAGTTTATGAGATTTCTTGTTTACACGTTTTAAATCTATCGGATTGGCTCATTATTATTGAAGGAATTGAATCCTCAATGGAAGCGAGTGATCGTCATGTGCCAATAACTTTCTTTTTGAAAAACACAAAATACAAAGAACGAAGAACTTGGATAAACAACGAATAATTAGCATGCTGTTGAGAAGATTAAGAGTTGAAAATAATCCTACCTTTGAAGATCGTCTTCGATGTAGGATGCCCTCTTCTCCTTCAAATCACGAACCAAAGAAATAACCTCCAACAAGTATACATAACTTTTTCTTAGGACACCACCAAGAAATCTTCCTCACTATTCTCTAGGAAGAATCAAAAGAGGAGTAGTGGGCTCTCTATTGATTATGGTAAAGGACAATAGTTCTTTAGAGGAAGAGAGAATTTTGAGAGGGAAGAACTTTTCTGTTCTCACAAAACTTTTATGTGTAAATTGCAACTACTACCCTCTCTCCTTTCCCTCTTTCTTTTTATGTAAAACTGGTGTGAGAGAGGGAATAGCTCCCCTTAAACGTGGGGAGTTATTTCTTTAACTAAAAATAATATAATAATATTAATTTACTTAAATTTAATATATATAATTGAATAAAATTAATTAATTAACAATTAATTAATTAATAAATTAAATATCTCATATTCAAATAACCTTCTCTCATATAACCTATAGTTTTAATATGAATATCATTCATATTAATTTTAACCAATAGTTTTTATATGAATTTCATTCATATAATATATATTTAAATCTTATTTAAATATTTATCTCTCTTATAACATAAAGTATAAATTTTGAATCTCATTCAAAATAAACTTTATATTATAATGTATCTATATACATTATACTAATTGTATCATATACAATTAACTCCATTATTAATTTGAACATTTCAAATTAAACCAAAATGTTTAATTCTTATACAAAGCCTTAATGAGCTAGCAAGGGGACCTTATGTACATATAGATTAGAAGCTCCATTGATATGAGATTAATCAATTAAACTCTTTAATTAGATTAATCAACATTCATTTAACTGTAGGTCACTCCACTAAAGACTTACAACTTCACTCTTCGCACTATAGATATATTTCTGTGTCCACGAAATCAACTAATCAACAGTAAGTCGAACTTTCACAAATTACCCATAACTATAGCTGGGTCAAATTACCTTTTTACTCCTATAGTTACATTTAGCTCCTTAAGTACTACTGATCCCTCTAATGAACAAACTATTTATAACAACTATAAACTAACCTCTCTCAGGCCAATGAGAGGGTGAGACCTCATCGTTCAAGATTCAGAATCAGCCCTTAAGGGAGTAAATTATCTACTTACCCTAAACAGGGAAAGAAGTGAATTCCATCTTGTGAAGATATGTTCCTAGCTCCCTATTCAGCCAAATACCCAAAATCATACGCATATTGAGTCGGCAATCTGACCACTCTCACCTATACAGATCAAAGGATTGTCCTCATAGACAGGAGTTCATAACTCACTTAGGATTAAGGTCGAGTCACCTATAGTCATCCTATGAAGTGTTAACTTCTTTAATTAACGGCGTTACAAAAAGAAATTAAACATTTTACAATCTGGTCTTATACAAACTCTTTGTATAGGATACCCCACTCAAATATGTCTCCACATGAACGATTAGAATCAAGTCGTTTGTAACACTTTACAACTTTTTGTAACAATTACAAACTGGGTCGTATCAGTAGTGTTACCAGAATAAGGCACCCAACCTTATTCCTATATTACAGACCTTTTGGTTATTACTTAAACATGATCCAACCTCGTATGTCAACCACATACATGTTTAAGTTTACATAAAATAACCATGGAATCTTAGTTTATTGGATTGAGTTAATGCAAAAGGTAGATAAAATAACTTATTATTTTATTCAATAAATAAAATGTATTTATAATTTACAAAACTACGAGACCAAAGAGATTTAGGACATTAGTCCCAACAATTATCAATTGTGAAAAAGCTATGAGATGACTCGTCACTTAATTACAGATGTTAAATAGAATGCACAAACAAACACTCTAACATCTAAAGAAACCAACACAGAGTGAAGAATAATTACACACAAGAGTTGGTAACCCAGTTTGGTGATAAACACCTATGTCTGGGGGGTAGTGTGCCCAGGAAAGACAATGTATTAATTGATAACTTGTAAAAATACAAGTTATTATATTCACTATTTGGAATAATTAAAGTAACTTAAGAGCTAAACGCATGATTTTGGCAGTTGAATTGTGTAATATGTATTACCATGCGTTGACATCATTTACAAAAGAATATACCTAAGAAAATATTAGCTTTTCTGTTCTTAATGCAAGATTAAGTAGAAAAGAAGCATAAATAACCCAAGTACCAGAGAAGAAGCTGCTGCGAGAACAAAAGAAGTGAAAACCCATGCATCAAGACCATGCGTTGAGAAAAAAGCAGATACAGACGCCTGGGCAGTAGTTGTTGGTAACTGTCATGTCAGTATACAAACAGATTACACGTTACCAGAACATGGCAGAACCTATGGGTTGACGGTGTGAAAAGTCTGCACAGCAGGGCATGCAAATTAATGCGGTGTCAAATCATCATGAGTTCACTTTTTCGACACCTATAAATAGCCCAAAGCTTCTCAATTGTAGGGAGAGAGAAACGAGTTCAAGAGGCGAAAGCTTTGCACAAATTCTCCCTCACCATAACCAGCCTCCATTTCAAGCTCTTTTGTGAGAAAGATTTTGAGAATTTTCAGAATCATCTCCTAGTGAGTGAGAACCTTCATCCTATGCCATTTATGTATCAGATAGCAACCATCTCAAGCCTCCATG
The DNA here is from genome assembly GCA_030954485.1 of Citrullus mucosospermus. Taxonomy (NCBI): domain Eukaryota; kingdom Viridiplantae; phylum Streptophyta; class Magnoliopsida; order Cucurbitales; family Cucurbitaceae; genus Citrullus; species Citrullus mucosospermus. The sequence continues at coordinate 10,656,427 of CM062060.1, forward strand.
AAGGAAGACATTGCTAGTGGCGGCTTGACGTTTTCCATTTCTGTTCTTTCTTCATTTCCCTCCTTCGTACTTATGCTTTGTTAATGACATTTGAGAGAATGGTTTATTTACTTAATATAAGTTTGATTGACGATTATATTCCACTCATTTCCATATTTAATACTTTACACCATGATGCTTGTATGTTGAATGAGTCAGATGTTAGAAGTTAGTTTTTCTTAAGCAATATTAAGTGTGTTTACATCTTAATTAATGCATATCATTAGCTTGCATAGATTTGTCGGACAAACAAGTTTAAACAAGCACGACTGTCTAGCTTGAGAGAGTAGATGGTTAATCTTTAGCATTTATCAAGACTAGATGAGTTTCAGAGATGTAGTTCATCTTTTGCCAAAACAAACTTACCATGCGTCTTAGAGATAAGATTAATGTGACATCAAAACATCGAAAGATGGATTTTCAAACCTAAAGTTTGTAGGTATGTAAATGTACTTAGATAAGCTTAAGTAACGACTAGCTTTTGAGTTAACTCTATTGTATTGCATGGTTCCATCATCATTCTCAACGCATGCTATCTGATTGTAAATGACATTTGACTAACATTCTTCGTGTCCACCTCACCATATTAATTGTAGAAAATTTTATTTATTCTTTATGTATAGACTTAGACGCATAAACTCCTTGAACATAATACTTGTACAGTCACCGCATAGATTATGTATTTAGTCTCAATGCCGAATTTATCATAAATCCCTGCGTTCAACCCTTGACTCACCAGGAAACCTATAAAAGCTTACACTTGAGTTTTTATAGGAAAATTTGCTGATTAATGAACATACTTGAGTAATTCTCGACGCATACTTTGTACTAAAATTATAACACCTAAAAGAAACGTAACACTAATATTAAGTTGGTAAGTGATTACAACAAAATACTTATCTAAGAACTAACCATTTCTACAGTGACTTTTGCTTAGCTTAACAGTGATAGTCATCTAGGCTCCCCCTAGATGTGAGACTCCCTCTCAAGATTACTTAGACTCCCTCTAAGTGTAATAATATTAGTGACAAAAGCTTCTGTCTTCAACAGCATGTGAGACTCCCTATCACTTTGATTATCTTTCACTCAACTCAGTGAACTTCTTTCACGTGAGAATTTAGGTCTCCTAAGTAGTAAGAAATCCCTTCTCAATGAATATTGTCTTAGGCTCCCTCTAAGACTGAGAAACCTTTCTTTGTAGAAATGCCTTAGGATCCCCCTAAGACATCGAATAACTTCAAAGACTTGCTCTCACAGAGCAGCTAGGATGCACAACGGAAATATAAGGGCAACTAACAAATCACACAAATGATCAACATAATCTTCCTCTTCAAAATACAGAATGTGACTACCTTAATAATCACCATAAACCACTTTTTTATAATGCGACACCAATAAAGGAAACATTGGCGAAATCAGAAATAAAGGCCATCACTTCAATAAGGAAAGATTTCAGGTAAAAAATATCAGCAGGAAATAACCAGATAAGGAAAGAAAATATTATGTAGACATTTCTAATATCACAACCAGATGTTAAGGCTAATTTAGTGACATCAACAAAACTTTTCACAATTGTTATTTAAACGAATAGAGAGCCAAACACATATCTCCAACAAATTGCACAAAACACTTATTAGTCTCAATCAAGAAACCGATCAATCTGTTAATGAGTATCTCGCAGATTTGCAATCTATTTGAACCCAGTTGGACTAAGTCAAAATTAGTCCAGATCATCTCTGACTTATTAAGGTCCTTATAGGACTTCGTCCTGATATGAATCTGTTCTGTTGCCTTACTATATCGCAATCCTTTACTGTCATTGGATGCAACAATAAGAAATCTTGTTTAAGGAAAAATGCTTGGGTATCATCCCCTCCAAGTAATATGAAGTCGTTCTTGCAAGCACTCACTCTTCTAATATGTTCGGGACTACTTTCTGTAAAAACTGTAAGCTCTCTAGCCATAAGTTCAATGACTGTTTTAAAATTGAGTGCAGGTATTGCCACAAACAGGGTCATATTTTAGACAATTGTCCCACATGACTACCTCATCCTCTAGGCTATCCTACCAAGTCCAAAAATTCTACTAAATCGGGGCCGTCCTAAGTTCTTACTGCTGCCTCCTCTGAAGATCCCTCCCCTCTCAATCCTTAGATAAGTGATCTTCAGGACTTGTTAAAACAACTAATTTCATCCACTTCTTCTACTCTTGCCATATCCTTAGGTAATCGATGGCTTCTTGATTCTGCTAGTTGCAATCATATGACATCTGACCTCTCTCTCATGTTTGCACTTATTCCTGCAACATCACTTCCCCCCATTTATGCTGCTATTGGTAATTGTATGACCATTTCTCATGTTGGCACAATTAACAATCCCACCTTGAGTTTTCCCAAAACTTATTGTGTTCCAAACTTAACCTTTAATCTTGCATATGTGGGATAGTTATGTGATATTGGCTTAATTGTTTCCTTTTCTCCTAATGGTTGTCAGGTTTAGGATCCATAGACGAGACAAATGATTGGTTTGGGTCACAAAGTGGCAAGATTGTTTGAGCTTACATTTCTTCTTTCTTGTCTGTTCACTGACTCTACTACTTATTAGTGGTATCTCCGTCTGGGTCATGCTTCTCTTGAAAAACTTTGTCATTTAATTTCTGTTGACACTCTAAATAATGTTACCAAATTTGTCCCTTTTCATTGTTTGAATTGCAAACTTGCTAACACAACTTGCATTGTCCTTTTCACAATCTTCTTCTATCTGTGCTCAACCTTTTGACTTAATTCACTCTGACATTTGGGGCCCTACCCCTACTACTACTGTTAATGATTATTGCTATTTTGTTCTATCCATTGATGAGTATTCTTGTTTTACGTTGATATATTTTCTTAAAAATCGTTCTATACTACCTCAAATTTATATTGACTTTACAAATATGGTTAAAACTTAGTTCTCCCGTACCATTAAAATCCTTAGAACAAACAGTGTCATGGAATATATGGACTCCAATTTCCTCACTTTCCTCACCCAGCAGGGCACTCTCATTCAACGATCTTGCCCTCACACCTCTCAACAAAATGGGTGAGCAGAACGTAAACATCGACACATTCTAGATTATGTATGTGCTCAACTCCTCTCTGCCTCGTGCCTAGAAAAATTTTGGGGTGAGGCTGCCCTTACCTCGGTTTACATAATCAATCATATCCCTTCCTCGGTTCTTCAGAATACCTTCCCTTTTGAAAAATTATATGGTACCTCTCCTAACTATTCTAATCTTAAAGTATTTGGTTGTGCATGTTTTGTTCTTCTTCCACCACATGAACATACAAAATTAGAACCTCGTGCACACCTATGTTGTTTTCTTGGCTGCGTAACCAAACACAAAGGTTTTCGTTGGTGGGATCCGCTCTCTAATAGGCCCCGTATTTCTTGCCATGTTACCTTTTAGGAATATATTATGTTCTCTAATCTCTCCTCATTTCACTTCTCTCTCTCGAGTCCCATTCCTTCTTCACTAATGCTTCCATTGATCTCTTTCCTTCTTTTGGCACTACTCCTAATGCTGAGCTTGATCAATCTACACCAATCTCTGCAGATTTGAATCAGTCTTTTGAACCTATTCTTGAACCTGAACCTACACCTGAGCCTGTCTCTCCTACCCGTCGCTCCACTCGGGTAAGAGAACCTCCCAATCTCCTCCATGATTATCATTGTTTTTCTGCTATAGCTTCTCTGATTGGACCTACCTCCTATCATGAGCCAAGTACTAACCCCCTATGGCAACATGCAATGAATGAAGAACTCCAAGTTTTAGAAAAGACACACACATGGGGCTATGTTGATCTATCCCCTGGTAAAAGACCCATCGGTTGCAAGTGGATCTACAAAATAAAAACTCACTCTGATGGTTCTATTAAACGTTATGAAGCGTGACTTGTGGCAAAATGATATTCTTAGGAATATGGCCTAAATTATGAAGAGATCTTTGCTCCTATGGTTAAGACGACATATGTTCGAACTTTCTTAGCAGTTGCCACTACCAAATAATGACCTCTTCTTCAGATGAATGTAAAAAATGCATTCCTTAACGGAACCTTACTAGAAGAAGTCTATATGAAACCACCACTGGGTACTCCCCCCCCCTGAAAGTTTGTCTCCTTCGTCGTGCATTATATGGTCTAAAATAGGTGAAAATTGCTTGAAAAGTGCTTTTATTCTCTTAAATCAATGGAGTTTCTTTTAGATTTCACTTGTTTGTTAGTGGTTTTCAAGTCAATATAAAAAAAACAAGAATCAAAAGCCAAAGGAACCAAACCAAGCCAAAATCAGGTAAAAAAGAGAAAAGAATCACAAAAATCCTAAAAACAAAGCAACGCCGCATTTCTAACTTGGCGCATTTTCCCGAGAGCATCAGTCAAGCAACCGCAGCAACGCTGGCACGACGTTGAGTTTTGGCGCTAAGGGTAGGATTGAATGATGCACTACACCGCGACCCCATCTCACAGTGCGGCGGCGCCACCCTTTTATGTCGGTCAGCACAACGACGCTAGTTTTCCTTTTTTCCAAAATTTACAATTTTGGAAAGAAATTTAGGCAGCCAAATCTATAAATTGAAGTGTTTCTAGCAACCCTAAGGCATAGAGAATAACACAATACAGAGTCTTAAAGAGTGAGTTGGCTGCAAGGAAGAGAGAAGAGAGTTTGAGAGAGTTGGTGTCGTTTGAGTTCCTGACATGAAGACCAAGCACATCTTGGTGGTTTCTCCTCAATCAAGAGCTTCTTACAGTAGAGTTTTTCTTTCTTTACACTCTTTCTATGCTGAAATTAGTTTTGAACATGTTGCCTAAAGCTATGAGCGGTTAGACTCTTTAGTTTTAGGGTATTGATGAATTGTTTATGAAGTTACGTTAATATTGTAGACTTTTCATAGTTTTGTTGCAATGAATATGCTTTTCATTGTTATTGTGCTTAACTCAGCTTGTTGATTGGCCATGATTAAATGTTAGAGTAGATGTATGATTGAAGTAATTGTATGTCTAATTGGATCTATAACAATGAATTGTTGTTAATCTATCATGCGAATAGTTAGGTTAACAATGAAAGTTGCTAAAGACTATTCCCAATGCCATGTAACTTATATTGGTTTTAAGATGTTAGTAATTAATTAGGTTGCATGAGAAATGGTTGTTTTTGACAGAAAATAACCCGGATTTATGTTTCTAGACTTAAGCATATGAATTGCAATAAAATTCATGAACCCTAGAATGTTGCATAATGAATTAAACAAGTGTTCAATACCCTAGAACTCTCTTTGACTCTTGTATTTCAATTTTACTTGCTTTCTTTATTAGCTTTTCTTAAAACACAACTTGAAATTGAATCCTCAAATAAAATTGATTCAATTCTAGAATAACTAAGTAATGTAAACCTTCACAATCAGATTCTTAGTGGAACGATATTCGAAAGTTAACCGTCTTATATTATAACTTGACTCATACACTTGCGATAACATGGAAAGTGTGCATCAAGTTTTTGGCCGTCGTTGCCAGGGATCCAAAGAACGATTTTTATTTCTTAATATTCATAAGAATCGATAAATCTTATTTTGAGGTGTATATTATTTTGGTTGCTAATTTTGTCGGTTTATGCCTCGTGACAATACTAACTTTCTTCCTCTTGATCCCGAGATTGATAGGAAATCTAAGAGTTCAACACAATCCTACCGAGGAGATGGCAGAAGAGATACCCAACGCAATTCAAGATTATTTTCAACCGGCATTACCGGCAAATCAACCTGGCATTATGAATGTGCCTCTTAATGTCAACAACTTTGCGCTAAAACTGAGGTTGATTCAAATGGCTAGAGAGCTTGCCTTTAGAGGAAGAACAAATGAAGATCTTCATAAGCATCTACGGTCTTTCTTAGAGATATGCGGTGTTTCTAATGATGCTATTAAACTAAGACTCTTCCCTTTCTCTTTACAGCACCGAGCAAAGAATTGGTTGGAAACCATACCTTCGGATAGTATCACTACATGGAAGATCTTGGCTCAACCTTTCTTGAACAAATATTTTCCATCGGCTAAGTCCGAAAGACTAAGAACAGAGATTGGTACATTTCGCCAACTTGAGGATGAGCAATTATATGAAACTTGGGAAAGGTATAAGCCTCTCTTGAGATGGTGTTCTCAACATGGCTACCCGGATTGGTTGCAAATTCAACTATTCTACAATGGGTTGTCAAGTTCAACAAAATCCATTCTATACCATGCTAGAAAACTTGGCCACTACATCTTACAATTGGCCATGTGAAAGATCTTCTATAATTATTCCAAAAGTCGCTGGACTGTATGAGGTGGATGAGGTAAATTCTCTTAAAGCACAAATGGCTTCCGTTACTAATGCTCTCTCTAAATTGAGAGCAAGGGGCCAAGCTCAAGTAAATCCACCATCTATAGCATCTCTTGCCGCTATGGCTTCGGAGATGTCTACATAAAAGGAGTTGGAACAAGGAGACAATGAGACGACCAATTATGTTGATAGAGGACAATATAGAGGCTACAAACAACAACAACAACAACTCATTATCATCCTAATTTGAGATTGAAGGGAATTGAATCCCGACGGAAGCGTGTGATCGCGTTCTTTGATTTATTGAAAGAATTAAAAATACAAAAAGTAAAGAAACCAATAGTCTTCTCCTTGTAGTCTTCATTTTCCAAAAGATCTTCCTCGCTATGACTTTGGTAAGGATTCGGTCTGTGGGAACCACTTCTTTGAAAGAATGGGAAGAAGAATTTCTTAGAATTTTTCTAAGAAAATTGGGAGAATTAGTAGAGGAAGATTTTAAAAATAATCGTAGAGATTATTCTGAGTGTGTTCTATGAAATCTCCCAAGGGCCCTATTTATAGAACTCTATGGGTTACTTCTAATAGGATAAACCCTCTGAGATTTTAAATTAAATATTTAATAATATTCAATATTAATAAATATCTACTCAAATAATATCTCCCAAAATGGTTTAAAATATTTAAATCTTATTTAAATATTTATTTTCTGCAGAATCTTTGATTTGGATCTCATCCAAATCAAGTAATTAATTATTTGAATCCAATTCAAATCAATTAATTGATTCTCCCTCTATTTATTTTCTGCAAAATCTTTGATTTGGATCTCATCCAAATTAAATAATTAATTATTTGAATCAAATTCAAATCAATTAATTAATTCTCCCTCTATTTTTTTTTTGCAGAATCTTTAATTTGGATCTCATCCAAATTAAATAATTAATTATTTAAGTCCAATTCAAATTAATTAAATTCTCCCTCTATTTATTTTTTTGCAGAATCTTTAATTTGGATCTCATCCAAATTAAATAATGAATTATTTGAATCCAATTCAGATTAATTAATTAATTCTCTCTCTATTTATTTATATGGATTTTATCCAAATAAATAATTAATTATTTGAATTATATTCAAATAAATTAATTCTTCCTATTATAAAGTTATAATTTGAATCACATTCAAATAAAATTTATAATAAATCATGCAATTAATTGTATCCAATACAAATAATATTTTACCTCATAGATTTGAACATTTCAAATTCTTCTTTCAACATAGTTGATCCTTGTTGGTCCGTAGTGAGCTAGCAAGGGGAGCTTATGGTCTATAAATCAGAAGCTCCAACGATATGAGATTAATCTGCAAAACTCATTAACCACATTAATCAATATTTGTTAATTGTGGGTACAATCCACTAAAGACCCACAACTGCACTATTATCACTGTAGATATATTTCTGTATCCATAGATATAGACCAATAATAGCAAATTAGTCATTCACAAGTGTTCGTAACACCAACTGGGTTAAATTACCGTTTTACCCCTGGGTTACTTCTAAATCCTTAAGTACCAGTGCTCATCTAATGAACAACCTGTTTATGGTCCAACCATTAAACAGAAACCCCTCCCGGGCTAGTGAGAGGATAGGGCTCTTTGTTCAAGTCCCGGAGACACCACTTAAGGGAACACTTATCTACTTACCCTAAAAATGGGAATGAGTGAATTCTTACCCTAAAAATGGGAATGAGTGAATTCCATCTTGTATAATTATGTCCCCAGCTCCCTACTCGATCTTGTCGCAAAATGGTAGGCATATTGAGTGGGCAAATAACCACTCTCACCCATACAAATCAAAGGACAATCCCTTGTGAACAGGAGTTTATAATATACTCAGGATTAAGACTAAGTTGCTTAGGTCATCCTATTGAAATAGAAACCTAACTAGTCAACGGAGTTACATCTAGTGATTACTATTTAGATCATTGCGTTTGTAAAATACAAAGTGGGTCGTATCCAAAGTGTCACCAAGATAAGGTATCCCGTCTTATCGCTATACCATAAACTCTTTAGACTGTATCTTGAACATTGATCTCCATATGTCCCTACATACAGTTCAAGACTCATAAAACATCCTGGAAGTTAGTTTATTAGATTTAGGGTTATTAAGACAAAACAAACAAAAACAATCAATAACGCTTATTGAAGTAACACATCAATAACTCTTTATTAATAATTTAATTACGGTCAAATTATTACATTTACAATCTACGAGTTTTAGGGCATAAAACCCAACAGAGGGACCATGAAAACTTTTCTTATGCTCACAATAGGAATGTTTTGCAAGATCCTCCCAGTTTTCTAATGTAGGTTCATCCCACATCGAGAAGAAGTCCAACCTAGAAGATTTAATGGTGGAGTTCATCAAAGAGTCTAGAGGAAGGACCACCGCGTTAAAGAACACGATGTAAAGTCATGGTAAGGCTATTCATAATATTGAGGTACAAATTAGTCAAATAGCCACTTCTCTTCGAACAATGCAAAAGGGCAAGTTTCCTAGTTGCCCCGAAAAGAATCCAAAGGAGGAGTGCAAAGCCTTGACTTTGAGGAGTGGGAAAAAATTGTCCACTCCTTTGATTGATGACGAGGATGAAGAGCAAGAAGTAAATGAGACCATCCATGAGCTTATCATAGAAGATGAACTCAAGAAGGTTATTGAAAAGGAGGAAAAGGTAAAAGAGTCGGCATCTTCAAGTAAGTCATCTAACCCTCTACCTTTTGTACCTACTACTTTGCTTTATCCTCAACGCTTTAGAAAGAAAGAAATAAACTCCCATTTTTCCAAATTCTTAGAATTATTCAAGAAGCTTCACATTAATATCCCATTTGTTGAGGCTTTAGAGCAAATGTCTAACTATGCTAAATTTATGAAAGATGTCTTGTCTAAAAAGAAGAAATTTGGGCAATATGAGATGATAACATGACAGAAGAGTGCAGTGCTGTGCTGCAAAAGAAGCTACCACAAAAACTTAAAGATCTAGAGAGTTTTACTATACCTTGCACTATTGGGTCTTTAAATGTTACTATAGCTCCTTGTGATCTTGGTGCTTCTATTAATTTAATGTCTTTATTTGTGTACAGGAAGCTTGACATTGGAGAAGTGCAACCTACCACTATCACTTTGCAGTTAGCTGATAGATCCTTTGTAACGACCTGACCCTTTAATATCTAACTTGTCGCTACAATGTGCATGAACATTTACATAAATACGTTGGAACAAGAAGACATGATATCATCCATTTTAAATAAATGCAGTTTATAAAACAGCCAAATTCGAAAGTTTATTTAATCAACATAAAATAGAAAGAAAAAAAAACACTTTAGCGGGGTACCCCTTACATTATTAGGCAAAATCCCAAGAAAAGAACCGAAATAACCAAAAACATTTAAACAATGGTTTCATGAATGCAAATACACTACCCTAGACTAAGGTGTGGAAGCAGTGTGACGGTCCCATGGTATGATCACAGATTTCCTCGGCCATGCGCCGGGCCACCATACTCCTTACCTGGAAGAAAAACATAGAAAAAGGGTGAGTAAAAATACTCAGTAAGAGATCCACTACTGGGCCTAGCTGTTACCCCTTTTTGTCATGTACGTCTGTGTACCCGGCATAAGCATAAACGTAGGCATAAGCATAGGAAGCGCCCCGAGGGTACGCATTGGCTATAATTGTAACATGAACATAGGTGGTGATCCCAAGGGACACCTTTCGTAGGATAGTACATAGAGGGTACGAGGCACGACAATAGGGCAACCTATAACGTGTCATGGCATAATTAATCTATAACAGAGATTCGTAGAGTCACAAACACATAAGCATAAGAACGTTACTTACAATACAAACGTAGCATGCCTAAACAATTATAGCAACAACATTCGAGGCATAGGTTCATAACGACATACAATTGCCAACAACACTGTTAGACAGTAGGCATCACTAAAACCCGGTAGTAAGTCCCTTACCTGCGAGAGCGAAATTGGAGCGATACTGAGGGATACGAGGGATACCGAGCGATACTGAGCGTGTCAGCGAGACTCAGCGGGCAGCGGCTTCCCTACAATGCGGCAACGCGCTACGAAGGCTGTGACAATGCGTCGAGGAGAGGACAGGCGACGCGGTGATGAAGATTGACGATGCGGGCGACGCGGCGACGTGGACTGATGATGCGTCGCGGACTATGGTGATGCGGCAACGAGGACTGATGATGTGTCGCGGACTATGGTGATGCGGCAACGAAGGCTGATGATGCGTCGTGGACTATGATGTTGCGGCAACGCGAACAGATGATGCGTTGACAAGCGCCTGTGACAATGCGACGCGACGATGACTAGGATGCTGCGGCGCGATGACTAAGACGCTGTGGCGCGACAACTATGACGATGCCACAACTGCGATTAAGGTCGTACCGTGAGGGCTGGAGCGCTGTGACTGAGTGACGAGGGAGTGTGAGAAAATGGCCGACGAAGTGTGACTTGAGAGAGGAAAAAGACTGCCCTTTTTTTTTTCTGCCTCCTTCTCCTTTCTTCCTTTCTCCTAAAAACGCCCCCCACGGTCCAAAATTCAGCCGGGGATCTTTCTCCCAATCGAAAGCGCTGCAACCTCCTGCTGACCATGGACTTTCAAACTCCCTTCACGCTCCCTCCGCTGCAAGATTATTATTAATATTATTTTCTTATTTATTTATTTATTTTTATTTTTATTTTTTATTTTTTATTTTATTTTATTTTTTTAAAAATTTACAGGGAGGAAAGTGATTTACCGAAATGTGGGGCGTTACATCCTTAGCCTATCCTAGAGGTATTGTTGAGGAGTGTTAGTTAAAGTTGACAAGTTTATCTTCCCTGCATATTTTGTAGTCTTGGACATGGAGGAGGACTCTAAGATTCCTATTATCCTTGGGCGCCCATTCCTAGCAACTGGAAAAGCCATCATTGATGTCCAACAAGGGAAGTTGACTCTAAGGGTGAATGAGGATAATGTTGTTTTTAATATCTATAAGTATTTGAGTCATCATGATGCGGGTAGTACTTGCCATGCAATAGATATAATTGATCCAACTATTTCTGAGCATGTTGAGGTTGTGCTAGCTACTGATCATTTAGAACAAAGCATAATAGACTATGATTTTGAGAATGTGGATACTATATTTGATGAAATTGCTTTGTATGCTAAGTTGTTAGATAACATGCTGGTATGCACTAAAATGTATAAATCAATGCCTCTAGCTCCTTTACATGTTATAAATAATGTCAATGTTGAGAAACTTGCTTTAGAATTGAAAGTATTACCTTCTCATTTGAAATATGCATTCTTGGATGATTTGTTTTCTTTTTCTATATTATATCTTCTAATTTAAATTCTGTGTAAGAAGAAAAATTGTTGAGAGTGTTAAGGGGAACATAAGTATGCTATTGGTTGGTCTATTGAGGATATTAAAGGTATTTGTTTATCAGTCTGTATGCACAAAATTTTGATGGAAGATACCTTTAATCCTTCAATAGAATACCAAAGGAGACTTAATCCTGCCATGAAGGAGGTAGTCAAGAAAGAAGTGCTCAAACTTTTAAATGCAGGTATCATTTATGCCATCTCTGACAGTCCATGGGTAAGTCCTATTCAAGTAGTACCCAAGAAAGGTGGTATGACTGTTGTGAAAAATGAAGAAGATGAAATGATTGCCACTAGAACAGTGACAGGATGGCATGTGTGTATTGACTATAGGAAGTTGAATAAGGCTATTAGAAAATATCATTTTCCTCTTCCTTTTGTAGATCAAATGCTTGATAGACTTGCAGGTTATTCTCACTATGTTTTCTAGATGGATATTATGGGTACAATCAAATTGTCATTGCTCCTGAGGATCAAGAAAAGACCACATGTACTTGTCCCTATGAGACATTTGCTTTTAGGAGCACGCCTTTTGGTTTGTGCAATGCCTTGCTACTTTCCAACGTTGTATGATGTCTATTTTTTAGGGGCTCATTGAACACATAATGGAGGTTTTCATGGATGATTTTTTTGTGTTTGGGTCTTCATTTGATTCTCGTCTTGCTAATCTTACTCGTGTTTGCAGAGGTGCCAAGATGTTAACCTTATGTTGAATTGGGAGAAGTGCCACTTCATGGTCAAGGAGGGTATCGTTCTTGGGCATAAAGTCTCAAAGAGAGGATTGGAGGTGGATAGGGCTAAAAGTGCCGAAATTGAGCAATTGCCACCTCCCACTAATATGAAGGGAGTTAGAAGCTTCCTAGGGCATGCAAGGTTTTACAGGAGATTTATTAAGGATTTTTCAAAAATTGCAAAACCTTTGAGTAACTTGTTAGAAAAGGAAGCTAAATTTGTATTTGATGATGCATGTCTACTAGCTTTTAATACTTTGAAAGAAAGATTGATTTCTACACCAATTATTGTTGTACCTGAATGGAGCCAGTCTTTTGAGATCATGTGTGATGCTAGTGACTATGCTTTAGGAGCTGTTTTAGGCCAACATAAGATAACATGTTTAGGGCAATTTACTATGCTAGTAGGATTCTTGATAATACTTAACAGAAATATACTACTACTGAAAAAGAACTGCTAGCTGTTGCGTTTGCCCTTAATAAATTCAGATCATACTTGCTTGGCTCTAAAATTATAGTGCATACTGACCATACTGTTTTGAAGTATTTGTTTGACAAGAAAGACTCCAAACCTAGATTGATGAGATGGATTCTATTGTTGTAGGAATTTGATCTTGAAATCAAATACAGAAAAGGATGTGAAAATGTGGTTGTAGACCATCTTTTTAAGATTGAGAATGGGGATGCTAACTCATGTCCCCCCATTGTTGAGATGTTCCCTAATGAACAACTGTATCAGGTGAAAGATAGTTTACCTTGGTTTGTTTACATAGTTAACTATCTTGCAGGAGGACATTTGCCACCTGACATGAACACTCAACAGAGAAAGAGATTTCTACATAATGTCAAGTCTTACCATTAGGAGGACTCATTTCTATATAAGGTTTATGCTGATAATATGATAAGGAAGTGTGTGCCTCAAGAGGAGGTGGTAAGTATTCTAAACTCATGCCATGCCTCCCCTTATGGAGGTTATTTGGGACCCACTATAACTGCATTTAAGGTACTTCAGCCAGGTTTTTATTAGCCTTCTCTTTTTAAGGATTGTTATACTTTTGTAAAATCATGTGATAGGTGCCAACGTACTGGCAATATTTCTAGAAATCATGAGCTTCCCATGAAACCTATCTTGGAGGTGGAGCTCTTTGTTGTCTCGAGTATTGACTTTATGGGACCCTATCCTATATCTTCTGATGGATACCTATATATTCTAGTTACAGTTGATTATGTATCTAAGTGGGTAGAAGTCATAGCTACTAGGACTAATGATGCTCACACTGTTTTAAAATTCTTGCATAAGAACATTCACACTTATAGCTATTATTAGTGATGAGGGTTCTTACTTTTGCAAAAGTATGGTGTTAATCATAAAATTGCCACAGCTTATCATCCTTTAAACTAATAGTCTTGCTAAGCTATCTAATAGGAAAATCAAGTAGGTTTTGGAAAAGACTGCCAAGATCAAAAGGAAGGATTGGGCTTTTGATAAGCACTTGAAAAGTGCTTTCTATTCTCTCAAATTAAGAGAGTTTATATTAGATTTCACTTGTTTGCTAGTGATTTTCAGGTTAAAACGAGGAAAATTAGAAGAAACGACTAAAAGATCAAAACCGAGCAAGAATACTGCGAAAAAGAGCTGAAAAACTCAAAAGGGCAAATTTTGGGATAACGCTGCGACGCTAAAACATAAACGCATCGTTCTGGACGCATAGTAGCATCGCAGCGCTGAAACATAAACGCATCGTTCTGGACGCATAGTAGCACCGTGACGCTGAAACATAAATGCATCATTATGGACGCATGGTAGCACCGCGGCGCCGAGATGGCGCTGCCTCGACGCAACCTTGTTGAACGCATGACAGCGTAGCGGCGCTTGGACGGCGCTACCGCGGCGCTAAAACCCGAGAGCAAACTTTTCTAATGTAGCCCTAGCGCCGCGGCGCCAGATTTCGTTAAATGAAAAATTGTTATTTTTGGTAAATTTTTGGGCGGCCAAACTCTATAAATTTGGGGGTTTCCAGCAGCCGAAATGATCAAAGAAAATCAAAGCAAAGCAAGGAAGTTACAGACCTAAAGAGGCACAAAAAGGAGAGAATTAAGTGAGAGTTCAAAGAGTGAGTTAGTTGCAAGGAAGAGGAAAAGAGTTTGAGATAGTCTTAGTGCCCTTCGAATTTCGACGTGAGAGCCAAGGAGATTGTGACGGTGCTACCTCAATCAAGAGCCTCTTTTCAGTAGAGTTTCTCTTTCTTTACACTTTTTCTTTGTTTATTTTTCTTAAACATGTTGCTTCAAGCTATGAGTGGCTAAACTCTTTAGTTTTAGGGTTTTGATGATTTGTTTATGAATTTATGTTGATTTTGTAGACTTTCATGGTTTTGTTGGAATGATTATGCTTTTCATTGTTATTGTGTTTAATTCTTGTGGATTGACCATCCTCACATGTTAGGTTAGATGTATGATTAAGAGATTGTATGTTTAACTTGATCTATAACAATGAATTGTTGTTAATCTATCACGAGAGTAGTTAGGTTGACAATAAAAGTTGCTAAAGACTATTTTTAATGCCATGTACTTTTGTATTGGTTTTAAGAGATTAATAATCAATCGAGTTGCATGAGAAAGGGTTGTTTTTTAGAGAAAATAACTTGGAATTAAGTTTCTAGACTTAGACATATGAATGAAAATAAAATCCATGAAATCTATAATATTGCATGATGAAATAAACAAGGATTCATTACCCTAGAACTCTCTTTGACTCTTGTGTTTCTCACTTTAATACTTTCCTTATTTGATTTGTATTTTCCATAACTCATAACATTCAATTTCAATCCTCAAATAAAATTGATTCAACTCTAGAATAACTAAGTAACTTAAACCTTCTCAATTGGATCTCCAGTGGAACGATATTCGGACTTAACCGTCTTATATTATAACTTGACCCTTACACTTGCGGTTAACACTCAAAGTGCACATCAGCTTTAAAGCTCCATGATGCACTATGGGCCTATCGTACAACTTTCAAAACCTCAATAGGTACTTCACCCTACAGGTTGGTGTTTAGAAAAGCTTGTCACTTACCGGTAGAGCTCAAGCATAGAGCTTATTGGGCCATTAAGAAGTTGAACATGGATTTTGAAAAAGCCGGTAAGAAGCGTCTCTTGGAACTCAATGAGATGGAGGAGTTCTGTGCTCAAGCTTATGAGAATGCCAGACTCTACAAGGAGTGCACTACTAGATGGCATGACAAAAAAATCACCCCACGGACCTTTCTTCCTGGACAAAGAGTTTTACTTTTCAATTCACGTTTACCTTTGTTTCCGGGTAAGCTTAGAACACATTGGTCGGGACCCATTGTCATTGTGAAGGTGTCCCCACATGGAGCCGTGGAGTTACAAGGCAATGATGGAACAACCTTCAAAGTGAATGGTCAATGATTGAAGCATTACATTGGTGATGAAGAACCCCGAATTGAGAACCTTGCTTTCATTAAATGATCAATTGGTTTGGTCTAGCTAAGAGACCTTAAAGCAAGCGCTTGTTGGGAGGCAACCCAATTCTATTGCTTTCTTTATTTTTCTTCTTTAGTTTATTTTCAAAAATCATAGTCACTGATATACTTTCTTCTTTTTCAGGATTATGGTTCATCTCAAAAAGTACTCTTTCCACCAAGCCTATATGGTGGCTTCCCGCTTGCTCCCAGGCTTGTTCTTTCTTTGTTCAATGCTCTTATGCATTGAGGACTGCATGATTCTAAGTTTGGGGTGGGAGGTGTCACTAGTACTTTTGTGTGTTTTCTAATTCCGTTATGCATGTTTGTGAGGTTTCAATGATCATATGCATGTTAAATTTCGAAAAATTTTGAAAATTTTGGAGCTTTTAAAGATAATGGAAATGTTTTTATGGTTGCTTTTGATGTTGATTGCCCATGATAAGATTTGAATTTGTATGATAGATGATTTATTGTGGAAATAAGATAACATTATCTTGAGTTAAATTCATCTAAATCCCTCTTAAAATCTCCCATATTCTTGAGCACATAGCCACTTTAATTTAGAATCTTTAACTGAAAAAAAAAGATTAAGTTGGGTGTATTTGGTCATCACTCCGAAAGGCCCCACCGATTAGAGAGTTGAAATGCATGATGGTTTGTAATCTTAGACTAAGGAAAAAGAAAAGAGTACCTACCTTTGAGAAAAGAGTGTACACAAAATATGTGAGCTTTACATGTCTATCCGTGTAAATGATAAACTTGTAATGAGTATGCATGGATATGGGTAAAAAGAGCTGCTTTTGCTGTGATCAGTAAGGACGCCTGGGAATTAACTAGGTACGAGTCCCCACAGTGAATGTGTGAAGCTAGTACCTCTAGGTAAAAGAATGTAAGTTTAGGGCCCATGAAAAACGTGATTGAATGGCACCTTAGTGGACATATTACTCGCTTAAAATGTGTGGATGCTTGAAAATTGATGCATGAGCTAGAGTAGGTGGAAAACTAGGAAGCTCTCTTAAGTCGCAATTTGAGTTTTAGCATTTTGAATTAAAGGAGGCTTGCACACACACACACACACACATGGGAGATAGCAAGATTTGGCATTGAATGATTATACCAATATAGATATGCTTGCATGTTTCCGCTTAAGCTCTTAAATGTCATTCTCTAAGACATGAGTCTTTACACACTTTTTGTTTTATTCTCTGAGATATGAGTCTTTAGCACACTTTTCGTTTAAACTCCCTTTATTTGATTCTACTCTTTGCCCGGGACTAGCAAATCAATAAGTTTGGATGGTGAAAAGTGCTTGAAAAGTGTTGTTTATTCTCTTAAATCAAGAGAGTTTCTATTAGATTTCACTTGTTTGTTAGTGGTTTTCAGGTCAATATAAAGAAAACAAGAATCGAAAGCCAAAGGAACCAAACCAAGCCAAAATCAGGTAAAAAAGAGAAAAGAATCACAAAAATCCCAAAAATAGGGCAGCGCCATGTCGCCAGCTCGGCGTGCCACGACGCATTTTCTCGAGAGCATCAGTCAAGCAAGCGCAACAACGCTGGCGCGACGTTGCGGCTTGGCGCTGAGGGTAGGATTTAATGACGCATAGTCCGGCAGAGCCACCCTTTTATGTCAGTTAGTGCACCGGTGCCATCTCAGAGTGCCTCGACGCCAGCTTTTCTTTTTTGAAAAATCTACAATTTTGGAAAGAAAGTTGGGCAGCTAAGTCTATAAATTGAAGAGTTTCTAGCAACTCTAAGGCATAGAGAACAACACAATACAAAGCCTCAAAGAGTGAGTTGGCTGCAAGAAGAAAGAAGAGAGTTTGAGAGAGAGTTGGTGCCGTTCGAGTTTTCGACATGAAGACTAAGGACATCTTTGTGGTTCCTCCTTAATCAAGAGCTTCTTACAGTAGAGTTTTTCTTTCTTTACACTCTTTTCATGCTGAAATTAGCTTTGAACATGTTGCCTAAAGCTATGAGTGGCTAGACTCTTTAGTTTTAGGGTATTGATGAATTGTTTATGAAGTTATGTTAATATTGTAGACTTTTCATGGTTTTGTTGCAATGAATATGCTTTTCATTGTTATTGTGCTTAACTCTTGTTGATTGGCCATGATTGAATGTTAGATTAGATGTATGATTGAAGTAATTGTATGTCTAATTGAATTTATAACAATGAATTGTTGTTAATCTATCATGCGAATAGTTAGGTTAACAATGAAAGTTGCTAAACACTACTCTCATTGCCATGTAACTTATATTGGTTTTAAGATGTTAGTAATGAATTAGTTTGCATGAGAAAAGGTTGTTTTTGACAGAAAATAACCTGAATTTATGTTTCTAGACTTAAACATATGAATTGCAATAAAATCCATGAACTCTAGAATGTTGCATAATGAATTAAACAAGTGTTCAATACCCTAGAACTCTTTTTGACTCTTGTATTTCAAATTTACTTACTTTCCTTATTAGCTTTTCTTAAAACACAACTTGAAATCGAATCTTCAAACAAAATTGATTCAATTCTAGAATAGCTAAGTAATTTAAACCTTCACAATTGGATCCTTAGTGGAACGATATTCGGAATTTAACTATCTTATATTATAACTTGATCCGTACACTTGCGGTAACATGGAAAGTGCGAATTAATAGGCAACACGAGCCTGGTTTGCAACCTTCAGTTCCACCATTATTCAACTTGGGTTCACTTCAAGTCCTCATGATACAACCCTTTTTACGCGTACATGATGTGCACTTTCCATGTTACCGCAAGTGTAAGGGTCAAGTTATAATATAAGACAGTTAAGTCCGAATATCGTTCCACTGAGGATCCAATTGTGAAAGTTTAAGTTACTTAGCTATTCTAAAATTGAATCAATTTTATTTGAGGATTCAAATTCAACTTGTGTTTTTAAGAAAAACTAAAAAGGAAAGCAAGTAAATGAGAAATACAAGAGTCAAAGAGAGTTCTAGGGTATTGAATCCTTGATTAATTCATTATGTAACATTCTAGAGTTCATGAATCTTAATGCAATTCATATGCTTAAGTCTAGAAACATAAATCCAAGTTATTTTCTATCAATAACAACATTTTCTCATGCAACCTAATTGATTACTAATATCTTGAAACCAATATAAGTTACATGGCATTAGGAGTAGTTTTTCGCAACTTTCATTGTTAACCTAACTATTCGCATGATAGATTAACAACAATTCATTGTTATAGATCCAATTAGACATACAATTATTTCAACCATACATCTAATCTTACATTCAAGGATGACCAATCAACAAGAATTAAGCACAATAGCAATGAAAGCATATTCATTACAACAAAACCATGAAGAGTCTACAATATCAACATAACTTCATAAACAATTCATCAATACCATAAAACTAAAGAGTTTAGCCACTCATATCTTTAGGCAACATGTTCAAAACCAATTTCAGCATAGCAAGAGTGTAAAGAAAGGGAAACTCTACTGTAAAGAAGCTCTTAATTGAGGAGGAACCGTCAAGATGTCCTTAGTCTTCACGTTGGGAACTCGAATGGTAACAAAACTCTCTCTCTAACTCTTTTCTCTCTTCCTTGCAGCCAACTCACTCTTTAAGGCTCTATATTGTGTTGTTCTCTGATTGCTCTTCTTTCTCTTGTGCCTAGGGTTGCTGGAAACCCCCAAATTTATAGAATTGGTCGCCCAAATTTTTTTCCGAAATTGTTGATTTTTCAAATAAGGAAAGTTAGCGCCATCGCCGCTACGCTGACTAACATAAAATAGTGGCACCACCATGTTGTGAGATGGTGTCGCGGCTGTGCGTCATTAATACCTACCCTCGGCACCGAGCTGCAACACTGCCCTAGTGCTGCTGTGCTATGCTTGACTGATGCTCTTGGGAAAAAGCACCGTGGTGCTGCCCTGTTTTTGACAATTTTGTGATTATTTTCTCTTTTTTACTTGATTTTGGTTTAGTTTGGTTCTTTTGGCCTTCGATTCTCATTTTTTTATATTGATCTGAAAACCACTAACAAACAAGTGAAATTTAATATGAACTCCCTTAATTTAAGAGAATAAAAAGCTCTTTTCACGCGTTTTTCAGTACAACACCTCACAGTATTGTTCTCCTTCTTCTATTTGTTGATGATACGATTATTACTGGTAATGATCCTCAGGTTATAGCTCATTTACAACATTATCTTGGAGAACATTTTGAGATGAAAGACTTAGGATCACTAAACTACTTTCTTGGTCTTGAGGTTTCAACACGCTTTGATATTCCAAGCTAAATATACCTCTGATCTGTTGGCTAGTTCGGGCATCATTAACTCTGCCACGGTCCCAACACCACTTGATCCAAATGTTCACTTAACTTCGTTCAATGGTGTTCCTCTGAACATTGCATATGTTGTTCATATTGTTAGTTAACTCATGGCTTCTTAATGGACCATACACTTTACTCTAGTTCTTCGTATCCTTCGTTATGTCAAAGGTACCCTGGGACATGGTCTTCAGTTCTCTTCTCAGTCATCCCTTGTATTGTCGAGCTACTCCTATGCTGATTGGGTTGGTGATCCCACTGATTGATGCTCCACCATAGGTTCGTGCTTCTATCTTGGTGACTCTCTTATCTCTTAGCAGAGTAAGAAACAGAGTGTTGTTTCTCGTTTCAGCACTGAATCCGAATATCATCCTCTTGCTGATGCCACCTCATAACTATTATGGCTTCGATGGCTTCTTATTGATATGAGCGTACCTCAAACTTCTGCGACTATACTTCATTGTGATAATTGCAGTGCAATACAAATTGCCCACAATGACGTCTTCCATGAGCGCACTAAACATATTGAGAACGACTGTCACTTTGTTCGCCATCATCTCATGGGTAACATGCTTCTCTTAAGATCCATCTCCACTATTGAGCAACCAGCTGACATCTTCACCAAAGTTTTGTCCTCCAGTCACTTCCATTAGTTGCTTACCAAACTCAAGTTGGTTCATACTCTACCACCTTGAGTTAAGGGAGGGTGTCAACGTAATTTATGAGATATTATTTCATTTGATTTTGATTTGATTCTCTCTCCTTAATTTCCTTAATTTAGCTTTCCTTTTGTATTCCTCCTCATGTATATTTAATTCATGTATTCTATTTTATATGATACATAGAAAAATATCAATAAAATATTCACCTAATAAAGATGATAAAATTGAAGACGAAAACAATAGGGTTGTCATAGATGAAGGGTAGTTCCATCGTCGGTGACCCACTGATCGATGGATTGGGAATTCTGGCTAGGTGAAATGCTTGTTCAGAAGAGAACGCTTGATTCTGACCAGGAATCAACTCTAGCGCCGAAGATTAGAGATAAAGTCAATTACGACTCTAGTTACTGTGAAATTAGTATCGGTTCAAATGGGGGTTGATACTGTAGAAGGGGGCCTAATTTTGAGGTTGAATTTAGATGGGATTTTGAAGCCCATTAACGAAATTCAAAAGAGAAAATTGGGTAACTATTGATTGAAAAGATTAAGACGTTGGGTTGGGTTGTCACCAAATTTTCCTTCAAAACGTTCAAAATTTACAAATTAAATATGAGCTTGCTTCTTTGAGATGTAGTTAATGGTGGTATTCTTGGGAAGAAATCATTTCGAGGGGGATGGAGGTGGGATAGAATAAGGAGGGAGGAGAGAGAGGGAAAAAGAGAAGGAAAAAGAAAAAAATCCCCCAATCTAGAAAACTAATATAAATTGCCACCTCATTTAAAATTTATCAATTCAACACGTAGAAGCATTTCTCAAACCTTGAGAATTAAAGTGTTTCTTTCAAAACTTTATGGGCTACATAGGCACTAACTCCAAATTTCAGGACCAAAAGAGTATTTTGGCCTAAATAAAAATATAGGGAGAATCATTATAATATAATTTTTTTTTATGAAATAATCAATATAATATATTTTTTTACAAAAGAATCAATATAATATAATTTATCACACTAAAGATCTTACAAATTTAAATGAGGAAAATTATATTCTAACTCTTTCCATGTCTCTTTATTCCCTAATTTTCTCAAACTTTATCTATATCTCCCCATATACTTCGTTTCACGTTTTTCTCTCAACCTACTTCCTTTGGTTAAGCTTTCAATGATTTAGAAAAAAAAAACTCTAATTAATTTATATGACCAAATAACCACTTTAGTTTTTTATGATAATATTTTATTTTCCTAAATATGTTGCTTTTATTGGAATAAGAGGAGAATAACAAAAAGAATAATAATAAATAAACAAAAACTCACACAAATGAGAGGATAGTGGATATCAAAATTTAATTAACAATAAGATTTGAAAAATGAAGGAGATGAATGATTGTCATGTTAAAATTAGAAAATTTAAACGAAAAGTATCTCTCTATTGTTTAACTTCTCCCTCCACATCTATTTTTTTTCCCACCTTTTCTAAAATTTTCCCTCTATTTCTCACTCTTCTCTCTTTCCTATAGTCTATACTCTCTCCATTCTCTCTACAATAGTTGAATTCAATAGGGAAAACACATGAAGGATCTCTCAATCTGGCAAATAAAAAAATAAAAAATATAAAATAAGCACTTGCATTGTTTTATTGAGAATATTTCTCGCTGCTGTTCTTTCTTCTCTATTGTCTCTACTTTTTCTATTTTCTTTTTAATAGTTGAATTTCAATACTGCAAACAAAGGAAGGATTCCTCTATTTGGCTAAAAAAAAGTCTCGCAATTAAAGTATTACCAAAGTAAGCACTTACAGTGTCTTATTGAAAATGTTTGTTTTTTATGAAGATGCTGGCGGTGGCTCGGTTAAAGTGTTAGTGATTAGAATTGTAACAACCTGACTTTCTAACATTTACTAAAAGGACGTTACTATATGTTTGCATACACTTAAATTTTAATCTTTTGCAACTTAAACAAAAGAATCGATCCTTTTTATTTAAAGTAAAGAATTTCAACAAACTAAAAGTTTAAAATGCATAAAACCTTTGTTCAGGGTACCCCTAGACATAAGTTTTAAAATGAGAGAAACAATTAAAAGATCTCAAGTATTTGACTACCCAAAACTAAAACATGAAAAGCATTGAAAACATACGCGGAAGTATCAGTCTAGTCCCGTTGGCAGGGTCACATATTCTTCTTGTCATTAGCCTGCTTTTACTTGAAAAACAAATCAGAGAAAAGGATGAGTAATAAGTGACCCACTATTGAGCCACTAGGTGATCTTGTTAACCTTCCTATCCGAGACAGATGTACACCTTATAACATGGGCAAAAAATAGTGAACCAAAAGGCCCATAAATCATGGCAATAGTGGTTCCTAAAAAGACACAAATCATGGCAGTTGTGGTGGTCTCTAAGGAACACAAATCATGACATAAGATGTACACACCCCGATAGGAAAGCTAACAGTCACCATCTAATCTGACATGCATCAAACAACCAATAGGCCTCATACCATAAATCATAATCACATTATATTAAGCATGCAAAATGCAAACATAATATTTTGTGTCATGTTCATATCAATATAGCCTATAAGCATCCAACACACGCATAACGATCCATAAACTCATGGGGCATAGCAATTCATTCTAATATGTTAATAGCTTGCTTCTAAAGTACATAATTGACTTGATATACACAATTTGGTTAGGGTACCCCACTCGAAGACGAACTGGTAATAAACCACTTATCCAACACATGGTTTAATCCAAAACCACTCCAAAATTCTACCAAGTCCTCCAACCTAGACATAAACAAGAGCCAAACATTATAAACTTAATTTATAACAATTATTCCCAATCTTCCCAAGTCACAACACCTTATAACTTACCAAAATTCACCAAAAACACTCATTGATATTGTTGAACAACACCCCCAACAACTTCCAAAAAATCTGAATCTATGCTCTAAACGCAATGAACAAACTAAATTTAACTCGAAACTTAGTGGGTATCGAAGATTATAAAAAGAAAAAACTCACAAGAAAACACCAAAATCACTTACCCAACAAATTTTCGACGAGAAAACGGCAGCTTCCGTCGTTAGATGAAGACGACGAGCAGAACAACAGCCGGACGGGTGAGGGAGCGAGAAATCGATCGACGTTGGCTTGAAGTGGCGTGAACGACAACGATCTGGGACTTCTCAGCTCCACTTGCAGGCGGCAGCACAAACAATAGTGGCTACAATCGGCGGCTAGGTCCCCATGCACGATGTCGAACAACAGCACATGTGGGGGGAACGAGCGGAAAAATGGTGAGTTAAGGCCATTGGCGGAAACAAACACACGGGAGGGAGGGAGAGTGCTTTGTGGGGGGGGAGGGGGAATAATAGATTTTGAAAGTAAAATCTAAATTTTACTATATTTCTAAATTATTTTACATTGTGCTACATCTGTAAATACTTTGAACTTAATTGTTATATTTGTAATTGACTATTTTTAGAAAAATATCCTTACATCATGGTTCTGATACGCAAGTTTAAATAACTAACCAAGGGCATAGAAAATGTGTAAGCCTGTGTTTCACATAATCAAAGGATGCTTTGTTGGAAAGAATGAGAGTTCACATGTAAATAACTAACTAAGCGTATGTTAGGTACATATTTAAAAATGAGGGGAAAATGGAAACATAAAGATTCTTCCCACTTTGCTCCTTTTAAATATATTATAGATAAATAAAATGTTAAACTATAATTTAATGGGCTTTTCTACACATGTAGCTCAAATAAATAGATCTAGTTACACAATTGTCTAAACTTTTCTATTTTTTACCTGAATAAGCTAATAGGCTATTATTTACACAAAATTTTGGCCCAATTTATCTTTTTAGTAAGGGAAGTTTCTTGCGGTTATAAACTTTCCAAAATACTTTTCTTTTCAAAACCTACACAAGTAAACAAAGTTTCTCAAAAAATTTGAAAATTGTTGCCCTTGTAAATGAAAGAAAGAATCGACAAGAAGTTTCAAAAGAGAAAACAATCTATATATTTGAATTTTCTCATGTTTGATAAGTGCATGAACAAGCTAATTTGTACAATATATCGTTTTATATATAAAATAATATATGAGATGTGTATTTACATTTTCTAATATATTTGTAAGCACACACAAAAAAAACCATGGTATATTCGATGTATATTTACATTTTTCAGTATATTGCCAGTATATTCGACATATATTTGAGATTTTAATAAAGAGTTGATGGTTTTTAGCCAAGAATATAGAAGAAAATAAATGAAATCTCCTAAAATGACTTAAACATTAAGTAGAAATATTATACATTAAATGAATATTAATTGGAGTTAATAAATAACAAAATCGAAGTAAAAAATTGAAAATGATGCGAATAAGGGAAAAATTAAATATTAAAAAAATTTATTGATGAGAGATAATATAATTAATGATATTTTTAAAAAATAAAATCCTTTTGTATTTAATATTAAATCATAAATGATATATATATTTTTTATTTTAAAATATATGAGAGAGAATCTATCCAAGATTGAAAATTTCTATTACTTAAAATTCAGTTATGAAATATTATTAAATTTTAAGACATTTGTAAAATATTAGTTGTAGACTAATTTTCTAAATCTTTCTAATTTAATTCTTAAATGTTGAACTTTATTATTTTCATTATTATTTTTATTTTTTATTTCAACAATAACTTATATCAATAAAGCTATACTCATGGAATTCTAAGGACTTGGTAAGCTCATTGATAATATTACTAGCCTTTTGAGTGTCAACACTATTTAGTAAGTAATGATTTGTTGCAACAATTATTTATTTATTTATTTTATTGTATATATAAATAATTTGTTACAATTAGAGACATGGTATAGCAGTTAAAAAGTACCTAACTCTCTTAAAAGAGGATGAATAACCGTAAAACATGTTCCAAATATATAACCTATGGATATTAAGGCGAATATAAATTCTGAATTTATATCCAACGATTATTATGAAAGGTCTACACTATAGCAACCATTCAATAATCTTCCTTTTATAAAAACTTGTAAATTTGAATCCTTATTATCATGAGTGATACACTATTATTTTTTAAAAGATGAACTAGATTTTCTTTTTTTAGTACAATAACAATAGAGATGAGAAATTGAAGTTTTGACTTCGAGGAAGAAGGTTATACCAATTATTGTTGAGCTAAATCAATTTTTTAATGAAAATAAACTAAACTTAGACGCAGCTTGTTAGAATAATATTTTGATTGATTTATATGACGTGTGACAAACAAATTTAACATATTCTCTGCATGCACTGGATTAGATACCGTTTATAGATTGGGCCACTTTATCAGATCTAGTTGGGCTTTAAATATAGCCTTTTTTAGAAAAGAAAGAGAGAGAGAGAAAAAAAAAAGGAAACTAATACCTTGTAATTCTTAATTAAGGTTTTTCTTTTTCTTTTGACAAAATTCTCAATTAAGTTATTTTGTTAAAAGAAAAAAAAAATTTATTGAATTATTGAATTATTGTTTTATTGACATAGTTTAAACACTCGAGTACGTATTTTGATGCTTCCTAACTATCAAATTCAATTGGTTCATTAACAAAATTTATTTCTTTCCAGTAATATCACATGTTCAAATTTGCTAATAAAATAATTATATACCTAAGTACAAATCTTCCACCAATAAGTTTTTTTCCCCCTCCAAATAGCTTAAGGGAAATTAGAAGTTTTAAAAAAATTAATAGGCAAATCGAAAATTAGAATTTAGCAAGAAAAAAAAAAAAACTATTATTCTTCTGTAGTTTAATTTGCTAACTAATGAAAGGGATATACATACATGAAAATGATGAATTTGGGAATAAGTTAAAATAAAAATAAATATTTCAGAATATGCATGTATGAAAATTAATCCTAACAATATCTATTCGGAATTAATTCACTCAAATTTAAATATAGTTTGCATTTCTTTTGACTTTGATTACTATTTTGATTTTGGTCAATTTGGACATAATAATTCAACTAATTTTAACATATCTTATCAACTAAGAGACTAGAAGTTCAAGTTCACTCCGTACATGCTGTTAAACAATGTATACATACACAATAACATTTATTTATTGGATTCATAAATATGATAAAATTAAAAGTTTATAAAATTCAAACTTTTCAAACACCATAAACAAAATTGAAAATTGCTTTTCCTACTTAAAAAGTAAAGTTGACGATATACATTAAGAATATTTTATAGAATTTATTCGGTTTCAATTTCTCTCCTAATGTAGATACTTCATTTCAACTTTATCCATTACCTCTTAACAATTAACTATAATGGAAATTGGTATAGAAAAGTTTTCATCAATGCTAATTAAAAGGTCGAGGGCAAAATTAAACATAAAGGATAAAATATATAGACATTTGGTATTATTTCTTAAAAAAAAAAAAAAAAATTGTCCTATTTAACCTTGAGCCTGCTGTTTTTTTGTCTTTCTATACTAATAGCCAAATTAAATAGGTCAAATAACAAAAAAAACATAAATCTTCTATTTTTTTTTAATGAATAGCCTAGTATGTTCCAATATTACATAAAAATCAAACCCAAAAGTCCATAATACTCCATTAATTTATAGCCCTTTTATTTTAAAAAAAACTAGAAAATACACAAATATGGAATCTATATATATATACACACACATAAGGAAATCTTGTGCCAAACTAGTTTTTTTCCAAAATTTTCAAACCCATACTAAAGGAAATTTCTATTTCCATTAAATTTAGGAGATTTTGTTTCTTCCCTAATTTGTATTACTATTTTTTCTTTTTACATATTTTCAATTTTGATTTAAAATTAAGAATCTCCAAATTAAGTGGATTGTATTTATTAATTTAATACATAATTACAGTTCAAAATCCTGGTTTTCATTTACATTTTGTTACCTAGTTAATCAATTATATACAACGTTGTTTCAAATATATATACAATATTTATTTCAAATATATTTATATAATATATACTCTATATTATAATTTTGGTCTCATTTCTATTAAGATATATATTCCACTTACTTTGCCACATCTATCCAAGTATATCAAAATATATGCCCCATATTATATAATAATAATGCTAGTGAATAATTTTGGGAACATAACCACTATAACATATTCATAAGATTTAAGGACATATAACATATATGGTTACGAATAACATAATAAACAATGAAATGAAAAATACTAATTAATGATATATTTCATAATTAATGATGGATAAAAATTAAAAAAACTCTCTAAATAATTAATATTAAATACATTTTGTTCCTTTAATATTTTAATGATAAAATACTACAAAAATTAAATTAGAGAGAATGTACTACAAGATTAAATTTGTCCAAAAAAAAATTGTAGAAATCTAATTATGAAATATTGTTCAAATCTAGACTATTTATGAAATATTGGTGAAGTAGGTTGATTGTTTAAATCTTTCTTTCCTTCTTTTTCTTAATTTTACATTTAAATTGTGCCATTTCTCCCATCAATGGTGAAAGCCCAAACTAGATGGGCTTGAAAGAATTAACGGGCCTAGTTTTCCATAATTTAGGCAATGAAGGCACGAACACGTAATGTTTCATGTTTTTGGATTTACTTGATTCAACAAATATATATTTGAAAGCCAATAAAATTTTGTTTACGAAAATTCCTTTAGGATTCCAACATCCAAACAAAGCAAATTTTGAAAAAAATATTTTTATGTTATTACTGTATTTAAATTTTAAAATTCAGAAGTATATTAAATAAAGATAAAAATAATTTGAAAATACATAAACTAAATTCATTTTTTTTAAACGAAAATATGTATTATGCCATGTATTATAAATTAATAATAATTATATAAGGTTTTTTTTAACATAAAACATATTCCTAAGTTAATTAATTAATCATAGTTTATTATCCACCAATGTTTAGTGGTTAACTACAACTAATTTTATAATATATAAATATAGTATCAAACACATTTAAACAAATGTTTAAATTAGAATTCAATTTTTAAATTTGCAACCAAACACATATATCATGAAATATAACTCGGTTTTCATTAAATCGTTAGTCTTGAAATTTCTATTTTCAGATTCTCTACTAAACCAATTCTATTTTTTTTTTAGTACGGCTACAATATAATTATACTCTTGAATAATTGCAATGTTTTCTTAGAAATATAGATAATTAGAAGGCCCATGTTTTTTTTTTTTTTTCTCCTTTTACCCTCAATCTCTAGACATGTGATTGAAATGAGATATTGTGTTCTAAAATCATACTAGATTTTAAAATAAAAATTTATAAATAATCTATTATATTTTGTAAAAGATAATTAAGAATAAATTAATTAAATGTCCAAAGGTTATTTAAATCTTACACCCTTTTACTCCCTCGAATCCTAATTTAAAGAACAACCTCTCTCTCCCATCCATTGGTATTATTAAAATGATCCCTTAAACTTTGTACTAAACAAACTTTGTATTTTTTAGATTATTCTTTTTATTGTTCCTATTTAAAGTAATGGGAGAAGGGCTACTACGCATACATTGAGAAGTAGAATCTACATTCTCTATCGCTTCATTTGATTTCCAAATCGTTTAGCAAGATTTTAGGAGCACCCTATATTTGTTTTCAATTCATCATTCATTTTATCCAAATACACAACACAACAGACCGAAGCTAAGCAGGAAAATATAAAAACCATGAATTAGAACCCAAACAAACAGTCCACTTTGCGAGCAATTGAGCTGCAGTCAACACCAACAAATCCACCTACCTGTTGGAAATCACTTTGTAACCGTTTCATGGTTACAAATCTAATATTTCAACACACTTAACTGTTATAGATCTAAAATTAATTGAGGACAAAGATTTCAGTTTTAATATAGACAAAAAAAAATTATCTTTTCTCTCTATTTCCTATCTATTTTGATTTTCTCTAAGCAAGTTTTCTTTGATTCCATTCCTTTCTCCGACAAGTTCACATTTGAGATTGGAAGTCGTGTAAAACTTGGAGAGCAATCGACAATTGCGATTTAGCATCGAGGTCAGCCGATTTTTGCTTTCAGGACAGTGGTCCATACACGACACAACAACGATCGACATTTGCTACTTACAATTTGAAACAAAAATCTCCTTATCAAATGTCGATCATTTGCTCCCAGATCTATCCAAATTTCAAAGATCAACCATTATGAAATGGTGTTTACAAGTTTAAGCAAACCCCAAAAACCAAAACGAATTTTCGTTTTCTATATACATTTATAAACACCAAATCCAAGAAGACGAAGAATCAATCAATCAATCAAAGGGGAAATCGAAGAGAAGAAGATTTGACGAACCTTGTTACAGCACAGTCGACACCTACTACTTGTACTTGGTGTGCTTTGAGTCTTCTTGTATTGTCTTATATGTAGTTGGTTTGGTTAGGTTGTCGTGGTTCAACCACTTCTCTATTGTCTTATCAAATTCGATTGATTGATACGAGTTGATTTTTCCTTTCTCATTGTTTTTATATCTTGCCCTTCTTTGCTAATGGGCATCCTTACGAATATACAACACTTTGAGCATTCTCTATGATTCTTAAACTTGTTCAAGCTCCAATTTGGTATCAGAGCAAGAATGGCTAACGTCAATGACGATCCTCAACCTAGTTTGGAATCTTCCATTCCTAATCCCTCTCTTATGAAAACAACAACTGAGTCTGCTTATGTGAAGAAGAATCCTCATGCATATGAAGATAGATCTGGAACTTTCCCAATCGATACTCCTGCGTTTGCAAATCCGTTGAATCAGGTAACTTCCATAAAGATGGATCACAACAACTTCTTACTGTGGCAGAACATTGCTCTCCCAATCCTTCGTAGCTACAAACTCGAAGGACATCTCACTAGTAAGGATGTCTGTCTTGAAATGTCTATTATTCTTCCTCCCTCAAAGGATGAACCCCGGGGTTTGTTACTCCCAAATCTAAAATATGATATCTTGAAAGTAGCTGATCAACTACTTGTTGGATGGTTGTACAACTCAATGATAGTAGAGGTGGCATCCCAAGTCACCGAGTATGATACAACAAAGGACCTATAGGAAGCATTACAAGAGTTCTATGAACTTCAAGTTTTCTTTCAAGTTTTCTATTGTTGAGAATTGAATCTCGGGGAAAGCGTGTGATCGCGTTCTTTGGTTTCTTGAAAGAATTAAAATTACAAAAATAAAGAAAAGTTAAGCATCATACTGTTGCTGAAACGTTACCGCAATGAAATCTCCTCTTTGAACGGGTAGTTTCCTCCTCAAAGTCTTCATTTTCCACGAGATCTTCCTTTCTATGACTCTAGAAAGGATCCGGAGAAAATATCTTCCTTACTATGACTCTAGAAAGATGAGAGGGAATGAGGAAGAAGAATTTTTAGATAATCCTTCTTTAAAAATTGGGAGAATTCTCTCAAAATTATTGTAGAGATTGTGTAGTAGAGTGTGTTCTATGAGGATTTATAGAATTCTATGGATTATCCCTAATTCTATTGGGATAACTCTTTTGCAAAGATTTTAAATTAAATATTTAATAATATCCAATATTAATAAATATCTACCCAAATAATATGTCATAGTTTAAAATATTTAAATTTAATTTGAATATCATCCAAATTAAATAATTAATTATAATAATTCGTTTCAAATAGAATAAATGAAGTAATTCTTCCTCTATTTATTTAATTTATCTATATGGATCTCATCCAAATATATAATTAATTATTTGAATCACATACAAGTAAATTAATTCCCCCATAATCTATTTAATTTGAATCTTATTCAAATTAAATAATTTATTTATTTGAATCCCATTCAAATAAATTAATTACCCATATTATAAAGTTATAATTTGAATCAAATTCAAAAAAACTTTATAATCAAACATTATGGAAATTGTATTCAATACAATAAGCATTTTTCCCTGAAAATTTGAACATAATTGATCCTTATTTGTCCATAGTGAGCTAGTAAGGAAATCTTATGGACCTTCAGATTATAAGCTCCAATGATGATCCAAGATTAATTAATTAAACTCTTTAATTAAATTAATCTTAATTCATTAACTACAGGGCATACCACTATAGACCCATAGTTGAAATCTTATACATTGTAGGACAAGTTGTGTCCATGGATATGATCAATATAAGCAAGTCAATCCTTCATGAGTTGTACATAATTACAGCTTTGTCAAAAATGTCCGTTTCACACTTGTAATTACATCTTTTCCTTAAGTACCACTGATTCCTTTAATGAACAATTTATTTATGGTTAAACCATAAACTAAGTCCCTCTCGGGCTAGTGAGAGGGTGGGGCCCCTTGTTCAAGATCCAAAATTAGCACTTAAAGGAATTACTCGTTTATTTACCCTATACGAGAAGGAGTGAATTCCATCTTGTGAAGTTTTGTTCCCAGCTCCCCATTTAGTCAAGTCCCAAAATGGTAAGTCTATTGAGTTGGCAACTTGGGCCACTCTCACCCATGCAAATCAAAGGACCAAACTCACAGACAGGAGTTCATAAGTCGCTCAGGATTAAGATGGAGTCGCACATGATCATCCTATGAAATATTAATCTCATCAATTAACGAATTTACAAAGAGAGATTAAATATTTCACGGTTCGGTCTTATATAAACTCTTTGTATAGGATACCCCCACTCACATGTCCCACATGAATGTTTTGGATCAAACCATTTGTAACTATTACAAAATGGGCTGCATCCATGGTGTTACCAGGATAAGACACCAAACCTTATCTATATACCATAGATCTTTAGGTTAGTTCTTGAATATGATCCACCTTGTATGTCAACTACATACTGTTCAGGACTACATATAATAACCTTGGATTTTTACGGTTAATGGAATTTAATATTGCATATTTAATAATTAAATTAATTAACTAATCAATTACGAAAATTTAGGATACAAATCAACACTCAGGAGGACTATCTCAAAAGGATGCTCTAACAGACAAGGAAAGGAAGTACTAAGATGGCAGAATATCTAGCTTTAGTGAAAGGCTTTGTTGATAATTTACGTTTGGTTAGTACTAGGGATCTAATTTCATATGTGATTGGACGACTTGATGAGGAGTACACTCCCATTGTAGTTGTCTTACTAAACCAAGACTTGAGCTGGACTGCTATGCAAAATTGTTTGATTATCTATGAAAATTGTCAAGAACAATTGCAAACATATAACGGGTTAGTTTCTATCAACCAACCCTTAGCGAATGTGGCTACCAAAAATGCCAACCAACAATCATCTTCCAACAATCAATCTCGATCCTTCAACTCAAGAAACACTAGAGGTCGAGGCAAGAGCCGTGGTGGAGGATCTCCCAAATTAATTTGTCAAGTATGTGGTAAGGTTAGACATACAACAACTGTCTGTTATTCGATTTAAGAAAAAACTTAAATGCTTCTCATAACTCTGAACATCTTCATGACACTTCGTGGTATCTTGATTGTGGAGCCACCAATCATTTGACCTCTGACTTGGGAAATCTCAGCATCAAATCTAAATAGGGAGGTAATGAAACTATTGTTGTTGAAAATGGAAATCAATCACCTATTAAATATATTGGTAGCTCTTGTCTTGTAATTTGAAAAGAAAGATGAATGAAAAAGTTTGTTAGTATGGAAATTATCATAGACTTTCCTTTTCTTACTCCTTGTCTAATGCTTCTCAAACTTTGAATTTGATTTATACCGATTTATGGGGTCCAGCTCCTTTCAGGTTAGTTAATGGCTACTCATATTATATTAGTTTTGTGGATGACTTTAGTAGATATACATAGATTTATCTATTAAAATTCAAAAGTGAAGCTATTACATTTTTTTTAACATATCGACAACAAGTGGAGAATCTTTATGATAGAAAAAGTAAAGTTGCTCGTTGTGATGAAGGTGGGGATTTTAGCCTCGAATTCAATTAGTTTCTGAAACTGGGATAAAAATCCAGCTTACATGTCCCTATACCTCGGCTCAAAATGGTCATGTTGAGACGAAACATATACACATTGTGGAGACCGGTCTTTCTCTTCTTTCTCAAGCCAAAATGCCATTGAAATTTTGGTGGGAGGCTTTTCACACTGCTGCTTATCTCATCAACTGAATGCCTACTACCACCCTTAAAGGTAAAGTACCTTTCACCTTGTTGCATAAGTCTTCTCCTAACTATCATGATCTCAGGGTTTTTGGCTCAGCTTGTTTTCCATGTCTTAGACCATATCAATCTCACAAATTTGATTTTCACACTGAAAAGTGTGTGCTTTTAGGGTATAGTGGTAGTCATAAAGGGTATCGTTGTCTCAGTTCATTTGGTCGGGTGTATACTTCTCGACATGTATGCTTCAATGAAGATGATTCCCTTTTTTGAGTGGCTTCCTTAAAAATCGAGTCCCTATGACAGTATGTCAGTCTCTATATTATCTTGGTTGTCTATCCATTCTCCTTCACCTATTGAATCTTCCCCCATATCATATACTATGCCTCCAGCTTTGCAAAACCCTCTTGCACCTTCTTTGTTGGGATTTGTGCCCTAAAACCTCGTAATTGATTAGTTAATTAATTTAATTATTAATTATGCAATATTAATTTATCCATTAACGGAAAAAACCAAGGTTATTACATGAAGTTTTGAACATGTAGTTGACATACAAGTAGATAATGTTCAAGAAATAACCTAAAAGTCTATAGTATATAGATAAGGTTGGGTGCCTTATCCTTGTGACATTATGGATATGGCCTACTTTGTAATAATTACAAATGGTTTGATCCAAACCGTTCATGTGGAGACATGTGAGTGCGGTATCCTATACAAAGAGTTTGTATGAGACCGAACAACAAAATATTTAATCTATCTTTGTAAATCTGTTAATTGATGAGATTAATATTTCATAGGATGATTGTCACACCCCTTCCCAGATTACCCACCTAACCTGAAAGGAAATGTGAAGACAATAAACATCACCCCTCTTGTGACGCCTATTGTCCCATCTTCCATTCCTATCCCTGCATACATTCCACTCATATACAAACATAGAACTCAGTCATACTACACATGCTTATAACTTGATATGATTCCCTGCATAGAGTATACTTTTATTACATAGCATAATTTCACTTCCATATCCATCATACAATGTACAAAATTCCACCAACAATCCTCACTCAAATCTACATGATCTACATGCCATTACATAAAAACATATGCAACGTACAACTCTCAGACTTGACTGTATTTTGTGAACTCGAGGCTTAGGCAGGGTGAGCTGAAGTAGGCTAAACACCGGGAACGTCCTTGCTACCTGGGGGAGAAAAGGAAAACATTGGAAAACATAAGCTAACAGCCTAGTGAGTGACAAATCTTTGTAAAATGAACATTCATTGAAAACAACCATGTTATGTATAACGAATAAGTAAGAGTTTATCATTCTGTTCAAATTAAACATGCTTTCCATAAAGTCCATTAATCTCATAAATCAAAGCTTAAATCATACAGGAGTGTTTTCCAAGGAGTTTATCAATATCAATTTAGTTTTTCAACTTTTCCCTTAGTTGAGGCGGAGCAATGCTTCCATGCACTCAACGTCAAAAATCACCTTAGTTGGGGTGGAGCAAGGCTCAACACTCCCAACGTCGTAATTGTCCCTGGCTCAATGCGGAGTAAACTCGACGCACTAGCCAAATCAACCTCTATGTGCACATAGGAATATGACGGGTTGCCCAAGTACCTTCTCATGTCCTTCAGTACTGGGTCCCGGGGAAACTCACGTGCCTTCTCGTGTCCTTGAGCACTGAGCCTCCTCTAAAACGTTTTAGAATTTCATTCACATAATAGTTCATATGAAAATCCTTTCATAGAAATCACACAAAACTTTATTCAATAACATTTCATAAAAGAGAATACTTTCTATCAACTTTAGAAAACGTATAACATGCCTCGTAAATATTGCAACCAAACATTATGCATTTTAAACAGTTCATCGCAAAAATCATATTCCATAAGAACATTTTTAATAAAATAGAATTGAAGAGCAAAATAGTCACTCACAACTCTTTCTAGGCTTTATGTGGGTTATACACTTTTCTTATTTCTTCTTGGCCTACAAGAGATATGTACCTTGCGTTATTCAACATTGATTCTTCTTCCTTTTCCAAACTAACTTTATAAACGAGAATCACAGCGACACCAACCAACAAGAGTTGTTACTAGCGATACTTGATGGAGCAACACTAGCATTACCTTACTTAGTAGCGATACTCAGCGTTATCTAGCGAGATCTGTGGGACAGAAGACTCCCTTGCGTCTCAGCGACACCCGACTCGCTATCAGTACCCAGATAGTGTGCCAATACTTGATTTCAGCGGCACTCTGCACTGTAATTCCTTCCTTTCTTCTTATTCTTATTTCAATCTATTAAAAGTCACAATTCCATACGGATTCAGGACTTCCTCTCTTCTACAAACTTATAGGAAATTAAGTTCTATAGCTTACCTCAAAGTTTCAAGGCTTAACTCCTCCTCGCTCTCACGGTATTCCGGAATCACCTCCTGCTGTTCCAGATTTTGTAATAACCTTGTAAACTCTGCTTTTCCTAAGGATTCACATAGTAAATCTTCAATTTCAGCATTACCATCCTTCACAAAAGTTGTTAGGAACTATGTTAACTTACTAACCTCAAATTTTCAACTCTAAACTCGACTTCCTCTACACGTTCTACTTTGATTATCAGTCACTGCTCAAACCATGTGACTTCAGTCATTCCTCTGTTCCAGCTTCGTTTTCAACATCAACATGAGTCAAATTTCGTCCAACCTCCGCAAGAACACCTTCTTCAATCTTCTTCTGAAGTTGGTCTGAAATATGGAACCGACTTAAGCTCTCGAAATGTCTTAAAAAAATGATTAAATATTTAATTAATCCAGCTATATATACTACCGACTTAACCTTTACGAACACTAGAACTTATGTTGCCGACTTACCCTTCACCCGCAGATTAGCGCAGGGTTCTTATCTCAACGCGAGGCACTCAAGTTAGCTTCTCTTCCAACGCCTCCAGCAACTGACCACACCCTACGCATGGTGTCGCGCTCAACGCCTCCTATTTTTGACGCATACTTTTCCGTCATACAATACTACTTTCGTCACGTGAAGTCCATCCTATCTTCAACGCAGGGTGACTCCAACACATTTCTGTTTTCGACGCATCGACTTCAGCGCATAACTGTCCTCAACGCAGAGTGACTTATACGCATGGTTCAAGCACATTTCCTTCCCCCGCCAGAATTACTTATCCTTCAATGCAGGTAGCTACTTCAGCTCACTAACCTCCGTGAATCAACCACAACGCATGGACTTGGCCAACACTTAACCAAGATTTTACTTTCCAAAAATTCTTACTCTCGCTCCCGGCTACTTCTCCCTTTGAAACGCATAGCCACAAACCCATGGCCGCACCCCAACGCTTGGTAACGCAAATCAGTGCTTACATGAGGCTTGTGCACACACACATGGGAGATAACAAGATTTGGCCTTGAATAACTATAACAATACAGATATGCTTGCATGTTTCTACTTAAGCTCTTAAATGCTATTCTCTGAGACATGAGTTGATTGCACACTTTTTCATCTAAACTCCCTCTATTTGATTTTATTCTTCGCTCGAGACTAGCAAATCTCTAAGTGGGGTGGTGAAAAGTGCTTCAAAAGTGCTTTCTATTCTCTCAAATTAAGGGAGTTTATATTAGATTTCACCTGTTTGCTAGTGGTTTTCAGGTCAAAATGAAGAAAATTAGAAGTGAATGCCAAAAGATCAAAACTGAGCCAGGATGCAGTGAAAAAGAAGAGGAAAATCCAAATATGCCATAAACAGAGCAACGCTACGACACTGATATGGCGCTGTCGCGGCGACACCTTTCCATATCGGTCAGCACCGTTACGGCATCAACCAGCGCCGCGGCGCTAGCTTTCCTAATTTGAAGATTTTGTATTTTTGGAAAGAATTTTGGGCGGCCAACTCTATAAATTGGAGGGTTTCCAGCAGCCCTAATCACGAATATACAGAGAAAAAGAGATACAAGAAGGAGAGAATTGAGTGAAAGTTTGTTAGAGAGTTCAAAGAGTGAGTTAGTTGCAAGGAAGAGAGAAGAGTTCGAGAGAGAAAGTTTGGTGCCGTTCGAGTTCCCAACGTGAAGACCGAAGGACATCTTTGCGGTTCCTCCTCAATCAAGGATTTCTTCCTAGTAGAGTTTCTCTTTCTTTACACTCTTTTATGCTTAATTTGTCTATGAACATGTTGCTTAAAGCTATGAGTGGCTAAACTCTTTAGTTTTAGGGTATTGATGAATTGTTTATGAAGTTATGTTGATATTGTAGAATATTCATGGTATTGTTGTAATGATTATGCTTTTCATTGTTATTGTGCTTAATTCTTGTTGATTGACCATCTTCGAATGTTAGGTTAGATGTATGGTTGAGAGATTGTATGTCTAACTAGATCTATAACAATGAATTGTTGTTAATCAATCATGAAAATAGTTAGGTTAACAATTAAAGTTGCTAAAAACTATTCTTAATGCCATGTGATTTGTATTGATTACAAGAAATTAGTAATCAATTGAGTTGCATGAGAAAAGGTTGGTTTTGAGAGAAAATAACTTGGATTTATGTTTCTAGACTTAAGCATAAGAATTGCAATAAAATCCATGAACCCTAGAATATTGCATAATGGAGTAAACAAGGATTCATTACCCTTGAACTCTTTTTGACTCGTGTGTTTCTTATCTTATTGGTTTCCTTATTTAGTTTTATTTTCTAAACACAACTTCGATTCCTATCGTCAAATAAAATTGATTCGATTCTATAATAACTAAGTAACTTAAACCTTCACAATTGTATCCTTAGTGGAGCGATATTTGGACTTCACCGTCTTATATTATAACTTGACCTGTACACTTGCAGTTAACACTTAAAGTGCGCATCAACTATTCCTTAGACAAATGAACCCCGTGCCTGAAAGGTAATAAACCCTTCTTAGAGTTTTGCATCGAATATCAAGTCAACATTTTGTCGATATAAGTTGCTTAAGACAGGGCCAACGTTCTGTTCTTGCGATCCCTAATGATTTGGATCCCAGGTACATACTGCGCCTCTCCCAAATCTTTCATTTGGAATTGGGTTGCCAGCCAAATTTTAACATCAGTAAGATATCCTACATCATTCCCAATGAGTAGGATATCATCCATATAAAGTACTAAGAAAGCTACTTTACTTTTGATGATTTTCTTGTATACACAAGACTAATCAACATTTTGTTCAAAACCAAAAGATTTGATCGCAGTATCAAACCTAATATTTCAAGATTTGGATGCTTGTTTCAACCCATAAATGGATCGATTTAGCTTGTAAACTTTTTGCTCCTGACCTTGGGCTATGAACCCCTCAGGCTGAGACATGAAGATACTCTATTCAAGATTGCCATTTAGGAAAGCAGTCTTGACATCCATTTGCCAAATTTCATAATCATAATATGAGGCTATGGATAAGAGAATTCTTATTGACTTAAACATAGCAACAGAGGAAAGTTTCCTCATAGTCAACCCATTCCCTTTGGGTGTAACCCTTTGCTACAAGTCTAGCTTTGAAGATCTGTACCTTCCCAGCTATATCTCTCTTTCATTTATAGATCCATTTACACCGTATGGGTTTAACCTCTTCAGGTGGATCTACAAGTTCCCATACTGAATCGAAGTACATAGACTCCATTTCAAGATCCATGACTTTGATCCATTGGTCCTTGTTTGCATCATTTATTGCCTGTTTATAGGATAATGGATCCTCAACACCATCGTCTGGCACGACGACCTGAGTTTCAGTTAAACTCAAGTAACGGTTAGGTTGTGGTACAACCCTCTCACTACATCAAGGCATTCCCAACGATTGAGAAGGATGAGACTGACTAGAAGTATTGGCTCCTTCATTAACTTTTGATGAAGGACCAGTCTCATCAACAACTCTTGTTGACTCTTCAGTAGCTTCATTTAATACCAGTTTGCTTCGTGGTTTATGATCTCTCATGTGGTCTTCTTCAAAGAATGTAGTGTTTGTTGATACAAACACTTTGTTTTCTTGTGGGTCGAAGAAGAGACCACCACTCGTTTCCTTAGGGTAACCAAGAAATTGACATAATCTTGAACGAGGTTCCAATTTCTTAGGATTTGTCATTAGCACATGGGCAGGACAACCCTAGATTCTGAAGTAGCGCAAATTAGGTTTACATCTCCTCCATAACTCAAAAATTTATGAATTGTAGTCTCTACTGCATACCCCCAAAATGAGCTAGGCAATTGAGCATAACTCATCATAGAATGAACCATGTCTAACAAGGTTCTATTTCTCCTTTATGATACATGGTTCTGCTGAGGTGTACCAGCTGCTAAGAGTTAAGATTGGATTCCATGTTTTATCAAATAGCCCTGGAATCTCAAATCCATGTACTTTCCACCTAGATCAGATCAAAGTGTTTTAATTGTTTTACCAAATAGGTTTTCAATTTCTGCCTTATACTCCTTGAAATTTTCAAGTGCTTCAGACTTATGTTCCATTAGATATAAGTAACCATACCTTGAATAATCATCTATAAAAGAGATGAAGTATTCGTACCCTCCTCGAGCTTTTACATTCATTGGACCATAGAGATCTGAATGTATGAGTTCTAAAGGTTCTTTGGCTCTATAACCTTTTCCATTACAAGGTCTTTTAGTCATTTTATCTTCAAGATAAGATTCACATGGAGGTAATGAATTATCTTCTAACTCATTTAGAAGTTCATTCTTTACCAATCTCCCGATCTTATCGAGATTTATGTGACCTAATCTCAAATGCCAAAGATAAGTACCTTTGTTACTGGGAGAAATTCTTTGCCTTTTAGTTTGAGTATTAGCAGTTTTAAACAACTCATGATTTAAAAGTGCTTTTGCTTCAGTTGGTCTTAACACATATAAGTTGTTTTCTAATTTAGCAAAACAAATACGTACACCATTTTTCAAAATGAACGCTTCATTAACCGAAAAAATAAAACAGTACAATTGTTCAATTAAACAGGAAATAGATACTAAGTTCCTTTTTATTTCAGGAACTATATACAAATTTTTTAAGAATAAAAATCTATTTCCAAAAAACAACTTTCCTTAACAGATTGGGATGCATTACGAGCAGGGATAAGAGGACACTCCTCCATTAAGACAAACCGTAAATCATCTATAACTAGAATCGTATTCAGGTTAGATTTCCACGTTGTGTAGTTTTCACCAGTTAGTTTTTCACTTTTAAGTAGTGCAACGATTGAGGAAGACATGCTAAATAAATAATTAACCTTTTTAGTTATCTTTACCTTAGCCCATTACACAAGCAAACAAAATTGCAAGTATTTCAATCAATTTAGCAAAAACAAGCAATCTAAGAAACCCTAATAAACTATTGATTTAGTTTTTGCAACGATACTTCAAAGGTGTAGAGTAACAGCCACCGAAGGGTGATTAGCCACTCCTCCTTTGAAATGAGATAATTCTCAACTAATTCTAATGCCAGAATAACTCATATTCCTATAGACATTAGACACCGTTGTTTGGTTCAGGATTCGTTAACTCTTAACTCATCCTTGTAAATGTAACCCTTCCACTTTCAGATCCTAGAGGTACGCACCAAAAAGCTATCGTCAGGAAAGACAATTGTTGATAATTAACCTAAGTGAACCTATCATTTTCAGGAGTTCGCGGTGTTTCGAAACCTATGATCAGGCCTTCTGAAGGGATGGTCGCTCTAGGTAACCCTCCCACTTTTAGATCCCAGAGGTACACACCAACAAGCTACCGTCAGGAAAGACAATTGTTGATAATTAACCTAAGTGAACCTATCCCTTTCAAGAGTTCGCGGTGTTTCAAAACCTATGATCAAGCCCTCCGAAGGGATGGTCGCTTTAGGTCCTAGGGTTGAAGACCAAGGAATACGTTGACACGCGTCCCGCTCCCACTTACTATAGACATTTTCCCATTCACCTTGTTATTGAACCATACAAACACTTTCCGAAGGGAGGCTGCTCCCAGGGTGACATGAAGCCGAGTATGGATCTCACGGTGTGAATAATCAGGGACGTAAGAGCAAAAATTTATATAAACATCTTGTTTTGTAATTTTCCTCCCACTAAAATGTCCTACCTTATCTTAGGGTTATTTAACTTAGATAAATTCGGCTAAGTCAATCTATCTAAGTCTATGCCTATTATAACTCTTATAAAAGGTCTTTAAACTAATGTTCTAGGTGAATTAAATCATTTAATTTACCTAGTGATAATGCATACTAATAGGCCTTAGGTTAATTTAACTCAGGTTCCAATTCAATTCCCAGTTAGGAGGTGTTTCTTAAACCGTCAATTTAAATACCCCCAATCTTGACAGAACTGAAGTGGTAGAGTTCCCTTATAACCTAAACTCTATTTGTTCTA
This sequence comes from Citrullus mucosospermus, assembly GCA_030954485.1. NCBI lineage: Eukaryota > Viridiplantae > Streptophyta > Magnoliopsida > Cucurbitales > Cucurbitaceae > Citrullus > Citrullus mucosospermus. Next base: position 10,699,040 of record CM062060.1, read on the forward strand.
CTTAATCATACTTTAAAACAAAGTAAGACAAAATTCCAATCTTATTAGAGTTAATGTGATCTTAGGTCTAAATTAATTTTAAACAATTTAAAATCAATTTCCTAAGATCTTATCTTTGCATGCAATTCTTAATTATAGGTTGACGGTTACTAATCATAAATTTATTAACTATTATGAATTTTAATGATTAGCCCTATAGCATGATTTCTATGGTTTAATTAATTAACAATAAAATTCTAATTAATTAACCAACCATATTACATGCATTTCATGACATAATATAACAATTATATTACTCTATACAAATTGATTTTCATTTAAAATATAACACTTATATTAAATAAATCAATCATACATTAACAAAACATTAATAAATATAATTATTTATATTTATTTAATTAATTTCAGACATTATACTTTTCTAATTTCATATATTTAATATATCAACATACATTAAATAACTCATGAAATTATTATCATGCATTAAATCCATATATTATAATAACTAAGATGCATGAACATGCTTAACCTATGGTGGGATTTTAATCTAAATGACCTACTTATTGCAACATTCAATTTAATTTAAAACATACATCACATGCGTAATTAAATTAAATAAACCAAAATTGACCGACATATTTAGCATATCTTAGAGATTTATAAAACCCTTAAGCATATGCCTCTGCCAAAGGAAGGTTAATTTCTATCTTTTTGAATATGTCTAAGAATTTTGAAAATTGAGTATCAATCTTTTTCTTTTGAAATCTTTGAGGAAAAGATAAAGTATTAGGGATAAAAGAAGTAGAGTTAGAAGTACTCCCTATGTTGGACTTTGATTTCTCCTTTTTCTTAGATGCACTTTCTTTTTGTTGAATATCCTCTATGATGGCTTCATCTTCTTCTTGTGGAAGCTCATCATCTTCATCATTGATCAAGGGAGTGGATAGCTTTTTCCCACTCCTCAAAGTCACGGCCTTGCACTCCTCCCTTGGGTTTATCTCGGGACAACTAGGGAACTTACCCTTTTGCATTGTTTGGAGGGAAGTTGCCATTTGACTAAGTTGAACCTCCAAGTTTTAAAGTGCCTTACCTTGGTTTTGAACGGTGCTTGCAATTGCTTGGACCGAATTCTCCAATGTGGTTGTCCTTGATCTTGACTCTTTGACAAAGTCAAGCATTATGTCCTCCAGTGATGATATCTTTGCATTCCCGCTCCATTGAATCCTTGAGGTGCTTGCAACACATTCTTGTTGTTAGCATATGAAAAATTCTCATGATTCCTCAAGTTGGGATGATAGTGAGTTGGAAGTTGTTGTTGACCTCGATATTGTCCTCTATCCACATAATTGGCCACTTCTAACTCACTAGGCTCTTGTTGACTTGCCATGGTCGCAAGGGAAGCTATGGATGATGGACTTGCTTGGACTTGGCTTCTTTGAGAAAATTTAGATAAAGCTATGAGAGAAACCAATTGAGCTTTTAGAGAACTTACCTCGTCCATCTCATATCGTCCGGTGGCTTTTGGGATGATTGGAAAAGACCGTTCATATGGCCAATTGTACGATGTAGTGGCCAAGTCTTCTAGTATGGTATAAGCCTCTTGAGCATTCTTTGAAAAAATTGACCCTCCGGCGGTTGCATCTATTATGGATTTGGTTGAGCTTACTAATCCATTGTAGAAGAGTTGAATTTGCAACCAATCCGGGTAACCGTGTTGAAGGCATCTTCTCAAGAGATCCTTATACCTCTCCCAAGCCTCATATAGTTGTTCATCCTCAAGTTGGCGGAATGTTCCAGTCTCTGTCCTTAGTTTTTGAGATTTAGCCGGTGGAAAATATTTGTTCAAGAAAGCTTCAGCTAAGATCTCCCACGTTGTGATGCTATCCGGAGGTATGGTTTCCAACCAATCTTTAGCACGGTCCTGTAAAGAGAAAGGAAAAAGTCTTAGTTTAATTACATCATTAGAAACACCATTCATCTTTACCGTTCCGCATATTTCTAAGAAAGATAGTAAGTGCTTGTGAGGATCTTCATTGGTTCTTCCTCTAAAGGCTAGCTCTCTAGCCATGTGGATCAACCCTGATTTAAACTCAAAGTTGTTGACATTGATGGGCACATTCATAATGCCGAGTTGATTTGCCGGTAATGTCGGTTGGAAGTAGTCCCGAATTGCCTTTAGTATCTCCTCTGCCATCTCTTCGATATGATTGTGTTGAACCCTTAGGTTTCTTCTACACGTCCTTTCAATCTCGGGATTAAGAGGGAGAATATTAGTATTATCTCGAGACATAAACCGATAAAAAAATAAAAAATAAATAAAAAAGGAAAGAAAATAAAATAAAACAATAAAGTAATAAAATAATAAAATAAAATAAAATAAAAATAAAAAATAAATACAAGAGCAAATAATATACACCTCAAATTAAGATCTATCAATTCTAATGAATATTAAATAACAAGAACCGTTCTTTGGATCCCCGGCAACGGCGCCAAAAGCTTGATGCGCACTTTTAGTGTTAACTGCAAGTGTACGGGTCAAGTTATAATATAAGACGGTTAAGTCCGAATATCGTTCCACTGGAGATCCAATTGTGAAGGTTTAAGTTACTTAGCTATTCTAGAGTTGAATCAATTTTATTTGAGAATTGAAATTGAATATTATGATTTATGGAAAATATAAATCAAATAAGGTAAGTATTAAAGTGAGAAACACAAGAGTGAAAGAGAGTTCTAGGGTAATGAATACTTGTTTATTTTATCATGCAATATTATAGATTTCATGGATTTTATTGTAATTCATATGCCTAAGTCTAGAAACTTAATTCCAAGTTATTTTCTCTAAAAAACAACCCTTTCTCATGCAACTCGATTGATTACCAATCTTTTGAAACCAATACAAAATTACATGGCATTAAGAATAGTCTTTAGCAACTTTTATTGTCAACCTAACTACTCTCGTGATAGATTAACAACAATTCATTGTTATAGATCAAGTTAAACATACAATCTCTCAATTATACATCTAACCTAACATGTGAGGATGGCCAATCCATAAGAATTAAACAAAATAACAATGAAAAGCATAATCATTCCAACAAAACCATGAAAGTCTACAAAATCAACATAAATTCACAAACAAATCATCAAAACCCTAAAACTAAAGAGTTTAGCCACTCATAGCTTGAAGCAACATGTTTAAGCAAAATAAACAAAGAAAGAGTGTAAAGAAAGGGAAAATCTACTGAAAAGAAGCTCTTGATTGAGGTAGCACCGTCACGATCTCCTTAGCTCTCATGTCGGAATTCGAAGAGCATTACGACTATCTCGAACTCTTTTCCTTTTCCTTGCAACTAACTCACTTCTTGAACTCTTTTATGAACTCTCACTCAATTCTCTCGTTTTTGTGCCTCTTTAGGTCTGTAAATTGAAGGTTGCTTCCTCCTTGATTTGATTTTATGATTAGGGCTGCTGGAAACCCCCAAATTTATAGAGTTTGGCCGCCTAAAAACTTACCAAAAATAACAAATTTTCATTTAAGGAAAACTGGCGCCGCGGCACTAGGGCTGCATCCAAAATTTTTGATCTTGGGTTTTAGTGCCACGGCAGCGCCGTCCAAGCGCTGCGACACTATGATGCGTTCAGAAATATTGTTCTCAGGCATTAGTGCCACAGCAGCGCCGTCCAAGCGCCGCGATGCTGTCATGCGTTGAACAAGTTGCGTCGAATTTTGGCGCCGCGGTAGCGCCACGATGCTATTATGCATCCATAACGATGCGTTTAGGTTTTAGCGCCACGACACTATCCCAAAATTTGCCCTTTTGAGTTTTTCAGCTCTTTTTCGCTGTATTCTTGCTCAGTTTTGATCTTTTAGTCGTTTCTTCTAATTTTCCTCATTTTAACCTGAAAATCACTAGCAAACAAGTGAAATCTAATATAAACTCCCTTAATTTGAGAGAATAGAAAGCACTTTTCAAGTGCTTATCACATATCCTAGAGATTAAAGAAAAAAAAATCAAAATTACAATAATTTTACTTTCCAAGGCATATCTTTGTCTTCAATTTCTTCTTTGGCTATCAAAATTTAGGGATTGAAACACCTAAATTTAATCATTTGATATTTCAGCCGCACGTGCTTTGATGACGCATAAAAGATGACGCACAACAGAATTTCCAGATTTGAAATTTTTTTTCAGATTTCTAGATTTCAATGTTTCAGGAAAACCAACATTTTTTCAAGAATTTACAGCACTTTTACATCAAAAAGATTACAAGAAAACCCTAACCCTTCAGAGTTTTACAATTGATCTAATCAAACTTTAAAATCTAATGTCCAAATACGCCAAAAGAATCAATTTTGCAAACCTTATATGAACAATTAAAACACCCACCATAAAAGATTTTTAATTCAAATCAAGAATAAAGATTGGCTCTAATACCAATTGAAGGGAATTGAATCTTGGTGGAAGCGTGTGATCACGGTCTTTGATTTATTGAAAAAATTAAAAATACAAAAAAGTAAAGAAAAGGTTAAGCATCATATCTTTGCCAATTTATAATTATCCTTATAGTCTTCCTTTTCCAAGAGATCTTCCTCGCTATGACTCTGCCAAAGATCTGGTTTGTGGGAAGAAGAATTTTCTTAGAATTTTTCTAAGAAAATGGGGAAAATTAGTAGAGTAAGATTTTTAGAGTAATCATAGAGATTATTCTCTTAGAGAGTGTGTTTTATGAAGTCTCCCAAGGGCCCTATTTATAGAACGTTACTCCTAATCCTATTAGGATAAACCCTCTCTGCAGAGATTTTAAATCAAATATTTAATAATGTCCAATATTAATAAGTATCTACCCAAATAATATCTCATTTAAGTTTAAAATATTTAAATCTTATTTAAATATTTATTTTCTGCAGAATCTTTGATTTGGATCTCATCCAAATTAAATAATTAATTATTTGAATCCAATTCAATTCAATTAATTAATTCTCACTCTATTTATTTTCTGCAAAATCTTTAATTTGGATCTTATCCAAATTAAATAATTAATTATTTGAATCCAATTCAAATTAATTAATTAATTATCCCTCTATTTATTTATATGGATTTTATCCAAATAAATAAATAATTATTTGAATCATAATCAAATAAATTAATTCCTCATATTATAAAGTTATAATTTGAATCACATTCAAATAAAATTTATAATAAATCATGCAATTAATTGAATCCAGTAGAATTATTATTTTCCCTCATAAATTTGAACATTTCAAATTTTTCTTTCAATATAGTTGATCCTTGTTGGTCCGTAGTGAACTAGAAAGGAGACCTTATGGATCTACAGATCAGAAGCTCCAACGATATGAGATTAATCGGCTAAACTCATTAACCACATTAATCAATATTCGTTAACTATGGGTACACTCCACTAAATACCCACGACTGCACTCTTCTCACTACAAATATATTTCTGTGTCCATAGATATAGACCAATAATAGCAAATTAGACATTCACAAGTGTTCGTAACACCAGCTGGGTAATATTACCGTTTTACACCTGGGTTACTTCTAAATCCTTAAGTACCAGTGCTCCTCTAATGAACAACCTGTTTATGGTCCAACCATTAAACAGAAACCCCTATGGGACTAGTGAGAGGGTAGGACCCTTTGTTCAAGTCCCGGAGACACCGCTTAAGGGAACATTTATGTACTTACCCTAAAAATGGGAATGAGTGAATTCCATGTTGTATAATTATGTCCCCAGCTCCCCACTCGATCTTGTCCCCAAGATGGTAGGCATATTGAGTCGGCAAACAGCCACTCTCACCCATACAAATCAAAGGACAATCTCTCGTGGACAGGTGATAAGCACTTGAAAAGTGCTTTCTATTCTCTCAAATTAAGGGAGTTTATATTAGATTTCACTTGTTTGCTAGTGGTTTTCAGGTTAAAATGAGGAAAATTAGAAGAAAAGACCAAAAGATCAAAACCGAGCAAGAATACGGTGAAAAAGAGAAGAAAATAACAAAGTTGCCAAAATTGGGGCGCTGCCGTGGCGCTAAAACCTGAGAGCAGGTATGCGCATCACAACCGCAGTGCCGCGGCACTCTCTTTTCATAATAGGCAGCATCGCGGCGCCAGTTTCCATAAATTAAAAATAATGTATTTTTTGTAAGTTTTTGGGTGGCCAACTCTATAAATTTGGGGGTTTCCAGCAGCCCTAATAATCAATAAAGGCACGAAATTACAGACCAAAAGAGTCACAAGAAGGAGAGAATTGAGTGAGAGTTCATAAAAAAGTTCAAAGAGTTAGTTAGTTGCAAGGAAAAGGAAAAGAGTTAAAGAGAGTTGTGGTGCCATTCGAGTTTCGACATGAGAGCCAAGGAGATTGTGACGGTGTTACCTCAATCAAGAGCCCCTTTTCAGTCGAGTTTCCCTTTCTTTACACTCTTTCTTTGTTTATATTGTTTGAACATGTTGGTTCAAGCTATGAGTGGCTAAACTCTTTAGTTTTAGGGTTTTGATGAATTTTTTATGAATTCATGTTGATATTGTAGACTTTCATGGTTTTGTTGGAATGATTATACTTTTTATTGTTATTGTGTTTAATTCTTGAGGATTGGTCACCTTCAAATGTTAGGTTAGATGTATAATTGAGAGATTGCTTGTTTAACTTGATCTATAACAATAAATTGTTGTTAATTTATCACGAGAGTAGTTAGGTTGACAATAAAGGTTGCTAAAGACTATTCTTAATGCCATGTAATTTGTATTGGTTTCAAGAGATTAGTAATCAATCGAGTTGCATGAGAAAGGGTTGTTTTTTAGATAAAATAACTTGGAATTAAGTTTCTAGATTTAGGCATATGAATTATAATAAAATCCATAAATTCTATAATATTGCATGATGAAATAAACAAGGATGGACCCTATAACTCTTTTTGATTTTTGTGTTTCTCATTTTATTACTTTCCTTATTTAGTTTGTATTTTCCATAATTCACAAATTAAATTCCTATCCTCAAATAAAATTTATTTGATTCTAGAATAGCTAAGTAACTTTAACCTTCGAAATTGGATCTCTAGTGGAACGATATTCAGACTTTACCGTCTTATATTATAATTTGACCCATACACTTGCGGCTAACACTTAAAGTGGCGCAATCAACAGGAGTACATAATATACTCAGGATTAAGACTAAGTTGCCTAGGTCATCCTATTGAAATAGAAACCTAACTAGTCAACGAAGTTACATCTAGCAATTGCTATTTCGTGGTCTGGTTTTATGCAAACTTATTGCATAGGATACCCCCACTCGCATGTCACCTACATGAACGCGTTAGATCATTGCGTTTGTATCAAATAGAAAGTGGGCCGTATCCACACTGTCACCAGGATAAGGTACCCAACCTTATCCCTATACTATAGACCCTTTAGACTGTATCTTGAACATTGATCTTCATATGTTATAAGGTACCCAACCTTATCCCTATACTATAGACCCTTTGGACTGTATCTTGAACATTGATCTCCATATGTTAATTAGTTAGGTTAAAGAGTTTAGCTGGTTAATTTTGGATTGTTGAAGCTAATGATCTGTAGGTCCACTAGGTCCCCTGTTAGCAAGTATCGGACTAGGTCCATTAGGTCCCCTATGATGAGAGAATTCGAAAATGTTTAAATTTGGTTAAGGGAGTAAGTGTTACATTATGCGCATTTAATTATGAATTAAACGATGTTAGAGAGTTAGAAATATTTAAATGTGATTTAAATATTGGTCGAATGAATAGAGATTCATTGAATTGGGAAAAGTTGGGATTTGTGAAAAAATTATTAATTTAATATTAATATAATAGAACTAATTAAAATATTTAATTAATTATTTAAAATTAATTATTGGAATTAATTTTATTTAATATTTTAATATTAAATTAATATAATTAATTAAAATTTTTAAATTAATTATTGTTTTTAAAATTAATTGATTGAATTAATTTTAAAAAGGAAATTCATTATAAAATTGAAATTGGGAATTTCAATTTTGCATAAAATTGAAATTGGGAATTTCAATTTTACATAAAATTGAAATTGGGAATTTCAATTTTGCATAAAATTAAGTAGGAGGTGAGTGGTTTCTAGAACTTCATCAAAACTCATTTTCATCTCCTTTAAATACCTATTTTCCCACTCAATTAATCACCATTTTGGCGTCATTTGGAGATGTTAATTTGCATGATTTCCTCTATATAGAGAGGATTGAAAGAATAGAAATTGGTTAATGCAATAGTGGGAATGGCTGGAAAATTCTTTCAAACTCTCAACTCTCCAAAAACTCTCAACAACCCTTAAATTCATTTTAATTTCATCATAATTTGGATCCCACAATCCGTTTTAAGGCCTGAGATCAATAGGGAAGACTCTAGTGGTGGTCCACGAAGTGTTCGTGATCTTATCAAGAAATTGCTTCAATTTTGAGCTTCAACAATGTAAGCATCAAAACTTTGTTTTTGGGTTCTTGAACAAGTAAATTTAATCCTTTAAATTGATGTAGTTAGAGTGATTTAGATCCAAATTGCTTCCGCATGTATGTTCCTAACTCTTTCAGTCCTGACATTTCAACTCCCATTGTTCCTCCTTCAAATACTCATTCCATGGTTACTAGAGGCAAAGCTGGCATCTCTAAACCTCATTAATTCTTTGAGTGTGTCTCTCATCTCAGTTCTCCCATTGATTGGACTCAGATCAAGCTTCTTCGATTTTCTGATGCTGCCTCTACTGTTGTTTGGCATCAAGCCATGCCTGATGAAATTATTGCTCTTAAAACAGAATCACACTTGCGATCTTATTCCTCCTAACCCCTCTCAACACCTTGTTGGCAAAAAATGAGTCTTCAAACTCAAATGGGCTGCTGATGACTCTATCCAACGTTATAAGGCACGATTAGTAGCAAGAGGCTTCCCTCAAGCTCCTGACATTGACTTTCATGAGACCTAAAACCCTGTCATCAAGCTTGTCATCATTTAGCTGATTGTTTCCTTTGCTGCTAAATGGAATTGGTCAGTTCGTCAATTGGATGTCAACAAGCCTTTTTAATGGACCATTGAAGAAGGTTGTCTACATGCTCTAGCCTCAAGGTTTTGTTGATCCTCTTAAGCCTCATTATGTTTGTCACTTGCAGAAAGCTCTATATGGCCTTAAACAAGTCCCTCGAGCTTGGTATGATCAGCTTCGTCTTACCTTAATTCAGTGGCACTTCCTCCAGTCCAAAGCTTATTCCTTTTTGTTTTATTATCGATCCAAGCACCATTTTATCCTACTTCTTGTCTATGTTGATAACATTCTTCTCGCTAGCTCTTCCACACAACTTCTTGATCAGTTTGTGTCCTGCGTCCATAAAACAATTGTCATTCATGATCTTGGGGATGTGCATTACTTCTTTGGGAATTCAAATTTGTCGTTTTCCACATGGTTTTCACTTATCTCAATCCACCTGTGTCACTGATCTTCTCAAGTGCTTATCTCTATCTCACATCAAGCTTGCTCCTACCCCTATAACCACATAATCCTTTTATCACACCCCCTCCCTAACTATCCTCTTAACCTGAAAAGAGGCGTGACTACAGCAGACATCAATCCTTTATGACATCTACTGTTAACTTTACTCTCCTCAAATTCTTGCCATGTTCCTAATAACAATTTATATTCACATCCAGGCCATACACAATAATCTCAAAATTAAACATTTATAATAATAACAACAGAGTTTTTACAATTTCTACCACTCCTTAGACCCCAATATGTACAATGCTAGGTTTAAGTATAAATATTTACAATGTTCAAAACTAAGTAGCAGATCTAGACGAGTTCGACGAGTAGGCTAAGCACCCCGGTTTCTGTCACACCCCCTCCCGGATTATCCTCCATAACCCGAAGGAGATGTGAAGACAGCAACCTTGACTCCTCTGTAAGGTTCACTGTTCAACCATTATCACCAAAGACAGCCCAGACGAGGTTCTTGCGTAGGCAAAGCATCCCGAACTCGCTTGCTACCTGGAAAATTAGAAAAACATAGAAAAACGTGAGCTAAAGCCCCGTGAGTGACTGGTTTTGTAAAACTATCTTTTGTTCGAAAAGAGGCACATTAAATCTATATGCATAAAACAAGGATTTGATACAACAATAAAGCATAAACATATTTTCCGATAATTCTATCAAATCACATGAAATCATTCCATATCGTATAGAATTGTTTAAAATAACTATATCGAAAATCCATCTGGTTTCTCAATCTTTCCCTTAGTTGAGGCGGAGCAAGGCTCAACGCTCTCAACGTCGAAAACAACCTTAGTTGAGGTGGAGCAAGACTCAACACACCCAACGTCGAAATTATCCCTGGCTCAATGCGGAGCAAAACTCGACGCACTAGCCAAATCAACCTTTATGTGCACATAGGAATATGGCGGGTTGCCCAAGTACCTTCTCATGTCCCTCAGTACTGGGTCCCGGCGAAACTCACGTGCCTTCTCATGTCCCTCAGCACTGAGCCTCCTCTAAAACATTTTAGAAACCAGTTTACATAAATAGTTCATATGAAATCTTTCATAGAAACAGAATAAACATCTCGCAACATGCCTTTGTGAACAATATAGTCAAACATCCAAAACCATATCTCATAAGAACATTTTCAATAAATTCCGTTTTGAAAGGAAGAAAACAGTCACTCACGGGGCTTTAGCTCACGCTTTTCTATGTTTTTCTAATTTTCCAGGTAGCAAGCGAGTTCGGGATGCTTTGCCTACGCAAGAACCTCATCTGGGCTGTCTTTGGTAATAATGGTTGGACAGTGAACCTTACAAAGGAGTCAAGGTTGCTGTCTTCACATCTTCTTTCGGGTTATAAAGGATAATCCGGGAGGGGGTGTGACAAGTTGGTATCAGAGCGAAAGATTTTGGGAATAAGGAAGTTTAAGCTGTGAATCTAAAGTAGAAAGGTTGTAATATAGTAGACTATGGTTAACGGACAAACGAGGTAGGCAAGTATACACCGGAACTTCGCAAGCTACCTGAGGAGTGTAAAGGAAAATTTAGAGGATCCGTAAGTATGAGCTCGCAAAACTAAATGTTGTTGATTGTGAATAATTTGGTGATTAACTTGTGATGTTAAGGGAAGGTATGCGCTGAAGATTTAAAAGATTACACTTGAATTCTGTAATCTTGAACTTATTCTAAGAAAAAAAACCACAGAACTAGATTTGGAAGTGTAAATTAAGGAAAAGAATTTTACCAAATGATTAGAGGCTAAGGAAAGAATTTCACTGAAGGAATGGGGAGAGAGTAGAGTTGGGCACACACACTTGGTATAGAGGAAACCAAAACGCATAGGCATGCTAAGAAACGCATAAAAATCCATGAAAGAAAGAAACGGTTAAGTAAATTGAATGCTGAAAGAAAAACTATAAGTAGCCAGGAAAAGAAGTGAAAGTAGAAGCGTTGGCTATCAGAGTGACGCAGTGGAAGCGTTGTGGGGCCATAACCCACAAAAAACGCATGTATTGTTCAAGTTGGAAGTAATCAATGTGTAGATGAAGAGGTCCTACACGATTGTGAAGGCTATTATGCGTTGGTAAAATAAAGGAGTAATTGGAGTTGGTATAAAGAGGATGCGGTGGCTAGGAAGATATGCGTTTTCGAAGGTAAGCGTGAGTAAAAGTTTAAAGCTCTATGAGGTTTTTGAATAAGAAGCTATGCATTGGTAGTGATTAAGGAAGTTGCGTTGAACTGAATTATGCGACTGAAGTGTGTTGTAGTAAACGCATGATGCGACGCGTCCAAGTAGCAACCGAACTATGCGCTCAGGTTTGTAATCAAGAACGCGTTAGCGGACTACGCGTTCAAGTAAAATGTAAGGGATAGACGCATAGTATTGAAACTATAACTAGATGGAAATTACAATAGTTTTCTGAAAAGTGTTTTCTTATAAAATTATTTTCCTTGTTCATGTAGTGGTTTCTATTAGAGAAACATAATACACTTAAGTAAGGTTAAGAAGTGTCCAAGGGGGATAAAATTATCTGAGGAATTGGATTGGTTTTAATTGGGATTACCGCAAGCTAATTTATTTATTTTGTGTATAGTTCATCATGTCAGATGGGGAAAACAAAGGGAAAACGGAAACGCTTGGCAAACAGGTTCCCAGTTTGTGGAAAAGGACATGCGGGGGAATGTTTTAGTAAAGATAGATGCTTTGCATGCGGAATGAAAGGACATCACCAGAAACAATGCAATGCATCTATGGAGTCTTGCAGCCAAGCTGAGGAGATGAAAAGAGAGAATCCCTGTAAGAAATGTGGACGAAGGCATAGAGAAGATTATGAAGGAAGGGAAGATGTTTGTTATATGTGTGAGCAGCCAGGGCATTATTGCAAGGATTGTCCACAAAACCAGGGAGGTCCAAGTAATTAAGTTGAAAAAAAAAAAAAAAGGGGGAAATGTATTTTATGTTTGTAGCTTTGTCTTTTGGGTACCTTGAATAATAAAGATTTTACAAAGAATTTTAATAAAGTATTTCATTCCCATAACCTTGTGCTATTTAAATTTCGAGGACAAAATTTTTTTTAAGAGGAATGGAATTGTAACACCCTATCTCAAAAACCTAGGTATTCAAAATGGCTAGTAAGGATAAAAGGATAAAAGTATGTGGATTAATGGAACTTTCAAAACGAAAAAGTTAAGTTTGTGGAATTTCTGAGTTATGGCCAAGAAATTCTATGCGTTGAGATGAATGGTATTAGGAAAAGAGTAGATGTCTCATCAAGGGTGAGAATGAAGGACTAAAGGTATAGTTGGGAATGAGTTAAAGTTAGATGCATCCTTGGAAGTCAGGTTGACGCATAGATGGTTAAGCTTTAACGTATAGTATTTAATATTGAGGATTTAAAAAGGAACACAAGAATTAGGAGGAAGAGGAAAACGCATGACTCACACTTAATCTTGGAAATTATTAAGCTATGAGAATGGTTTTGGATGGTGGTAAGCCAAATAGGGTGATGTAACATACATTGACGAAGTAAGGTTGGTTAGAGCCACCGGATGCGGGAAAAGTACCTTGCGTTGGAAAAGTTAGCATGCGTCGGAGAAATGGCAATTTAAGGAAAGTAATGCATTAAGCGTTAAAAGTTACTATAAGATGTTATGTGTTGAAAGATTATTATGCGCTAGTAAGGACCTTAGTGTTGGTAAAAAGTCTTCAGTATATCAAAGCGAACACAGAAAAGGTCATTTAAGTGTTCCAAGGTAACTATGCATTGAGGAGTTTATGCGTTGAGGGTGGCTATTAGCTATGCGTCGAGGAGCTTATGTGTTGAAGGTGGCTACCATGGGTTGTTAAGGTTATGTGTTGAGGAGCTTAACTCCATGGTAAATAGAAATGTAACCTTGATCTCGGGTAAACGCATAGGAAGTAGTTAAGGAAGGAAATGTAGCTTAGGCGAAGGTAGGACGAATAAGTAAAAAGGTATAAAGTTAAGTCTCGGGAAGAAAGGATAAACGCATAAGGAGAAACCATGGGGGATATACTCAAGTGTTGGAAAGTAAAGGTTGAGAAGTAAACTTAAAGACTGGAGCAGGAGGTGGACGCATATTAATCTATCATAAGAGAAATAGTTTGAGTGCAAGGAAAAGGTTAAAGGAATAATCTTGGGATATAACTCAAGGACGCATAGAGGGATAATTAAGGAAATCTTCAAGAATGATTTGTAGCTAAGAATGGACATAAGGAAAAAGAGTTGGACGCATGATAGTATGCGGTCAAGGCAGACGTATGGTATTATATGGTAAGGTGAAACGCATAGTAGTATGCGTTTGAGACGTAGACGCCTAGTTGAATGTGGTGGAGAAATAGGGGTTAAAAGTAGCAAGGCTGAGAGTAAGGAAGGAGAGTAAAGAAGCTAAAATCTGGAAGAAAATTACATGAACGCATAGGGAACACAGGGTTGAATGAACAGTTTGAATATTGGATTTAGATGGATGCATAAGATAAGCTTATAGAGACTAGGTGGCTTCATATATATTTGACACCTTTTCAGTAGGAGGTGTTAGAAGGCAAGATAAGTGTTTCATGCAAGGTGACGCTGGGATTAATGCATGGTTAGTCAGACATGCAGCGTGACATGTGGCAATCAAGTGGCAAAAAGAGAGGGAAAATAGGATGGCAAGCCCTCTATAAATAGGACCTTGAGGGAAAAGGAGTGACTGATGACTCTGAAAGAAGAATTCTGGAGAGAAAGGGAAGAAAGAAAGCAGAAAGGAGGAATCCTTGCGTCCGTAGTAGAAGTCGGTGGCCAAGAGAGAAGGTATTCTTGACAACTTAGCTATTTTATGTTAAAGAAGTTGTCTTGCGTCGAAAGGGGGTCGACCTTGCGGTCAAGACAAACACTACGTTCAAGGTGAACACTGCGTCCAAAGATAGGTGATGCGTTCAAGTTGGACCTTGCGTCCAAGAGAGGTCGACGCATCCAAAAGAGAAGTAAGAAGAGTTGGGCTGCACTTTGCGGTAGTAATCAACTTTGCGTTGAAGGGCAGGGTTTGCGGTAGTTATCAACCTTGCATTGAAGGGCAGGGTTGCGTCCAACCGAGCTAACAGAGGAATATGGAGCCTTGCGTTTCTGAGTTAGAACGCTGCGTCCAAGAAGCTCGGGAAGAGAAAATAGAGGGAAGGAAGAGGAAATTATTCTTGGGCAAAGTACAGGTGAGTAACACCTGTGTTTTTCAAAATATAAATGAGTTCTTTATGAAAATGATTTCATGGGTTTCCAATGAATAAATGCATGCGTTTTACTTGAAAAGCTTTGAGTATGCTGATTACTTGATATAAGTTTATAAAACACATGGTGATTGATTGATAGATGTTTTCATGATTTTATTGAAAAGCATGGTGTTATATGATTTCATGAAAGATTTGGAAATAAACTTGTATGAAAAGCATGCTGTTTGATATTTAAACTTTGAAATTGAATTAACCATGCTGGTTGATGTGAGATTTGGAAAAGGTTCACTTACGAGTTATTGATATAATGTTTCCAAAATATGTATTGTGTTTTATAAAACTTTGAAAAGTCACCCGAGGCTAAGGGAATTCGGAGAAGGCCAAAGGGTAGCCGGGATATAGAAAAGGTACCCAATGCTGAGGGACTCGTAGAAGGCAAATGGGTAGCCTGGATATAGAAATGGGACCCCAATGCTCAGGGACTCGTAGAAGGCATTGTGGGCGGCCCGGAATATAAAACCTATGTGCACATAGAGGTATATACGACACTGATGTGTTGAGATTACTCCACATAACTAAGGAAAATCGATGTTGAGGAGCGTTCAGCATTGCTCTGCCTCAACTAGGGAAAATGATTTTGAAATGAATGAGATTTTTGAGTATTTACTCTAAAACAGATATGCATGTTTTAACAATGGTATTTGAGTATATTTTAACATGATTTGAAGTGTTATATTTTATGCGAGTTTGACCAGTTTTACAGTTAAAGTATAATGTTTTTAGAAAACCGTTACTCACTGAGCTGTTAGCTCACCCTTTTTTTATGTTTTCCATTTTCAGGTAGCATGATAGTTCCCGTTGTCGATCGAAGTCGAGGTTTGTCCAGAGTGTGTTAATGGTATTACCGTCCTAGGAAGGATTTATATGAAAGTGAGGCGAATGTGACAGTAGGTTATGTGACAGGGTAGTCGGTAACTGCTGTCCTCACACTTCGTCTCGGGCTACGGGAGGATAGTTCGGGGTGGGGTGTGACAGTTCCACTCACTATCGGGAAAGTAAAAAATATTTGAAAACATGAGCTTGGTTGCTTAGTGAGTGACAAGTTTAGAAAACCATGCTTGGCTTAAAAGCTCAACGAAATCATGCTTGATAAACAAATTGTAAAGCTTTTGGAAGCTTATAAATATTGCATATTTTGAAAGATTTTCCCTTAGTTGAGGCGGAGTAACCTCAACGCTGCTTATCGTCGAAAACAACCTTAGTCAGGGTGGAGAAATCTCAACACACCCAACATCAAAAACAACCTTAGTTGGGATGGAATAATCTCATCATACCCAACGTCGAATAACTTTAGCTATGAGGAGAAATCTCAGCACAACAACATCAAATTTCCCTCTATATGCACATAGAAATTATAACCCGGGCTGCCCGTGTACCTTCTTTAGTTCTTTAGTATCGGGGTCCCAATATTAAGGTTGCCCATATGTCTTCTCTCTATCCTTCGACATTGGGGACCATCTATTGTATTTTGGCTGCCCATATGCCTTCTCTATGTCTTTTGGCATTGGGGACCATCTATTAAAAATAAAGCATGCTAAATCATTTATAAATACGAGTTAAACAATTCCTCAGAATTTTCAGAGTATTTCTCAAGTAGTATGCTTTTCACAAAGCTCGGTATCATAAAATATCATGCTCAAAATCATGTAAAAGCATATTCAAAATCATATAAAGAAACACATGTTTTATCAAATTCAACTCATGCCAAAACTCTTGTATTTTGCGAATAAACCGAGCATTCTAGAAATATCAAGAGAATAAATCATTTTAAATGAAATTAAGTCACTCACAACTTGTCATGGGCTCTTAATGGGTTATATGCTTCCTATAGCTCTTCTCAGCTTATAATAAATTAATTCCTTTGTCAATATCCTTAAAATTCCCTTCATGGCATAATTTAAGTCATTTTAGTTCAAAAAGGCTCACCGACAAGCAAAAACTAACCAAAATGTCCAAAAGTTGCAAACTGCCCCTAGGAGTGTCCAACAGCCTTGCAGCACGCTCACCCAGCCGACCTAACCTCAAATGAGCGGTAAACCTCGCATAGCACGCTGCCTCACACGCCCAGCCACTGCCTCGCACACACTGCCCTCGTGCACAGTAGTTTTCACACATACACTACCGAAATAACCTCAAAAGAGGTAGGGCACGCGCACGTCTGCGTTGATTGCCTACGTCTTGCGCCTCAACAAGACCAATGAGACTTGTCTTGCTTAACCCCTGCACGCACGCAGCGCCACCTCCTGCTTACCAGCAACACCTATCTTGCCCCCATAGCTTGCACACTGACAGCAACACCTCTCGCTCAGTCTCACACGATTAGTGGTGTGTCAGCCCGCCTCTTGGACGTCCAAAACACGTCAAAATAACCTCAAAGGATTCTTTCCTCCGGCCACTGCCTTAGCTTGTCTATACGCACAACTCCTTCAAAACGCACCTGGTAGCCTAAAAAATACTGTCTTCACTTCTAGCGACCAAAAGTAATATTTCTAGCCGAAATTAGACTTTTCTTCCTCTTACAAACTTGTAGATATTTGACTTGGCTAACTTACCTCAAAATTTAAGCCTCTAACTTCTCTTCTTCTGCCAGATATTACTAAATCTTCCTGCTTTGCTCCAGTTTACCTGATAGCTGAAGCTTGAGTTTTTGATGAAATTGGAGTTCTTCCTCACGGAGTTTCTTTCTGGCAACCCTCTCAGTGAAACTAGACTCAATTTAGGACAATTTGGTAGAAAAAAATCACAAATAACATGAGTGGTTTGCTCACACCAACCTCATTTGCCAGACCTTTCTATTTATAGACTTCACAGAAATTTGCATGCAAGCATAAACTTCAAGCTCGCCACCTCATGCTTGCATGCAAGCCCATGCCACACTTAACCTCAATTTGACACCTAATCTTGCTTGCTTAACACTTAAGTCTAGGCTTTGCTTATTCAAGAAGGAATGGTGGACGTATCCTTTGTGCAAGAACTTTCCACGTATGGTCAAGCACTCCTTTTGAGGTTAGTTGGCTACTCTTCTCAGCTAACTATAGCACACAACCCCTTTTTGTTGATGGTCACCAACTTGGACGTATAGCCACCATGCGTCAGCCCCTCTTACTAACCTCAACCATTACACCAACCTCATGGACGCATACTCCAACTTGCCCCATCAAGCAACGCATTGAAGGCCTCTAACCAAGCTCACCATGGACGCACCCGTCGACCTATCCTTCCAACACACTAAGCCTGCATCACACACACTCTTGGGGCTCGGCTACTTAAGGTCTCCCACACTTAGCCACCTTTCTTGCCGACCACACACCATCAGAATACTCCATGTCAAGGGCTCTCAGCTACCTCCATCTTAGCCACCTGCCTACTTGCTTGCCATGACCCTTCGTTATGTAGCAACACCATTAGTTCTCTTCATTATCTCCTTCTTACCCTCCCTGATCTTGCCTTCTTCGTTAACAAACTAAGTTAGCACTCTTATGCATCTACCCTTGGTCATTGGCAGGCTCTTAAACGCATTCTTCGTTACATTTAGGGCATTTCTCACCTTGGTTTACTTATGCAACCATTAGACTCTTTTACTCTTACCTGTTATTTTGATGCTGATTGGGCTACTTGCCCGGTTGATTACAAATCAGTGGGTGGTTTATGTGTTTATTTTGGCTCTTCTCTCATTTCTTGGTCTTTCAAAAAGCAGCATGTTGTCGCACTTTCTAGCATGAAGTTTGAGTACGTGCTCTTGCTCATGTGGCCTATGAACTTACTTGGATTTGCTCTCTGTTAGCCAAGCTCTCCATTTATCTCTTTGCATCTCCCATTGTCTGGTGCGACAGTCTCCTATTGTCGATGTTCATTTTGTTCGTGATTAAGTGCTTGCCCAACAACTTGAAATTTGATATATTTCTTCTATTGATCAACTAGCAGATTGCCTCACCAAATCACTGCACATCTCTCGGTTTCATTATCTTTGTGACAAACTCGGCCTCTACTTCTTCGACACTAGAGGGGATGCTACAGCACGGTCGGCGCCTACTACTTATACTCAGCTGTTGTGCTTTGAGTCTTCTTGTATTATCTTATCTATAATTGGTTTGGTTAGGTTGTGGTGGTTCAACCACTTCTATATTGTCTTGTCAATGTTCTCTCTTTGCGCTCTGTTCTCATTTTATTTATATCTTGCCCCTCTTTGCTATTGGGCATCACTTACGAATATACAACACTTTGAGCATTCTCTCTGATTCTTAAACTTGTTCAATCTCCAATCAACTTGATGATGTTGAAATCGGTTCTATTTTTTGGATTCTTCCTCTGTGCCCTAAAAATTTCATTGTTGATTCAATCGGTTTCGTTGTTAGAAAGATTCCAGAGGTGATTTATTCAGCCGATTGGTCGGCGGCGGCTTGTTGGGACACGATAAATGTGGAAGGATGCCAGAACGATATCGACGACTTACATCGACGTGATGAAGGAGTCATTCGACCCGATGGTTCAGCTGATATGCAAATTTATGTCATGATTACAAATCTCGAATGCTTGATCATATACTTGATTATAATAGGGGATGTGTTGTCTGAAACTAAGAGAAATATGGAGGCTGCAGAGTACAAGAATTTTTTGAAATGTGGAAAATTTTGAACTAATAGGGGGTGTTTTAATGACCGACTTATCGAGAGAGATCATGTACCGATGTCAAAAAATGGGTGGAAGGCACCATTGTCTATGGGGGCATATGTGGCCTTTTGTAGGATTTGGTCTAATTGTTGCTCAAGTGAATCAAAGGTTTTTTTTTTTAATATTAATTAATCATTTTTGGCCAGCTATAATTGGCAAATGAGGTGTTCGAGTCATCGTTAGGTGATTTTGTTTGCACTGACCTGGATATATTAATGCAAATACTTCAATTAACTGGTATGTCTATTTACTAATGGTTATGTTTTTAGACTTAGAACTTTGATTTTGTATTGTGCATAAACTTAGGGTTGATATAAATTTGAGAGAGATTATATTCTGATTATCTAGTTTTGAGATTGCTAAAAGTTGATCTTAAATTAGGGAAAAGTTTTCATTATAATTTGGGAAGTTAAATTAGCAAAAATGAAATGTAGATAGTCAACAAAAGAAATTTAAAAAATAATGACCCAAATAATTATGCACTTATTTTCAAAATAGCATGATTTAAGAAATTTGAAGAGAGACAACTCAACATAATGAGTTAAAACTTTTGATTGGTGGATTGATTTATGTTGATTGTCATATGTGCATGTTTGTGTAGTGGATCTTGTGATTGTTGATCATCAAATACAACGACAGTGAAGATATAGAAGATATTTTCGTTGATAATTTACTCTACAAAAATAACTTAAATTGTTGAACTTTCTCTGGCTACTTTGACTAAACTTTAATATAGGTTGGCTTTCCTATATTTTTCTAGATGATATTCAAATTTTTATATATGGTATGAGAGTTTGACAATTTTATTTAATTATTATATTTAAGCATGATATTCAATATAATGAGTAATAAATTGTCTCATGATAAGGGCAATAAGAAAATAATATTGTTATTGTATTACCTTGAGACGCTATTGGATCTACTTGAGCATGTCTAATTAGCATGTTAGCGTTAATGGAAAAAATATTCCATATGTGTTATAGTTGACAAAGTTTATGCACGATTTATGTCATAAATTGTTATGTCATTTTCAACTATGTTAGCTTGTGGAGTTGGTTTGGCAGCAACTAAATTTGGTTTGGCCTTCCCTTTCTCTAATTGCACTAGTAGAATTTATGTCCTAGCTTCCCACAGACATAACATATCACTTTGGACTTTTCAATTCGTTCACCAACAGCCTTAAACTGACCCTTCTTTTGTGACAGTTTTGTTGTTTGTTTCCCTTTATTTTTTAACCTGTCTTTGACATTTGAAGATTCAACAAGGTTAAAATTAACCGAATTAAGTAATAGAGAGTTTAGCTTATTCTTTTGTTTGTTTGCCTCCTCAATACGCATGTGACTGATCAACTCTTGCAATGTCAAATCTTTCTTTTTGTTCTTCAAGTGGTTATGATAGTCACTCCAAGACGGTGGAAAATTTTCAAGCAACACATTTGCTTGAAGAATCTTGCACATTTTGTTGCCTTCAAATATTACGTTTGGCACCAGATTTTCATATTACTGACCACATATTTTTTCCTTTTAGGTTTATCATCGGCCATCTGAAACTACAACCACTTACCGACCACGTAATTTTTCCTTTCAGCATCGTCACCACCATATTTGGATTCCAATGTGCTCCATATTACCTTTGCAAATTTCTGGACAAAGAACAGATCGAACAGGGAATCTGTCATGTGATTGAGTAAGTGGCCGCAAATTGTCTTATTGTCCTTCTCAAACTTGTTGACGTCCGTGGTAGGAACCATAACTGAAGCAACATTCTTGAAGGTTGCAGAAGCAGTGACAACAGTAGCTTTCGTGGAAGCTCCAGGATCCACCTCTGATTGCTCGATGAAGATGCGTAATTTCTGTGACCAGTGGTGGTAGTTAGGTTCGACAAGTGGTTCCAATTTAGACAGATCTGGAAGAACCTTTTCGAATTTGATCGACATTGGTAAAATTTGCTTTCAATTGTTAAAAGAACGATCAGATCCAGATGCAATGCGTTGTGTCGTGGAGACCACAACTTTGAAGGTAAATTTGGCATATCCGTGGTGCAAATCGTTCTTGCCGGTTGCTCCCCAAGGTTAACACAACACCCATGAAATCAACAATGAGAGATCGACGGTGAGAATGAAAATTGAAGGATGATCTGGTTATAGGGCTCTGCCTCTAGTTTTTAAGAAGAAGAAGAAGAAGAAAAAAAAAAAAACAAAAAATCGCTATAAAAAAATCAATAGAAATATGTATTTTTTCCTCCAATAATTTGGTTGCCTAAGCCCACCTGGATAGACAATGGTAGTGGCACACGTGTAGAGAAAGGCTCTTTACTCCCACTCCACTTTTACAAATCCTTTCAAGGACTCTTCTATTTATACCCTCTCACCACTCCTTAATTCTCCAATTTGGGACAAATGGAAAAGTGAAACTCCCCATGTAGCTTTTGGCCTTAAGCCTAAGGTGATGTGGGTCATTCGCAACAAAAGTTAGATGGTTGGATGGCTAATTGAAGGGAGGTTCAGTTGGTCCTTTGTTCGAGGGGAGGATTGTTGGCAATGTGACCAAAGTCCCACATTGGTTAGATAAGGAGATTATCATAGGTACATAGGTGTACATATATATAATTTAAATTTATTAAAAGTATAAAGTCTTTTTTTTATTGAGCCTATCTAGGATATTGAAAAGAGAAAATGAAAATTGTACTTCATGGATTTATTAGATTTTTTTTAAAAGAAGTAAACCAGTTAGGTTTAAATGGATCTTCAAATATGTTGATGCATATTCTTATATGACTAAATTACTCAAATTTATTTGAGTTGATTGTGTGATTATTTGTTTGTATGTTGATGATATAATGATCTTTAGTACAAACATAGATGTAAGTAATGATACTAAGTTATTTATGTCCTCACAATTTGAAATGAAAGATTTAGGTGAGGCTAATGTGATAGTTTTGGTGTTACAGAAAATGGATTTTCTTTATGTCAATCACACATTGAAAACTGTTAATAAATTTAATAGTGTTAATAACACTTCTGTAAGAACACCTTATGATACTATTATGAGTCTTAAGAAAAATAAGGAAGATAGCGTAGTTGATAGCACTATAAAAGTGCTATTTTTCCTAGCTTAATTTGGGCTCTTCGTAGATTTTATGTGTTTATTATGCTATCTTATAGAAATTTGAACAAATTATGCATAACGGAGTGTTACGGGCCATTCGGAGTTGATTTAAAGCTATCGAAAGTGAAATCGGGCACCCGGAGCTCAAGGACATGAAATTACGAAAATGCCCCTGAAGCAACGCAACGCAGAGCGTAGTTACGCTATGCTCTAGGCTCAAAGGCCGGGAGCAAAAATGGCAAGAGCACAATGACTTCTACCTGGAGTATAGCGACGCTCTGCCCTTTTTATAAAAGGGATTTTTGCCAAATTAGGGTAGGGAGTTCGGGCTTTCAACACCAAATCAAAATTTCCTCTTCTCCTCTTCTCCTTCCCTCCATATTTCTTCATTTTTGGGTGTGTTGGATGATTATAAAGCTCATCTTGGACCAATTTCATGGCTAAGGTGAGTTACTAGCTTAGGTTTAGGTGAAACCCATGTTGATTTTGAGGATTTTTGTTCTTAATATATATTTCTCTTTGATTTCCTGTGGTTCTTGAATCTGATTGAATTTCTATGCTTAGATGTATGATAGGCTTGATCAACCATCATTCATTTTTTGGTTACTAGAGATTAGGAATGCTCTAATATGTTTTTATTCTCAATTAGGCAAGGGTTAGAGTGTAAGCACTGGCTTATAATACTAAGTGCTGGGAGGAGGCAAGTGAAATTGTGGCTATGCGTTGTTAGAGGAAAAGTAGCCGAGGGTGAAAGAGCACAATTTTGGCTAAGTGTTGGCTAAGACTATGTGTTGATGAAGAGAAGAGTTAGCATTTTTCTTTTGAGTGGCCATGCGTTGAAGGAGGAATCACGAAGGGTGGCGTGAGCTGAAGTAGTCACCCGCGTTGGAGGAGAAGTTGATCATTGGTGGGGGAAGAAACGTACTTGGCTTACCATGCGTTGGTCAGGTTGTCATGCGTTATAGTCCCTATGCGTCGAAGACAGAGTGGTCCCTATGCGTGGAAGACGGTGGTGTAGTTGGTCGTTGTAAGAGTTGAAGGTAGGAGGCGTTGCGGGCGCCATGCGTTGAGTGGGGATGATTGAGTTGTATGCGTCGAAGGTAGGAGGCAATGAGGGTGCCATGCGTTGAGTGTGGATAATTGCTGAAGGCGTTATAGTAGGTTGCGTCATGGGTGTTTTATGTTGAAGTAAGAGAAAATTTGGGTGCCCTGCGTTGATGTGAGAATGAGAACCACGCATGCCAGCCTGCTGGTGAGGGTTAAGTCGGCAATATGTATATAGGTGCTTTTGAGGGTTAAGTCGGCAGTATATATAGGTAAATGAATTAAATGTTTAATCATTTTTAGACACTTTCGAGAGCTTAAGTCGGTTCCATTTTTCAGACAAACAACAAGGAAAGGTAGAAGAAGGTGTTCTTGTGGTTTTTGGGCGGAATTCTACTCGCTTTGGTGTTGAAATCAAAGCTAGAACAGAAGGTTGTTTGTGGTCGCACAGACTGGACAGTGTCGATGTTTGGAGTAGAACAAATCGAGGAGATCGAGTCTAGGGCTGAAATTTTAAGGTCAGTAATTTAACATAATTCTTAACAAATCTTGTGAAGGATGGTAAAGCTGGAATTGAAGTTAATTATGTGAATTTTTACGTAAAAGCAATGGTTACAGAATTGTTGTGCAATCTAAAGCAACGCGGAGTGATTTTGGAATAACTAGAGAACGAAGGGGAGTTAAGCCTTGAAATTTTGAGGTAATCTGTAAAACTCAATTCTTTACAAGTTTGTAGAAGGGAAGAAATCTTATTTTGGACTGGAAATGTGTTTTTAGCAGGGATGAATCAGAAGAACCGAAGCTGCAGCAGTCAGCTTTGTTAAGGAGGAAAGTAAGCTAGAAACGTTTGTGTTGCAGAGAGTTTGCGTTGCACACAAATTCTTCTTGAAATCAAGGTATAACAAAAAGGTTAAGGAGCAGCTTTGTAATAATAGCATTAGTGTTTAAGGTTTGATAATAAACTAGTGGAAACTTAGCCATAGGATGAATCTAAAGACATGGTGCATATGTGTAGTTGTTGTTTATGTTAAAGTGAATGGAAAAGAAGAATAATAAGAAAATATGTTTATTTCAGGCCAAGAGGAGATAGAGAAGGCGTATAGTCCACTCAAGGCCTAGAAAGAGTTGTGAGTGACACTTTTCTTGCTTCAAAACAATTTTTTTGTATATGTTAGTTCGGTTTTCCAATTGAATACAATTTTGTGATCAATCGATTTACAAAGCATACTTTATGTTTCTTAAAAGGTATTGAAAAGTATGTTTATGAAATGTTATTGATTTAAGAGTTGCCCTGTTTTCTTATCAATTTTGTTTGTATAAAGTATTGCTTTCCTTAAAGGAAAATTTTTTAAAGGAGGCTCAATGCTGAGGGACTTGAAAAGGCACGTGAGTTTCCCCGGGACCCAGTACTGAGGGACATAGAGAAGGTACTTGGGCAACCTGCCAAGTTCCTATGTGCACATAGAGGTTATATGCTGGTGCGTTGAGTTCTGCTCCGCATCAAGCCTTATTTATTTTCGACGTTGGGGTGTTGAGTTTTGCTCTGCCTCAACTAAGGAGAAGTATTGCAACTAAACTGATTTCTTTATGATCTGCTGAAAAATCATGTATGATTTGATAAGGGCATTTAAGCATGTTTTATTCAATGAATATGA
Source organism: Citrullus mucosospermus (assembly GCA_030954485.1). Lineage (NCBI taxonomy): Eukaryota > Viridiplantae > Streptophyta > Magnoliopsida > Cucurbitales > Cucurbitaceae > Citrullus > Citrullus mucosospermus. The sequence continues at coordinate 10,724,333 of CM062060.1, forward strand.
ATTGATTCCATGTTTTACACATGACGTTGAACTTAGTTTTTATCCTGATGATTTTTGAACTAAAAGCAGTTTGTTAAAACTAGTCACTCACTGGGCTATTAGCTCATGTTTTCAATGTTTTCTTTTCCTCCCAGGTAGCAAGGACATTCCTAGTGCTTAGCCTACTCCAGCTCGCCCTGCTTAAGCTTCGAGTTTCCAGAAACAGTTTATTTCTTTGTTGTTGTACGTGTAAATAACTTACCACTAATGGCATGTAGATTTAGCTGCATACAAGTGGGTTGTGAGAGAGTGTGTTGTAAAAGTGTATGCTGTACAGGATGGATTGTTTATATTATGATCATGCGTTAGTATGGTTGGATTCTATGATTGAATATGTATGGATTGTTTATACAGGAAGTTATGAAAGATGGGGCAATATGCGTCACAAGAGGGGTGATGTTTATTGTCCTCACATCTCCTTTCAGGTTAAGTAGGTAACCAGGGAGGGGGTGTGACACTATGCTTCCCCACATATTAGATACAGGCTCTTAAAGTGGGATATGCAGAACCCATTTTTCCAGTCAAGCCTACGTTTGAGTGGAGGTGTTCAGATGATTTTGAAGATATAGAGATCTTCCCACCAATGAGCGTTCCCTAAGCAAGTCGTCGTTAGGAGCTCCGAATTTCGTTTGTAGGTGAAGTTGTTCAAATTCTTAGATGTTCTAGTTCCGGGCAACGAAGCCACAACCAAAAAACTTGCACACAACCATTGCATACGACATAGGTTCAGGTGCTTCATATATGTACCCAAATTAATTTTTGTAGTCCATATTCGTTAAAAAATGCAAATTATATATAAAAAATTTCTTCCACTTCTTGTGTTAGAAGCAAATATAAAATATGAATGTTATAGGAGAATGTGAACTATGATTGCAGGGATTCTGTGAAATTTCTGTAAAAACTGACTAATGTCAACGTCGACGGGAAATTTCCTGTAAGGATTGACTCGGGTCAACTCCTACGAGAAATGTCACAGAATCCTCGAACTTCATATGGGATGGTTGCCTGTGAGAATTCCTGTAAGAGTCGAAGTTTATGGGAAATTTCCCATAAGGTTTGACTTGGGTCAACTCTTACAGGAAATGTCATAGAATCCATATGGGATGGTTTGTGACATTTCTCGTAAGAGTCAATATTTATGAGAAATTTCTCGTAAGGTTTGACTTGGGTCAACTCTTACAGGAAATGTCATAGACTACATATGGGATGGTTTGTGACATTTCTCGTAAGAGTCAATATTTATGAGAATTTTCTCGTAAGGTTTGACTTGGGTCAACTCTTACGAGATAAATGATAGAATCCCCAGCTTCTTATTGGTTGAACGTCTGTAAGATTTTCCTTAAGCCTTGACCTTTATGAGAAATTTCTTGTCAAGTTTGATTATAGTCAACCCTTACAGGAAATTTCACAAAACACTTACATTTCTTGCTTTTATTTTTTTTTTCTTCATTTTCTTCCATGCTTTGATTCGAGTCACTACTTTAAGTTACTTCTTTACTTTTCTTTATTTTCGTTGGTGTTGAGTTAGGTGAATGTTAGTGTGACAAAGAGTGAAATTAAATAAAACTGCACATACTAATTGTAAACCCTACTCTCATTTGTAAGAGCTAAACGTAAGTACGTAGTACCGATATGGACTAAATTGTTTTTCCTCTTGTAGATTGAAGGAAGAAGTGAAGGAAGCCGAAAGTATTTTTTTTGGTAAGTTGAATTTTTAAGTCATTAAGAGGAAACCGAGCTAGAATTGACTTTGAATATTAATTGGGACACAAAAGCAGATTTTAAATTAAAAAAAAGAAAGAAAGAAAGAAAAAAATAAAAATAAAGAAAAGTAAAAAGAAAGAAAGGAAAAATAATAAATAAATAAAAAGAGAAGAAGAAAAGGAAAGAGATAGCGGAGAGTTAGTTGGCAGGATTTTTTTTTTTTTTTTTGGTGCATAGCTGAAGTTTTTGATCTTACCCCATTTCTCAAACTTCACACCGACTCCATTTTTCAGCTGAGTGACGAGGGCAGGTAGAAGAAGATATCTGGGGCAAATTTGTGTAGAATTTGGGTCGGTTCCGTGGTGTAATTGAAGCTAAAACAGAAGGTTTGATTTCTGTCCCGCAATTTGAGCAAAGTTTGGTGTTTGAAAAATAGCAAGCTGAAGAAACTGAGTTTCAAGCTGCAAATTTGAAGTTAGTAAGTTAACTCAATTCTTAACAACTCTTATGAAGAATGATTGAGCTGAATATGAAGATAAATATGTTTAATTTTAGCTGGAAGTGACTGATACGAATTTTCCATGTGATTTGAAGCACGGCAAAATAAATTGGAAATATCTGTCGAACGAAGAGGAATTACGCTCTGAAATTTTGAGGTAAGTTAGAAAACACATTTCCTTACAAGTTTTTAGAAGGGAAGAAGTTCTAATTGAGGTTGGAAATATAAATTTTAACAGACAGAAGTGAAGACAGAAGCGAAGACAGTAGTAAAGTGAGACAGGTATCGCTGGAAAATCAGCGACACTAAAGGCGTGAGGGTGAGTGATAAGCATTTGAAAAGTGCTTTCTATTCTCTCAAATTAAGGGAGTTTATATAAGATTTCACTTGTTTGCTAGTGGTTTTCAAGTTAAAATGAGGAAAATTAGAAGAAAAGACCAAAAGATCAAAACCGAGCAAGAATACGGTGAAAAAGAGAAGAAAATAACAAAGTTGCAAAAATTAGGGCAGCGCTGCCGCGGCGCTAAAACTCGAGAGCAGGTCTGCGCATCACAGCTGTAGCGCCGCGGCGCACTCCAACAGCTTTGGGGTGCTCTCTAAATTTGGCAGCGCCACGGCGCCAGTTTCCATAAATGAAAAATAATGTATTTTTGGTAAGTTTTTGGGCGGCCAATTGTATAAATTTGGGGGTTTCCAGCAGCTCTAATAATCAATCAAAGCACTAAATTACAGACCAAAAGAGTTATAAGAAGGAGAGAATTGAGCGAGAGTTCATAAAAGAGTTCAAAGAGTGAGTTAGTTACAAGGAAGAGGAAAAGAGTTCAAATGAGCCAAGGAGATTGTGACAGTGCTACCTCAATCAAGAGCCTCTTTTCAGTAGAGTTTCCCTTTCTTTACACTCTTTTTTTGTTTATATTGTTTGAACATGTTACTTCAAGCTATGAGTGGCTAAACTCTTTAGTTTTAGGGTTTTGATGAATTGTTTATGAATTCATGTTGATATTGTAGACTTTCATGATTTTGTTGGAATGATTGTGCTTTTCATTGTTATTGTGTTTAATTCTTGAGGATTGGTCACCTTCACATGTTAGGTTAGATGTATGATTGAGAGATTGTATATTTAACTTGATCTATAACAATGAATTGGTGTTAATCTATCACAAGAGTAGTTAGGTTGACAATAAAAGTTGCTAAAGACTATTCTTAATGCCTTGTAATTTGTATTGGTTTCAAAAGATTAGTAATCAATCGAGTTGCATGAGAAATGGTTGTTTATGAGAGAAAATAACTTGGAATTAAATTTCTAGACTTAGGCATATGAATTACAATAAAATCTATGAATTTTATAATATTGCATGATGAAATAAACAAGGATTCATTACCCGAGAACTCTCTTTGACTCTTGTGTTTCTCACTTTATTACTTTCCTTATTTAGTTTGTATTTTCCATAATTCAAAAATTCAATTTCAATCCTCAAATAAAATTGATTCAACTCTAGAATAGCTAAGTAACTTTAACCTTCCCATTTGGATTCTCAGTGGAACAATATTCAGACTTTACCGTCTTATATTATAACTTGACCCGTACACTTGCGGTTAACACTTAAAGTGGCGTAACCAAGTTTTTGGCATCGTTGCTAGGGATCCAAAGAACGTTTTTTGTTATTTAAAAATTCATTAGAATTGATAGATCTTAATTTGATGTGTATATTATTTGGTTGATTATTTATTTATTTATTTTTATTTTATTTTTTATTGTATTTTATATTTTTTTTCTTTTTTCTTTTATTTTATTCTTTTTTTTTTGTCGGTTTATGCCTCGAGACAATACTAATATTCTCCCTCTTGATCCCGAGATTGAAAGGACATGTAGAAGAAATCTAAGGGTTCAACACAATTACATCGAGGAGATGGCGGAAGAGGTACCAAAGGCAATTCGGGACTACTTCCAACCGACATTACCGGCAAATCAACCTGGCATTATGAATGTGCTCATCAATGTCAACAACTTTGAGTTGAAACCGGGATTAATCCAAATGTCTAGAGAGCTAGCCTTTAGAGGAAGAACCATGAAGATCCTCACAAGCACTTGCGATCCTTCTTGGAGATATGCAGAATGGTAAAGATGAATGGCGTTTCTAATGATGCTATTAAACTAAGACTTTTTCCTTTCTCTTTACAGGACCGTGCAAAAGATTGGTTGGAAACCGTCCCTCCGGATAGTATCACCACATGGGAGATCTTAGCTCAAGCTTTCTTGAACAAATATTTCCCACCAGCTAAATCTAAAAGACTAAGGACGGAGATTGGAACATTCCGCCAACTTGAGGATGAACAACTATATGAGGCTTGGGAGAAGTATAAGGATCTCTCGAGAAGATGCCTTCAACATGGTTACCCGGATTGGTTGCAAATTCAACTCTTCTACAATGGATTGTCAAGCTCAACTAAAGCTATTCTAGATGCAACCGCCAGAGGCTCAATTTTTTCAAAGAATGCTCAAGAGGCGTATACCATACTAGAAGACTTGGCTACTACATCGTACAATTGGCCATGTGAACAGTCTTCTCCAATCATCCCAAAAGCCACCGGACGATATGAGATGGACGAGGTAAGTTCTCTAAAAGTTCAATTGGCTTTTCTCACTAATGATTTATCTAAATTGTCTCAAGGAAGCCAAGCTCAAGCGAGTCCACCATCAATAGCTTCCCTTGTAGCCATGGCAAATCAACAAGAGCCTAGTGAGTTTGAAGTGGCCAATTATATGGATAAAGGACAATACCGAGGTCAACAACAACTCTCGACTCACTATCATCCCAACTTGAGGAATCATGAGAATTTCTCATATGTGTTAAACAAGAATGTGTTGCAAGCACCTCAAGGATTCAATGGAGTGGGGAATGCAAAGACATCATCACTAGATGACATAATGCTTAACTTTGTCAAAGAGTCAAGATCAAGGACAACCACATTGGAAAATTCGGTCCAAGCCATTGTAAGCACCGTTTAAAGCCAAGGTAAGGCACTTCAAAACATGGAGGTTCAACTTAGTCAAATGGCCACTTCCCTTCAAACGATACAAAAGGGTAAATTCCCTAGTTGCCCCGAGAGAAACCCCAAGAAGGAGTGCAAGGCCGTGACTTTGAGGAGTGGGAAAAAGCTGTCCACTCCCTTGATCGATGATGAAGATGATGAGCTTCCACAAGAAGAGGATGAAGCCATCATAGAGGATGATCCACTAAAAGAGAGTGCATCTAAGGAAAAAGAGAAATCAAAGTCAAACATAGGGAGTACTTCTAACTCTACTTCTTTTATTCCTAATACTTTACCTTTTCCTCAAAGATTTCAAAAGAAAAAGATTGATGCTCAATTTTCTAAATTCTTAGACATATTCAAAAAGTTAGAAATTAACCTTCCTTTCGCAGAGGCATTAGAACAAATGCCTAAGTATGCCAAGTTCATGAAGGATGTGTTGTCTAAGAAGAAAAGGTATGGAGACTATGAAATGGTTGCACTAACCAAAGAATGTAGTGCTGCACTACAAAGGAAATTGCCTCCAAAACTAAAGGATCTAGGGAGTTTCTCTATCCCTTGTCATTTAGGCAATAATAAAATTAGTAAAGCACTTTGTGATCTTGGAGCTTCTATTAACTTAATGCCTTTATCCATGTTTAGGAAGCTCAATGGTGGAGAGGTGCAACCAATTACTATATCTTTGCTTTTGGCCGATCGATCATTTGTTCATCCCTACGGCATTGTGGAGGACGTCTTGGTCAAGGTAGACAAGTTTATCTTCCTGGCGGACTTTTTGATATTAGACATGGAGGAAGATGCCGAAGTCACTATAATGTTTGGGAGACCATTCTTGGCCACCGGAAGGGCCCTCATCGATGTGTAAGATGGAAAACTCACATTCTGTCTTAACGATGAGGAGGTAACATTTGACATTTATAAAACATTTAAGCATCCGGATGTAAAAAGGTATGAGCATCATGAGCCAAGCACAAAGGTAACATCGCCTCTATCTTCTAATAAAGATTCTATGCATGATGAGCCTCCTTTGAATGGTAAGACTAATGGCATGCTTAATGTTAAATTAGAAAATTCTATGAAGCATGTTTTTACTTGTGATAATTCTCCTAGTTCTTCTTGTATGCCTCCAAACCTATAATGAATTATGAACAAATCATGGAGAAGTATGACGTAGTGAGTCCGGTAAAATCTAAGAATAATGACTCCTTAATGATTATTGACAACATTAGAAAAGATGATGTCCAACTTGATAATGATTTGTTGACTAACTCACGAAATGCTAATGAATATGTTTGTGAGTGTCAATGTGGGCGAAAACTAAAAGTTGTAGGTGATCCAAAGCATGAAAGGAAGAAACCACCTTGGGATCCACCGTGACTCATGAGCCCCGTCTAGCTAGAAGACGTTAAACCAAGCGCTTGTTGGGAGGCAACCCAACTTTATTGCTTTATTTAGTTTGCTTTTTTTTTTTATTTTCTTTTCAATAAATCTTTGAGTTACTCATACGCTTTGTCTCTCAGGATCTTGGTTTATTAGACAAAGTACTCCTTACACCAAGCATGTTTGGTAGCTTCCCGCTTGTCACAAGCTTGCTCTTTCTTTGTTTGATATTCTTATGCATTGGGGACAATGCATGATTCTAAGTTTCGGATGGGAAGTGTCTCTCGTACTTTTGTGTGTTTTCTTATCCTACTATGCATGTTAGTGAAGGTTTTAATAATCATATGCATGTTACTTTTGAAAAATTTTGAAAATAGCTTTCAAAGTTAATGGGAATGTTGTTTTTGGTTGTGTTCTTTGATGTTGATTGCTCATGATGAGATTCAAATTTGCATGATAGATGACTTATTGTGGAAATAGAATAACACTATCTTGAGTTAAATTTATTTAAGTCCCTCTTAAAATCTCTCATATTCTTGAGCACGTAGCCACTTTAATTCAGAATCTTTAACTAAAAAAAGGATTAAGTTGGGTGTATTTGGTTTTCACTCCGAAAGGCCCCACCGGTTAGATAGTGGAAATGCATTATAGTTTGTAATTTTAGACTAAGGAAAAAGAAAAGAGTATACATGTCTTTGAAAAAAAAGAAGTGCACACAAAAATATATAAGCTTTATTTGGCTATCTTTTTAAATGTTAAACTTGTAATGAGTATGCATGGATGGGGGTAAAAAGAACTGCCTTTGCTGTGATCAGTAAGGACGTTGGGAATTGACTAGGTAAGAGTCCCTATAGTGAATGTGTGAAAGCTAGTGCCCCAAGGTAAAAGAATGTAAGTTTAGGGCCCATGAAAAAATATATATATATGATTGAAAGGCACCTTAGTGGACATATTACTCCCTTGAAATGTATGAATGCTTGAAGATTGGTGCATGAGCTAGAGTAGGGGGAAAACTAAAGAAGCTCTCTTAAGTCCTAATTTGAGTTCTAGCATTTTAAATTGAAGGAGGTTTGCGCACACACACATGGGGAGATAGCAAGATTTGGCCTTGAATGATTATAACAATATAGATATGCTTGCGTGTTTCTACTTAAGCTCTAAATGCTATTCTCTAGACATGAGTCAATTGCACCTTCTTCATCTAAACTCCCTATTATTTGATTCTATTCTTTGCTCGGGACTAGCAAATCTTTAAGTTTGGGGTGGAAATATAATTTTTAACAGACAGAAGCGAAGACAAAAGCGAACACAGTAGCAAAGTGAGATAGGTATCTCTAGAAAATCAGCAACACTGAAGGCGTGAGGGTAAGCAGCGAGATCAGTCTCCCTAGGTGTCGCTAATCATTTTTGTCTCACAACGCTCGCTAGGTCTTGCTAGTCTCGCTGGTGTCGCTACTCTTGCTAGTCTCGCTGGTCAAGTAAAGTATTATTGATTTTGTATTATTGATTTTTGCTTAGTCTCACTAGTCTCGCTAGTGCATATGTCGCTGATTTTTGCTTAGTCTCGCTAGTCTCACTAAGGCAAATCTCGCTGGTTTGAACAAGTCTTGCTAGTTCTGTAATTTTGTTAGTAGTTGGTCTCACTAGTGAGCTTTATCTTAATGCTTAAGACATATTTGCTACACTTTAACGGGAATTCTAAGGAATCTAACAAAGGAAATTAAACCATTTAAGGCCGAGAAGAGCTAAGAAAAGCGTAGAATCCTTTAAGGGCCCGAGACAAGTAGTGAGTGACAATTTTATTTAAAATGAGTTTACTTTAAACAAAGTTTTTATGATATATGATTATGTTTGGAAACATGTTTATATGTTTATACTTTTCACGGGTTTTAAAGTGCTATGAGGATTATTTGCTTGAAAGATAGTATGTGTTTCATGTACGTGCGTATTATGTGTTTTACATTGGAAATCATTTGAAGCATGCTAGTTGTTAAACGAGTTTTACGAAAGGCATGCTATTTATTAACCTATGATTTTATGGAAAGCATTGATGATTATTAATGAGTTTGTGAAGATTTGAAATGTTATAAACTCGTGAATTTTTATTATGCTATTTTCAAATTATGTTTTTTTTTTAATAATGCTTTTGAAAAGGCTTCCAATGTTGAAGGACATGGAGAAGGCATGTGGGTAACCGGGATATAGAAATGGTTTCCAATGCTGAAGGACTTGGAGAAGGCATGTGGGTACCTGAGTATAGAGATAGGCCCCAATGCTGAAGGACTCAGAGAAGGCATGTGGGTAGCCTAAATCTCGTTTATGGAACCCGGTACTGAAGAACTTGAGAAGGTATTCGGGTAACTCAGGATATGATATCTATGTGCACATAGAGGTATGATAGACGCTGTTGTGTTGAGACTACTCTACATAGCTAAGGATATTTGACGCTGGGTGTGTCGAGATTAGTCCGCCCCAACTAAGGATGTTTTCGATGTTGAGTAGCGAAGCTCTACTCCGCCTTAACTAAGGAAAATGTGATTGAAATGTATTGTACTTACATGGTTTTCTTTTAGAAATGATACGTATGTGATTTAATAATGTTACCTAAGCATGATTTGTCTAGATACAGAAATGATTTATTACTACTTATTTATTTTCATAACTTGATTACGGTTTTGATTTAATTATGAATCAAGGAAGGCTTTTACAAAACCAGTCACTCACTAGGCAGCCTAGCTCATGTTTTTCCTTGTTTTCTGTTTTTCAGGTAGCGAGAGAGTCTGGGTGCTTAGCCTACACAGCAACTCGTCTGGGCCCACCATCAATGTCTGAAATTTTGAGAATTGTAAATATTTAATCTTAAACCTGTGTTGTACATATAGAGGGTTAAGAGCGAAAGTTAGTGAACTTGTGTAAATTAAAGGTTGAATGTAAATCTGTATTATCATGATAGTTTAACCCTAGTTATAGTTGGATGTTCAATTATTGTGTATATCTACTTATTAAGTCTTGGTCAATGTATAAGGTTGGCAGTGGATGCCGTAAGAGGGTCGGTGTTTGCTGTCCTCACACTTTCTCTTAGGTTAAGAGGGTACCTGGGAGGGGGTGTGACACTAATAAATTGCTTCATTCTTAAATATTTATACAGGAAATTGACATCTAAAAAAAGGCATATTGTTTTGGGTTAGGGTAGACAAAGAAGACCGAGTGATAATATACTTAAAACATTTTGCACAAAAAACCCCACAATCGCACTCCTCGTTTGTTGTAGTACGTCATGTACTCGTTCCACAATCCATGGTGTTAGTGGGAGGTTTGGCCGAGCGTGAGTAACGTCACACTTATGGAGCAACGCTGGGACGACTGTTCGCATGACCTCTAAGTGGCCCTCCAATTCCAGTCAGGTCATCATTGATCACAACAAGTCCCAAACTACCAGTGGAAATCGAGTATGTTGCACGACATGTAGACGACATCAATAGTAGCCCATGGGATGGTGTAGTTTGTACCTTCCCCCATCACATATTTTAGTAGATTGCCATCTTTCTCCCAATTGTATGTTATTCCTTGTTTCGGTCATTTCCACTCACTGTACAGCTTGGTCGATTTATAGAAGAAGTTCTGTTTCCAAAAAAATTGCAAATATACTTTAGATTAGTTTGGAAGAAAGTAATTGAGTAATATGATAAGGGAACTGACAGGATAACTAACTGACACAGCTTTGTCTACAGTCGTGAAACTGTGGGTAAGCTCGACATGTTCTTTCTTGTATACGAGCTTGTTCCGTAAGAACACGAACAATAGATCCATCATCTGCATGTCACATGATGTCGTTATTTAGATATCATAAGGGACCGAATGGAAAAAAATAATTAAATGTAAAATGCTTGATTACCTCGTCGTCTGTGAACTCATGTGGATAGAGAAGCTTCATCCACCATCCCTTCGACTTCATCGATAACACAGACCGCCGAAGAGACTTTTCTTGATGAACAAGAGGATCATCAATCCACTCTTGCATCTGCCACTCAAACAGCTTGGAGATTCGAATGGTGCGCACTTTAAGTGTTAACCGCAAGTGTACGGGTCAAGTTATAATATAAGACGGTTAAGTCCGAATATCGTTCCACTGGAGATCCAATTGGGAGGTTTAAGTTACTTAGCTATTCTAGAGTTGAATCAATTTTATTTGAGGATTGAAATTGAATATTATGATTTATGGAAAATATAAATCAAATAAGGAAAGTATTAAAGTGAGAAACACAAGAGTCAAAGAGAGTTCTAGGGTAATGAATCCTTGTTTATTTCATCATGCAATATTATAGATTTCATGGATTTTATTGTAATTCATATGCCTAAGTCTAGAAACTTAATTCCAAGTTATTTTCTCTAAAAAACAACCCTTTCTCATGCAACTCGATTGATTATTAATCTCTTAAAATCAATACAAAATTACATGGCATTAAAAATAGTCTTTAGCAACTTTTATTGTCAACCTAACTACTCTTGTGATTGACTAAAAACAATTCATTGTTATAGATCAAGTTAAACATAAAATCTCTCAATCATACATCTAACCTAACATGTGAAGATGGCCAATCTAAAAGAGTTAAACACAATAACAATGAAAAGCATAATCATTCCAACAAAATCATGAAAGTCTACAAGATCAACATAAATTCATAAACAAATCATCAAAACCCTAAAACTAAAGAGTTTAGCCACTCATAGCTTGAAGCAACATGTTTAAGAAAAATAAACAAAAAAAAAGTGAAAAGAAAGGGAAACTCTACTGAAAAGAGGCTCTTGATTGAGGTAGCACCGTCACGATCTCCTTGGCTCTCACGTCGGAATTCGAAGGGCACCAAGACTATCTCGAACTCTTTTCCTCTTCCTTGTAACTAACTCACTCTTTGAACTCTCACTTAATTCTCTCCTTTTTATGCCTCTTTAGGTCTGCAACTTCCTTGCTTTGCTTTGATTTTTCTTGATGATTTGGGCTGTTGGAAACCCCTAAATTTATAGAGTTTAGCCGCCAAAAAATTTACCAAAAATACAAAATTTTCATTTAAGGAAAACTGGCGCCACGGCGCTAGGGCTGCATCCAAAAAAGTTTGCTCTCAAGTTTTAGCGCCGCGACGCTGTGATGCGTTCAGAAATATTGTTCTCGGGCATTAGCGCTGCGGCAGCGCCTTCCAAGCGCCGCGAAGCTGTCATGCGTTCAACAAGGATGCTCGAAGCAGCGCCATCTCGGCGCCGCAATGCTACTATGCGTCCAGAACTATGCATTGATGTTTCAGCGCCGCGGCGCTATCCCCAAAATTCGCTCTTTTTAGTTTTTTAACTATTTTTTTCGTCGTATTCTTGCTCGGTTTTGATCTTTTAGTCGTTTCTTCTAATCTTCCTCGTTTTAACCTGAAAATCACTAGCAAACAAGTGAAATCTAATATAAACTCCCTTAATTTGAGAGAATAGAAAGCACTTTTCAAGTGCTTATCAGCGAACCATCGGGTTGCATGCCTTACTTCATTTATGCTTGTTCACACCTGGGTTAGCGTATGGACTGCCTAACTTCCAAGCCTAGCGGCGCTTTCGCTTATAAGTGAGTACCTTTGTGGGATCCAGGCAAAGTATGGCCTACAGTTTGGTCGGAATTGAAATATCCTCTAACTTCTCATTCTCCTCTACCTCAAGCTTCGCAGCCAGCCTGTTTAGTTTCCAGGCTTCCTCCAACCTTTTTTTCTCTGATTTGATGGCTGAATGAAGGGCCATATAGATGGAAGTAGTAGTGGTCGAGGGTATGACATGCATGGGTAAAACAATAGATTAAGTGCTAACAATTCTATCCAATGAATTACTTAAATTAGTTAATATTTAACATGACACTAACCTCAGTAGTCATTGAGTGGTCGACTAAACTGGGATCCAAAGCTCGTACATCAACCTGCTTACTAAAGAAGGTAATGGGGTCCTCATTGTCATCATCGCTAATATGTAATACCAGTGTGGGATAAGAGGTAGTCTCCGACACTGATGTGTCTAACTAGGAAGCAGTATCGACATCAACACGAGCATCAGCTACTCTGCATTGGTCCTCCACTAGACCAATGATCGTCATATCCGACACACCCAGGGGGTCGTTACCACGTTGATCGACATACAATCTTCCCTCGTACAGTACAGAAGAACCTTCCCTAGCCGTTTGGACCGACTTCCACTCGACATGATCACTATCAACATCGGCATCAGATGTCATGTCGTCACTTCCTCCGTCGCCTTCGCCATCCCCACCCAGAATCCACCAAACTAGGGTGGCTCCACATATTTACCCTGTAGCATGTGGGTAAATAAGATTTTAGCAAATAATATTCAAAGCCATACAACAAAATAACTTAAATGTAATGGAAAATAACATACCTTCATGAGTTCCCTCAAACATGCCATTACGGTTGAAAGGTCTTACTTCACATCAGCAAACTCCGACCTCGTCGTAGCAAACTCTAACTTCATGGTGGCAAACTCTAACATTACCCCGGTCTGAAACTTCTCTAGATGGATCTCAATCTGTCATTCATCGCTCAGATGGGAACTACTGATGTAGACATCAAGTACGGTTTCGTCACGGTCATGGTGTTCAACTAGATCCTCATGGAATGTGTTCTCATGATGAGCGTCCACCCCACCGTCGTCTGCCTTACCCTCATCCGCCAAGTTATCATGCATCACCTGGACAACGACTTCCTCCTGGACTATCTTCTCCTGACGATCGTCCCCCTGACCATTGTCCCTCCCCTCCATAGGGGCCTCCTATTAACCTTCAGCGATGAGTAGTAGCGGTCTTGGTATGCAGACGTTGATATGGTCAAGCGACAATGCACGTGCCTCAGGTGGCCATGCTACCTACTCCGTATGGGCCACCTCCTCCGCACTAGCTACCAACCTAGTGGTAACTACGTTCAATGTTGCACATCACGTAGAGCAGATTATACGGCTAGACTATGGAAGAAGACATAATAAGAAAGAAAAAATAACAAGAAGACAGTTAGTTTCCTTACTTAGTCTGACTCGAAGATATCCCTGCAGAGAATGTTATATGATGGGGAAGTATTGCGCACCTACCTCGACAGATGTGGAATCATCGTCTCACTGACGAACAATAACTCGATTCATAAGGGACCGAATCGTCTCATACGCCCACACCTAAAAAAGAGTTAAATTTAATACATGAAGAACAAAGAAAAAAAAATATATCTTATGAACAAAAACAATTATCTAACCTGAAAGGCCATAGGGAACTTGTAGAGCGTGTATCTCACAGTCTTGGTGGGGTCGCCATAGTTGATTGCACTTGTCAGAGCTCTCTTCAAGTTGTTGATCGTCTTACTAAAAATTATCCCACTCCAATTGTAATCCTCCCAATCATCCACCAGCCCTAGGAGCTTCTGGTCAAATTTTTGTTTCTTCTCCCTCCCCATCATAACACAAACAATGAAGAGTGCAAGTGTGACCTTCACTGCATCCTCATCACTCCTAAACTCTATGGCTAGGAACTTCTTCTCTGCTTCAAACTTTTTTTTACTTGTTTGGTTCTCGAGGTATAACCTCCTAAGCCTAATCAGGTTTGTTGCCCTCTATACATTCCTTGTCCTAACCTAAACTCAATTACGAGATCAAACTCATTCTTACCAAGTGGCACTCTATTCTCGAAAAAGTTGAATGAAATTATGTCTAAGCTCTTGTCTATTACCTTCGTAAGAAGTAGGTGGTGTATAAGTTAGCCATTAAGGGCGAGGTTACAATCTATGATGGGTCCAAAAATGGTTTGCCTAAATATATCTAACTGAACCCTAGTTAACTTCCTCAAAATGACATCTCGTGTGTTAAATGACAGAATGCCCAAATTTCCCAAAAATTTTAAACCTACCAAGAAATTTTGGTATTTTGTGAGTTTTCCTGTAAGTTCATGCTCGAAAGCTTACAGGAAAAATGACATGAAGCCTAAATTTCAAGGTTTTATTGGAAACCTTACGAGAAAAGTCATAAAATGTCCAAATGTCTCAAAAGTTGAAGTGCATTCATGAAATTTGGGCATTCTGTCATTTTTCCTGTAAACCCTTTCAGTCTACGAGAAAAATGAACTTATGGAAAAAATAACAACTAGTAAAAACGCATACCAAATTCTTTTTTGTTGGATCTCATACATACATGCGCAGCGGAAACGAAAGAGGATCGAAATAACAATCTAGATGCATATAAAAACCTAGGATTAAACATGCATTATCATACAAAATGAATTAGAGAAGAAGGAAAAAAATTATATACCTTTGTAGCTTTTCTTCCTTTCTTGAAATTGCTCCCACTTGGACCACCAAGAGGTCTTTCTAGCTATTCTCAAAGGCTTGGAATAGAGTGGTGGGACTCTTTAAAGAAGGAAAAATTAGTTTCTCAAAAACTTCAAAATTTTCAAGATTTTTCAAGAAGAAGAAAAAATAAACAAATGACTTCTTTAAAAAAGGCAAATTGCATGCAGCTTTGCATGTCTAAGTTCACCAAAAGTTGACAACACAAATTCCACTAATGCATGCCAAGGATTATGTGTCAAAGTGTAGAATTTTGGGATTAATTAAATGTTCCACTCATCAAGTTAGTAGATTTTTCCACTAATTTGGTAATAAACATTGATTTAATCTCATGGTCAACCTTTCTAGAAGGTTTGATTAAAACAACTTTTTGACTTGCTCAGGTCAAAGTCAACTATTTGACTTCTTCCGAAAATCGACTTTGTCTAATCCATGTCTCTGATTATGAATCCTCATTCATAATTTCAATATTTAAATCCCATTCAAATATTTTTGACCAAATCTCTCATTTGATATCATATATCAATTACTTAATCATATCTTATATGATTAACCTAATTTTAACGATTCGAATTTTTCCTTCTATTTATTCCAAGTTCATTCCTATATGAGCTAGCCAGAGAACCTTATAGACCTACAGATCATGAGCTCCAACGATCCAAGATTAACCAGTTAAACTCTTTAACCTAGTTAACCAACATTCGTTAACTACCGGGTCACTCCACTAAAGCCCGTAGCTGCACTCTCCTCACTGTAGATATATTATGTCCATTGGATATAACCATGATTGGTATGTCGAGCCTTCACAGGTTTTTCGTAATTACAACTGGGTCAAAATTACCATTTTACCCCTGTGATTACCTCTTATTCCTTAAGTTCCACTAATCCTCTAATGAACAATGATTTGTAGTCCAACTTCCAAATCAAAAGTCCTCTCAAACCCTATTTGAGAGGGTGGCGCCTATTGTTCAAGACCTGGATTCAGCACTTAAGAGAACAACCTCTCTACTAACCCAAAAGAGGGTAGGAGTGAATTCTTTCTTGCACCCTATGTCCCTAGCTATCTACCTGGTCTTACCCCTGAAATGGAAGGCATATTGAGCCAGCGCTGTTGAGCTGCTCTCACCAATGCAGGTCTTAGGATAATCCCGAATAAACAGAAGTTCATAGTTAGCTCAGGATTAAGATCGAGTTGCCTAGGTCATCAAAGTCGAGTTAGTCAGTTTTAGACAGTAAACGGTGTTATAAAGTAAAAGTGACTATTTCATGGTTTAGTCTTATGCAAACTCTTTACACAGCACGCCCCCACTCGCATGTCTTCACATGAACGAATTAGAATCACTTCGTTTGTACTAGTTACAAAGTGGGCCGCATCCATAATGTCCCCAGAATAAGGCGCTCAACCTTATTGATATACTATAGACCATTTAGACTGTTAACTTAAACTTGATCCAGTTTTATGTCACTACATAAAGTTTGAGTCTCATGCAACAGTCTAGGATCCTTTGATGATTGGATTTAGATTTAGTAAGAACATTTTATAGAATCTATCACTACTTATTGATTATAAATTTGAATAACAACTTTATTGAATGATAAAAGTATATTTGGTATTTATAAACTATGAGTTTTAGGACATAAAGCCCAACATTTTTTTATCCGATTTCAGACATTTCCTACACATATTAAACCTCGTCTACCAGGATAATTCATTTTGTTTTCCATTTTTTACTAAAAACTATTCAAAAACCTAAATTTATTTTAACCATTTCAAAAATGAACTTCTTTATGGGTTTATTTCCAGAAATCAGGTCACATGGGGTGGGGTTTTACCACAAATGACAAAAATTAGAGAGTATTGTAAAACAAATGGACTCTAGACAAAGTACATTGTAGATATTGAAGGTACCTGTGTAGAATCCAATGACGAATGGAGATCCGGCCAAAATCAAGAAGATTTAGCCGTTTTTGGAAAGAAGACGAGGGTTTTCAGGGATTCGAAAGAAGGCGAAGATGGTTTCAGGGCTTAAGGAAGAAGATGATGGTTTGGAGAAGATGGTTTGAGGAACAAGAAGATGATGATTTCGGGAAATGTAAGGAAAAGGGAAAACTTTCGAAAAACACTTTATAAAAGGAGGAAAGTTAAATTTAAACCGTTGAAGTGGTGAACCGGTTTTCGGGAAACCCTATAAAAGGTAAATGGTAAAGTGGAATTTGAACCGTTTGATGGTGAACCGGTTATCAGGACACGTAGTTCATAGGTAGATGGGATACAAATGGGGGTATGACAAACTTTTCACCATGTAGAGCCCACCTCTGAACAGTTGAAAAAGTTGTTAGAAAAAGAAGTTTTTAAAAAAAGGGTTAGTTTTGTCCCATCAAAAACTTTTTGGGTTAGAAATAACAATTTCCCTTCACTCTTCCACCTCATCATCACCACTAGATCCGAATGTTCATCTTACCCCTTTTGATGGTGTTCCTCTCGACGATCCAACCCTACATTGACAGCTTGTTGGCAATCTTATCTACTTGACTGTGACTCGCCCAAACATTGCCTATGTCGTTTATGTTGTCAGTCAGTTCATGGCAGCTCCTCGCACTATACACTTTCCCTCATTCTATCTGGCTACACTAATGCTGACTGGACTGGTGATCTTACTGATAGGCGTTCCATCATAGGTTACTGTTTTTATCTAGGTGATTCTCTCATTTCCTAGCGTAGTAAGAAACAAATTGTTGTTTTACATTCTAGTGCAGAGTTTGAATATTGTGTGCTTGTTGTTGCTAGTTTCGAGTTATTATGGCTTTGTTGGCTTTTTGACGATATAGGAGCCTCTCAACTCTTTGCCGCTATCCTTCACTGTGACAATCGAAGTGCTATCCAAATTGCTCACAATGATGTATTTCATGAACGTATGAAGCACATTCAAAATGGTTGTTATTTTGCCCGTCATCATCTTCTGAGCAATACTCTCCTCTTCAATCATCCGTCTCCACTATAGAGCAACCAACTAATATTTTTACAAAAGCATTTTCACCCGGCTGCTTTACTTAGTTGCTTCGCAAACTTAAGTTGGTCTGTACTAGTACTCTACCATTTTGAGTTTAAGGGAGGATGTTACCATATATGTGTTAATGAACTATAATTTAGTCCATACTAAGGAGATTTTCCTTATTTGTCATTCACCTTGTGCATATTTATAATGTATTCTTCAATTGTATAAAATAATTGATATTGATTCAATAAAATACCAGTAAATTAATGGATGTTGTTTCTTCCATCTATGTGAGCCAGTGCTTCAATTTCGTGGCTCACTCACCTGCAAACAGAAGGCGGAAGAGTGTTCATCTTTTTTGATTGGTTTGTTATGCCTGTCTCTTGATCTCTTTTCTTTATCAAATTTCGTCAACCATTTTAGAAAAGCGCATAGTTTCTTCTAAAAAAAAGACCTCTCCCGTCAGGGAGGGCAGGTTCTTTCTCGTAAGTGGTATACCTACACCCTACACACACTCACTATATCTATATACATCTATGTTGATAGCCTTTTGCAAAAAAGACCTCTCCCGTCAGGGAGCACAGGTTCTTTCTCGTAAGTGGTATACCTACACCCTACACACACTCACTATATCTATATACATCTATGTTGATAGCCTTTTGCAAAAAACCCCTCTCTCTAGAAATCTTTAGGGCCTTTATGGATTGTCTGTCTAAAAAAATGTCTAGTACAATTGTTGTACTAAAAATTAACAAAAGTTAGAAATAGACAATCAATTACATAAGGAAAAAATGAACACCTGACGGTGAAATGTAAAAGCACAATTGAAAAAAGAAAGGATTTTTTAGAGTGTTTTCGAGATTCTAGATTCTTCATTTTTTTTTTTTTTTTTGTTTGAAAGATTAAAAGTGTAAATCTTGAAACTTAGAGATCAAATTAAAACAAAATTTATATTTTAAAGGTAAATTTGGTAAGATTATGAATCCTAGAGACTAAATTAAAACCAAACTAAAAATTGAAGGACTAAAAATGTAACAAAAGCTAGAGACCATATAGAAATTAGACAATTAAAAAGCTAGAGACAGACAAAAAGATCTAGGCAACAAAATTGTATTTTTCTTATAAAGATAACTTTCAACAATCTCAATACTTAAAAAAAAAATAAATAAAAGTAATTTAAAAGGGGAAACGGTAAAAAAAATTTAACATAACAATAGAAGAAATTACTTTTAAGAAAAACCAATAGAAGAAAGTTAAAAAATAAAAAAATAAATAAATAAGAAACCAAAAAAGTGCATGGACGCATTTCAAAATATAATATTTTTACTCCTCAATTTTTTAGTTTAATTCATAAGTTTCAAAAGGTTAATTTTGAAGGTTAATTTTGAGTTTTGTTTCAAAAGTTTCAAAAGGTTAATTTTGAGTTTTATGACATTTTGAAATTTAAAGTTAAAAATATAAATCTGATCTAAGTGAAAACAAAAATTACATTTTTGAAATGGATTTAAAACTTAAGTAGGTTGAGGGATTTTAAAATTTAAAAACTAAATAAAAACTGACTCAAAATCTATAGAAGAAAAAATGTTTTTGTTTTTTTTGTTTTTTTTTTTTTTTTAAATAATAAAAGTGCACGTTCAGTATTTTAGAAAACAGAAAAACAAAAGGAGCAAAAATGGAAGACGGAAAGTTACTAAATAGACCTACACTATCCGTACTATATTTTCAATAAATAAAATTACTTTCACCATTTACTTTTCTTTTCATCAGATTCTGTGGATGGATTGAACAAATCTCCATACTCACACATATTCTTATAAATTCAAACAATAATGTAATATTTTCCTGAAATATATTCGATCTTTTATTAAAAAAAAACACTAGAAAAATATAATAACGAAGACCAAAACAATCTTAGGAAAAATTTTCATAATTCATTTTCAATAAAATAAAAATTTTGAAAGAAAGGAAAAACAGAAACTAACCCTTAAACAAAATATATATTTTCTTCGATTAAAAGGTTAGAATATAAAAGAGATGCAGAATTTTTTTTCATAATATGAAAAATTATTTTTTAATTGAAAAAAAAATTAAAAAAAAAAATAACACAAACCACAGGTTTTAATGCAGCGACAAGCTAATTCTCACCCATGAATTTCAAACATATAAATAAAATAAAATAAAATAATCAAAATTTGCAATAATGTATCCAGTTTAATAATTCCCAAAGCTATAATCTCGTAAAATTTTCAATAGAACTTCCATGGTTGATCATCAATTTCTTTTCCACAGAATTTAGTAAACAGAGGAATACGAATATCTCCATAAACCAAGAAAAAAAAAATGTAAAAACTAAAAAGCAGAGTAAAATGATCGAAGCAGAACAGTTCGGTATAGTGTTTGCCAATCCGATCTTCTTCACAGGAAGAGATTTCAAATCTTTCTCAATCTCCATTGCACTCAATCTGAATCTCTTTACCTTTCTCATTTGATTTTTTCTTCTTTTACTCTCTCCGAAAATTTCTAGGGTTCCGTTTTCCCCCAATTTTTTTTTCTATTCCTCAAAATTCCCTCATCGAACTTCAGGCCACTACAACTGTATCCGTTCGTACATTCTTCTTACTAGACGCCGTCGATTTATCTGCCGAAGACGACGACGCCGACGACGAAGAGATTCTCCAGCTCTTCTCTTGCGCTTCGTCGAACTCAATCTGTTCTTGCCGGCACTCTTTGCTACAGAACGGCGTGTTTCCTCTGAAATCCAATCCAATCCAATCCGTCAGTATCGAAATCACACAAAAGGGAAAAAAAAAAAAACCCTAGAAATTGAAATCGAAAAGCGATAAATCGAATTTGAAGCTCAGTCACTCACTTGTACATGAAAATGTCTCGGTTGAATCCGAGCGGCCTCCGGCAAAGAAAACAAGCTTCGAGGAAATGAGACTCCTGCCGGTGATCCTCACTGCCGGCGTGGTACCGCATTCCGGTCCTCATAGAGAAAAGAATTCCAATTCGAAGTTGATCGATTTTGGGGAAAAATGAACGAGGGCGCCGAGTGTGAGAGAAAGATCGGAGATCTCGGAGCGTTTTATAGTCGCCTGAATCGGTGAGGAACAATCCACTGCGCCGCAGTCACACCGGAGCTCCGTGAGCTTGTTGTTAATACTGAATTTGTCTCTGACGTGGTGCAATTTATTCATTCATGTAACCGAAACTATCGTAAGGTGCGATGTAGAGGAATATATTAATACTGTAATTAAAAAGGCTATTTGTACTTGATTAAAATCCAAGTGGCGTTTATCTAGATTCCCTTGGAGTTAATCTATTGGCACAGTGCATGTACCTATTTTCTTAAAAAGTAAGGGCCACAAGAAATTTAATATTTGGTCCTTCCTTTGTCTACTAATTTCTAATCTACCACACTTTTTTTTTTTTTCTTTTTGTTGGTTATTTACCTATTTAAAGACCTTTTGAACCAATTTCCGCAACCAACATCTTATATTATAACATTACAAAATAGAACTAATCTAATAAAATTATGATGGTTTGTCCAAAAGCATCCAAAACAAAAGAGACGGATAAAGATGAAGTTTAGATAACACAAAGAAAAAGAAAAGTGTAAATAGTCTTCTTGAAGAAGATATCAATAGAGAATAGATATCAAGTTGCAATCACATTTGTATATAGATGTGACACATAATATGATGAGTCGAGATCTAAAGTTATGTGATTAAATTTATGGATCTTATCAAGGCGAAAAAATTATTTAAAGAGGCTATTACAACATGGATGATAGTTTTGCACAGTCACAAGATAAAAATTATTAATGGCAGTCACGGTGTGAAATGATTCATTGAATTATTATATATATTCTTTTCTCTGTAGGGAAATATGGGGGAATTAGGGACTGAAAAATAGGAATTTGGGTAAAATTGGAGGGCCTCTTTTGGAAAATAAAAACAAACAAACAAGCGGTATAAAATCTAGGTCGCTGTTGTCTGACCGTCAGTCATCCAGATACAGTGGAAGAGAAAGAGGAGGGTATGTCGGTAATTAATGAAAATGAACGAGGGCAAAAAGGAGAATTGGGTAAAGGCATCATAATTTCTCTGGAAGCTTAAGGGGGCCCACGGGGGGGAAGAATTTAATATTCGGAATATTTTGATATTTGTTTTTAGAAAAAGCGAAGAAATGATTATTCTCGCTGACTAGACTATGGGCCCCATGGTCCAATCAGAAGCCGACAGCAACAACGAAGCATGGAACTCTTGGCACAACATACGAGGTCCTTGTCCATGGGGCCCCACTGATCTGCCCGTGTCTCTCGGGCAGCCTTCCCACGGTTGCCCGTCACACGTGCGCGGGAAACCGCAGCACGAGAAACCACGACCGAGCTACGTGGCGGTTAATTAACATAGCGCTAATAAACTGATTTTAAAAATTCTTTTTTGGTTTATATGGTTTGTTAGAACTTTTGGTCTATTCTTTTAAAGTCCAATAAACTTTTTATATCTATTTAATTAGTTTAATTTTGTTATGTTTGTATATTTTGTTATAGATGTAGGGATTTGTGAAGTAATCCTCGTTTAAAATCCTAAAATTATCGTATTGGAAAAAACATATACATTTAGAGATTTAAATGACTAACTTCAAAACAACAATTAGATATAATCAAACAATATTTTTGTTATAATAATTTTTCTATTTTACAACAAGTATATTTTAATGTTTAAATACTTACTTCTTTAGTTCAATATACCATTGGAAAGTGAACAAATTCAAATCTTCACCATCTTTATTATGACATATGTCTTAATTAGTTAATATATCGATTATCAAATTGGTAATTAATTACTGAAGTTGCTATTATTATTAGTTTCCCATTAATTATTTAATTTACAAACATTATAGCTCTATTGCTTGCATGAATCACCCTCTATGTATATTTATTGACTAGGATAGGGTTGAGTGAACAATATTATATGGTAAATTAATGCTAACTATTAATCAACTAAGAAAAGACAACCAAACAAGACCATTTGAAATGGAGAGACTAAAATAATCTCTTCAAATTTTTTTTTATCTAACTAGGTATTTCAAGTTAATTAAATATAATTAAGCTGCGTTATCATTTGTTCAAAAAGACTAAAAGTTTAAATCCTCACTTCATCGAACTAAAGAAATGTTTCAAATCTTATTTATGTTTATGAATTTCAAGTTTATTTTATTTTTCTTCCAAAATTGAAAAATGCTCATTTTTAGTAACTTCCTTTAAAAACAATCAATTTAGATCATGATGAGTAACTATTTATTTTTTTTAAAAAAAAAATTAAACCTATTTTAAAAACTTTTTTTTAATGATTCGCATTTATTTTAAGTAGAAAGGTTGAATTTTTAACCAAATTCTAAATTTCAAAAAGGTTAAAAAACTACCGTTTAAAAATAGTTTTCAATAAATGATTGCTATTATTATGTCTCATGATATCTCTTTACCAATATTTCATCCCAATGAATTTTTTTATATGCATGGTGTAAAATTTCGAGATTCGACAGCTCGAAATTTTCATCGAAATTTTAATGAAAATTTTGATTTTTTTTTCTTTCTCTTTTTTGCAATTCGCTCTGGTTTAGTTCAATGAATTTTTTTTTTTTTTTTTTTTATGGATTATTCTTGATTATTAGAATTGTATAGTTTCACACTACAATACCTCAAAACTGAATTGATGTAAGCTTCAAAGCATTCATTTACAATAAACAAAAATTGAAAAAAATAACATATATTTACTTTTAACTTCATTCAAAACTTTTCCACAAATTTTGTATGCAAACATTTTGTCTCCTTTAATTTTGCAATTAATTATCAATGTTTGATATTATTTTGTAATTATTTTTTCATTTTCTTTTTAAATTCTACTCTCGCATTGACATTTACACAAATATTTACAATATACATCAAAATGTTTTCTTACTTTATAGAAACGATAATTAAAAATAGTCAATTATAGTCTAATTAAACCACAATTAAAGTTTCATTAATTAATTATAACATTTTCCATCAATTTTCAACAATTTTCATAAAGTTTTTCAAAATTTCTATTAATATCGATATTTCCATAAAATTGAGACCTCAATATTTCTATCGATATCGATATTTTCATAAAATCAAAACCTCGATATTTCCATCAATATCGATATTTCGAACCTTGGTTATACGCTATTATTATATCACATGGTATTTCTTTACCCACTAGCTTAACCAATGAGCTTTTTATTACGATATCAAATAATGTCCATCTTAATTTGCACATTAATATACATTTACATAAGTAGAAAATAATTAATTAGTTATTATAAAAAATATTAATTAAAATAGTTAGTTTTTGTTTTGGAAAGGTGATTCCTTTAAAGTTTTAAAATCAAAATAAAATAATTTGAAAACTTAAAAAGTTAAAATTGAATAAACATTTAAACAACATTTCCAGAAGTTTACGAACGGAATAATATTTTGATAATTATAAAACAAAATAAAAGTTAGCATGAAGCTGTTTACTTGGTCTAGAATATTGAACATTACAAATTTAATTCATAAGTTTTTAAGAGTTTTAAAATTCACGAATTTATTAAATAAAAAATTGGAAGTCTATTTCATTAAATATTCAAATTTATATCTAAAATAGTAATTAATTTTGTAAAAAAAAATTAAATTTATGAAGACGAAGAAATTCATTAACGCTAAAGTATACACCATTTAAAACTTGGAATTTTGGAAGCAATATCAGAATAAATAACAAAAAACACTGATTAGAGATTAGAATAAATTTTGAACCTTAAATAAATTCGATTAAAGGCAGGCGCCGCTCATAATGAGATCCGTGGATCCGAGTGACGTGACTGTGCCACGTAAGCAAGCAAGTGGGCCCTGACCCTATTTTGTCGTTTAGTTTAACGTCGAGATGACGTGGAATGGACGGAGTGGTGGAGGAATCTAACTCGTGAGGCGACACATCGGAAAATAATGGCAATTTGTCGTTTTTGTTAGATTTAAAGATGCTCTTCGAAATTATTTCCTTTTATTCTAAGTCAATGAATTTTGTTTTATTTTATTCGAATAAATTTAGCCATATGTTTATTTTATTGTTGCTAATTATTGATGGAAAAGAAAAATAGTTGTGATGTTAGTAAACTAGTCATGACACCTCAGCCATATATATATTTTAAAAATATATAAATAAATTTTAATTTAATGGAAAAAAAAAGTATTTAACATTGCAAAATTTCATCATTCAGAAAAGAAAAATAAAGTTGAATAATTTGTAGTCTTATTTAAGTTTGAAATGCTCTGTGTATTGACTTTCTAAGAAAAGGTTTGTATAATACAACCATTTGTATTATGGCACATGACCCACTTGAGTTATTGCTTTTATTAGATAGTTCTTAAATTCATTTTAATTATGGATGTTCTGATTGAATATGGGCATAATTATAATACGAAATTTCTCTATACTATTATTATATATATTGAATTTTATAAAATATCTTATTACAATTCTTTATTTGTTCAAGATCTTTTTTTTTTTTTTTTCTTCATTATTATTATTTTTAAATTTTGATGGGATCCATTTAACAGAATATTAAGGGTGAGAAGGGTTGTAAATTTTAAATTTCGTGCTATTATTTCTAACGAGGGTTTAATTTGTAGATTTTAGTAAAATTTAGGAAGTATTCACGTTAATAATAAAGAAGAAAAAAAAAAGATATATTGAATACGATATCTCGAACTTGTGTTTCATATTTCACTGAATAAATTTTCATTTTTCTATTTTCTGTCAACTAAAATTCCATTATCCTTCCATAACTCCAATGTCATTGGAGTTGTAGTTTTCTTACATTTCCTTATAATTTTATTTATGTTTCCATATGTCCGATCAGTACTTTTTGCCCCACCATTCCAACGTACTCCACACATTCTACTTTTAAGCAACTTCTTAACTAATAGAATTTTGATACAGACTCCAATTTATGTTTGAATCAAACTCTTTTTATAATTAAACTACACACAGATCAAAATTGAATGCAAAAAATATAATTACAATTTCAACTAAAACTTTTTATTTTCCTTATCCACTCTTGTTAGTAGTAGATAGAGAAGTTTAAACCTCATCCAATCATGTCAAGTGAACTTCATCAACTACACAACTTAAGACATATGGTGAAGTTCCATAATTTCATATACAAATTTAGACAAGTTTGTCCTTTGTAGATTTTCTTTGTTACCTAGCTTAGTTCGTCCTTGTAGCTAGGCAGCCTTGTTGCCTAGCCATATGCCTAGTTTGCATGATAGAGGTCTAATTTGTTCTTATCTTTATGTAGCCATAAAACACAAAAGTAGAGATGGACTGTGCAATTGGATAATGGGGTTTTCAATTAGTAGGCCAAAGCCTTTTTTAACTTTTCTTATTTGATGATTGATAGACAATACATGAAGGGTTTTCTTTTTTTTTCTTTTTTTTTTTTTTTTTGTGGCAATTCATTGACATAAAGAGAGTGATCCAAAATGATTGAGGGGAGTTCTATTATTTTTTTTTATATCATTATTTTTTGTTTTAAAATTATATGTAGAGTTTATGTCCTCAATCACGACATAAAGAAGATAGCTTAAGAGGTTGCTTGGGTCCCCAACTTCGAATGGGTATTGGTGTCTCCAACTATTTTAACCTACAATTAACTAAAGTATTATTAAAGTATATATTACAATATTTACTATTTTCTATTCATCCTCTATTTTCCTCTTTGTTATAGTGGATACTATTTCCTATCGAAATTGAAATAGTTTGTACTCCAAGCACATACTTTTATAACCTATAAACTATAATAAACATGAATTATAATAACCAATCCAGTGCCACAAATGCCTCCTAAGAGAAAATAATTCTATGTTTAAGGATTTTGTATGAGAAACTTATAAGTGTTTGTAGGTTGTGGTTGGAATAGGAAATAAAAAGATAACAATAATTCAAAATTTGTAAAAGAGAAAAAAAAAAAAAAAGAGAGAATTTACACACACGTCTCATATTCACACAATTACATACTTTTATGTTTATATCAACTTTGATACATGCCTAAGATAAAAAGAAAAAAAAAAAGAAAAAGGAAAATCTCTACATATATTTGTTTGCTTTAGATTCAAGTTTTCAAAACTTTATTTTAGGTTTCACTTAGCTCCCTAGTATAGTTATCTCTCATTGTTTAGGATAGGAAGCCTAGTATAATTGATGGATAGTTTTGGATTGCCAGATGTAGGAGAAAGAAAAAAAATTTTGATTTCAATATATATCCAAAGGTTTTATAGAGAGGCAGCCATAATTGACAGTCACTTGAATTAATTTTTCTTTGTCTAATACAAATGTATATATTTTTTTTTCAAAATAATTAAGTTCAACGATATATGAATTGCGAAGATTCAAATTTATCTTTTGGTCAATGATACATACGTCTTAACGAGTTGAACCAATTATGATCGATGTAGAATTTTTATCATAATTGTCCCAACCCACATGAAATTGCTACAAATGGAGAAAAGTCCACTAATTACTATTTTACCCAACAAAATTCCTTATAAAAAACTTGGTGTACATATTATTGGATTGTTTCAATTTTAAAATTGTGTTCTATCATCTATGTTACGTTTTAAATGGCATTGTCGTCAATCCACCTATTTAAAAACTGGAAGGCTAAAACTTGAATATTGGCTGTCATTACTGTTTATCTTTTGATATAGAAATGTCATTTCTGATTTCAAACTATAGAACAAATCCTCAATACATATGAGCCAAAAGCTTTTATATACAACTTTTTACACCATTAAAATAAGGCAATAATTTAGTGTGAGAATGAGCATGTTTCTTGCTGTAGCGGCTTGAGAAGGAGGGCTTCTTAGGCGATTATTGCGGATGAGATTATGAGGGTTGGGATTTGTCTGAGTTACCGGAGGAGTATGGGAGAGCTTGCTGAATAGAGCAAGTTTTGGTGGGGATAGAGGGACGCTGCATTTTTTTATTTTTATTATTATTATTATTATTATTTTTATTATTTTTAATTCGAGTTTGGGGATTATAAGAAGAATAAAAGAGAAATGGGGTGTTAATTCGGTTTAAAAATGAGGACGAAAGAGAAGATGGAAAGGGACTACTCAGAGGAGAGAGTAAGGGCAGAGGAGGGAAGGAAGGGAGGAGAGTAGAAAGAAGATGAATTTTTTTTTAAACATATTGTTTTCCAACTCATCTTGCCACGTCAGCATTTAGTTAATTAAATGTAATAATTTTTGTTAGTAGAGGGTCCTTTTAAACCTAACCTGAAAAACTCAAGGACTAAAATGACCAATTTAAAACATTAAGGACTAAATGCAAATTCTTGAAAACTTAGAGACCAAAAAAGTATTTTTTTTTTTCTATTTCTTAATTTGTTATATATTCCCCACCAATGCTTTAAAAAACCAAGCAAATTTTGAAAACTTAAAAAATTACTTTTTAAGAACTTGTTTTTATTTTTGGAATTTGGTCAAGAGTTCAACTCTGGTACTTAAAAAAAAATGCAAATCATAGTAAGAAATTGAGATAAAATAGACATAATCTTTAAAAATAAAAAATAAAAGAATGAAATGATTACCAAACAAACTTAAATAAATGATAAATTTCAAACAACAGAAATAAAGGTTAACATCAAGTACTATGTCTTCTTTTAAATTTTATTTTAACATTTAATCCTCAGTTTTTTAAAATATAAAACAATAATTTTTTTTAGAGTTTATATATCAACATCTTATAGCCTTCACATGTCAATATCTTAGCTATCTAGTCTCTTCCTTGATCTAAATATGATAGGTTGTGATATAAGAAGGCCTAACAATCACACGTGTATGGATAAACTATTTGATAAATAGTATACATTTGTTTGGAAATTGGGATAGAATAAAACAGATTAAGAAATAGAAAATCGTATTATACCAGTAATTTGTGAATGTGACTGATGAAGGGATCGAATCTCGAATGGGCTTTTAATTTTGTTTTAGAATTTGAAACACAAAATAGAAGAAGAACACATACATTCATAATCAGTAAAAGATTAAACATGAAATAAATTGCACAAGAAAAAGAAACAACCTTAACTTTGAAGAATCTTTCTTCAAGAATTTAACAGCATTTACTCTTTCCTCAAGGTACCGATATCCACTTATAAAATTGTCTTTTAAAAGCTGAAGATTTAGAATGTGAGGCCAAATATCAGTAGCTCTTTTACATGAGAATAGGATGTGGTCTGTGTTTTCTGGTTTGGAGTGACATACTGAATAAATAGTATTTAGATTGATACCTCTCATCGATAGATTGGTTCTTGTTGGAATGATACTTTTGAGAGTTCTCCATATGAAGATCTTGATATTAGTAGGGATGTTCAGGTTCCATACATTTTTCCATATTTTCTCCATGGAATTTGAGCTGGATGAGTTGGTACATAATTTTGAATTCTGGAACCATTTCTACCCTGACTTGACTGAATAAGTTCCAAATTTTTCAAAGTGCCAGCTTAGTTTATCTTGGGAATTCTGGTTTGTAGAAATCTTTTTTTATTAGATTAATATCCTCTAAGTTGACAACTTCTTTTAGTAAATAAATGTTCCAATCTCCATTTGGTAGTATGAAATCAGCCACAAGATAGCTTCTAAAATACTCGTTGATGCATATAGGCTTGAAGGTGAATTATTTTGGTATCCAAGGATCCTCAAATATCTTTATAGATCTTCCATTTGCAACTTTGAGTCTGAGCCCCTCCTTTAGTAGGGATCTTCCCCATAGTAGGCTTTTCCATAGATATAAATGTTGGGAAAAACCTCCCACTTCTACGGCAGGAATAAGTAGAAAAATAACAGAGAAATTAAAAGAAATCAATAAAACTGGAAACACATGAATTTACGTGGAAAACTCCAAACCCGTAGAAAAACCACAGCCTACCAGAAAGAAATCCACTATGCGAAAAATTGTTACAATCACACAGAATAATTCTCTCTCCCGACAAGAGCATTCTCTCAAAACTTTTGACTACTCACACCTTTTTCCCACTCTTAAACTAGAGAATACAAAATGAATTTATTTAAAGTTAGCACACTAACCTTAAAGTGTTTCTTGGGACAATTGAACAACAAAGACATAGACTCCTTTTATAGTGCTTAGAGAACCAATGACTTTCCTAAGCCTTTTCAATGTAGGACAAGCCCATAATTTTCATAAATCTCTTTAATGTGAGACAGCTGCATTTCTAATATTTTGCAGAAAAACCCAACAACGAACTCTTCCTTGTCTCTGAGGCTTCCAGAATACTACAGTATTTGAAGTAGATACTCTTTAGCAGTCTAGCCACTAAGGAATTCAGATTAATATGGATTTTCCATACTTGTTTGGCGATAACTGACTGATTAAACCCTTCAACATCTCTAAAATTTAAGCCTCCCATTGCCTTTGGAAGACCAAGCTCAGACCATTTAATCTAGTGTAGTTTCTTCCTCCTTGCAGAAGTTCCCCACCAAAAGCGAGCAAAGTTCTTGGTAATCTCATCGCATACCTTTTTTGGGAGCTGAAAAAGACTGATCCTGTAAGAAGGAATGGCTTGACCTACACTCTTGATAAGAATTTCCTTGCAAGCCGATGAGTAAAAGATGATTTCCAACCTTGTACTGCTTTCCAGGTTCTTTCAATTATAAATATGAAATTATTGCTTTTATTTTTGGTGAAGAAAGATGGTAAACCAAGGTGGGTTCCAAGGTTTTCCACTCTTTGGACACCAAGAATACTATTGAGAAAGATGATTCTATCCTTTCCCATATTAGGTGAGAACAACATGGTTGATTTGGAAAAGTTAATCTTAGCTCTAGATGCTTCCTCATATTTTTGAAATATGTATTTCAGGATTGAATATTCTTGTTTGAATGCCTTCAAAAAACATAAGGTTGTTGTCCGTGAATAGGAGGTGGGTAATGACTGGGCTACCTTGCATTGGAGCAATACCTGAAATTGAACCAAGACAATGTTTAGATTGAATATAAAGGAAAAAAAACCTTCAACAACTAATAAAAATAGGTAAGGAGATGAGGGGTCTCCCTCTAGAAGGATGAATACAACCTGATGTTTCCCTGTTAATGACAATAGAAAATTTAGTTGAAGAGATACAATTCTATATGAGAGGAACTAAACTATTATCAAACCCTAGCTGAGTAAGAATAGCCTTTAGGAAGGTCCATTCAACCTTATCATAAGCTTTGCTAAAATCTAGTTTAAGAGCGGCAACACCATTTTTCTGGATTTTTTATTCTTAATAAAGTGTAGCCATTCATGGCCGATCATGATATTTGACCCGACTTCCTAGAACTTGAACTAGGCCGTCACATGCATGCATACATCTCAAAAGACTCTTTTTCATAATTTTACTAAAAATTAAGGAAACATCATTAAGGTAAATAATTTGTCATCGTTTAAACCAAAAACCTTTAGTCCGGGTACCCCTAAAACATTAATGTATTAAAGTCGGAAATTTGGAATAAAGAAATAAATAAAGGAAAACCTAATTTTAGTTCAAATAACAAATCCCAAGTACTAAAACGAAAGGAAAACATGAATACTCGTGCGGAAGCATTAGTCTAGTCCCAATGGCACCGTCAAAGTTTTCTTTCATCATTCGTCGATGTGTCTTTTCCCTTATCTGAAAAACAAATCATGAAAAGAATGACTACAAAATACTCGTAACTCCACTACCGAGGTCAAGCTAAACACTTATATCCAATAAGTGGATCATACTAGTGGGACTTGCATAAATAACTAATCCTACATGGCCATCTAGTGAGCGATTTAACCCATCCTAATACACATCTGGTGGCCCGAAGGCTCACAAACGTAGTAGGGAACCCATCGACACTCGAAAGCATAGTAGAAAACTCGTAGGTTTCCAATAACATAGTAGGAAACCTGTAGGCTTCCGGTATCATAGTAGGAACCTTGTCGGCTTCCGATATCGTAGTAGCATTAGGAGGGTAAATCACCACTTTTCTCTAAAGATGCTTAGATTAAGTTCACATCATAAATCATATCAAACATGTGCTAATATCATCATACTTATAAAATGATTCTAGATATAAGTAGCTAATCATTCAAAATTGTCTACAATTGTGTGGCTTAAGGGCGGTTCTAGTGGTAATATTACTTGCCTTAGGATTAGGTCAAAAGCAGCCAATTCTCACAAAATCCTTGAATTAAAACTCTAGAACTTAAATCCGAACTTAAATTAAGTCTTTAGACCTAATTTCAAATACAATTTACTCAACAATTAAACCAAATAATCTTATCCAAAATGCAACTTGAAGAAACTGAATGACTTCAAGTAAGATATGAACAATTAAACAACATTAAAGAAAAAACATTAACAACATTATGCAGGGGATAACACTATCAAAGGAAAATCATGCAGGCCCATCAAAAGAAGGTATCTCATCGTTGTTTTCAAGAAGACTTAATTTTGAAAATAGTACTTCCTATTCAAAAAGATCATCGAGGAAAATGGACTCTAAATTATGAAGACCTCCTTGTTGTAAGAAACACTTTCTCAGGGGAAGCACTACTGTTAACCACTATGGATGGGGATCATTTTCCGGAACCTATCAACTCAGATTATGTCAAGAGATATTTTGCATAAGCATGACTGAAGTATTGACTGGTTTTGTTAAAAGCTACACATTGTTGTTTTCATGATTACTAAATGTACATTGTTCCTGTTTGTTATTAATTAATTCCTCTATTTTTCTCAAAGTCGCTCATTCTTTTCCTCCCATATTTTCTCAAGAATGAAAAATAAGAGGGACCTAAAACAAAGGTTAAATTAAAAAATGTAGAGCCAAGAAAATGTAAAAGAAGAAAAAAAAAGGCAAAAAGAAAAAAAAAAAAAAAAAAAAAGAAGAAGAAAGAAAGAAAAAAAAAGGAACAAAGGCAAATTTGAGGTTATAAGGGTAGAACACGCCATAAAGCAATATAAAATGGAAAG
Source organism: Citrullus mucosospermus (assembly GCA_030954485.1). Lineage (NCBI taxonomy): Eukaryota > Viridiplantae > Streptophyta > Magnoliopsida > Cucurbitales > Cucurbitaceae > Citrullus > Citrullus mucosospermus. Next base: position 10,757,419 of record CM062060.1, read on the forward strand.
GTCTATAATGAAGTAGAGATCGTATGGCATACTAAGAACATCAATCGGGAGTGACAAAAAGCAATATACCTATAAGCAGTCAAAATTTAGTTAATAAACACTACTATCAATAGAACTCTTTTTTTTTTTTTTTTTTTTTTTCTCTCTCTAAGAGTTTCCTCTTGCATGATTCATTAAAGGGGTCCAGTGCTTGAAAAGAAGGGCAATTTCGAGGGCTAAAAAAAAGCAAGTTAAAATCATTAAGAAACAAAGCATCTCCGCAAGTAATAAATTTGTCTTATTCAGTTCGAAAAATGATTAATTAAAACAACAATCTTACAAAAATCTAAAAAATTGCAATTTGGCGTTTACCTTGTCTGGTTGAGAACTAAAAAATGGCAATTTTTCATGATAGAATGAAGGTAGGAAGGTATGGAAAGTGTTCCATATTCTAATTGGCTACCCTCATGCAATTGCCATGACCCGCCCAATTAGACGGCAGCAGTTTACATGTGGGGAAAAATCCTTTACTCCCACTTTCTCCATTTTTACAAGTCCCTAGAAGTGTTTATCTATATATACCCTCTACCACTCCTTAATTTTCCAACGTGGGACAAAAGAGAAGGGAAACTTCTCATGTGACTTTTGGACCTTAGACCTACGGTGATGTGGGTCATTTCCAAAAAAAACTTTTCCTATCATCTCACTTTTACTTCAACTCTCTATATTTTCTCGAAGCTTTAATCTCTTACAATGGTTTTTTTTTTTCTTTTCTTTCTTTTTGTGTATGACTAAATCCTCTATGAAATTATAATCTTTTGTAGAGATTTTCTTATACATGTATATATGACATATTATTCTCTAAGCACTCTTCATATTGTTAGGTTACATTTTCCTTTATGGTTTCACATCTTAATAAATTTAAGATATTTTGTTAGACAATTGTAAATTCATGTATGTTGAATCTTCTATTTTAGTTTTTGGTTTTTTGAAATTTTTATTATCGTCAGCATGCAATAACACTTATTTGCTTTTCTTTTTCTTTTTTTTTTTTTTTTTTTTTGTTTATATACATATATATTTTAGTTGGAATTGTTTTAAGTCATTAGTCTTAGAATTGCTTACTAATTAATTAATTTATTTTATATATTTTAACTTCTATGAATTTTTTTGTCATATTACTTTTAAAAAGAATGTTAAGATTTTATATTTTCACTATTCTAATATTTAAAAAAAAAAAAAAGGAGCTTTTCCTATTTTTCATATTTCGTTTTAAAAGAATATAAAATTTCTTGATTTTTTTTTTTTATATTTTCAAAATAAAAGGTTTCATCACTTGTCATATCACTTTGAAGTAAAATTTATTTTCTTGTCATTTAAAAAACTACAATCTTATATTTTCTTTTCCAAATTTTTTTTTTTTAAAAAAAGGAGTTTCAAGAGTCCCAATTTGACTTTATTAAATTACTTTCCTTAAATGGTCACCGTTGAAATGAGAAATTTTGGACCAATCACAAATTTTCACGTCATTTACCAAATTAATGACGAAATTACAAATAATTGAGTTTGGGACTAATTAAAAGTTAACATGTCTCTCAAATTGAAATTGAAGACATAAATTAGTGAATCCCGATGATGTCATGTGCTTTTATCTTGACCGTTGGATTAAATTAATTATTTTGATCAAATTAAATATTAAACTTTGGGCTAAAGTCAAATTGAGCCAAAATATGTGTAGTTTGACCCAAACGTCAAATAGGGCCAAAATCCAATTAGTTGGGCCTAGGGGCCAAGTCCATGGACCAACCAAGCCCAAGCCCACAAAACCCTCATGAGAACTCTATAAATAGAGAATTCCTCCTTCATTTGGGGTTCATAAATTCTACACTTAGAGAGTAAAGGGTTGGTCAAATTCTCATTGATGATGGATCAGCTGTTAACATAATGCCTAAGTTAACCATGAAACATTTAGGCATCTCAATGGAAAACTTTCAAACAACAAATTGGTAATCTAAGGCTTCAACCAAGACAGTCAACAAGTGCTCGACATAATATGCTTGGAACTCATTATTGGCAATCTACAGGCCAACACATTGTTCCATGTCATAGATTCGAAGACCACTTACAAGTTGTTACTAGGTCGTCCTTGGATTCATGAAAATGAGGTGATAACTTCTACACTACATCAATGCTTCAGAAGCCGAGTCTCAAAAGCCGAGACTCACTTCGCAGAAGCCGAGTCTCACTTTGCAGACGTAGAATTTTACTTGAAGAGTGATAACGTTAGTGAAGCAATGCCTTCGGAGATTCCTCTAATAAAAGGAAGGGATAAATTCGAGTCAAAGTCACAAGCAGAGGCAAGAAAAAAGTCAAAAAAAGGAGCAAGTACTTCCAACTCTCAAAAGAGTGAAGCGTACATTAGCCCTACGAAAACTAAAATTTTGAAATATGAGAAAGCTCTGAGTTTTCCAATCTTGCATATGTTCTTTTATCAAGATGCAAGAAGTGCGAGTCACCATTCACAAAATGCTCAAAGGGCTTGAAAGTCGGAGATGTTGAAATTTTAAAAGAAAGTTTTGTTACGTGATGCGCACTTTGAGTGTTTACCGCAAGCGTACGGGTCAAGTTATAATATAAAACGGTTAAGTCCGAGTATCGTTTCCACTAGAGATCCAATTGGGAAGGTCAAGTTACTTAGCTATTCTAGAATTGAATCAATTTTATTTGAGGATTGAAATTCAATATTTCAATTTTGGGAAAAAGAAAAATCAAGCAAAGAAAATATCAAAGGGAGAATTGCAAGAGTCAAAGAGAGTTCTAGGGCTTCGAATCCTTGTTTATTTCATCATGCAAAATTATAGATTTCATGGATTTTATTGTAATTCTTATGCCTAAGTCTAGAAACTTAATTCCAAGTTATCTTCTCTCAAAGACAACTCTTTCTCATGCAACTTGATTGATTGTTAATCTCTTAAAACCAATACACAATTACATGGCATTAAAACTAGTCTTTAGCAACTTTCATTGGCAACCTAACTACTCTCGTGATAGATTAACAACAATTTATTGTTATGGGTCAAATTAAACATATAATCTCTCAATCATACATCTAACCTAGCATGTGAAGATAACCAATCCTCAAGAATTAAACACAATAACAATGAAAAGCATAATTTATTTAAACAAAACCATGAGTCTACAAAATTAACATGAATTCACAAACAATTCATCAAAACCCTAAAACTAAAGAGTTTAGCCACTCATAGCTTGAAGCAACATGTTTGAGCAAAAATAATCAAAGGAAGAGTGTAAAGAATAGAGAAACTCTACTGAAAAGAGGTTCTTGATTGAATGCAGCACCGTCACGAACTCCTTGGCTCTCACGTCGGACTTCGAAAGGCACCAAGACTATCTCGAACTCTTTTCCTCTTCCTTGCGGCTAACTCACTCTTTGAACTCGCGCTTAATTCTCACCTTTTTGGATCTTTCTTTCAGTCTGCAACTTTCTTGCTTTTCTTGATATTTCTCCCCCCCTCTTTGGACTGCTGAAAACCCCTAAATTTATAGAGTTTGGTCGCCAAAAATTTAACCTAAAATACAAAACTTTCGTTTAATTAACGTTGGCGCCGCGGCGCGGTCGCATAGGGCCGCGGCGCTAGGGTTGCGACCAAAAATAAGTTGCTCTCGGGTTTTAGCGCCGCGGCAGCGCCGTCTTAGCGTCGCGACGCTATCATGCGTTCACCAAGGATGCGTCGAAGTAGCACCATCTTGGCACCACGATGTTACTCTGCGTCCATGCTGATGCGTTTATACTTCAGCGCCACGGCAGCGCTGCCTTAGCGCAGTGACGCATCATGCGTTTCAACAAGGATGCGTTTTTCAGCTCTTTTTCGCCGTATTCTTGCTCGGTTTTGATCTTTTAGTCGTTTCTTCTAATTTTCCTCGTTTTAACCTAAAAATCACTAGCAAACAAGTGAAATCTAATATAAAACTCCCTTAATTTGAGAGAATAATAAGCACTTTCCAAGTGCTTATCATTACGCCGTTTACAAGGTTAACAAAACAAGAAGTTCACAGACCAAAGGTAGACCTGATGGACCCTAAGACTTATAAATTGCTGGCAAAAGCAGGCTATGACTTCAAAACTCAAACTAAGTTCAAGAATTTGAAAATTTACAAGCAACCTGAACTTTCTCTATCCCAAAAGAAGCTTTTGAAAGAGGAGTATGCTATACCCATGTGAAGAAAAAGATTTGGATATAAGTCCCCTGAGCCAATTCAAATAACTGGGAAGGGTAAGACAAAAGTTGTCGACAACAATCATATTACTGCTAAAGAAGTCGACAATTCAAAGGAAACTGAGTAAAGAGCTTCTGTCTTCGATCATATTAAGCCTTCAACTACTCGATCTTCAGTTTTCCAAAGGTTGGGTATGGCCAAGATGAAAGAAGATCAATGTTTAGTATCTACCTCCACCCGAACATCAGCCTTCAAAAGGCTAAGTATCTCCACATCAAAGAAAGATCGACTTTCAACATCTGCTTTTGTTGTCTCAAAATGATAAACGATCAACATGAAAGAAAGATAAAAATCTAGAAGGAAAAATCATTTCATGAAGAACACAACGACGAGAAGATTCATAATCGTGCCCTTTCACGCATGAAGAGAAAGTTGTCTATTGACTTAAATACAAAAGGTTCCTCGATCGTGAAGCCAACACTCATCATATTTATGAATCCTACAAATGAAGAGGATGATCGAAGCCGTGATGAAATAAGAGCTTCTGAAATCTAAATGTAGATGCTCCTTATCGCAAGAGCCTAAACTTCATGGTGCTCTTAGCCCACATGAGCTTAAAAGGTGAATGCCAAAAATAAATAAAAATAAATAAATAAATCCTTTGAACTACGTTATGACTTGATCCCTATTCATTATAAAGGGTACATAGGCATCTTAAAGGAAACTTTAAGTTTAGTCTAGTAAAAAAAAATCAGTTGAACTACGTTATGACTTGATCCCTATTCATTATAAAAGGGTACGTGTGCAGCCTAAAGGAAACTTTAAGTTTAGTTCAGTAAAAAAATTCAGTTGAACTACAGTATGACTTGATCCATTTCTTCAAGAATACGAAAGAAACTTAAAGAAATTTAAGTTCAGTCCAAAAAAAAAAAAAGTGTAACAACCGCCTAAAGCATGACACGAAGAAATTGATGGTGTTCGTTATAGTTAAAAGATGTCACTAAAGGTTGAAGATGTCTCACTAGGGACAACACAACAAATCAAATGAGTGCAACATTAGTTACAAGATGCTGCAAGTTATATATTTACAAAGTAGCTTCCTAGAGAATGAATGCTTTTTCTTTGCTCGCTTTAAATAAGCTTTAAATGTAAGGTGTTACTTGCTCTACTTTGAAAGCTATACATGCGCCTCTTCGTCATCAAGTTCATAGGTTTTACTAATGCTTCCTCAAAATCAACTTTGGAGGCAAAAGCCGATGATTCTTCTAAATCAAGTTTGGAGGGATCATTGATGCTTCCTCAAAATCAACTTTGGAGATTTTGCTGACACTTCCACAAAATGGAGTTTGGAGGCTTTGTCGATAATTCATCAAATTCAAGTTCAAAGGATTCATCGATGCTTCATCATATTCCAGTTCAAAGGTTTTGTTTATGCTTCTTTGCCTTCAATCTTGAAGGCTTCATTGATGCTTCTCCATCTTCAAGCTTGGAGGCTTCATCAATGTGACGGACGGAATTTGTCGCCTACTTCTGTGCCAAATAAATTTTCCTAACTTACCCACATTAGTAGTGGCAAGCTGGGTCAAACACAGGGAGCCCTTGAATTTCACAATTGATAGTTTTCAATTCAAGTAACCAAAGGGGGGTTTGAGAAACGGTTAATTGCAAGAAACTTAAATTGCATGAAAGTAAATTGCGCGAAGTAAAATGAGCTAAAATTCAATTGAAGAACACTCTAGCTTGGGTTACACGAGATTTCCTTTGTTCGATGTTCTTATCATTTGTTCGATTTTTTCTTATCATTGGTTCGTCATTACTAAATCCATTGAAGCTAGCACCTAATCAATTCAATTGGAAAGGCCATAATTGAATTGTCCTAGTCGACAAGTTGGTTTAAGGCAAATCGGTGAAAAGCATGCAAAATTTGACTAAACCTAACCGCTTTAAGTTCAAAGGAAAATTAAGCAAAATATGCAACTGGAAAGACCTAGATTGAATGTCCTATCGATTTAATCCTAGGTTGATTAGAACAATGCGCATCACCAACTAGATTTGCAAGCTAACCTAACCTATTGCTTCCTATGATTGACATACAACAAATTGTCACGAATTGTAATACAATCAAAACAATAATCAAAATAAACACCATCGTTACAAATTGATCGTAATTCTTAAAAACTCTGAATTAAATCATGCATACACTTGAATTAAGTTCAAAACCTCAAAATAACATCAATTACGAGGAAAATCCATAATACCCAAGCTAGAAAAACGTTACCATAGCCAATAATCGGCATAACGATTATTGGGTTCAAGTTCCTAGGTATGAAAAGAAGAAAAGAGGAGAGAATGGAGCCAAAAGTCGGCTAGTCGAGCGATTTTTTAACCTAGAATCGAAGGTTTCTTTTTAAAGAAATCGTCGCAGTGTCGTAGCGCTGACGCTAATTCGCACACACAAAACTTTCGGAGCACAACGGCGCCTGTTGAGCTTCACCAGCGGAACTCCTCGGGAAAAAGCGCCGCGGCGCCATGGCTTTAGGGGCATTTTGGTCATTTTGGAGTTCTATTTCCCGATTGATGCCGTGGAACTCCTTTTTGGTTCATTTTAGCTTGATTTTGTTGCTAACACCCCGTTCTACCTGTTAAGTGTTTGAAACCTAAAAAATAACATAATAGACACATTAAATAGCACAACGATCCCGCGTTAAGTTGAGGAAGATAGCACATTTTAGGTGTTATCACAATGCTTCTCCATCTCCAAGCATAATGGTTTTGCCGCAAATTTTCCATCTCGGTTCCACCTCAGCTTTTCCATCTCCGAATTTGGTAGTTTCATCTCTACTTCTGTATCCTCAAATTCAATGGTTTCATTGCAACTTTTCCATACCCAAGTTGGATGGTTCCACCACAGCTTTCCATCCCCAAATTTCATGGTTTCGCTACGCTTCTCCATCTCTAAATTCAATGGCTTTGCTTAATCTTTGAAATGTTAGTGCAACTCTGCTTTTCCTCTAAAATGTTGGTGCAGCTTCGCTCCTCGTCCAAAATACTGGTGTAGCTCTGCCTCCTCTCCAAAATGTTGGTACAACTTTGCTTTCTCTCCAAAATGTTGGTGCAACTTCTCTACTTTCAAAACTATTGGTTTAGCTCACTCCTGAAACACACCTAAAAAGTGTTTTATTTGCCTTTGATTTAGAGATGTTTCTATTAAATCTGATGTTGTTTGTGGAAGGGTTGAAATCCCCAACACAATGGAAGCAATTTAAAACAAAATTCAAATAAATTGGGATTTTGAAATACCAGTATATTGGAAAAAAAATATAGAAAACCTACTACTGTATTAATTTTAGGTTAATCATGCTTTAGAGATAGAAGCTTACATTCGTTGTCGACTCTGAACTCTACTACCACGAACCTCTCCTATTCTCTGAGTGATGAGATAAGGATTGTGGATCCTTGATCTTGATGGAAAAAAGAGAGAGCACCAGAGAGAATTTTTTTTTTCTTTTTTTAACGAGAGAATAACCTTTTTTCTCTGTTTCTTTTGCAGGCTTATGTAGGGAGAGAGAGTAGGAGACGTGAGATTAAACCACGTAAAGTGTAACTCCCACGTGTGGGAGTTACCTTTTTAATTAATTTAATTATTTAATTGAACAAATAAATAATAATTAATAATTAATTTAATTTAATTTAATTAATTATTTCATTTAAATTGTATTTAAATGAACATCTCCCATATAACCTATAGTTTTAATTCATTTAATTTAATTAAAATTAATTAAGAAAATTAGTTCTTTAATGAATTAATTTTCAAATTAAATATCTAATATCTACATTTGAATCATATTCAATTGTTATTCTCTCATAACTTATAGTTTTAATGTGCATCTAATACACATTAATTTTAACCTATAGTTTTAATATGAATCCAATTCATATTAATATTTGAACTTCTTCAAGTCTCTCAAAAATAAATTTTGTATTGATAAGTTGTAGAAATACAATTTATTATAGTCACTATTTGAATTAATTGGAGTAACTTTAGAGCTAAACGCATGATTTTGGTAGTCGAATTATGTAAAATGTATTACCATGCGTTGGCACCATTTACAAAAGAAAATACCTAAAAAATTATGATCTTTTCTGTTCTTAACGCAGGATTAAGAAGAAAAGAAGCACAAATAACCCAAGTACTAAAGAGGAAGCTGCTGCGAGAACAAGTGCAAACTCATGCGTCGAGACTATGCTTTGAGACCATATGTTAAGAAAAAGTAGATACTGACACTTAGGCAAAAGGTGTCATGTCAATATGCAAAATGATAACACGTTATCAGATCATGGCAGAACAAATGAGCTGACGATGTGAAAAGTCTACGCAACAGGGCATGGAATTTAATGTAAAGGTATTAGGTCATCATGAGTTTCAACTTTTCGACGCCTATAAATAGCCCAAAGCTTCTCCATTCAAAAAAGGAGAGAAAAACGAGTTCAAGAGGCGAAAGCTCTGCACAAATTCTTCCTCACCATAACCAGCCTCCATTTCGAGCTCTTCTGAGAGAAGGATTCTGAGAATTTTCAGAGTCGTCTCCCAGTGAGTGAGAACCTTCACCCTATGAAATTTATGTATCAGATAGCAACCATCTTAAGCCTCCATGAAGCAAGACGTTCCCAGTGGCGACTTGACGTCTTCCATTTCTGTTTTATCCCCATTTCCCTCCTTACTTATGTTTTGTTAATGACATTCGAGAGAATGGTTTATTTTCTTAATATAAGTTTGATTGACGATTATCTTCCATTTATTTCCATATTAAATACTTTACACCATGTTGTTTGAATGCTAAATGAGTTAGATGTTCGAAGTTAGTTTGTCTTAAGCAATATTAAGTATGTTACATCTTGATTAATGCATATCATTAGCTTGCATAGCTTTGTCTGACAAAAAAATGTAGTAAGCACGACTGTCTAGCTTGAGAGAGTAGATGGTTAATCTTTAGCATTTATTAGGACTAGATGAGGTGCAGAGATATAGTTCATCTTTTGCCAACGCAAACATACCATGCATCTTAGAGATAAGATTAATGTGGCGTCAAAACATCGAGAGATGGATTCACAAACTCAGTTTGTAGGTATGTAATTATACTTAGATATGCTTAAGTAACAACTAGCTCCTGCGTTAACTCTACTTTTATCGCATGGTTCCACCGTCATTCTCAACGCATGTTAGTTGTAGGAAATTTTATTCATTCTTTATTTATAGTTTTAGGTACATACAACTCATGCACATATTACATGAATAGTTCACCGCATAGTCATGCATCTATTCTCAACGCCTAGTTATTACAAATCCCTACGTTCGACCTTGGACTCAATAGGAAACCTATAAGAGCTTATACTTGAGTTTTTATAGGAAAACTTGCTTAATCATGATCATACTTGAGTAATTCTCGACGCATCTTTGTACAAAAATTATAATATCTATTTTTGAGCAACAAGCTATGAAACTCAAATCAAAACGAAAATAGAAATCCAACAACATGTATCATATCCAAAATTAAATTTATATTATAAAGTTCAAATTAAACTTTATATTATAATGTATCATCATACATTATATTATTTCCCTAAGTAAATTTGAACATTTCAAATTTCCTTCAAGACATAAATACCTCATCACTCTTTACGAGCTAGGAAGCGGACCTAATGGACCTACAGATCAGAAGCTCCAACGATATGAGATTAATCGACTAAACTCATTAACCACATTAATCAATATTCGTTAACTGTGGGTACACTCCACTAAAGACCCACAACTACAGTCTTCTCACTGCAGATATATTTCTGTGTTCATGGATATAGACCAATAACAGCAAATTAGTCATTCACAAGTGTTCGTAACACCAACTGGGTCAAATTACCATGTTACCCCTAGGTTACTTCTAAATCCTTAAGTACCAGTGCTCCTTAAATGAACAACCTGTTTATGGTCCAACCATTAAACAGAAATCCCTCTCGGGCCAGTAAAAGGGTAGGGCCCTTTGTTCAAGTCCTAGAGACACCATTTAAGGGAACACTTATCTACTTATCCTAAAGATGAGAATGAGTAAATTCCATCTTGTTTAATTATGTCCCCAGCTCTCCACTCTGTCTTGTCCCCAAAATGGTAGACATATTTAGTCGGCAAACGGCCACTCTCACCCATACAAATCAAAGGATAATCATTTGTGGACAAGAGTTCATAATATACTCAGAATTAAGACTAAGTTGCCTAGGTCATCTTTTTGAAATAGGAACCTAACTAGTCAACAGAGTTACATCTAGTGATTACTATTTCGTGGTCTGGTCTTATGCAAACTCATTACATAGGATACCCCCACTCGCATGTCACCTACACCAACGCGTTAAATCATTGTGTTTGTATCAAATACAAAGTGGGTTGTATCCATAGTGTCATCAGAATAAGGTATTTAACCTCATCCCTATACTATAGACCTTTAAGACTGTATCTTGAACATTGATCTCCGTATGTCCCCACATACAGTTCAAGATTCATAAATCAACCTAGGATGTTAGTTTATTGGATTTAGGGTAATTAAGACAAAACAAAAAAAAAAAAAACAATCAATAACGCTTATTGAAGTAACACATAAATAACTCCTTATTAATAACGGTCAAATAATTACATTTACAATCTACAAGTTTAGGGCATAAAACCCAATAGTTTGCTAGCGGTTTTTTAGGTAATTATGAAGAAAATAAGTTTTGGATATCAAAGAACCAAACTGAGGCAAAATTGGATGAAAAAGTGAAGAAAAAGATGAAAAACTCAAAAATATGGTAGTGTTGCAACAATAGTTCAGTTTCACTCCAAATTCAACTTTGAATTTAGTAGCACAAATTCCACTAAAATTCAAATTAAACTTTAGGTTAAGAAAGGGAATCACAACTTTGTCTTAAATTCATGTTAAGAAAGAAAATGTGTGTGTGTGCGTGCGTGTGTGCGCGTGTGTGTGTGTTTGACACATCGAATAGAGTCAAACTCAAAAACATATAACTTGTATTTTGATTACAACTTTATCATTTACGAGATTCATCTACCCATACATGTGCATAAATCTAAAAAATGGGCATTGGTTGAATGAGAAATTTTCTATCAATCACAAATTACCACGTCATTTAACAAATTAATGACGAAATTACAAATAATTGAATTTGGGAATAATTAAAAGTTGACATGTGTCCCAAATTGAAATTAAAGACATAAACTAGCGAATCTCGATGATGCCATGTGCTTTTGTCTTGACCGTTGGATTAAATTAATTATTTTGATCAAATTAAATATTAAAGTTTGGGCTAAAGTCAAATTAAGCCCAAAAATATGTTTAGTTTGACCCAAATGTCAAATAGGACCCAATGGCCAAGTCCATGAACCAACCAAGCCCAAGATCACAAAGCCCTCATGAGAACTCTATAAATAGAGGAGTTCTCCTTCATTTGAGGGGTTTAGAAATTCTACATTTCAGAGAGCCTAGAGAGAATTCTCCATATAGTCAGAAAACTCCTGAAGGTGAACCACACTTGAAGACTGAAGTTCTTTGGAACACATACATTCTTACAAAACTCCAACTTGAAGAACACCCACACGCTCTGCTTCCATACGTCAAGCGTACACATTCAATTGAGAGAGAATTAGAGGATCAAGTACTAGAGATCAAATCACATCTGCATCAAATCAACACAAATTCAAGTTCAACTCCACGAATCATGTTTCTTTGGAAACCTCGTGCAAACAATCACCAAGAGTATTTTCCGATTATGAAAGATAAACCATACAAAAAATAAAACTTTCATTCCTTCATTTGTTTTAAAATGAATAAATTAAAATTCCATAAAAAATAAAACTTTTATTCCTTCATCAGGAAGTCAAGATGTTGGCCTTCCTAATACTCTTGAGGTGATGAATTTATTTTGGGATGCCAAGTTAAATTCAAACAAATTTTCTAATGGCCTTTGGCCACTCATAATTATTGTTCATTATTAGTAATAATGGTGATCAATAAAATATGGGACATTTAAAAATTAAAAAACATTTGTTTTTTCAAAAGGCCTTTTCTTAATAACACGAGGACAAAATAAAACATCGTTTCTTGAACGAGTGTTTTAGGGAGCTAATGTCTTCCCAATGCACAAAAGACCCTTGAACCCTTTATCTTTTCTTTGCAGACCAATCTAAAATACTTTGGGTGCCTAGTCACACTGATGGCGACTCCATTTTCCTCTTCTTGGGAATAACTTTAGCCGCTCTACGTCGCAAACCTGTAGCAACAGACCACATAAGGGTTCATAAACCACGAAGTACAATTGTGTTAAATGAACTTTCAAATGAAGCTATTAGTACTTCAACAAGAGTTCTTGATAATGCTAGTATATCAACAAGAGTTGTTGATGCTAGTACATCAAGCCAAGCACATCCTTCTCAAGAGTTGAGACTACCTCAACATAGTGGGAGGTAGGTGTGCGCACGGTTTGATTCGGTCCTATTTTGGGCAAAACTAAGGACCAAACCAAAGTTCTTGGTTTATAATAAAGAGTAACCATCTAAAATCGGCTTTCCTCGGTTTTAGTTTTTCGAACCAACCTATTTTGATTCAGGTCGGTTTGGTTCAATTTAAAATTGTTTTTTTTTTATCCTCCTCCTTTTGATGTGGTAAAAAAAAAAAAAAAAAGTGTCTTCAACTTCAAGCTCCAACAACAATATTTTTTTTTAAAAGAAAAATCCCTAGCTAGCCCTAACTAATTACCCAATATGATACAATCTCGATCCTACAAAGAAATCCCCTTTGGTGGCGGTGGCTGATTGGTTGAGAATCGAAGCAGGGAGGTGTGCGTGCAAAATAGATGGAAGATGAGAGTCATGGGAAGTGCGCGAGGTCTTGGTGGCATCGACAGCTGGCGAGGAGAGGAGAAGGTGAACTATGAAGTGAAGATGAAGAGAAAGAGAAAGGTGCGTTGTCGTGCCACTACAAGTTGCAAAGGAGAAGGAGAAGGGTGGGAGGATGATGATTTCTATGTTGAGGGTTTCTATTTTTAAGATTTTCTAATTTTTTAATTTTCTAATTTTCTTTAGTTCGGATACAGATTGAGTTGGGCTTGAGGGTTGGGCTAGGCTTATTATTAAAAGGTGGGCTGGCAAATAAAATTAAAATTACATATATAATAAACCTTCGATTTGATTTGGTTTTCATGATTTTTAGGGTTGTGAACTGCAGACGAGACCGAACCACTCGATTCTATGCATTAATAAATTGATAGTTCCATTTTCTTAAAAAAAATTGGTCCAAACTAGTCGGTTTGGTTCGGTTCATTAGTTTTGTCCAACTTTTGCACACCTTTATTGAGAAGGGGTTGTAACTCAACTAGCATGGTACATGGGTTTAACAGAAGACCAAGTCGCCATACAAATGATGATGTTAAGGATCCATATTGTCCTATAAACATGCAATGGATGATGTAGACAAAGATGAATGGATTAAAGACATAAATCTAAAAATGGAGTCTATATAAACATTCTCTCCTATTGTCATGCTTAAGTCTATTTAGATTCTCTTATCCATTGCCACATATTCGATGCAGAATTTCAAGAAGGGTAGTCTACCTATACCCTTCATGCATGGAATTACATTATATAAGGAATAGTGTCTTAAGACACCTCAAGAAGTTGAGGATATGAGATAGATTCCTTATGAATCAGTTGTGGGTGGTGAGAAGCACTTGAAAAGTACTTTTTATTCTCTTAAATTAAGGAAGATTATATTAGATTTCACTTGTTTGCTAGTGGTTTTCAGGTCAAAATGAAAAAAACTAGAATTGAAAGCTAAACGAACCAAATCGAGCTAAAATCAAGTGAAAAAGAGAAGAAATCACAAAACTGCCTAAAATGGGCATCGACACGGCGTTGCGGCACAACGCCGAGGGTAGGTTTTCATGATGCACAACGCGGCGGCGCCACCATTCGATGTCGGTCAACACAGCGACACCATTGACCAGCGCCACAGCGCCAGTTTTTCTTATTTGAAAAATCTACAATTTTGGAAAGAATTTTGGGCGGCCAACTCTTGAAATTGGAGGGTTTCCAGCAATCCTAGGGCATGGAGAAATAGAGAAAAGAGAGAACAACACAATAAAGAGTTCCAAAGAGTGAGTTGGCTGCAAGGAAGAGAGAAGAAAGTTCGAGAGAGAATTTGGTGTCGTTCAGGTTCCTGACGTAAAGACTAAGGATATTTTGGTGGTTCCTCATCAATCAAAGGCTTCTTCATAATAGAGTTTTCCTTTCTTTACACTATTTCTATGCTTAATTTGTTGTGAACATGTTGCCTAAAGCTATGAGTAGCTAAATTCTTTAGTTTTAGGGTATTGATGAATTGTTTATGAACTTATGTTGATATTGTAGAATCTTCATGGTTTTTTTGTAATGAATATGCTTTTCATTGTTATTGTGCTTAATTCTTGTTGATTGGTCATCTTTGAATGTTAGATCAGATGTATGGTTGAAATAATTGTATGTCTAATTGGATCTATAACAATGAATTGTTGTTAATCTATCATGCAAATAGTTAGGTTAACTCTGAAAGTTGCTATGTCTAATTGGATCTATAACAATGAATTGTTGTTAATCTATCATGCAAATAGTTAGGTTAACTCTGAAAGTTGCTAAAGACTACTCTTAATGCCATGTAACTTATATTGGTTTCAAGACATTAGTAATCAATTAGGTTGCATGAGAAAATGTTGTTTTTGATAGAAAATAACTTGGATTTATGTTTCTAGACTTACGCATATGAATTGCAATAAAATCCATGAACCCTAGAATGTTTCATAATGGATTAAACAAGGATTCAATACCCTAGAACTCTTTTTGACTCTTGTGTTTCTTAGTTACTTGTTTTTCTTTTTAGTTTTTCTCAAATCACAACTTGAGATTGAATCCTCAAATAAAATTGATTCAATTCTAGAATAGCTAAGTAACTTAAACCTTCACGATTGGATCCTCAGTGGAACGATATTCAAAACTTAACCGTCTTATATTATAACTTGACCCGTACACTTGTGGTAAACACGAAAAGTGCGCATCAGGTGGCCTAATGTATGTCATGCTGTGTACTATGCTTTACATATGTTATGCAGTTGAGATTGTCAGTAGATATTAATCCTATCCAGGATTTGATCATTGAACTATAGTGAAAACAATGCTCAAGTATCTTAGGAGAACGAGGAACTATATGCTTGTGTATGGAGCTACAGATATGATCCTTACAAGACACACTAATTCTGATTTTCAGACTGATAAGGATTGTAGGAAACTCATATTAGGATCAATGTTCACTCTTAATGGAAAAGCTAAAGTTTCGTGGAGCATCAAGCAACGATGCGTTGCATACTCTACTATGGAGGCTGAATATGTAGCTACTTGTGAAGCACCCTAAGAAAGTTGTATGGCTTAGGAAGTTCTTGACAAATTTGGAAGTCGTTCCAAGCATGACTTTGCACATCACACTTTATTGGGATAATAGTGGTGTTGTGGCAAACTTAAAAGAACCTTGAAGCCACGAGAGAGTAAAGCACATAAAGAGGAAATACCAGTTGATATTGGAGATTGTGTAATGAGGGAATGTGATTGTCACGAAGATAGCTTTGGAGCATAATATTGTTGAACCATTTACAAAGGCTCTCACAGCTAAAGTGTTTGAGGGTCATCTAGAGAGTCTAAGTCTACGAGATATGCATCACTTTTCTAGGACAAGTGGGAGATGTTACAAAGTATAGAGCATGCCCTAGTTATTATACTTTAATGTATTGTACACCCCTCCAACTTTAGGACAAGTGGAAGATTATTGAGGTTTATGCCCTAAACTCATGGTTCATATAATGTAAACATATTATTTATTTAATAAATCAAGGGTTATTTTATTTAACATTTTAGACTTATGTAACTCAAGCCAATAAACTAAAATCCAAAGTTATTTAATGTAACTTAAATAGTATGTGGTTGACATACAAGTAGATCATGTTTAAGTAATAAACTAAATAGTCAATAGTACATGGATAAGATTGAGTGCGTTATCTTGGTAACACTATGGATACGACCAACTTTGTAATAGTTACAAATGATTTGATCCTATACAATGAGTTTGTAATAAAACCAAACTGCGAAATAATTATTCTCTCTTTGTAACACCATTGACTGAAGAGATTAGTATTTCATAGGATGACCATATGTAACTTGATCTCAATATTCAGTGAGTTATGGACTCCCGCCTATGAGGGCTCATCCTTTGATCTGTATGGATGAGAGTGTTCTGTGTCGGCGACTCAATAAGCATATCATTTTGGGGACTTCCGAGTGGGTAGCTAAGAACATAACTACACAAGATAGAATTCACTAATTATCGCCTTTAAGATAAGTAGATGAGTTGTCCCCTAACTGCTGACTCGGGGTCTTGAACAATGGGGCACCTCCCTCTCAATAGCCCAAAAGGGACTTTGTTTACGGTAGGACCATAAACAGATTGATCATTAAGATCAATGGTACTTAAGGAGTAAGAGGTAATAGCAAGGGTAAAATGGTAATTTGATCTAGTTGTAATACAAACAACTCTAAAGGATCGACTTACTTCTAATGGTTATATCCATGAATGCAATATATTCTACAGTGTATAAGAGTGCAACTATAGGTCTTTCCTAGAGTGACCCATAGTTAATAAATGTTGGTTAATCTAATTAAGAAGTTTAATTAATCAACCTCGGATCATTGGAGCTTATAATCTGTAGGTCTATTAAGTCCCCATGTTAGCTCATAACGGGTAAAACAAGGATCAAGATTTTTGAAAGAATTTGAAATGTTCAAATTAATTAAGGAAAATTTATTTTAATTGTATAAGATACAATTACTATAATGTATACAGATACATTATGATATAAAGTTAATTTTGAATGAGATTAAAAAATTAAAATATGTAAAATGAGAGCATATATGTATTTGAATAAAATTAAAATAATGAATTAATATGAATATTCATATTACCTATAGGTTAAAAGTTAATGTAAACGGGATTCTTATTAAAACTATAGGTTATGAGAGATAAGGGTGTTTGAATATAAATCAAATAAATATTTGATTAAATATGAGATATTTATTTATTTAATTAATTAATATAATTATTTATTAAATTAATTTAATTTAATTTTAATTAAATTAAAAAGGGAATAACTCCTTGCATTGTAGGGGAGTGGGGAGTTACTCCCCCTCTCTCACTTAAAATAACAGTGATTTGTGCAATTTAAGGTTACTAGTTTTTTTTACGTCAATCAAATACTAATAAACCCTAAACCTACTCTCTCTCTCAACTTCTCTCACGTTCACAAAGCAAAGAGAATAATTTCTCTTTTTTTCTCTGTCTCTTTCAAAAGGAGGTTCTTGCACAACCAATAGCAAGGATGGTCTTTTGGAGGTGTCACCGTATGTGTTGTATTATCCGTTTGTGAACTACTGTGGAGAAGGAAAGAAAAAATGTTCTTCTTAGGTAACTTCTTGTTTCCCTGTATTATTTTCATTCTTAACTTGTAATTCTGCATAATGTATGATATTACTATTTCTTTTCTGTGTTGTTGAATTCTTAAACAAAATCAAAGCAAAGCGATCACACGCTTCCGCTCTGGATTCGATCTTTTCCCTTAGAAGTAACAATAATGATGTGATCATCAACTAAGTACCCCTTACCAACAAAGTAACCATTTTTGGTGAAGATAACCTTGTTAGCTTCTAGTACATTTTTAAGCCCAGCCTGGTTCAACAAACTTCTCTATACTAGGTTCCTACATAACAAAGGTACATACAAAACATCACTCAAAGATAAAGTTTTTCTAGGAGTTAGTTTTAAGAGAACCTTCCCTTTTCCAAGTACTGCTGCCATGGCAAGGTTACCTATGAACACACACTCTCTGCCGGCAGTATCTTGGAAGTCATGAAAAAGTTCTTGGTTTGAGAAAAAATGTCTTGATGCTCCAATGTCTAGAGTTTAGTCAGTTTTATTTTCCACCAAGTTGGCCTCCACAACTACAACAACAATGATGTCATTCTACTCCATAAGATTGGCTTGTGGGATAGGTCGTTGATCTGACCTTCCTTTCCTTTGGTTCCATTGGTAGGATGTGTGTCCTTTTGTTTTCTACAGACATAGCATATCAACTTTTTCTTTCGATTTTCCCACCATTAGCCTTGTGATGTCCCTTCTTTTGAGCAGAATTGTTTTTAACAAAGTGGTAGTTATTATTTTTAAACCTGTCTTTATTAACAGCAGAGACTCAACCGGGTTAGCATTATCTAAGTTTAACGATTTAGAAATAAACTTATCTTTTTGTCTATTGGCTTCTTCATTACGCATGTGACTAATCATCTTGCGTTTAAATGGTTGCGATAGTCACTCTAGGAAGGTGGGAATTTTTTAAGCAACACGTTTGTTTAAAGAATCTCACACATCTTTACATCTTCAATTGACACATTTGCTACTAGATTCTTGTACTTGTGCACCTGGTCTCATAATCGACTTGTCATCCGTCATCTGGAATTGTAGCCATTTACCGACAACGTATTTTTTCCTTCATATCTATATTCCAAAGTCTCCCAGATTGTCTTTGCTAATTTTTGCACCATGAACAAATTGAATAATGAATCATTCATGTAGTTGAGAAGATGAACACAGATTGTTTTATTGTCTTTCTCATACTTGCCTGAATCAACAATAGGGTTAGTCTTAGATTGACTAGCTTTTGTTGGATTTGCAGCATTGGATCTGTCCAAATCTGCAACCTTGCAATTATCTGCATCAATAATCACAACATCCTTACCTTTATTAGATATGATGTAGGTGAGGACATAATCAATCTCCAATTGCTCGAAGAAAACCTAGAGCTTTTGAGACGAGCACCGATAGTTTGATCCATCTAGTGGCTCCAATTTCGACAGATCAAGAAGGACCTTACAATTTTTTATCAACATTTGGAAGGAAGAGGATAAAATAATTTTGCTTTCAAATTGTTGCAACCAAATTTCGAACGTTATGGTGTCGTGTGGAAGAACCACTGCCTTGAAAGCAAATCGATGCTACCATAATGCTAAATTGCGAATGCTGGTTGCTCCTCAAGGTTAACACAACTTCCCAACTCAAGTGTACACTTGTCGAAGGAAGGAATGGGACCATCGGAAACTATGCTCAGAAACATGTAAAAAGAAAACATAGGAAGAAAATCTAGTAGAAAAATGTATGTGTATTTTCTATAAAAGAATTTCAATGGATATGAAGTGCTTAAATGGAAAGGTACATGTAGAAAGAAAACATAGGAAGAAAATCTAGTAGAACAATGTATATGTATTCCCTATAAAAGATTTCTATAAAAATATGGATATGAAGTTAATATAAACGTTTTAATAAAAATGATAAAATTTTAAATGGAAAGGTACTAGAAATTAATTTTTTTTTTCACATGGTTACCCAAGCCCAAGCCCGCCCACACAAATGGTTACGTATGTGTGGGAAAAGTTTCTAGATGTGGTGGAAATGGAAACTTAGTATACCTTTACATGGAACAACTTAGCATGTCTTTTATACCATTTTGGCATTACAAAACTTCCAATGTGGGACAACTTCTTTCCCATTTCCCCATGTTTTGCTATAGGTTTTAGTCCAAGTCATTCCCAACATATGATTCACTAATTAAAATTATATGGGCCAAAGTGAGCATAACTACTATTAAGTGTTTGGTTATAAAATAAAATAAAAATATTTAAAAGCATAACTGATTTCAAATTATTATAAATATCATAAAATAGGTGTAATTTAGATGCCCATGCTCATGCTCATGTCCAAAGACCAAATGTCACTTCTTGATTATATCATGTGTTGACCATGTGTCATACAACAACCCATGCTTAGTGTCCAAGTGCGCCACATCCTAATTGCCAAAATTCCTATAAATAAGTAGTCATTTGTGGATTTTGTAGACGCATATTGGTGAAAAATCAAAGAATATTGTAGAGAAACTCATAATTTTCATATTTTCTAATTTCTTGTTATTTTGTTATTTTGTTATTTTATTTGTGTATGTGTTCCCATTGTACCTCGTTTTGCTCCTTAATTTCACAACACGTTATCAGCACAAGCTCCTATCATTTCCCCTTAAAGGTAGGTCTTAAAAGTATGTCAGTTTTCCCTTTTTATTATAATTAATAAATTAAATCTTATTTTGCATATATTAAATTTCTAATATAAATACAATATTTTGTGATAGTATTATCATGACAAATTTTACAAAACTAGAATTTGTAGCATTTGATTTCAATGGTAATAATTATTTGTCATGAGTGCTTTATGCCGAAGTACACCTGGATGCCATAAAGATATGATCATCGGAAAACAATTATTCGCTCATTATGAATGGATGCACCTAAGGCTCCAAGATTTCAAATCAGTAAGTGGTTACAACTCCACATTATTTAAGATTAGCTCAAAATTGTAATTATGCAGAAAGAAAGTTGTTGATGCAAATATGTTAAAGAATACATTTTCTACAATACATGTCTTAAATATGCTTTTGAAGTAGCAATATTAAGAGAAATATTTTAAAAGTATTTTTGAACTCATTTCATGTCTTCTCAAGGTTGTATGAAATAACGAGTTATTGATTAAAAAAATCATGAATTTCAACCAATTGGAACAACACCGTTCCTTAAAGTGAATATTATGAATTTTTAAATAATCGTGGTCGTAGTGGAGATCATGACCATTGTAGAAGAAGAAATAAGTATTCTTTTCGTGGTGGTCGTTATAATCATCCAAATTTTTAAGAAAACCACATATAATATGATGATTAAAGGAAAGTTTCACATTTTAAAAAGTATTCTTTTCTTGTACCTGTTGTACATTTAATTTCTTCAAGAAATTACAATATCTCAATAAATAAAATTGAACTATATGTGTGGGAAGCAAACTTTGAAAATCTCCTATAAGATGAATTAATCTTGAAAATATGAAATATTTAGATGTTGCAAATTCATTTGAATCTCCTGAAGAGAAAATGAACATCATTGTAGAAGCAACAAATGTTATGAAAATATTTAATATTTTCTTAAGTTTTCTCTCGTATTTACTTGTTAAAGTCTAATTTTACATTTTCTATTTTGTTTATCATTATGGCTCATTACTTATTGTTGTCATTATTTTTATGAAGAAATAAGAATATTTCTCAATTATTTGATAAACTCTAGGATGAATAAGATGTACGTTTGGCAAATAGTGCAACAATGCACACTTTACTTAAAAGTAGAAAATATTTCTCAAAAGTTGACAGCGATGAAAGAAAAAAGCCATTACAATCTCAGGTCTTGCAGACTTGATTGAAGACTTTGGAAAAATAAATATATGTTTGCCTACAGAAACAAAATTTACAATTGACAATGCATTGTTATCTAGTCAATCAAAGAGAAATCTACTAAGTTTTAAAGATATAGGTTGCAATGGTTATCATATTGAGACTGCTAGAAAGAATAAGATAAAATATCTTTATATTACATCAACTGTCTCACATGAAAAAAACGTATACTGGAAAAACTGCAAACTTTATCTTCTGGATTATATTATACTAAAATTATTGGTAGTGAAAGTCATGCAACCATGAACCTGAAGTTCATTAATCCATATATATTTTATGATCGACATGATTGGTTAGGTCATCCTGGATCAATAATGATGAGAAAAATTATTGAAAATTTCACATGGACATCGGCTGAAGAACGAGAAGATATTCTTCAATCCAATGAGTTATCATGTGTTGCTTTCTCTCAAGGAAAATTAATTATTAGACGACCATCACCAGTTAAAGTGGGGACTGAATCATCTACATTTTTAGAACAAATTCATGGTGATATTTGTGGGTTTTTTTAATCAACCTGGTGGACCATTTAAATATTTTATGGTATTAATGACACATCCAGTAGATGGTCACATGTGTGGTTATTATCAAGTCGAAACCTTTCATTTGCAAGATTACTCGCTCAAATAATTAAGTTAAGAGCACAATTTTTTTATTATACAATTAAGACCATTCAACTTGATAATGCTGGTGAATTTACATCCCAAGTATTTGATAACTAATGTATGTCAATTGGGATAAGTGTAGCCTATGTTCATGCATAAAATGGTTCAGTAGAATCATTTATAAAACATTTGCAGACAATAGTTAGACCATTGCTTATGAGAGCTAAGTTTTTCCTACATCTATAAAAGTTACGCTATTTTGCATGATGCGTCACTTGCACGCATTAGGCCAATAGCTTATCATAAGTACTTACCATTACAATTAACTTATGGTCATGAGCCAACCATCTAACAATTTTTGGATGAGCAGTATATGTTCTAATTGCTCCAATACAACATACCAAGATGGGTTCTCAAAAGAGATTAGATTGTTGGATTTGATTTTCCATCAATTATTAAATATCTTGAACACGTGAAGGGTGATGTATCTACTGCATAATTTGCTGATTGTCATTTTAATGAGACAAATTTTTCAACATTAAGGGGATGAATTAAGTTGAAAAGGGAAATTACATGAAATATATCGTTATTGTCTCATTTAGATCATCGTATAGATCAATGTGAACCCAAAGTTCAGAAAATAATTCATTTACAAAATATAACAAATTAGTTACCAAATGCATTTATAGATGCTAAGAAAGTAACTAAGTCATATATACCGACTACAAATGCTTTATTAAATGTAGAAATTTGTCACTAATGAGTCTAGGACATGCCAGAAGTGTGATAGACCATTCGGTTCCAAAGATAAAAATCCTTGAAAAAGAAGTAGTTAATAATCAAAATGACTCACTTAAGAATATGGATATTTCAGAAGAAATCTAAATATGAGTACTCATAACAATATTGAAGTTAATGAGGATAATAATGAGATCTCGATAAATTATGTCATGACATGAAAAAATGTAACCATTTTAGTTGACAACATTTTTGCATACAATGTTACTCACGATATTATTTATAAAAGTGAGTATGAAAAATGTCGACATAGAAATGATTGACTTATGTAGAAAAAAATTGTCACACCCCGCCCAGGATACCTCACTAAACCACCTAAGACAAGATGTGATGATAATAGACCCCAAACGTGCAATGGAGCCTACCGTCTAAATTCTCCTTGAACTTGAAACTTAACTTGAATTAAAAACGCTACTTACACAATTCATCTATTATCCTCTTATTAAACCTCGATTCCTGCCACATGTCTAATACACTAATGAGTCACATGGTGGCTACAGATCACTTACTCTTGGGAAACTCAAGAGCAACCTGAACCTTAGTTGAGGTAGAACAAGTTCAATACTCTCAACGTTGTTAACCTTAGTTGATGTAGAGTAATCTCGATACATCAATGTCATAACCTTAGCTAATGTAGAGTAAACTTAGTACATCAGCGTTGATGCCTTTCCTTACGTGCACACAGAATGCCCCTTAAGGGCTACTATTGGATTCCCAAATATCTTCTTTTATCCTTCAGTATTGGGAATCCTTGGAATTTCTCAAATACCTTCTTTCATCCTTCAATATCGAGAATCCCTTGTACTTCTCAGGTACCTTCTTTCATCCTTCAATATTGGGAATCCTTTCGCAACCTGAAGTGCTACAATAACATATTCATGTAACAGGACAATCACATCAAGGGTACAAGGCATAATGGTTCGAAACATCCTTTAAAAGCCTTAGGATTCATCATTGACATTCATATAACATTCCTTGGCTTAAAATGAATCATTAGCATCAATCAAAACACATTGAAAGATTTCAATGAAAAGGAACATTTCCTCATGCTTATGTACTCAATATTTTAAAGATAGGCATTTAATGCATAAATTATTGAGTCATACTCAATGTGTAGCAAAGTCAAGGAACTAACTCGTTTTGATATAAAATCATGACTAGAGATCATAAAAGAGAACATTTTAAATAAAAACATCTCACTCAAAGAAGAGTTACAACCAATCACACACTTAATATCGTTATTTGCTATCCAAACTTTAGTTCAACCTAAAAATCCAAATTAATCTTGATGCAGACTATTAATGGCTTTTAAGAAGGAATTCATTATAAACTTGTTTAACCATTTACTCCTATTCCTACCCTTGAATATCATTTATTACTCAAACTCTCCCAACACATTTCTCTTTCCTCAATTAAAACATGATGTTTAATGGCTCAAATTATCAATTTTTCCAAAATCTCCATATATATATATATATATATATATATATATTTTCATGTGACTTCCCAACTTCTTTCCTTTAGACTATCTGCTACAATATATACTCAACCATTACAAACTCTTGGAGTTAAAAATAGAAAATCCCTCAGAATTAGGCTAAACTTCCATTTTCCATTGATTTCTCTTAAATTAAATAGATATGCCTTTGAGTTTTAAAATTATTTGACAAACCCAAATTTTCTCAACTTCTAAAACTCTTCCTATCTTTTCACATGGATAAAAAGTCTTTTTTTCTCTCTCTTCCTTCATAAGCGGAACGCCAACATTTTTTTTTTTCATTTTTTTTTTCAAACATAACTTCTTCTTCTTTAATCTTATTAGCCTTTGTTTTATTACAAAGTAATTATTGTTGCTTAAGAGTAATAAAACCCACAAAGAAAACAAAAAAAAAACCTAGCTTTCCCAAGATTCCATACATAATTCTTCATAAGTTTCTCGATTAAACATAACACAGTACTTACCAATTTCAATTTTAATCCCTTGATCTATATGAAGCTGTCAATCTTCCATCATCCATTTTCCTTGTTTTTCACTATTTTTTCCCCTTGTTACAGAGAGGAGAAAATTCCTCTCCCAAGCCTCCCTTCTCTCTCCCCCAATGGAAGGAGAAATCCCAACCTTCTTAAAATTCTTTTTTTTTTTTTTTAAACCCCCTTGCCACCTATCAATTTACAAAAACCCAACACACCCAATATTTCCTTCCCCACAATTTCAGCTATTTAACTTTTTCCCTTTTTACCCTTATTCACAATTCAATTTACCTCTCTTTTATACTTTACTTTTTAAATAAAAATCCTAATTTCATTTTTACTCATGAAAAATCAAATGAGTTCTTACCAAAACAATACAATAGAAATAAACCCAATTTTCAAATTGTGAGGACTAATAGTCCATACATCAGAGAATGTCAAACATATGGAATACAAGTGGAACATTTGTAATAAAAATAAATAGAGTGAAGTCACAAGATAAAAAGCGAGACATATCCCACAATAATCCTCGCAATAGACTGGTATTGATTATGAGAAAACATATTCTCTAATGATCGATATACAATACTATGAGATATCTAATTTATTTGATTGTGTATGAAAAGTTTAACATAAATCTTATGGATGCATTCATATCACATTTATATGAATCTCGTAATAATGATATTTATTTATAAAAATATGTGAAAAGCTAAAGGTATTGTAATCATATAATTCAAATATTAGAAAATCATATATGTATATCATAGAGATTCTTATAAAATATTCTTGACGAATGTAATATAATCATCTTATTCAATATTTGTTGGTATGAGGGTACAAAAATAACCCTATTTGTCCATATCCATTTATAAAAAAATCACAACTTGAGATTTACTATATATACATATATGTTGATGATTTAAGCAAAAACTCCTGAAGAGATTTCAAAAGCAATAGAGTTTCTTACGAAAGAAATTGATATGATAAGTTTTGTCTTAGCTTGCAAATAAAGCAAAAAGCAAATGAAGTTGCATCAATTTATAAATAAAAGATCTTTTATGGATTATGTACATCATTGAATACTTCTATGGTGGTTTATTCACTCGATGTAAAAATGATATATCATTTGATCTAAAAAAGATGATGATAAATATTAGGTCCTGAAGAACCATAAATTTTGAAAAATAAGTGCATTTATATAGCTTTACTAGTTTATATTTTGCACTTTGTAGTACTTTTTTAGTAATTTTGTTACATATATATAATATTCCTCCAAATGAAGAATATTGGAGTAGAGTTGAACATATGGTATGTTTTACTTAAGAATTAGCTTACATTGATTTATTTTATTTTCTAATAAATTTAATTATGATCTAGTTGACTGTGAAGATGCAGGTTATTTATCTAACCTTTATAAGCTAGATCTTAAATAGGCTACTTAGTACATAGAGAAATTTTTTTATATCATGACGATTAATGAAATAGACCATAACGGCTACTTTCTCAAATCATATTGAAATTCTTGCAATTCACGAGACTAGTAAATAATGTGTATGGCTAAGATCAATGACTCAACACATTTATGGAACATGTGGATTGTCTTCTAGTAAAAATCTTCCAACAATATTATATGAAAACAATATAGCATGTCTAGCAAAATCAAAGGATGATACATTAAGGGAGATAGAACAAAACATATTTCACCAAAGCTTTTCTACACCCATGATCTTAAAGAAAATGACGACATCAAAGTACAAAAAATTGGTTCGAAGGATAACCTGGTAGACTTATTTACAAAATCATTACAAACTGTAATATTTGAAAAATTGGTGCACAACATTAGAATGCTATGACTCAAAGATCTTAAGTGATATTTTTGTTGGGCTTATTTCATTTGTGAAAGGCCCACATGCAAAGTAGTTTTTTTTAAACATCTTGTAGCCGTCAGTTGAGTGGTGATATACGCAAATCGAGAGAGAGAAAAAAGGCAACAGTAAAATTGAAGAAAACCCATTATGACCAACGACTTTTCTTAGCCATTTAGGGATCGATCTGTGGTATGATCGAGCTAAAATTTTGACAGCATGTTCTTGACATGAGGGTCTTCAATCTGGACAATGGAGATTTAATTTGGAGCTACCTATAGTGAGTTATTGTGGGTAATTGGTTGCCACGTCAAGTGAGATTTTTCCAAATATATTTCTTTTTTATTGTTGCCATTTGTTGTTGAGATTCCTAATCTTGAGAGATGTATTGTGTATGCCTCTAGTTGTGAATAGGAAGAATTAGTTTGTACCCATTATTGATTAGAGTGAAGTTTTTTGACTTCGGTCCGTGGTTTTTACTACTCACATCGAGGTGGTTTTCCACGTTCAAATCGCTTGTGTAAATTGCTTGATAATTATCATTGTTTCTAGTTGATTAGTATCCTATTAGATTCACACAAGAGGGGATAATTGATCCAAATTAAATAGTGATTATCCCAACAAAGTGGTATCAGAGCATTGGTTAAACTAATTGGGTTTGCCTTGGATTGAATATGGATACTAGTTCAGCTAAGATGGTTACCCTTTATGGGTCAAAGTATCAAGTTTGTAAAAGAAAAATGAAAGATATTTTATATGTGAATGATTTGCATATTCCAATTTTTTCAGATGAGAAACCTACCAATAAAACTGATAAGGAATGGGACTTATGCTAGAGGAAAGTGTGTGAGATTATGAGACTTTGGGTAGAAGATAATTTTCTAAATCATATCGGTGAAGAAACTCATGAACGGACTATGTGGAACAAGCTCTAGTCATTATGTACCCCTAAAATTGGTAATAAAAAAATGTTTCTGATTAAACAAATGATGGCGTTGAAGTATTAGGATGAAACACCCATGTTAGATCACTTGAATACATTCCAAGGTATTATTAATCAGTTATCTAGGATGAATATCAAGTTTGAGGATGATACATGGGTTATAGGTTCTTGGTACATTGTCGGACTCATGGGAGACATTTAGAACTTCCTTATTGAACTCAGCCCCATATGGAGAACTGAGTATGGACTTAGTAAAAAGCAGTGTATTGAATGAGAAGATGAGAAGAAAGTCACAGGGCTCTTCTTCACAGTCAGATGTTCTTCTCCCTGAAAAAAGGGGGAGGAGTAAAAGTAAAGGTCTGACAGATAAAGATAGAAGCAAAAGTAAGAGTGGCTGGTTTGCAAATGTTGAGTGCCATTATTGCCATGTGGAAGTACATATAAAGAAGCATTGTCGAAAATTTAAAAAGGACAATAAAAATGATAAAGGCAATGAAAAGAAGAATGATGATGACAGTGATGCATACACAATTATTATAGCCATAGAACATTTTTACATCTTATTTCGATGGTGATGTTATAAATCTTGCTACACAACAGAGTAGTTGGGTAATTGACGGTGGGGCCTCAGTTCATGCTACATCAAAGACGGATTTCTTTGCATCCTATACACCTGGTGATTTTGGCAGTGTTAAGATGGGCAATGACAGATCAACAAAAGCAGTTGGCATCGGAGATGTACATGTTACAACCGTTCTTGCATAACTTATAACATTAGTCAACACCAGATCAATTATACTTAACTATATGCCAGCAAAACACCATAAGTTAAACATAACCGCTCAAGCCAGATGCTTAAATCATAACTCATCATAATAAGTATTCATTATATACACCACAAAAACCAACTTTCACTATACCCCAAGGAACATGCATGACAAAAACATGTACATAAACTGTGTATTTACAACTATCCCAAAGAACTGATCCAAAGTAGGCCCAGACGAGAATCTTTTGTAGGCTAGGCGTCCCGGACACGCTCGCTACCTGAAACAAGCAAACAAACAAACAAGAAAGCGTGAGCCTAATGCCCAGTGAGTGACTGAATTTAACTAATTACTAATAAACTTCCTTGAGTTAACATGGATCATCATAAAACTACCACATGTATATATATATATATATATAATAATTCCTAAGTCAACAATACCATAAGAACATAAGTTTCTAGCTGAGGGGGAGCGAAACTCAACACACTCAACCTCGTGTATCAATACTTATCATTCACATATTCAAATGCCTTCACACGGGCCCCTCGACACAAATGTCTTCACATATTGTCCCTCGGCATTTCAAACCCTCAAGTGCCTTCATATATTGTCCCTCGGCACTGAGTTTCACTATATCGAAGTTTCCATATGCCTTTTCACGTGGTCCCTTGGCACTGGGTTCCATATCAATCCACTGCTCAAGTGCCTTCACTCGTGGTCTCTCAGTACTGAGCTATCATGTATTGGATTTCCATATGCCTTCTCACAGGGTCCCTTAGCATTGGAATCCATTGCAATCAACTACTTAAGTGCCTTCACACGTGGTCCCTCAGCACTGAGTATCATATAACGTATTCCCCATATGCCTTCACACGTGGTCCCTCGGCCATGGGTTGCATTTAGATAATACGTATAACATTCTTTAAACTTCACAGAACAACACAAGATATTCAATGAATACACCAAATGTATGTTGCACAGCTTAATATTCAAAAGGAGATATACGTATACAGGATTTCTCATGCACTTAGCCATTTTATGGCTCATAACCCTTATCATGCATAAATATTAGGATTCCATAAAATATGATATTTTCCATCACACATTACTAATAAAATATGCTAAGAGTAATCATTATATAAAATAGAGAGCCACTCACTACTTGTCCTAGGCCCTGAGCGGATTATATGCCTTTCCGAGCTCTTCTTGGCCTATAAATACACATTTCTCATGTTAAGCTTTCCTTAAACTTCTTTTCCATGATCATTAAGTGTGCATAATTAAACTCTAATCATGTTTCATCACCGAGACTCCTTTTTCCCAAAGTAATCATAATAAGCGAGATTCTATGTCACTAGCGAGATTACCAGCGAGATTCCACATTTCTAGTGAGATTACTATCGAAAACACACAACAGAACACGACACTAGCGACACCAGGATGAGCGAGACTAGCGAGATTTACCTGAGGAACGAGACTTAGTGAGACCCAACGAGATTTCAGCGACACTCGTCTCGCTACTTACACTTCAATTATTCAGTGACACCCGCTTCCTAGCGACACCCGACAGCAGAGTTTCCTCCTTTCCTTTTTGTTCTCAATTCTATCTGTTAAAAGTCATATTTCCAGCCAAATTTAGAACTTCTTTCCTTCTACAAACTTGTAGAGAAATATGTTTCTAGCTTACCTTAAATTTTCGTGGCTTAACTCCTCCTCGTTCGTAAGATATTTCAAAATTTCTTTGTGCTACTCCAGATTGCACGGAAATTCTATATCAGTCATTTCCACCTAAAAGTTTACATGTTTCTCCTCATTATCAGCTCAACCATCCTTCATAAGAGTTGTTATAAATTGAGTTAAATTACTAACCTTAAAATTTTAGCTCGAAACTCGATCTCCTCAGCTCGTTTTTTTCCAAACACTAGACCATGCTCGGATTGAGCAACAGCAGCCAAGCTCTCTATTCCAGCTTCGGTTTCACCATGGAAACGACCCGAATTCTCCACAACTTTGCCCTAGACACCTTCTCCTACCTCTCTTCATCTTTCTGCCATAAAATAGAACTGATTTGAGCTTTTGGTCGTGTTTAGAATGATTAAAATCTCAGCTTACTCACTTATATAGGCCGCCGACTTAACCGCTAGTCATTTTTCCCTTTATAAACGAGTTGACCAACGCATAGCACCTCTTCTCAACCTCACCAACGCATAGCCTTAGCCCACCAACGCATAGCCTTAGCCCACCAACGCATAATATAGCTTATGAACGCATAGCCTTTGCTCATGAACGCATGGTATTGCCCATAAACGCATAACATTGCTCTTGAACGCGTAATATAGCTTCCAACACATGCTAGCTCTCACACTCTTGTTCTCGGCCCACCTTTCTCTTCACCAACACATAATACATCACCACCTTAAGCTTGCCAACTTTCAAAGCTAAGTGTGGGGCTTACAGTACACTTGGAGAACAAGAATGGTTCTAAGTTGATTTTGATGAATATGAAACACATTCTTGGAAGGTTTCTAAAGGCTCTATGGTGGTAGCCAAGGGAGAAAAGTATTCCTCACTGTATTACATGGAGGCAAAGATTACTGATTGTGATATAAATATAGTGGATGATGAAGCGAGTGTTGAGCTTTGGTATAAAAGACTCAGTCACATGAGTGAGAAAGGTTTGAAGATATTAGCCAAGAAAAATCATCTTCCTGATATAAAGAGCACACCCCTAAAATGGTGTCCTCATTTTTTGGTAGGAATGCAAACAAGAGTTACCTTTAATTCATCTCAACATTCGAGGAAACCAAATGTACTAGACTTGACAGATTTTGATGTATGCAGTCCTGTGAAAACAGAAACACTTGAAGGTGCATCATATTTTGTGACGTTTATTGATGACCATTCAAGGAAAACATGGGTTTATACCTTGAAGACTAAAGATCAAGTGTTACAAGTGTTTAAACAGTTTCATGTCCTTGTTGAGAGAAAACTTGGTAAAAAGTTGAAGTGTATCAGGACTAATAATGGAGGTGAGTATTGAGGACCTTTTATGGACCTTTTGATGAGTATTGCAGAAATCATGGTATTCGACATCAAAAGACACCTCATAAAACTCCTTAGTTAAATGGGATAGCTGAGAGAATGAACAGAACACTAGTTGAGAGAATGAGATGCTTGCTTTCTAAGTCACAGTTATCACAATCGTTATGGGGTGAAGCATTGAATACAGTTGTACATGTTTTGAATCTCACGTCATGTGCTCCATTGGGATCTGAAGTTTCGAATAGAATATGGTCAAATAAAGATAAATCTTATGATCACTTGCGAAGAAGAAGCTTGATGAAGAAGCCTTATTGTCGAAGAAGAAACTCAAAGAGAATATTTGAGAATTGAGTTGAATAGTTAATAACTTGAGACTGGGAGGAGAAGAATAAAATTGGTTCCTGTTGTTTTTCCATCTAATTGAGAAGAGAAAGGGTTTGGAACAAAAAAAGGGAAGATGAAGAGTCTTGTTCTTGAAATCGAAAACAAATTGAAAGAAGAAATATAAATGATCTTCCACGTGTAGATTTGCTAAAATCGTGGGAATATATAACTACTTGATGGAAGCCTTGCCAAGGTAGAATTGGCAAATTAAATGGTCTACTCATTACATTTTGGCCATAAATCATAAAATTAAAAAACCGGCCATATTTTCAATTGGATATTCCGTTTTAGCCATCCTCCGAAATTTCTCATTAATCAAAGTCAAAATCTTGGCCACAAGGATAGGTCCATGGACCCATCAACGATTTTTGTTTGTTGCTTTTTTTAAGCAATAAAGTTGTGGTAGACTATATATAAAAAATATTTAAACTATAAAAAATATTTTGGCCATGGACCAACCAATGTCGGAGTTGGCCGTCGACGACCACCCCGATGGCCAACTCTGACATCCAATTTCGCCAGACCACCTTTGACATCCACCTTCGGCAACCGCTGTCTGTGGCTAACTCCAGCAACATCCAACCACCATTGTTGACATCTAACTCCGACGACCTCCAACCTTGCCTCTCCACCAACTCCGACAACCATTAATTTAAATTATGACTACTACAAATTTGGGCTTGGTTGACATACTATTTTTATTTTAAAAAGTTTTTATCAAAAGTGTTAAAATAAAAAGGACTTAACTAGAAATCTCACATGCACAAATTTGTAAAATGGTTACTTAAATTAAAAAAAAGAATGAAATGTATGATCCAAAAGTAAACCCTAAACCTCATTTCCCAAAATTCCTAACAATACATCTGTGCCTAAAAGTTAATAAAATAAAATGCAATCTATAGCTTATTACAAAAAAAAAAAAATAATAATATTTAGAATTATTGAATAAAAAAGTTTCCCTAAAAAAACAATTATCATAGAAACAGATTATTTATGTAAAAAATAAAATAAAAAATTGCACTAGATACCCCTGACATATGAACTCAACACCTAAACACCTAAAACACAGACATATGAACTCCACAAGCATATAAACTCCATACATATGAACTCAACTTAGCACACCAAACAACCCATGTAAGTTTGGATTAGGTTGAGTTAAAGTTTTCAAGTCTCCCAATTCTGACTCTGAGGGGAAAAAAATTCCTCCCAAATTTTGATATTTTGTTATATAAATAATTATCTATAAGATCTTCAGAAAATTAACACAAAAGTATGGTATACATTAAATTAAAGAAAATCATTTTTTAAGAAAGAGAAAATCAATTTTTTTTTTTTTGGAATAAATCGAATTTAAACATTGGCTCTTTTCAAATATAGCAAAAAAAACCAAAATATTTACAAATATAGCAAAATTTCACTGTCTATCTGTAATAGACCGTGATAGGTCACGATAGACTACTATCTGTGTCACAATAGACATAAATAGTATTCTATCTCAGTCTATCATAAATAGACTGTGTATTTTGCTATTAGTTGTAAATATTTTCAACAGTTTTGATATTTAAGATAATTTCCCTTCAAACATTATGGAAAAGTTTTCTTAAAACACTTTTAATTTAATTATTTTATAAAGTCATAACATGAAAGCCGCAACAAAAATGAGACACAATTTGAATTTTTTTAAAACCTTTTCAGCCAAATTAATTTGGTAAAAAGAAAATAGAGGGAAGAGTGTCAAAAAAAAAAAATCTGAAAATTTTTCCTTTATAATCTTTTCAAATAATGGATTTGAAATAGTTTTTCTCTTGGTAAAAAAAAATATTTAGAAAATTAAGATTAACTCCAAAGTTCGAAATATCAATCTCAATGTAAATATTGAAGTCTTGATTTTGTGGAAATATCGACGGAAATTTTGGAAAACTTTATGGAAATTCTTATGATTAATTAATGAAATTTTGATTATGGCTTAATTAGACTATAATTATTGACCATTTTTAATCTTCATTTCTAAAAAATAAGACAACATTTAAATGTATATTGTAAATATATGTGTAAATATTGATGTGAGAGCATAAATTTAAAAAAAGAAATAGAAAAATAATTAAAAAATAATATCAAATATTGGTAATTAAGGCAAAATTAAAGCATATGAAATATTTTCATACAAAATAATTGAAATTTTTTTATTATAAAATGGACATGTCTAATACCAAAAAACTGACCTTGGAGCATCGTCTAATCCAAAATCTTGATAATTCTGGTAGAAACTACAATATTGCTACTTAAATATTGAAGATGTTGAAGATAGCTACTTAAATGAAAATGATAGGACTCATAAAGCCAACATATATATCCTACTTAGAGATGGATACATCTCATTGGTCGATGATCTCCATCCTTCAATTGCATAATAACTATTCGGTGGAAAGACAAGTTGGAAATTGTCAAGTCTTGAAGTTCAAAATAACTATATGTTATATTTCTCTCAATTTTGATGTCTTAGAAATGAATGATTTGGATGGTAAAAAAATAAAATTTACATCAATTCAATTTTGAAGTGGAATGATATGAAAATGCAACAGAAAAGGTTTGAATAAAGTTAAAAATAAATATATGTTATTTTTCCGAATTTTAGTTCCTCAGAAATGAAAGGTTCGAATGGTAAAAAACAAAACTAACATCAACTCAATTTTGAGGTGAAATGGAGTGAAAATTCTATGAAAACAATTAGAATGAAGTTATATATATCTGTGTGTGTGTTGATTTGAGTTATTTCCAAATATATCAAAATGAGCCAAACTATTTACAAATACAGAAAATTTTTATTGTTTATTAGCGATAGACAACAATAAACGTCTACCGCTTGAGTGATAGACAGCAATAGACTTCTATCACTCAAGCGATAGAAGTCTAACACCAAATTTTCAATCATAATATCTAAATTGATAGCATCAGATCATTTCACTGAAACATCATAGCACAACATAATGAATCAAGTAATTTTCATTAATCAACTAGCAAAATACTTTTTCTACAAAAAAGTTAGTATCTTCAAACCGGAACATATAAGGCCTAATCCTACCAAAATTGACATCATATCGCTTGTTTTTCATCCCTTCATCGTGACCATTACTACCAAGTGAGATGTGTGATCATCATTGCTAATGTCCATCTGTAAGTATCATGCCATGAAAATAAAGGTTATTAGTGAACTAAAAATAAAAATAACTAATAAACATGTGAGTTACCTTGTTAATTTTGAAGAACTAATTCAGTATCAGCTTTGTGTTATTTCCCATCTCCAAACCATCAACAAAACCTGTCATATCAATTTTTTTTTTTTTTTTTTTTTTTTTAAAGTTTGTTGCTCATTATAAGCAGAAAATGTGAAGCCAAAAATAATAAAAGGTTTATGATTAACCTGCTGCTAATGCCGCAACATTTTTAAGAGTTCCACACATTTCAACTCTTCAACATCTTGGACCTTTCAATATTTCACAATTAGTAGGGTAACAAGAAAGCCTTTCACTAGTCAATTTAAAATGCACCTACTATATGATTCTATTACTCGCAAGAAAATGAGGTACACTTTTTTCTTTCAATATTTTGCACGAAAGTTTAACAGTCCTATTCAAATAAAGTATATATCCACAAACTTCCATTTTTAGTCTCTAAACTTTACCTTAAAATCATTTTAGTTCTTCTCCTAATTTATTCTAATAAAAATTTGACATAAGCGTAACTTTTATCTATATATCTAATTAACAAATAACTAAACACAAATATTTGAAGTCAAGTATAGCAAGCTATATATCAGGTTTTCAAATAGATTTGGCCATTTGGTTTCTAGTAAAATGATTAATACAAAAATAATCTTAAAGACTAAAATGATTTTTATGAACAGTTTAAAGACGAAAACATAAAATTTAGAAAGGAAAGGATTGGACAGAACACTTGCATGTTTAGGACTAAACTGAAATAATTAAAAAATTTAAGAAACAAAATATATAGGATAAAATCTAGTTTTATACATAATTTATGAGTGATATATCAGCATTGAACAGTACCAAATTATTCATAATTGAGATGGACAGAGATTGCTTAAATAATATAAATAATAAGATCATGAACTGTTACTTACGGGTGTAAGAACAAAATGGGGATTGCTGAAAAGTTGAACCCATTTTTCAGCTCTCTCTCTCATGTTCTCTCTGTATCCCATTGTTGCTTCACTAAATTTCTCTACAGCAATTTGCATGTAGTGTACAGTCCAACAATCTTAAAATAAAACAAAATAAAAAAATGACTAAAAATTTTAAAAGCAATTGAATATCAAAGCTTTTCAAAGCTGCCAACATCCAAACTTTGGCAATAGCCCCAACTTTCAAGTAACCACCAAACATTATTCTCCAAGAAATTACTGTATTGTCACTAATGGCATACAAAACAGAGCAAGCAAAATCAATTTGACCAAATTTTACACACATTTGCATAAGAGAATTTGCCACCAGCGTGTCATCATGAAGTTGAAACTTGGTAATGCAACTATGTACCAAAAGCCCTTGAAAAGAGAGATCCATGAGTTGGGTAAGCAAACCCTGACAATAAGCTTATTGGCTTTTTGGGCCTTAATCTCAAATTAATTAATTTTAATTAATTAATTAATTAATCAATATTTTGATGATAACAAACCTGAATTAATTTACTAACAATTTAAGTATTTTAAAATATCCGTTGCATTGAGCTCGAAATAACGAATCCAACGCATTTTGAATCACTCAAATCGGAGTTCAAATGAAGAAGATATGGTCGAAATTAATAAGCTTAATGCAAAATCCCGAGCTGATGATGTGGACTAATTAGAGAGTGCCACTTTGAGCTATGGAGTAAGTGACACATGAGGGATTTTGACTTTTGGATTGATGTTAAAAAGAAAATAATTTTAAAAAGAAAATGAATTTAATATTATTATATATGTTTGTATCTAACGGCTAGTTGAGTTTGAATCTCCGTTATTCAATTTTCTTTTAAAAGATCTAAAAGCCCAAATTGAATTTGGTTTTCACCTACTCTCATCTCGTTTTAAACACTTGAACTTCTCCAAATTTCAACAACAAAATTTCAGAACTTTTATTATTTTCAATCCTCCATAATTCACCAAGCCACCATTGTTACTCTCTCCAAGCTTCAATTTTCTTCTTTTTATCTTATTCTTGAGAGAGAGATATTGTATTGTGAGGATTTATCCTGGAAAAATAGTTGTTGTAACAATTTGATCTTCAACCGTGGAAAGGATCGAGTTTGTTTTTACACCCGAAAAAAGAATGTTGTAGCGATTCGACTCTCATCTATGGAAAGAATCAAAGACTTCTAGTGAAGTACCCAAGAGGAGCTTGGGAAGTGGATGTAGGCCGGTTGTGCAGAACCACTATAAAATTCACGGTGACATTTTCTCTATTCTTCTCCTAAGTTATTTTTGTAATTAATTTTTAGTATTATATTTTAGTGCATGAAATTAATTGCAATTTTAATTCTTGAGATTAATTGCTCATATTTGTTTATTTTTATTGGTCATTATTAATTTTCTATATTTATTACCAATCTTTTTATAAGAATTAAATAGGGTGATTTCAAGTGCAATTGTTAATTCCTTGTCTAATTCAAGATGAATTTATTTGCATAAAAATATTGTTTAAACTACTTAGGCAAAGAGTTTGTTAATTTGCTTAATTGAGCTCACATTAGTAAAAAGTATTAATTAGTTTTAATAAACCCTATTCACCCACTCTAGGGTTGCCATATCGATCCTACAATTGGTATCAGAGCAAGGTCGATTTTGTTCCTAATTAAAAGTTTTAATTTGTCAAAAGCTTTTTCATTTGATACCTATTGGTTGGGCTATTTACTCAAATAATTAGTATTAAAGAGGTTGCTCTTTTGACAAAATTAATTTTCAAATATTCTTTCGGTACTTGAAGTAGATTATTGATATTTTGAAAAGTTATTTGAAAAGCTTAAGTGTTAGAGCTATGGAAACTTTAGAAAATCATTCTATTGATAGACCCCCATTCTTTGATGGTATTAGAAATTATAACGTTTGGAGAAATAGACTTAAAACTTTTATGCTTGCTAAGATTTTAAAATTTTGTATGTTTGTGAGCATGATTTATCTAAATGGCAATTGAATAATGAGTTGCTCACTATTAATGCTAAAGCAATAAATATCATATATTGTGCATTGGATAGGCAATTATGTAATAAAATCCTACATTTTGATTATGCATATGATATTTGGAATTTTCTTGATAATATGTATAGTGTAGAAAATTCTCCTTGTACTACTAATGATTTATTTGATGTGAAGGAGAATTATAATTCTCAAAATCAAAGAAAAATCCATGAAATGCAAAAAGAAAAATGTGATGGATCATCTTTATGCTTGATGGCTCATTCGAATAACAATTCCAGAGATGAAAGTGACAAAAATGAGGTAAATAAAAAATCTCCTTCTTATGATGAATTGTATGATGCTTTTGAAGATATGCAACATGATTTAGAAAAAATTAGCTCTAAATATTTAAAATTATCAAAGAAGTATAAAGGTTTAATTATTGAAAAAAAATCTTTGATGAATGAAAATGCTTGTTTGAAAAATAGAGCAACTATTGATGTTCTGAATGTTGATAAATTTGGTGATGATGAGAAATGTGTCTTGAATGATAGAATCAAGTTTCTTGAAAAAGAGAATGTTGAACTCAAATCTTTATCATGTGAAGTGAAAGTTGCATTGAATGATTTGAGAAATGAAAATGAGAAATTTAGAACTTGTTCTTTGGAATTAAATTATAAAATTGCTAGTTTGAAAAATAAAATTATTGATTTGGAAACTAGCAATATAGCATTAGAAAATGAGAAGATTTCTCTTGTTGACAAGATTAAATTTCTAGAATGTGATGTTGATGTGAAAAATAATCTTTTTGCATGTGTTTAAAGAGAAAGAATTAGTTGCTATTAAAGAGTTTGAAATTGCAAAAGATTCTATTAAGAAATTGACTATTGGTACACAAAAATTGGATAAACTTATTGATATGAGTAAACCTTTTAATGACAAAAAAGAATTAGCCTATGTGAATGAAAATTACTCATCTACTACTAAGAGTATTAATTTTATTAAGGCCACCTCTTCTATGTCTCCAAATGTCTTACCCAATATGCCTAATTTTGTTGAATTTAAATATGTTCCAAAGTATGAAAAATCTAGAAATATTCATGGAAAATCAAAGTGTGTGCCTAAACATGTTCATGAAAAATCAAAATGCATAGTGCTAAATGTGTGCACAATCATGGTAACATTAGAGATATGTATGTGAAATCAAAATTTGTGCCTACATCATTTTTGTGGAGTTAAAGATCATATTAGACCCAATTGTTTTAAGGTAAAAAATACTCCAAGAAAGAATTTCTTTGAGAAAAAGTCTGCACAAAGTCAATTAGTTAAAAAGAAATTATTGTCTAATGTTGTATGTTATTCTTGTGGAAAAATTGGTCATAAAATTGATACTTGTTATTTGCGAAGAGTGAATTATAATAATGTTGGAACTAATTTGAAATGGGTTCCAATATCTTTGCTAACTAACAATGAAGGACCCAAGAAATGGGTACCAAAATCCTTTGGTTGAGCTTTGTAGGTGTGATACAAGAAGGAATTGTTGCTTGGACTTCAAATGAGGAATTAATTCAAATTGGCGACTATAAAAAGCTTGCTTGAATCCAACAAAAGGAAATAGTTTATTTTCGTAACTTTCATTTTGAATTTTTGAGATAAGCGTTTCTATTGATATATTTTATGAAAATTATATCTCTAGAATGATTGACAAGTTTGACTTTGATTTTTTGCATTTTCATTTGATATAATATCATGAAAAATGGTTAGATATCCATCTATTTGATATTTGTCTCTCTAGCTTATTGTTTGGCTTTTTGGCCATTTAGATGCTTGTTCTATCCTTGTATTTTTCTTGAAAAGTATTTAAACCAAAGGATATTGAGTTTTGCAAAAGATTGTTATTGTTTTCATGATTAAGATATATTGTGTATCCTTTGGATGAAATTGAAAAGAATTTTTATTAAATGCCTTTTGAGCATGAGTCATGCATAGTTTATATGGACTATGTTGCTAAATGAAAATTATTTAGAGTATCTTATTTGTCTTATGTTGAGAAGAATTGATCATTGAGCATGTTGCTTGGATGAGTTGTTGAATTCTTTTCAATAGGGGGAGTATTTATAGAGTTTAGTTTCTTGATCCCAGTAGCATTTTGTGCAAAATTGGTATAAATTTATTTGGTATGCTACCATGCTTGATTTTAGGGGAAGTTACACACTTTTATATATGAATTTCATATTTGAATGAAAAGGATTCTCCGTATGGATTTATTGTAGT
Source organism: Citrullus mucosospermus (assembly GCA_030954485.1). Lineage (NCBI taxonomy): Eukaryota > Viridiplantae > Streptophyta > Magnoliopsida > Cucurbitales > Cucurbitaceae > Citrullus > Citrullus mucosospermus. The sequence goes on from CM062060.1 coordinate 10,797,945, forward strand.
GTGATCCTCTTATGCTTATTGTTTATTCTTTTAGGGGGAGTAAAATTTAATTTAAAAATTTATTCAATATTTCTACCCTCAAGTTGATATGTGTTAAATGTCTTTTTGTCCCTTATTAAGGGGGAGTATTCAATTGATTTTAAAAAGGGGGGAGAAATCTATGAAATTGCTTTTTATCTTGAGCTTGGTTGACACTTTGTGATGACTTCTGAATTTACAGTGTTGTTTGTTATGATCTGTTTCTTAGAAGGCATGTTGATAGGAGAAGAATTGCAAAATTTTGTGTTCATGTTTTTAAGGAGAACTTTCATGTTATTGCTTATTTTTTCTTAATTGATCTTTCTAATTGATTCCAAAAGGGGGGGAGGTAATAAGAAAAATGAAAACATGTTGTTATTGAATATATAATTTGTTTTCAAGTTAATTGCAATTATATGTGTGTTGATTGTGATTCAAGTTCGTATCTTATATCACACACCTTTTTGGAATTCATTTTTCTTGAGTTGTTTGTCATCATAAAAAAGAGAGAGATTGTTGGCTTTTTGGCCCTTAATCTCAAATTAATTAATTTTAATTAATTAATTAATCAATATTTTAATGATAACAAACCTGAATTAATTTACTAACAATATAAGTATTTTAAAGTGTCCATTGCATGGAGCTTAAAATAACGAATCCAACGCATTTTGAATCACTCAAAACGGAGTTCAAATGAAAAAGATATGGTCTAAATAAGCTTAACGGAAAATCCCGAGCTGATGATGTGGCAGATTTCTTTTTCATCAAATTTGACTAATTAGATAGTGCCACTTGGAGCTATGGAGTAAGTGACACATGGTGGGCTTTTGACTTTTAGATTGATGTTAAAATGAAAATGAATTTAATATTATTATATATTTTTGTGTCTAAAGGCTAGTTGCTTTTAAAAAGAATGAATTCAATATTATATATGTTTGTGTCTAACGGCTAATTGTTTGCATGTAATTCTTATGACTGCGAAGATATATGAGCTCGATGATGTTTGTATGAGAGGCATTATGAATCTATGTTGTAGGATTTTTATGTATTTACTAGTTATGCTTGTTAGTGATAGTTACCCTCCTACGTTCGTTGTGTGTCCACCAGAGGTTTTGTGTTCCTTCAGATCATCAGAGGTTTGTGTTCCTTCAAGATCACCAGAGATTTGTGTTCCTTCGTGATCACTAGAGATTTTGTGTTCCTTCAGGATCACAAAAGGTAAGTGTCTCCTATGGGATTGACTAGAGGCTCGTGGGCACCATTTGCCAATGGTAGGGCGGGTCTAACCAATTACTTAAATAAGTGAAGTGTCAAAAAGTAGAATTATGCATGTCTCACTAGTATGATACACTTATTGGATAAAAGTGTTTAGATAATTGTTTAGCCTAATCCCAGTAGTGGGGTTACTTACTAGGTATTCATATTCATTCTTTTCATATTATTTTCAGGTAAGGGAAAGGATACCTCGACGAGTGACGAAAGGATACTTTGACTGTGTCATTGGGACTAGTTAGATGCTTTCGCACAAGATTTCATGTTTTCATCTTTAAGAATTTTGGTCCTATCATTTGAATCAAAAACTTTATTTTTCCTTTAAAATTTCTCATGGTCAGACATTTTATGCAAGTTTCCTATTTTATTAAATTGTACAAGGGGTATCCCGATAAAAAATTTTCAGTTATTTGGGTTTTGCAAAAGATATTTATTTTTGCTAAAAATTTCTATTGATTTTTAGTAAAATTATGAAAAAGGATCGTTTGTGATGTATGTATGCCGATAGTAATGACCTAGTTCAAGTCCTAGGAAGTCAGGTCATTACAACCACCTTCGCACAAAAGCAACTTCGGCTACATACTTCGACAACCACCTTTGTGCAGCCAACTCCGACAACCAACTCCCGACTCCAACAACCACATCTGGTAACAACTCCAACGACCACCTTCGCACAAAAAAGAAACTCCGGCAACATACTTCGACTATCACATTCATGTGACCAACTCTGGGTTTCGACAACCACCTCCGACAACAACTCCATTGAAGACCACCATTGGGTGTTATTCATTAATAAGCATTTATGTACATAGACATTTTTGTAGACATTATTATTTCGTTTGTAAATGGCAAACTAAACTTAATCATAAAAACTAACCATAAAAAATGTTTGCAAAAAACGAGTTTGCACACCAACAAAAATGTCATTTTGTTCTATTAGTGTTTATTTAAAGAATCAAATGTTTGCACAAAAAAGGAAAAAAAAAACATTAACCATAAGAATTGAAATCCATATTTCATAAATAGGCAAAAAAAAATAAAATAAGAATTGGTTTTTTTCTTTTGAATTAATATATATGGTTGAGTTAAAATTAACTAAGATTTAAAATTGAGGGTTAGGAAGCAGAGAAAATGTTCATTTTATTGGAATATGATATGTCTTTAGGGATGTGAATAAAATTACTATACAATTAAGTGTTCAAATTGTGTGGTGAAAATATATTACATTTTTCAAGAAGGAAAAGCAAAAAGTTCGTTCATTTTTTAAGCTACTTTAATGTTCATGATTAAGGGTTAGGTAGTTGTGAAAAGTTTTCATTTGTTTGGCATATGTTGAGTGTTTGAAAATTGAATTCAAAATTTGTGTGGAGTATATGTTTACTTTGCAAGAATTTGGTATTTTAAGAATGGGGAAAAATATGTGTATAGTTGAGACAAAATTAATTTTGTTTAAAAAAAAACTGCACCAAAATTAATTGAGTGTTGAAAAATTATTGTCCAAATTTGTCTTTATTTACTTTGTATGAATTTGTTATGTTTTAAGAATGAGAAAAAAATTAAGCATTTTCGGTGTTAAAATTTTTATTTCAATGGGTGTACTGTTGGAAATTAAAAAGAAAACAAGCAAATAATAATAATAATAATAATAATAATAATAATAAATCAATTTGTTTAGAAAAATTGCATCAAATACGTTACTCAACTCAATCCTACACTACACCTGAACACAAACTTTCTAACTCAACTTAACTCAACCTCACCACAAACACATTCCAACTCAACCAATCCAACCACAAATAATTTAATTCTCCATATAATTATTATTAACTCAATACTATGCAACAAACACTCCTTAAAATCTTTGAAATCCTTTTATATATATATATAGTGAGAGAAAATATAATTAAAAACGTTCCATCTTAAAGAAAACAATCCTCTAAATATATGTTCTTTTAGGAAAGATAAATTGATTGCAAACCAATGTAAAATTTAAAAGAATTTTATTTCCCTCCTAAAAGAAAAAAAAATGATAATGGTAAGTGAATCTGGGAAGTTAGGATCGCTACACGTGTCATGCCATTAATAAGACTTTAATATTATTTCCTTATTTTTCCAAATATATATTATATATTGAGGGTTTCTTCTTTAAGCCACTATCAGCGAAAGCCGAAAAGACCCCTCTCTTCGTCATCACTCTCTCTCTCTCTCTCTCACACGCCGCCCGTCGTCTCCCTTCGACCAGCCTCGCATCGCCTCGCCGCTGTTGTGTGCTTTTTCGTTTCCATATTTTATCCCATTTGCTCTCTCCACAGCACCCTCTTTTTCGGAGTCTCACGCCCACGATCAACGCCGTCCACCGCCGCGCTCCGCTCCGCCATCGTTCGTCAACACCACCGTCGACGCCATAGTCGCCGCTGCCGCCTCGTTGTCGTGGGATCGCCGGACAACACCGATCGGAGGAAGAAAAAACCGAAAAAGTAAAGAACCGTTACAATTATAAATCATAAAACAATTTAGCTTCTTTAAAGAAAAAAAAGATTTCCCGCGCGCGGTTTCATTGTTGATTTTAAACCCTTAAAATCTTTTCCAGCTTTGCCTTTCTTTTGAAGCTTGAAGAAATGACCATAATAAATATGGATGACGTTGATGATAACAAAGGGAAGGAAAACCGTTGGAAGGCATTGGTTTTGAAGTGGGGGAATCATAAACATAGGATTTTGATTAATAAGGATGTTGATCCTGGTTTGCCTAAACATAAAGAGTGTCCGGCAATGGTGGCTGCATCGTCGGCGGCCTTGCCTTGGAATCTGAGGACCAGAAGTAAAACAGTTGAAGTAGGTATGGAGGAAGGGGAGAAGAAGATAAGTAAAGCAGTAGAGAATGATAGGAAAATCAATGTGGTAGATGAAAAGAGGAATTTGAGATCAACAACGGAGAAGAAGGAGCCGGTGATGAAATTGGCGGTGCCACTTTCCAAGTCTGATATCGAAGAGGATTTCCTGAAGATGATTGGGAAAAAGCCGCCATCAAGGCCCAAGAAGAGGTCTAGACTTGCACAACAAGACGTAATTAATGTAACTCATTCTTATTTTTCTTTTTTTTTTAATTTCCATTGTAATTACCAAATTCATTTTATTCCATGCTTTTCAAATTATTTGTTAACTCAAATATTATATGAAAAATACATGTTGTTAGGCTTGCGCCCATATTTTTTCCCACCTTAGTGCCACAATCACAATTTGTTGTCAGAGACACTTTTTTTTTTTTTAATAACTCATACTCATTTGTAATCATTTTGTTTTCTATATTTTTTATAAAAAAAAATTATGTATATTTTATCTCAATCTCTTATAATAATTTGTATTTTCTAAGTAAAAGAGTTGATTTTTTAAGCCAATTTTTTTTAAAAAGATAGAGCTTTTAAATTACGACCTCCTTTGAAAACCGTTTGATTTTTTAAAATTAAGACTATTTTTTCTAAATTTCTCACCGTGTTTTGAATTCTTAGCTAAATTTAAAAAATAAAAATAATTTTTTTTAGTTTCTAAAATTGGTTTGAATTGTAAAAATATTTGTAAAAATTATAATAGATAATAAAATAAGAAATTTTAGAATTGAAAAGGATATTTATAGGTTTAATTTTCTAAGATCCAAAACTAAAAATCAAAGGATTACACAAGGCTATTTTCTTTTTCTATTATGATTGGGATGAGTAAAAAAAGAATTAAGTGCAGCCGCACACAAATATTTTACTAAATTATATCTATTAAACTTTGGTAACCAAATTCACTAAAATATATTATACTTCCACACACCAATCGACGGTGCTTACGATTAATATTAATTTCTTCGTAACATATACTGCAATTTGATTCAATATTTAAAAAAAAAAAAAAAAATTGCTCCACTAATAGTATTAATTTTAATGTCATCTTGAGAATGATTTTATTTTATTTTTGTAGACTACTTATCTTGGATTGAGTTTGGTCGAGATTCACAGTGATAGATACGATGTTCCTAGACCACCACCTTGCACAAAGAAGGTAAGAGATTATTCGTAGAAAATATTATATTTTGAATATAATTTTATGTTTTTGTCTTCGTTTGGACATTTGTAAATGAATGTGTTTTTAAAAAGAAAAAAAAACTTGGGTATACCTTACGATGCACCTCGTTCAATTACGATTAGTTCAGTGACAAACTTTTCTCTCTTGTTTTTCTCAAATATTTTAAAATTTTTTTTTTTTGGTTGAAGAGTGAACAACAAAAAGATGGATGTAATTTAGATGCATCAAAATTATTGCTCTCTCGTAATAATTATTGACTTTTTAAATACATAACATAGAAGCTTTTGTATCAAGGAACAATGTCAAAACTACGTTTCAATACATCTACTGAGACAATTCCTTATGCTCCACTTTGGTATAAAGTTCGTTAATTGCTTATTGAAAAGATTGATAATAGGTTTTCATTTATGTTCAAATCATAAAATGAAAAATTGCTATATTGTACTTTTTATGTTAACTCTTAATTTCATTTGATGGGCACCATATATAATTATATTGTTCTCCATATCTATTTTAAGATTTCATTTATACTGGTATATTTATTTGTTTCTCCCTTTCTTATGTGTGAAGGTGAAAGGAAAAATAGGACAAAATAGTGGCGATAGTTCTTAAATTATTCACCTCTTGATTGAGAGTACCCACTTTCTATGACAAGTTAATTATGCTTATGTTAATGATAGTTTTTTTTTTTTTTTCTTTTTAGATTTTAAATGATAGTTGAAAATTATGAATATTGTTAGATTGAAAATTTGTTGTATGTTAATATATGTATATTGCATTGGGATGAGTTAATGATGATGGTATTAAAGTTATGCCAACCTAGTTGGAATATTTAGGTGCATCTATTAATGTAATTAATATAATCTGTTAAGTGTATATCAATTTTCTTAACCTATATTTAAACTATGTTTTCACATGTAACTATTTTTTTTTTAATTTACCATGAATATTCTCTCGTGCATTGATTTAACTATGTATAATATAAGAAAAAAAACACTTTTGGTCCTTGAGGTTTGGAATTTGTGTCTATTTTAGTCTTTGAAAAAGAAACACTTTAGTTATTGAGGTTTTGAAAATAATTTAAAATGGTGCGTATGATTATTAGTTGACTGTTAAAGATTGATATATATGATAGTGACTTATATAATGGTCTTATATAGTGGTGATGTGACATTTTTTTACAAGGAGTTGTCTTAGAATAATGAAAATTTATTTGTTTGCTTTTGTGGAGGTGGACATTCACTTCCCCCTTCTCTTAGGTGGAAAGTAATAAATGTCAAAAAGGCCTGTCATAACCACCTGTTATGTTACTTTAAAAAAAGAAAAAGAAAAAAAAGTAAAAGTGTCTCTTAGTATGTTTTGACCTCTCAATGCGGCTAAAGTGAGTAAAATGAGTGAACCTATGTCATTTAATAGCTTTAGGTTAGTTTGGGCTGATTTGGACGTCTTTTATGAGTTTTTACAATTGATTTTGACTGTTCTGCAAGAAACATCATTAATGCACTTGCATGGTGCCTTAGACCAAGTCAAAGTACATTCAAGTCGTTCAATAATAACCTTTGCAAGTTTTGTGGAATTCAGCCATTTTGCAGCCCCAAAATTATCTAGGAACATTCAAGCCATGATTTTTGCCCATCAAGCAACCTCCTTTGGCGTATAAATCATGATGGAAGCCTTGAGAATAAAAAATTTCCAATCCTTTGGAAGAAAACCCATGTGATACATTTATAAAAGTCTTCAAAATGAAAGTTCCTCTAAAGAGAGTAGTCTTTGAGTCATCCTTATCCATGAGAACGTGTATAGAGTGAGGATTCACCTTTGAAAAAAATTGAATCCGTCCTAGAGAGTCCTTCAGAGCGTGATTTTTGACTCAACAAGTTTTATGCTTTTTTCTACCTTTACTTTATCTTTTAGTGTTTGAATTGACACTTGTAATCCATAACATTTGAATTAATGAAGTCTATTTATTTTCATCTACTTATGGACTAATTTTCCAAGGAATTTGGTCATGTGGATACCTTAAGATAATATGGCTTGAGCCAATACAACTACATCATGTTGCACTTTATTATTTCTTTTGTTAAATAAATGTCATATTGTTAATTAGTTGTACTAATAGTTAGTCAACGTGAGATCTCAAAGTTTCTCAAAGATGTTGAGTTTAAGGAGAAGATAGAATGAGGAGTATTATTGTGGAAAAGAGAAATTGAGTTATGTTTCCTATGTGATAACATTATTAAAAGTCCTCCTCATTTAAGTTAAATAAATTCAACATCATTAAAAATGTTATTACAGTGATGACAAGACATTGGAGACATAATTGACTTCAAAGTAAAAGAAAAATGATTCAATTATCTCTCCTAAAGTCTACCAAATACTTATGTCTTAGAAAATGAGTATTAATTACATAGAAGTTTTACCTTAAAAAAATTAATGTAGTAGACGGATATTATGTTATACACTCTGAGATGGTACAAAATGTTTTATCTTCTTTTCTTTCTTTTGCAACTTCCTTCGTTATATTTCGTGAAGCAAATTCACTTTCATTTGGAAGCTGTTAAAAATAGAAGCTAATTTCTTATTAAATAGTTATATTTATGTTTTTTAATTCATGTTCACACTCACAAATTCTCCATAATAGAAGAAAAATCAAACAAACATGGCAACAACAGCAGAAGAATCGAATAGAGAGAGAGAGAAACCAATTTGCAGAAGAAAACTCTTTTATTTTCCTTGTTTCAATTGAGGAAAGAGTACAAGCAATTTATAGGAAAATATGGGAAGAAAAACTCTTTGCAAAAGATAAGAGAAATTAAAGCATTAAGAGAGAAAGAAACTTGTTTGGAAGAAGTAAGAGCAAATGGAGAAACATTTTCATTAAACAAAACATGTCTCGAGATAAACAACCGACCATCCGGAGCAAGACATTTGTAGCCTTTATGAGATGTACTATAGCCAAGGAAAGTGCAAGATTGAGAGTGAAAAGATAGTTTATGAGAGTTATATGGTCTTAAACAAGGAAACCACTTACACCAAAAAATACATAGTGAAGGATAATTCGGCTTGAGACCAAACAACTTCTCCAAGGGACTAACACTCTGAAGAACATGAGTAGGCAATCTATTTATAAGGTAAACAGCAGTGACAAATGCCTCATCCCAAAATTTTAGGGGCATAGAAGCTTGAGCAAGTAAAGTTAGACCCATGTCCATTACATGTCGATGTTTTCGTTCAATGAGACCATTTTGTTGAGAAGTATGAGGACATGACACTCTATGTTCAATACCATGTTGGTTAAGAAATGGAACAAAGGTTTTAAACCCCCCCCCCCCCCCCCCCCCAAAAAAAAAAAAAAAAAAAAAATCAGTTTGTAATCTCAGAATAGAATAACCTAATAATTTTTCAACAAGACTTTTAAATTGAGAAAAGCAAGACTTGGAACTTAGGAGGAAATATATCCAAGTATACTGACTATAAACATCCATGAAACTTATATAGTATCTAAAACCATTTTGAGATAAGTGAAAAGCAGGTCCCCATAGATCACACACAACAAGTTGTAAAGGAGCAGTATAAATAGTATGAGATCGAGGGAATGGAAGAGCATGATGTTTACCAAGAGCACAAGCATCACAAAAACTCAATTTATTCATACGTAATAGAGGATATTGAAGACTCTTAGCAACAGTTTTGAGAACATCAGAATAAGGATGACCAAGGCGTTTATGTCAAGTATTAACATCATTACTTACAGAACAAGATAAACTCAACATAGAATGAAAGACTTGAGGATTAACATTTGGAGAGAGTGACAAACTAGTAGATGACTCTTTGATTGGTTTAATATGAAAGCAATATAGCGCATCACAGATTGTCCCTTGAAGTAGTGTTTGGCCAGTGAGTTGATCATTCACATAACAAAAATTTGGGTGAAATTCAAAGAAAACAGAGTCATCTCGAGAGAATTGAGACACACTTATAAGATTTTTCGTGATAGACGACACATGTAGTAAATTCTTGAGGACAAGGGAACGATTATTGTTTAAGGAATGAAAAGAAGCAGAACCATAATGTAAAATTGGCAAACCTGAACCAGAATATTTGACTTCCTCCTTCGTACTCAGATCCAGTAGATAGATTGTTGAAGTTATTTGTCAAGTGATTGGTTGGTCCGGAGTCAAGATACCACTTGCTATGAATGTTTAAGTCTGGGGAGGCCACGATTGCTGACATTTGTGAAACATTAGAATAGTTAGAGTTTTGAGGAAATGGAGAGGAAGGAAAACCTGATGGTGATGAATTATTTCGTGATGGAGCATAACGGAAGAAACATTTTAAGGCTGTGTGTCCAAATTTTGTACAGATTTGGCACTGTGGCTTGTTTCTATTAACCCAGTTGTTACTGTTTCCTCTTCCTCTTCTATTTCCACGGCCCCCTCCTCTTCCTCTTTGGCTTTGATTGGCTTTGATTTCTCGAGTGATTTTGTCCAGTAGGATCATTCTCTCTATCAATCATGTTGGAGGTAAGATTTACCGTCGGTACAAAACTTTCAGTGCTGACAATCTTACTTTCAATTCTTGATTATGGTTTAATAAGAGAGCCATAACAGATATCATAGACTCAAATTCGGAACCCAATCCAGATAAAATGTATAAAATATGATCGGACACCAAAGCATCAACACTGTCGAATCTTCATAAAATATTTTTTGAGAGGCATCAAACCCTCCTTAATGTTCTGAAGTTTGTTCTTATATTGCATAGTCTGAGCAAGACTACGAGCAGCAAAAATGGTCTGCAAAGTAGACCAAATCTCTTTTGTTGATGAGCAATTGATCAATTGAGTAAGTATATCTTCAGACATTGACCCCAAAAGCCAAGAGGAGATCAGCAGATCTTGACGTCTCCAATTTTTATACTTTGTAGTAACTAATCGAACCATAGAGGAAGATGATTCGGAAGACACTTGGTATTTTGGAGGTAGATCATTCTCCAAAAAAGTTTCCAACCAATAACCTTCAAGGGCTGTTGAGATTTGAAATTTTCATAAAAGAAAATTATCATCAGTTAATTTTGTGATAGAGATTTTATTACCCGGATTGAGTTCTGATTTGTTTCTTCTCCGTCTGCCATTATGCCGATCACTCGAAGAAGACAATGAAACCCTAAAAAGAATTTTAGGGAAAAGCGTTTCCAGATGCAAGCGAAATCGAGGAGAGCATTTGTCGTTAGACAATAGCTTTGATACCATCACAAATTCTCCATAGCAGAAGAATCACATAGAGAGAGAGAAACCAATTTGCAAGAGAAAACCATTTTATTTTCCTTGTTTAAGTTGAGTAAAGAGTACAACCAATTTATAGGAAAATATGGGAAGAAAAACTCTTGCAAAAAATAAACTCACCCACACTGAATTATTTCACAATTACAACAGAAAGATCTTCTAGAATAAAGCGAAAGAAAAATGAATGAATCAATAGATCGAGCCTTAGGTTCAAACTAAAATGGGCTTCAGACTCTTGGGCTTTATGTGTTTTAATGGGTTGGCTTAACACACACAAGCTATATTTTATAGTAGGTGTAAGAATAAGAATATATATTTTATACATTCTACCTTTTTTTAGTAACTTATATGCGTATTGATTGATTGAGAATTTATTCTTTAAACATTAAATGTGTGGTTTACTGTTGATGGGATTAATTAAAAGAAAAATGACTATAATATTTGCAACATTAAGATTTGTAACCTACATTATTATAATTACACAAGTTTTTTTGTTTGTCATAAAAAGAGAAGACAAAATAAACTTACGGTTACGTTGCTACATATGAAGATTTTTCTGCTTGTCGCAATGTGATCGTGACGCAGAGTGATCGACGTCCTATTAAAGACGTGATTGGTCTATGTAAATTCATATTAAAGGCGTTTGGGAGTCATTTGTGTGTAAATTCATTAAGATTTGGAGTCACCACCAATCATATTAAAGGCGTGATTGGTCACCTAATTAAAAAATATGTATTGGTCTATGTAAATTCATATTCGAGTTTGGGAGTCATTTGTGTGGGGATGGTGTTAACACCCTACAACACCTGTGAAAATGGTTACCAAAATTTATCTTTTCTTATCCAATTGAAGATCCACAAAATAGTGTTTTACATTGTTTTTAAAGTTTCACATTTATTAATTCACATTTTAGAAATAAAAAAATGAATTAACAATTACGAGTGACATCAGAGCTATTAAGAAAATTAGAAATCTATTTTGGATTCCCAAAATAATTTACTTCATTTCAAGAATATTAGAACTATCAAACTTTGATATTTCTAATCTCCATCGTCGGTGTTTAATGAGAAATTTTGTGTATCTAAGGAATTAATAAATTCCAAAGATACAACGCTACTCAGTCTTAAATCTATTTTTAAAAAATGACACTTTATTTGCAAAAGAATTTTAGTTAATTATCAAATTCAAATCTGGATCATTTGTAAAGCTACAAAATCAATTTTGATTAGGCATTTTCATGTATTTATGGAATTTAAACAAAACCCATAAAGAGAACACTACTCTGCCTAAAAAGTAAAGACATTTTTTAAACGAACATAGTTTAATTTACTAACAATATGAATTATGCAAATATTCCTTTAAACCCAGTTATTATATATATCTACTATATCACAGGAACCTTATATATGTATTGTAACAATTTAATGTCTCTTCATAGAATTCACAATTAAAATAAGGGGAATTGTATTTGGTAGCAAATTTTTATTATATATTAGCATCCGTGTCATCAGTTTTTAAAATATTGCAAATATGGAAAATTTTGTTTAAAATAATATATATGGATAATAATCATTTTATTTAACTTTTTTTCCTATTCCAAAAACACCCTCATCTCTTCAAACGTGTATAATCGGGAGGAACTAGCTCTCTGTTGCTATTCCCTTAAAGTACTTATTAGAACTTTACGGGAAAACTAACAGATAGTTAATTCCTTCCCGATAAGTTCAAACTTATCAGGAAGGAAGGTTTCTGTTATTTTCCTATAAAGTTAGTCATCAGAACTTTATCGAAAAAGTCAAAGAGGGCTCAACTCCTTCTCGATAAGTTTGAACTTACTAGGAATTGAGGTCTCTGTTATTTTTCCGTAAAGTTGGTCATCAGAACTTTACGGGAAAAGTGACAAAGAGAGTTTGTGATTGTCATTTGATTGTTATTTGATTGCTAATCGATTGTCATTTGATTGCTATCTGTTTACTTTTGATACTTAGTGTTTGTGATTTCTATTTGATTGCTATTTGATTGCTATCATGTTGCCATTTGATTTCTATCTAATTTCTATTTGATTGCTATCTGGTTTGAACTTTGCAGGTAGATGCGAGGAAAACTTATTAGGAAGGAGATCAAAACTTTACAGGAAAAGTCATAGAGAGCTAATTCTTTCCTGATAAGTTTGTGATTGTCATTTGATTGTTATTTGATTGCTAATCGATTGTCATTCGATTTCTATCTAATTGGTATTTGATTGCTATTTGGTTGCTATCTAGTTTGAACTTTGCAAGTAGATGTGAGAGGAACTTACCAGGAAGGAAATGTGTTCTGTGACTTTTTCCGTAAATTTCTGATCAGAACTTTATGGGAAGAGTTACAGAGAGCTAATTCTTTCCTGATGAGTTTGTGGTTGTCATTTGATTGTTATTTGATTGCTAATTGATTGTCATTTATATTTATCTAATTGCTATTTGATTGCTATTTGGTTGCCATTTGATTTCTGTCTGATTGGTATTTGATTGTTATCTGGTAACCATTTGATTTCTATTTGATTGCTATCTGGTTTGAACTTTGCAAGTAGATGCGATGAGAACTTACCAAGAAAGAATTGTGTTCTATGACTTAGAACTTTACGGGAAAAGTCATAGAGAGCTAATTCCTTCATGATAAGTTTGTGATTGCTATTTGATTGCCTTTTGATTTCTATCTGGTTGCTATTTGATTGCTATCTGGTTTGAACTTTGCAGGTAGATGCGTGGAGAACTTACCAAGGAGGAAATGTGTTCTGTGACTTTTCCCATAAAGTTCTAATCAGAACTTTATGGGAAAAGTCACAGATAGTTAATTTCTTCCTGATAAGTTTGTGATTGTCATTTGATTGTTATTTGATTTCTAATCGATTGCCATTTGATTTCTATATGATTGCTATTTGGTTTCTATCTGATTGTTATTTGATTGGTATCTGGTTTGAACTTTGGAGGTAGATGCGAGGAGAACTTACCAAGAAAGAAATGTGTTATGTGACGTTTCCTGTAAAGTTCTAATCAAAACTACACGGGAAGTGACAGAGGACTAATTCCTTCCTGGTAAGTTCAAACTTATTAGGAAGAAATTAGCTCCCTATTGCTTTTCCTATAAAGTGCTGATTAGAACTTTACGGGAAAAGTCATGTAGGGCTAATTCCTTCCCGATAAGTTCAAACTTATCGGGGAAGGAGTTGAACTTTCTATAGAAGTTGTTCACTAAATTTGTTCATTAAATTTTGTTCGTTTGAATTTCTAATTAAGTTGAGTTTCTTAGCTCGTTGCACAAAAATAGATTTATCATTTCCGTACAAGGATGTGTTGAGAATTACTCAGGTGTGATCATTATTAAGCAAGTTTTCCTATAAAAACCCAAGTATAAGTATTTATAGGTTTCTTGGTGAGTTCAGGGTCGAACGCAGGGATTTGTAATAACTAGGTGTTGAGAATAATTGCATGACTATGCAGTGACTGTACATGTAAATATGTGCATTTGTTGATTATGTGTGTCTAAACTATACAAAAAGAATGAAAAGAATTTCCTACTACTAATAATGAGGTGGACGCGGCGTTGGGTAGTCATATGTAAAACAATGCGTCAGATAGCATGCGTTGAGAATGAATGTAACCATGCGATAGAAGTAGAGTTGAACGCAAGAGCTAGTTGTTACCTAAACTTTCTAAGTACAATTACATACCTACAAACTGCATGTGTGAATCCATCTCTCGATGTTTCGACGCCACATTTATCTTATCTCTAAGACGCATGGTAAGTTTGTGTTGGCAAAAGATGAACTACATCTCTGCAACTCATCTAGTCTTAATTAATGCTAAAGATTAACTATCCACTCTCTCAAGCTCGACAATCATGCTTACTACATTTGTTTGTCAGACAAAGTTATGCAAGCTAAAAATATGCATTAATCAAAATGTAAAATACTCAGAATTGCTCAAGAAAAACTAGCTTTTAACACTTAACTCATTTAGCATTTAGACAACATGGTGTAAAGTATTTAATACGGAAATGGATGGAAGATGATAGTCAATCAAACTTATATTAAGAAAATAAATCATTCTCTCGAATGTCATTAACAAAATATAAGCAAGAAGGAGAGAAATGGAAATAAAACAGAAATGAAGGACGTCAAGCCGCCACTGGCAACGTCTTGCTTCATGGAGGCCTGAGATGGTTGCTATCTGATACATATATTCCATAGGGTGGAGATTCTCACTCACTGGGAGATGACTCTAAAGGTGCTCAGAATCCTTCTCTCAGAAGAGCTCGAAATGGAGGCTGGTTATGGTGAAGGAGAAATAGTGCAGAGCTTTCGCCTCTTAAACTGGTCTCTCCTCCTCTCAATGGAGAAACTTTGGGCTATTTATAGGCATCGAAAAGTTGAAACTCATGATGACCTGACACCTTTACATTAAATTTCATGCCCTGCTGCGCAGACTTTTCACATCGTCGGCCCATTTGTTCTGCCATATTCTGATAGCGTGTTATCCTTTTGCATATTGACATGACAGCTTTTGGCCATGCGTCTGTATCTACTTTTTCTCAACGCATGGTCTCAACGCCTAGGCTCGACGTGGCTTTCCACTTGTTCTCGCAACAGCTTCGTCTCTTCGTACTTCGCGCTTCTTTTCTTCTTAACCTGCGTTAGGAACAGAAAAGCTCATCGTTTTTCAGGTATTTTCTTTTGTAAGTAGTGCCAACGCATGGTGATACATTTTTCATCATTCAACTACCAAAATCATCCGTTTAGCTCCAAAGTTACTCTAATTAAATCAAATAGTGACTATAATAACTTGTATTTCTATAAGTTATCAGGAGTGCTTTCGGCTTGTTCTATTCAATCCATCAATGACATTGGGTTGGGTTTAAGGATTTTGCCATTTTGCAAAATCATAAAACATGTGCTATGGGCCTAATTTTAATCAAATTTTTTTGCCATTTCTACAACTGCCCCTTAAAATAACTAAACAAGATCATGTGATTAATAACTAAATAACATCACGGTATTCATAGTATAAACAAATAACAAATTTAGTTTAGCAAATCTGAGAGAGGGAAAAAATTATAATAATAGTAGTAATTTGTAATCCAAACCATAATTACACAATTTATCATCTCAAAATTTCAAATCTCAACCTTTTTTAGGTACGTGTTGATGCAAATATAATAGGAAAAAAATGTAGGACACAAATTTGATTAATTTTAATTCAATGGAAATAGAAAATCATACCGCATAACATATAAGACATCTCAAAATTTAAATCTATCATCCTAAGGAAAGACCCATTGGATCCAAATAAAATCAAAGAAATCATGGAATTCAAATAAAATAAAATCAGAGGTATCATAAGATTCAATTAAAATAAAACCCTCTTGTGAGATTAACAAATAAAACAAAAATACAATGGGATTCATAAATAACTAAACAGATAAAAGAAAATCACAGTGCATCTTCTAGCCAAAATTCTTTCCTTCCTTTTTGAGTTCCATGGAGACTCCATTTTATAGGAAAAAAAAGGTTAGTTGTTGTGTGAGTGTGGGAGAAATAAGAGAGATAGTTATGGGGTGAAAAAAAAAAGTGGAAAATGGTGAAGAAAGAAGTGAAAAACGTGGGAGAGGAGTAAAGTGAAGAGAAAATAGAAAAGGATGAGATAGTTATGAGAAAATAGGAAAGAGAATGTGAAATATGGGGAAGTTGGAGAAAAAAATAGGGAAGGAGAAAATGATACGTGAGATTGAGAGAGTTGGGAGAGCGAATTAGAGAAAAGTATGATTTAAAAAAGATATCTTTAATTTGAATTTATTTTTTTGTTCATCTTTATACCTTTAACAAAGGATAATTATGAAGAAAAATAAAATAAAAAATAAAAAATAGCCCGAACGAAATATGGTATCTACAGTTTGTCCCCTTCTGTACATCCCTTAGAGAAATAAAAGATGACAAAGAAATAAAGTATTTAGGCCGAAATATTTTTTTATTTTTAATGAATCTAGATTACTCATTTGAGCAAGGACTTCAACCTCAACTCTAGGGGATTGGATTAGAAAAGCCTTGGACATGATAAACATAATCTTCGAAGTTCCAAGACGTGACTCAATTTAGCCAAAATTTGAGAAGATATTGACTTAGCTCTAGGACTATGTTCGATAGATATTGAACTTGATAGACATCCTTCAACCTCAGCTCCAAAACTATGCTTATTTAACCAAAATTTGAGAAGATATTGACCTTAACTCTAGGACTATGTTCAACAGATATTGGACCTGATAGACAGGCTTTGACCTTAGCTCTAGGACTGGGCTCAATTAACCAAAATTTGAGAAGATATTGACATTAGCTCTAGGGCTATGTTCGATAGATGATGGACCTGGTAGACAGGCTTTGACCTCGGGTCCAAAACTGGGTTTGATTTAAACAAAATTCGAGAAGATATTGACCTTAGCTCTAGGGCTATGTTCGATAGATATTGGACCTAATAGACAGGCTTTGACCTTAGCTCCAGGACTAGGTTTGATTTAACAAAAATTCGAGAAGGCTTCGACCTTAGCTCTTAGGCTATGTTCGAAAGATATTGGACCTAATAGACAGGCTTTGACCTTAGCTCCAGGACTAGGTTTGATTTAACAAAAATTCGAGAAGGCTTCGACCTTATCTCTAAGACTAGGTTTGATAAATAATGGACCTAATAGACATAGGCTTCGACCTCAGCTCCCGAACTCTGTTTGATTTAACCAAAAAATGAAATAAAAACGACCTTAGCTATAGGGCTAGGTTCCATAAATAATGGACTTGATGAACAAAAGTTTGACCTTAACTCCAAGATTGGGTTCGAGAAATGTGGGACATCAACCTTAGCTATAGGGCTAGGTTCGATAAACAGTGGATATGAATGGACATATTGGCTTCTACCTCAACTCTAAGAATAGGTTCTAATTTTATGTGACAAATTGAGGCAAACGAACAATATCATAGCAACAAAAATGTCAAGGGAAAAGGGTAAATGAGCACCACATGACATGATTAACGCATGTGTTGAGGACTAGAAGTAAGCCATCATTGGTACAAGAAAAGTGACAAGTTGGATGTTAAAGCTACACAAGTTAAGAACTGCCACAACAAAAGATAACCAAACTAGGGGTAAACATGTATCGCCATAATGAAAAGGTCTCAAAAGCCAAGGATAAATGAACATCACATGAAATAACTAAGATGTGTGCTACAGGCTAGAGATAACCTCGCGATAGAAAAAGTAATAACCAGAGTTCTATTGCATCAATCGGGAAAGAGAACTCCAAAAAGACCAAATTGCCCCTAAAGCAACAATGAAGCGGCGTTTTTTTCCGAGAACAATTTTGCTGGCGAAGAGCGACAGCGCTGTGATGTTGCATAGGAGCGTCATGACGCTCCAGAGTTTTATCGTGCGCATACGCACAACAGCGCTGCAGCGCTCCAACAGGATTATAAAATTAATCCTTTGATTTTTAGGTTACTTAACTAGCCACCAGCCGACTTCTCTTGCATTTTTCTCTCTATTCTCTTCTCCTTTTTCATTATTTCTTTTATGAACTTAATCCTTTGATGGTCATAACGGTGTATGAAGGCTAAGGTAACGATCTTCTAGCTTGGGTTTAGGATTCTTTCTCAATTCTAATATGTTTGTAAGATTTTGAACTACAATTTATGATTGTTGGATTTAATTCAGTTTCAATTTGATTTATGATCATATTTGTGGACGCTAGTGAACACTATGATTACTGCTTTGAATGAACATGCATTACATGACACTTGATTGTATGTTAATTAGTAGAAAGCAATAGGTTAGGTTTGGCTTGCAATTCGAATGAGAATTAGTATTGATCCAACCAACTTAGAATTAATCCGATAGAATATTTAATTTAGGTCTTTCAGGTTAAATGTTTCGCCTAACGTTTCCATAAAACTTAATGCAACTAGGACAAACTTGAATTTACATGCCTCTCATCGATTCAATTTGTACTGGTTAGTCATTTCGGATGATTAATTGGTCTTTCCAATTAAATTGGTTAGGTGTAGGCAATTTTGTAATTTCGGTAATCAAGAACCGATGATCAAATATATTGAATGGGAAAAATCCATTACAACCCAAGGTAGACTCTTCTCATATAGATTTTATCTCTTTTAATTTGTGTGTTTACTTTTATGCAACTTAATTTCTTAACATACAACCCTTTCAAACCCCCATTTCGGTTACTAAAACTGTAAGAAATTCAAGTGCTTCCCATGTTCAACCCAGCTTGCCACTACTACGGTTAGGTAAGTTCGAAAAATTATTTGGCACGGAATTGGGCGACGAATTCTATCCGCCAACTACCCATGTTTTGTAAGGGTCCACCCCAATGTTGGATTGTGTTTGATTCAATGGACCTAAACATGACATATGCTTCAACTAAATACAATTGACCTTGCTTGATGAGACTTCTACCTTGATGGACCTAAACTTCATTGTAGGCTTTAACCATAAATTTGAATAAGGTTGAATTTAATTGCAATAGAAATAGACCTTGCTTAGGCAAGGATTCAACCTAAATCTTGGATAGCTTTGATTAGACCTTGACTTGGTGTAAGCTTCAACCATAATCATGGATTAGGTTGATTTTAATCAAAATTTGAAACCAATGTGGAGACATGTTATTGGAATTGATAGACCTGGACTTGGAATATGCTTCAACTAGAAATAATGGACATTGAATGACGAGATTCTTGCCCTTGATCTTCGATCAGGTTTGGTTCAATGAACCAGACTTGGTGTTGTTGGATTTTATGTCCTAAACTCGTGGTTTGTAAATGATAGACATATTCTATTGAAATAAAGTTGATATTGAAATTTATTCAGTATAGATGATATTGAATATGTAAGTTATGTTTAAATCGAAATCCAATAAAATTCGAACCTCTGGCTATAGCCTGAATACTTAAACTTTATGTGTAAACATAAATGGATCAAGTTTAAGTGTTAGCCAAAACGGTCTATAGTATAGGGATAAGGTTGGGTACCTTATCTTGGAGACACTGTGGATGCGACCAATTTTGTATTTCATACAAACGGTGTGATCCTATATTGTTCATGTAAAGACATGAGAGTGGGGGCATAAGTGGGGGCGTCATATGTAATGAGTTTGCATAAGACCGGACCATGATATAATCACTTTTACTTTATAACATCGTTTACTGTTTTAAACTTGATTATTTCAATATGATGATCTAGGTAACTCAATCTTAATCTTGAGTTAACTATGAACTCTTGTTTATTTGGGATTATCCTTTCATCTACATGGGTGAGAGTGATTTGAGTTCGTCGACTCAATAAACCTACCATTTTAGGGATAAACCAGATAGATAGCTGGGAACATAGTTTTGTGAGATGGATTCCCTCCTACCTAATTAAATATTAGTAGAGAAGTTGTTCCCTTAAGTACTGACTCCAAATATTGGACTAGGGGTCCCACCCTCTCATTGACTCGATAGAGACTCGGTTTAGTGGTTGGACCACAAACTAATTATTCATTAGAGGATTAGTGGGACTTAAGGAACAAGATGTAATTACAAGGGGTAGAACGGTAATTTTAACCCAACTGTAATTACGAACAACTTGTGAAGGATCGAGTTACTAATCATGGTTATATCAACTAGACAGAAACATATCTACAGTGAGGAGAGTACAATTATTGGGCTATAGTTGAATGTTTCGATAGTTAACGAATGTTAATTATCTAAGTTAAAGAGTTTAGCCAGATAATTTTGGATCGTTGGAGCTCATGATCTGTAAGTCCATTAGGTCCCCCTGTTAGCTCATTTCGGACTAAACCTTAAAACAGTGAGATGAGAGAATTTGAAAACGTTCAAATTTGGTTTAGGGAGTAAGTATTACATTTTGTTCGTTTAGTAATGAATTAAACAAAAATAGAGAGTTGGAAATATTTAAATATGATTTAAATATTAATCGCATGGATAGAGATTTATCGGATTGAAAAATGTCGGATTAGTGGAAAAATTATTGATTTAATATTTAATATTAATTTAATATAATAAAATAAATAAATAAATAAATAATTAAATTAAATTATATTAAATTAATATTAATTAAATTGTTTAATTATTTTTCTTTTTAAATTAATTAAATGAATTAATTAAAAAGAAAAAGGGGAAATTTTCATTTAATACATGAATTTTAAAAATTCATTTTAAATTGAAATTGAGAACTTCAATTTTGCATGGAAATTGAAGAAGGAGGTGTTTTCCTCAAACCCTCATAAAACCACATAAATTGAAGGAGGAGGAGGTGTTCACCTCAACCCTCATAAAACCACATAAATTTCTACTCAATTATTTACCTACTTGGTGTCTAATTGAGATGATTTTGATTTGCATGTTTACTTCTTTAAATAAGAGTTGTTAAACGTCAAATTAGGTTGATTTTTGCTAAAAATTTTAAAAGAAATTCCCCCAAAATTCTTCAACTCCAAACTCTCCATGACCTTCAAACTTCCTCTAAATTCATCACAATTTGGATCTCACAATTCGTTCTAAGGCCTAAGATTAACAAGGAAGACTTTAGTAGTGGTCCACGAAGTGTTTGTGATAAAAAGTAACCAACGAATTGCTTCAATTTTAAGCCACAACTATGTAGCACTACTACAATTTTGGCTTTTGTTGATTGCAAAATAATAACAATAACAATAATAATAATAATAATAATAATAATAATAATAATAATCAAGAAAGAAAAACATCACAGAATCCTATATCAAGAAAGTCTGACCATCAAGAAAGATAGATTTCTTGGCCAAAATATGCCAACACAAACCCTATCTTGATAGGTTAGGTTGATATTTTTTGCCCATCAAGTATAAGGAAAACCATCAAGATAGATACTTTTGTTGATACTTTTTTAACATCAAATTAAGTTAATATTCATACTTTTTGTCCATCAAATATTTGTAAAAACCATTAAGTTGACCCTTTTTATTGACGTTTTTTGCCCATCAAGAAAAATGTATTACTGTATGTTTTTATTGACATTTTTTTGCCGTCAATTATCAACCTTAACATTTTTTAGCCGTCAACTATAATAATTTGAGAAAAATTTTAAAAAAAATTCAGGTCATTAGGACCCCCCACATGCAACCTGTAATTGACCTCAGGCAAGCTTTATACCTGCAATTTGCATTTACTCCAAACAAGCTGGACCCAAATGTATTTTATACACAAACAATAAATATACCAACTCATTTTATACCAGCAATTAGCAAAATAACTTTATACATCTCCTGCAAACCACCAACTACACAACTCCAATTTTTCAATCACATTACTCCATCAGAATCAGATAATTACACTAGATCGTTTCTACTATGCAACTTCAACAATGACATAACTCCAAATTTTCAATCACAATATCTAAATTGACAACATTAGACCATCTCATTGAAACATCATAGCACAACATAATGAATCAAGTAATTTTCATTAATCAACTAGTAAAATACATTTTCTACAAAAAGTTAGTATCTTGAAACCGAAACATATAAGGCCTAATCATACCAAACTTGATATCATATCGCCCATCCTTAAACCTATCAAAACTGAAACTTTGTCTTTAAACTTAACAATAAACTATGAAGCACAATACTCAAATATAACGTCTTATAAAGTCACGATAGCCCACTCTCTCTGTGTCTAATTCCAATTGACTGGAACGTGTTTGTCTCGTCAATTGCAAGTAAACAACCCATATTATATTGACTAAAAACAATTATATTAAGTTTAAAAACTATAGTTAAAGAAGATGGTTTAAGCAAATGCATACCACGTCTGTAATTATTGTGCTCCTACGAGTTACTATGTCATGTATGAACGTCATAGTATAGTACCCACGCTTCATACTACCTGGTTGTATAGCACACTATATATATACACATATATTTCAACCCATAGTAGAAGAAACCAAATATTTTAAATCAAAAGTATAATATCATTACATCGAAATTGAAATGCTTACTTTAACGGGGACCCAAGTAACAGGACGAGCTCTGATAAGCACTTGAAAAGTGCTTTCTATTCTCTCAAATTAAGGGAGTTTATATTAGATTTCACTTGTTTGCTAGTGATTTTTAGGTTAAAATGAGGAAAATTAGAAGAAAAGATTAAAAGATCAAAATCGAGCAAGAATATGGCGAAAAAGAGCTGAAAAACTCAAAAGGGCAAATTTTGGGATAGCGCCGCGGCGTTAAAACCTAAATGCATCGTTATGGACGCATAGTAGCATTGCGGCGCCTAAATTTGACACAACCTTGTTGAACGCATGACAGTGTCGCGGCGCTTGGATGCCGCTGCCACGACGCTAATGCCCGAGAACAATATTTTTGAACGCATGACAGCGTCGCGGCGCTAAAACCCGAGAGCAACAATTTTGGATGCAGCCCTAGCGCCGCGACGCTATGGAGCAGCGCCGCGGCACCAGCTTTCCTTAAATGAAAAATTGTTATTTTTGGTAAATTTTTGGGCAACCAAACTCTATAAATTTGGGGGTTTCCAGCAGCCCAAATCATCAAAAGAAAATCAAATCAAATCAAGGAAGTTACAGACCTAAAGAGGCAAAAAAAGGAGAGAATTGGGTGAGAGTTCAAAGAGTGAGTTAGTTGCAAGGAAGAGGAAAAGAGTTCGAGATAGTCGTGGTGCCATTCGAATTCCGACGTGAGAGCCAAGGAGATCGTGACGGTGCTACCTCAATCAAGAGCCTCTTTTCAGTAGAGTTTCTCTTTTTTTACACTCTTTCTTTGTTTATTTTGCTTAAACATGTTGCTTCAAGCTATGAGTGGCTAAACTCTTTAGTTTTAGGGTTTTGATGATTTGTTTATGAATTTATGTTGATCTTGTAGACTTTCATGGTTTTGTTGGAATGATTATGCTTTTCATTGTTATTGTGTTTAATTCTTGTGGATTGACCATCTTCACATGTTAGGTTAGATGTATGATTGAGAGATTGTATGTTTAACTTGATCTATAACAATGAATTGTTGTTAATCTATCACGAGAGTAGTTAGGTTGACAATAAAAGTTGCTAAAGACTATTTTTAATGCCATGTAATTTTGTATTGGTTTTAAGATATTAATAATCAATCGAGTTGCATGAGAAAGGGTTGTTTTTGAGAGAAAATAACTTGGAATTAAGTTTCTAGACTTAGGCATATGAATGACAATAAAATCCATGAAATCTATAATATTGCAAGATGAAATAAACAAGGATTCGTTACCCTAGAACTCTCTTTGACTCTTGTGTTTCTCACTTTAATACTTTTCTTATTTATTTTATATTTTCCATAATTAACAATTTCAATTCAAATCCTCAAATAAAATTGATTCAACTCTAGAATAGCTAAGTAACTTAAACCTTCACAATTGGATCTCCAGTGGAACGATATTCGATCTTAACCGTCTTATATTATAACTTGACCCGTACACTTGCGGTTAACACTAAAAGTGCGCATCAAGTTTTTGGCGCCGTTGCCGGGGATCCAAAGAACGGTTTTTGTTATTTAATATTCATTAGAATTGATAGATCTTAATTTGAGGTGTATATTTTTTGGTCGTTTGTTTATTTTTTTTATTTTTATTTTATTTTATTTTTTATTTTATTTTATTTTATATTTTTTTCCTTTTTATTTTATTTTATTTTATTTTTTATTTTTTCCTTTTTTATTTTATTCTATTTTATTTTATTTTATTTTATTTATTTAATTATTATTCATTAGAATTGATAGATCTTAATTTGAGGTGTATATTATTTGGTCGTTTGTTTATTTTTTTTATTTTTATTTTATTTTATTTTTTATTTTATTTTATTTTATATTTTTTTCCTTTTTATTTTATTTTATTTTATTTTTATTTTTTCCTTTTTATTTTATTTTATTTTATTTTATTTTATTTATTTAATTATTTTTTTATTTTTTGATTATTTTGTCGGTTTATGCCTCGAGATAATACTAATATTCTCCCTCTTGATCCCGAAATTGAAAGGACGTGTAGAAGAAACCTAAGGGTTCAACACAATCACATCGAGGAGATGGCGAAAGAGATACCAAAGGCAATTCGGGACTATTTCAAACCGACATTACCGGCAAATCAACCCGGCATTATGAATGTACCCATCAATGTCAACAACTTTGAGTTGAAACCGGGGTTGATCCACATGGCTAGAGAGCTAGCCTTTAGAGAAAGAACCAATGAAGATCCCCACAAGCACTTGCGGTCTTTCTTAGAAATATACGGGACGGTAAAGATGAATGGTGTTTCTAACGATGCAATTAAACTAAGACTTTTTCCTTTCTCTTTACAGGATCGTGCTAAGGATTGGTTGGAAACCATACCTCCGGATAGCATCACAACGTGGGAGATCTTAGCTCAAGCTTTCTTGAACAAATATTTTCCACCGGCTAAATCTCAAAGACTAAGGACGGAGATTGGAACATTCAGCCAACTTGAGGATGAACAATTATATGAGGCTTGGGAGAGGTATAAGGATCTCTTAAGAAGATGCCCTCAACACGGCTACCCGGATTGGTTGCAAATTCAACTCTTCTACAATGGATTAGCAAGCTCAACCAAATCCATACTAGATGCAACCGCCGGAGGGTCAATTTTTTCAAAGAATGCTCAAGAGGCCTATACCATACTAGAAGACTTGGCCACTACATTGTACAATTGGCCATGTGAACGGTCTTCTCCAATCATTCCAAAAGCCACCGGACGATATGAGATGGACGAGGTAAGTTCTCTAAAAGCTCAATTGGCTTCTCTTACTAATGCTTTATCTAAATTTTCTCAAGGAAGCCAAGTCCAAGCAAGTCCATCATCCATAGCTTCCTTTGCAGCCATGGCAAGTCAACAAGAGCCTAATGAGTTAGAAGTAGCCAATTATGTAGATAGAGGACAATACCGAGGTCAACAACAACTTCCAACTCCCTATCATCCCAACTTGAGGAATCATGAGAATTTTTCATATGCTAACAACAAGAATGTGTTGCAAGCACCTCAAGGATTCAATGGAGCGGGATGCAAAGACATCATCACTAGAGGACATAATGCTTGACTTTGTCAAAGAGTCAAGATCAAGGACAACCACATTGGAGAATTCGGTCCAAGCTATCTCAAGCACTGTTCAAAGCCAAGGTAAGGCACTTCAAAACTTGGAGGTTCAACTTAGTCAAATGGCAACTTCCTTCCAAACAATGCAAAAGGGTAAGTTCCCTAGTTGTCCCGAGAGAAACCCAAGGGAGGAGTGCAAGGCCATGACTTTGAGGAGTGGGAAAAAGCTATCCACTCCCTTGATCAATGATGAAGACGATGAGCTTCCATAAGAAGAAGATGAAAGCCATCATAGAGGATATTCAACAAAAAGAGAGTGCATCTAAGGAAAAGGAGAAATCAAAGTCCAACATAGGGAGTACTTCTAACTCTACTTCTTTTATCCCTAATACTTTACCTTTTCCTCAAAGATTTCAAAAGAAAAAGATTGATGCTCAATTTTCAAAGTTCTTAGACATATTCAAAAAGTTAGAAATTAACCTTCCTTTTGCAGAGGCATTAGAACAAATGCCTAAGTATGCCAAGTTCATGAAGGATGTATTGTCTAAGAAGAAAAGGTATGGAGATTATGAAATGGTTGCACTAACCGAAGAATGTAGTGCAACACTACAAAGAAAATTGCCTCCAAAACTAAAGGATCTAGGGAGTTTCTCTATCCCTTGTCATTTAGGCAATAATAAGGTTACTAAAGCACTTTGTGATCTTGGAGCTTCTATTAATTTAATGCCTTTATCCATGTTTAGGAAGCTCAATGGAGGAGAGCTGCAACCAACTACCATATCTTTACTTTTGGCCGATCGATCATTTGTTCATCCCTACAGCATTGTGGAGGACGTCTTGGTCAAGGTAGGCAAGTTTATCTTCCTAGCGGACTTTGAGATATTAGACATGGAGGAAGATGCCGAAGTCCCCATAATCCTTGGGAGACCATTCTTGGCCACCGGAAGGGCCCTCATCGATGTGCAAGATGGAAAACTCACATTCCGCCTTAACGATGAGGAGGAAACATTAGACATTTATAAAACCCTTAAGCATCCGGATGTAGAAAGGTATGACATCATGAGCCAAGCACAAAGGTAACATCACCTCTCTCTTCAAATAAAAACTCTATGCATAATGAGCCCCATTTGAATGGTAAGACTAATAGCATGCTTGATGTTAAATTAGAAAATCCTATAATGCATGTTTATAGTTGTGATAATTCTCCTAGTTCTTCTTGCATGCCTCCCAAACCTATAATGAATTATGAACAAATTATGGAGAAGCATGTTAAAAATGAAGTGGTGAGTCCGGTAAAATCTAAGCATGATGATTCTTTAATAAGTCT
Organism: Citrullus mucosospermus; assembly: GCA_030954485.1. Taxonomy (NCBI): domain Eukaryota; kingdom Viridiplantae; phylum Streptophyta; class Magnoliopsida; order Cucurbitales; family Cucurbitaceae; genus Citrullus; species Citrullus mucosospermus. Next base: position 10,825,064 of record CM062060.1, read on the forward strand.
TGACCACATTAGAAACAATGATGTTCAACTTGATAATGATTTATTGACTAACTCACTAAATGCTAATGAATATGTTTGTGACTGTCAATGTGGGCGAATACTAAAAGTTGTAGGTGATCCAAAGCATGAAAGGAAGAAACCACCTCGGGATCCACTGTGATTCATGAGCCCTGTCTAGCTAGAAGACGTTAAACCAAGCGCTTATTGGGAGGCAACCCAATTTTATTGCTTTCTTTACTTTTCTTTTTATTTTATTTTCAATAAATCTTGGAGTCACTCATATGCTTTATCTCTCAGGAACTTGGTTTATCACACAAAGTACTCCTTACACCAAGCCTGTTTGGTGGCTTCCCGATTGCTCCCAGGCTTGTTCCTTCTTTGTTAGATGCTCTTATGCATTGGGGACAATGCATGATTCTAAGTTTGGGGTGGAAGGTGTCTTTCGTACTTTTGTGTGTCTTCTTATCCTACTATGCATGTTAGTGAAGTTTTAATGATCATATGCATGTCAATTTTTGAAAAATTTTGAAAATTTTGGAGCTTTCAAAGTTAATGGGAATGTTGTTTATGGTTGTGTGTCTTGATGTTGATTACCCATGATGAGATTCGAATTTGCATGATAGATGACTTATTGTGAAATAGAATAGCACTATCTTGAGTTAAATTCATTTAAGTCCCTCTTAAAATCTCTCATATTCTTGAGCACGTAGCCACTTTAATTTATAATCTTTAACTAAAAAAAAAGATTAAGTTGGGTGTATTTGGTTGTCACTCCGAAAGGCCCCACCGGTTAAAGAGTGGAAATGCATGATAGCTTGTAATCTTAGACTAAGGAAAAAGAAAAGAGTATACATGCCTTGAAAAAAGAAAAAAAATGTACACAAAATGTATGAGCTTTATTTGTCTATCTTTTTAAATGTTAAACTTGTAACGAGTATGCATGGATAGGGGTAAAAAGAGCTGCCTTTGCTGTGATCAGTAAGGACGTCTGGGAATTGACTAGGTACGAGTCCCTACAGTGAATGTGTGAAAGCTAGTGCCTCTAGGTAAAAGAATGCAAGTTTGGGCCCATGAAAAAAATATATGATTGAAAGGCATCTTAGTGGACATATTACTCACTTGAAATGTATGAAAGCTTGAAGATTGGCGCATGAGCTAGAGTAGGGGGAAAACTAAAGAAACTCTCTTAAGTCCTAATTTGAGTTCTAGTATTTTAAATTGAAGGAGGCTTGCACACACACACATGGGAGATAATAAGATTTGGCCTTGAATGATTATAACAATATAGATATGCTTGCATGTTTCTACTTAAGCTTTAAATGCTATTCTCTGAGACATGTGTCAATTGCACACTTCTTTATCTAAACTCCCTATTATTTGATTTTATTCTTTGCTCGGGACTAGCAAATCTCTAAGTTTGGGGTGTTGATAAGCACTTGAAAAATGCTTTCCATTCTCTCAAATTAAGGGAGTTTATATTAGATTTCACTTGTTTGCTAGTGATTTTCAGGTTAAAATGAGGAAAATTAGAAGAAAAGACTAAAAGATCAAAGCCAAGCAAGAATACGGCGAAAAAGAGCTGAAAAACTCAAAAGGGCAAATTTTGGGATAGCACCGCGGCGCTGAAACCTAAACGCATCGTTATGGACGCATAGTAGCACCGCGACACCGAGATGGCTCTGCCGCGACGCCTAAATTCGACGCAACCTTGTTGAACGCATGACAGCGTCGCGGCGCTTGGACGGCACTGCCGCGGTGCTAAAACCCGAGAGCAACAATTTTGGATGCAGCCCTAGCGCCACGGCGCCAGCTTTCCTTAAATGAAAATTTGTTATTTCTGGTAAATTTTTGGGCGGCAAAACTCTATAAATTTGGGGGTTTCCAGCAACCCAAATCATCAAACACACAAAGATATTGGATTCTTAACATAATGAATATACATAATGTGAATAACTTTTAATTACTTACGTATTGACAATAGTTTTGACATCTTCACGAACACCATGTCCCAGAGAGTCAATTGAATACATTGTATTAGTTCGTAAGTTGATGACAACCACTATCCAATGATATCCACATAAAAGACATAACTTAATAAAGTTAGATAAATCAATGTTTATCAATAAAAAATCATTAAAATACTCATTTTCTAAACTTACCCGAGATTACACGAACATATCAATAACTTATTCTTCGTCGAGATTAACCTGTTGCACAAGAATCTAGAGCATTGTTCCTTAATGCCTGAGCCACTTGAAATTTGTGTAGGGTGAATCAATGCATACTTCCCTAAGATACTTGAGTCAGATACATAGAAAAATCTAAGATTATAACAAAAAATAAAAAACTTTAAATATTAGAAATGTTATAATAAATTATTAATATTAATCACTTTAGTTAATTGTACATACGCGATATAACCCGTTATAATTGAGAGTGCTAATTCCTCCATCTAACAAAACTATTTGATACTGTCCTTCATCAGGTAGAAATTAAAGTGATACCTAAAAATCTGATCATCAATCGGGATATGCAGATATTCATCTTTCATCTCCTCCTCCACATATTTTAATACAAATCTTATCGCTATTGACAATTTTGACATATGAGTATTTGGTTTCTTTTCTTTCAAAGCAGATAACTCACGAGGATTTTTCTTATGTGCCTATGAAAAAAATGTCAAACATTAAAAATGAAACATGCAAATGCAATAGCTCATATTATTTTAAAATAAAATTTACCTTTTCTTCTTTTTCTACAAGTACTAAATGCTTTGATCATGGAACAATGCAACCCAATTGCATCGAAAACCCTACGAATACTTCCAATAATAAGTATGGGTAACGTAGAGTTAGTGTCATCTACAACTTCAATGAGAACCCACACCTCATTCACTCCAAGCGTTACCCCATTAACTACTTCGTTAGACCATTGTCTCTTAAAAACAATGTCTACTGCAACAATATTATCAACACTTCCAATAGCAAGACTATAAGGTCTCCCCTAAAACGTATATTCAAATGGTCAATCTATTATCAATGTCAAATAATTCACCAACACAACAATTTATAAAGCATGTAAATACAATTCTTACCTGATCTATCTTTTCTCATGAATGGGCGGTGATAAGACTTGTTATTTTGTAGAAGCTGTATTCTGATCACAATCATGATCATGTGCATCTGGACATGCTTCCTCGACCTTCATTTGAATATTTAACTCGTGCATACATTTAACCACTAAATTATATTGCTCCAAAATCTGTGCTTTCTCTTTTATCCAATTTATCTTTGGATCATCTTTCATTTGAGTTTTTGTGGGTTTTGTTGGAATGTGTTTGTGAAAGTAGAATGAGGGTGTAATCAACCCCTCTACACCTCTTACCCGTCCTCGGTGTCCAGGTGTTCCCAATGCTTTGGTCAAGATATCATCTAAATAACCTTTTTTGTTTACACTATCTTTGGATAGTTCATCCTGTAATTTAATAGATAAACATTTTATTTTCAACACAAATTATAACATATTACATACACCGATAAACAAGCAATAATTAAATTATTACTTACAATTTTAACTGCAACCTCTTCGACATCTTTATTTAAGAATTCTCCATTTTTACCTAGTCGAGCATGTTTTCAAATAGTAGCCCTTTCTGTTGTTGGAGACAATTTTCCTTGTTTTCTCTACGAGTATATATGAATAATATGAAATTTAATAAACGCACCATAATATATTTTTGTAAATAATAAATTGTTATCAAATAAAACTTACCAAATCCTCACTCAAATTTGCATAACCTTTACGAGATGTTCTATGATTGTATTTGTATTGTCTTTGTCACTTTTTCTACAAATTGTTACGTGCCTACAATACACAAAAATAACACAAGTTAAATTAAGCAACATATTTGGTTATTCAAACATAAAACAATTTATAACACTAACCTGGAAACCGTCTGATAGAACTTGTTTAACAAAAATTTCTCAATGAGCTAGAATAATAGAAGGATACTCAGGTGGTGGAAATTTCAAGCATTCTGGCATGTCTTTATATGGACCAATGTGCCTACTCCTCAAAACATTTTTGAAATTTTGGAATGCAATTCTAGCTTCTATCAAAATATCCTTCTTAGATTTTGAGTTTATCACAAAAAATTTCTGAAAATTAAAAAATAACATACATATAAACATATGTTAATCCAAATACATCATATTTTATTGAATTAAACATTAAATGCATATAAGTTACCTAAATGCTAACAAAATTCTTTTCTTTTAGCTCTGGTGGCACGTGTTTCCATGAAGCATATGAAATTGGGACGTGGTTCCTCATACAAGTCCCAATGTAACTTACCATTTTAGTGACATTTTTTCCAATCCATTGGCCTTGATCATTATACTCAACAACCCACCGATCTTCATCCGATCTAATCTGTGTTAGTTGGATCATAGTGGTAGGACCACAAACCGATCGCTGACTAGACGATGTCTCCAAAACATGTTCCATCTCTAATTCGTGACCATCATTACCAAGTGAGACGTAGTCATCATTGCTAGTGTCCATGTTTAAGTATCCTACCATCAAAATAAATGTTATTAGTGAACTAAAAGTAAAAGTAACTAATAAGTAACACTTACTAATGAAGTTAATTAAAACACTCAAATTGTTGAACTAAATATAATAAAAAAGTAAATAATTATATATTATCTAGAATTAACATAATAATAATTTATACCATCTATCCTTCATTATCATTGACTATCTAAGTGCTATCACAGTCAGTTCGAATATAGATTGAATCATTTTCGTCCATGTCCTCGAATGCATTTGAAGCAACAATATTGTTAGAACTACTATAATTTAAATTTATGTCAGCTAACTCACCTTCGTTGATATAATCTACGTACTCCCTACTTGGGGATGCAACATAACATGCCATCGAGAATTAATTGGCTCTTTGATAAAAAAAAACATGTATTGCTTGTGATGCTAGTATAATAGAATCAGACTTATATCCAATACATTTAAGATCGACTAGTTTAAACCTCAACTCATATGTTCTGACACCACTAGCACTATCAATCCAATTACATTTAAATATTAGAATCTTGAGAGCAATATAATTCAACTCCCATATCTCTTGAATCACACCATAAAATGACATGTTTGTCACTATTGGATTTTTATCTTTTGCACTAGCTAGCATTATTTTTGCTATTAAACAAACTCTACTATTTTGCACATTACAAGCACCATCACGGTTCTCTGTAATGTAGTAAATTCCATCCATAAAATAACTAATATAAGTTATCACAGTAGGTGAAGGACCATGTGATATCCGTCTCACTATATCAAATATTATGTTGTTCGGTAACTCAAGTAGGGGTGTTCATTCAAACCGCCAAAACCGAACCGCATTTGAAACCGAACCGAAATCGAACTGAAACCTAACCGAAACCAATTGTATGTGGTTCGGTTCGGTTTCTACAATGTTGAAACCGTTTTTTATACGGTTTGGTTCGGTTTCTAGTTGTGAAACTGAAACTTAAACCGAAACCGAACTAAACCGGTTTATATTAAAAAAAAATTATTTTCATTTTTTCCTTTTAGTTTTTCTTTTTCTTTTTCTTTTTCTTTTTCTTTTTCTTTTTTCCACGCCCCGCCCACCACTGCGCGGCACGCCCCTAGGGTTTAGGTTTTTTTTTTCTTGTTCAAACTTCATTCGATTGTTCAATACCTCCCCCATTGCGCCGACTGCCGAGGTTCCAAGTTCCAACTTTTCCTCTACTCGCGTCCCGCGTCCCGCCGCTGCGTCGAGATTCAGCCTTTAAAATTCTACGGTTCCGACTTCTCACGCATAGTGTCGCTGAAAATATTCAATTCTGAGATTTCAACGGTTTCGACGGTTTTGACACGCAGTTCCGACGCATAGTGACGTTGAAAGTAACTTCCCTTCAGCGGTTTCGAGTCTCGATGCATAGTGACGCTGAAACTTCCCTTCAGCGGTTCCGATGCGTGATTCTAATGCACAATGACGCTGAAACTTCCCTTCAACAGTTCCGACACACAGTTCCAAGTTCCCTCTCCTCGCGGCACCATCGACTTGCCGAGTCCATCACTCTTCATCTCGCCGAGCCAACAGCCGCCGAATCCATCTCTCCCCACGGCGTGACTAAAGGTATTCAATACTCGCCGTTCTGTTTACCTACCGTTCAATACTCCAAGCACATGATTTTGTTTACAAGACTTGATTTTGTTTCCTCGAAATTACTCTGTTTATTTGTTTCCTTGATTTTGTTTCCTAAAGGTATTTAGTTTATGCTTGGCGTGCCTAATTATGTATGCTTAATGCTTAGTTCTATAATTCTATTGCTCTGTTTATTTGTTACAAGAGAGAAGGGGAAGTCCTTGAAATTGCTCTGTTTATTTGCTAAGCAATGAATTTTGAATATCAATTTATGATTTGAAGTTTGAACTTTGAACTATCAATTTTACTTTGTTCTTAGTCTTAGTTAATAGTTATCTTTTTCATATTGTAGACGACACACAGTAGCCGGTAGCAGTAGTACTATGTCTCAGAGCATGAGCTTGAGCTGGACCAATGACATTGACAATAATAATAGCAATAGCAACAACCACAACAACAAGAGCAACAATTGTTCTAGTGTGAACGAAAATGATGATGCTGTTGAGATGTCTCCATCGACACTTGAAGCGCAAGTTCGAAAAAAGAGGAAAAACACGTCTATGGTATGGGATCACTTTACTAAATGCTCTGAATATAGTAATGACGATCCACATGCTAAATGTAATTATTGTGGTATGATATATGCATGTCATCCAAAAAGGAATGGAAATTCAACTATGAGAATGCATCTTGAACATTATTGTAAAAAAGATCCTTATCAGATGAAAAATTCTAAGTTGGATTTAACTCAATCTAAGTTAATATTTAATAATAAAGAGGGTGGAGTGGTAATACAACATCGGTTCAGTATAAGAAGTTTACTATTGAGAATGCTCGAAGACTAATTGCTGAGATGATCATAACTGATGATTGTCATTTAAATTTGTGGAGAATGAGGGATTTAAGAGATTCGTAGAAGGGACTTTGACATTAGTAGAACCAAATTTTGTTATTCCTTCTCGAACTACCATTGCTAGGGATATTTTGGGAATATATGGTACCCTAAAAGAACAGTTGAAAGATATTTTTGTAAGGGAAGGATATAGAGTGTCGCTTACAACTAATACTTGGACATCAATTCAAAATGTGAATTACATGGTTTTGACTGCACACTTTATTGATAGAGATTGGAAGCTACATAAGAGAATTATTAATTTCTCTCAAATTGAAAATCATAGAGGGGAGACAATAGGAAAAGAGGTTGAGAAATGTTTGAAACAATGGGGTATTGAAAGGGTTTTGACACTAACTATTGATAATGCTTCATCAAATGATACTGCCATTGCATACCTAAAGAAGCGTTTTAAACATGGGTTGGTGTTGAATGGTGATTTCTTGCATGTTAGATGTTGTGCACATATATTGAATTTAATTGTTTGTGATGGACTAAAAGATGTGAATGATTCATTGAATTGAATTCAAAATGTTGTGAGGTTTGTTAGATCTTCTCCTGCTAGACTTGCTAAATTTAAGAAGTGCATCGAAGAGGAGAATATATCTAGTAAGAGTATGTTGTGTCTTGATGTTCAAACTAGATGGAATTCTACATACTTGATGCTTGATGCAGTAGAAAAGTTTGAAAAGGCATTTGAGAGGTTGGAAGACTACGACACAGTGTACATAAATGAGGAGATTAAACCAACCACACAAGATTAGGAAATTGCTAGAATATTTACCAAATTTTTGTCTGTATTCTATGAAGTAACTATTAGGCTTTCAGGGTCTCTTTATGTTACTTTCAATACGGTCTTCCATGAGATTAGTACTATTCAGAATTGCATAAGAAAATATTCAAGTGTAACTGGTCCGGAAAATTTGTTCTTGCATGAAATGGCAATGAAAATGCAAGAGAAATATGATAAGTATTGGGGGAAAAAAACAAATTTATTGTTGTATGTTGCTTTTGTTTTGGACCCTCGTTACAAGATGAAATCTCTTATGTATTGTCTGAATCAATTATTTGATATGGATGTGACAAAAGAAATAGAAAATAAGGTGGAGGATGTTTTGAGACGATTGTTTAATGAATATAGTTTGTCAGTTATCAATGATTGTTCAATTTTAAGTTCATCAGCTCAGAAGTCCAAGAGATATGCAAGTATGAGTCAATCTTCAAGTTGTACTACTATACAAGTACAAGTACTACAACTGCAGCTACTGCTTCAAAGGTTTTTCGTTTGGATTTTGAAGATATGGAGGACGAGGATGCCAACAGTGTGGATACAGAAGTTGATATTTACTTATTAGAGTCTCGTATTAAACGTGAGGAGAATTTTGATATCTTAGATTGGTGGAAAGGAAATTCTTCTAGATATAAGGTTCTTAGCAAGGTTGCAAGAGATCTTTTAGCAATTCCAGTATCCATAGTTGCTTCTAAGTCTGCATTCAGTACCAGTGGGAATGTTATTGATCCTTTTCGTTCTATGTTAACTCCAACCACAATTGAGGCACTTTTGTGTGCACAAAATTGGTTACGTTCGAAAGCAATTAGCGTTGATCTTCAAAGCTACTTGGAGGATATTGTAAATGTTGAAGAAGGTAGTTTCTTTCAAACATTTTTTTAAGTATCCGAAATTCAAATATGTTATTTATATAATTATTATGTTAATATTTCCACTTTTTTTTTTCTTTTAGACTTTAAAGTATATCCAGAGGCAAAAAACAAGGAGAAGAACGAGAAGGAGAAGGCGGCTTGAACTTGAAGTCTATAGTACTTTTTAAAGTGGTGGTTTGGATTGGACTTTGAACTTTTCTGTTATTGACTTATTGTAATATTGTTTGTAGAACAAAAACTTTTATGTTTGTAGTACTTTTATTTTTGTATGGACTTTGAACTTTTATGTTATTGTAATATTGTTTGACATTTGTACTTTGTAGAACAAGAACTTTTATGTTTGTAGTACTTTTATGTTCGGATTGGACTTTGAACTATTAGACTTTAGTTGCTTGAAAAATGAAATAGCCAAGCAAACCATTGTTTTTGTTTAGTAGCTTAGATTTGATTCATATTGGATGAATAGCTTTTTCTAAATAATCTTCCATGGATATATAATTACCAATTAGTTATATATCGAGAATTTCGAAGTGTAGGAAATACGAAGGAAAAAAAAGGTGAAATGCCAAACCGAACTGCAACCGGACATGCAGTTCGGTTCAGTTTCATATAATTTCTAAACTGATTTATGCGGTTCGGTTCAGTTCGGTCCTAACAAAACATGTGGTTCGGTTCGATTTCATATAATTTCTAAACCGATTTAAACGGTTCGGTTTGGTTTTAGCAACCTATGAGTATATGAATTTAAGTCATAAACATGAAAATAAAGTTTGTAAAAATACTAAATCAAAACACAATATTCATTATCCATAGAAGCATACATGATCACGAATCCAAGAAATGAAAGTTCAATTATGCTCATCTTGTAGCCACTTTTGGTTCCTTGACTTTGATGGATACATTTTTCTCAAATGGTTCACATGTTTCCTAAAATAACATATAATTCATCACGGTTGTTAGAAATATCAAATTATAGGGAATATAATAAAAAATACAAGCTTAAGATTAAGTCGACATACTCTATGTAAGGTTGTACGTCATCTATATTTTCTAAAACATACAAATGAGTTTGTCTTAGTTTTTCCTTGTCAGGATTCATGTGCGAAGCCTAGGATGAGGGTGGTTCATCTTCATCATTTTGATCTCGGTCAATAGCCTTTCTAAGTCCAATCGACATCTCATCGTGTAAAAATATTGTACAAAATTCTACAGCTTCCTCAACAATATACCCTTCAGCAATACAACCTTTTGGTCGATTTTTGATTTCGAACATATCTCTTAAGAACTTTCATGTAACGTTCGAAATGATACATCCATCGAAGATACACAGGGCCACATAGACGAACTTCTCTAACTAGATGTAGCATTAAAATAGACGTACTTATGGTGAAGAATGATGGAGGAAAATATTTTTCAAACAGACACAATATTACTACAATCTTATGCTCCAAGACGCTTAAATGTGTAATATTTACCACCTTACTACATATAGCATTAAAAAAAAAAAAAAAACAGAATCATGTGAGCATTTCTCACGTGTTTAGGTAGTACACTACGAAGTGCAACACAAAGCAATTGTTGCATGAGCATGTGACAATCATGAGACTTTAACCCTGTAACTTTTAAAGTGTCAATCGATACAAGACTTTTTATGTTAGAAGAATACACTTCAAGAACTTTCATTTTTGACAATGAATGGCAAAAAACACACTTCTCAATTTTGGATAGCGTGTAACAAATCGAAGGTATCTATGTCCTTCTCCCCACAACCTTCGGCGCCAACTCAAGATGGATGCCTAGTTGTTTTGAGTCACGACGAGTTTGGAATCCATTCTTCATCTTGCCAGGAATGTCAAGCAAGGTACCCATCAAAATCTTGCATACATTCTTCTCAATATGCATAATATCTAAACAATGTCGAACATGAAGCTTTTCCAATATTCAAGTTCAAAAAATATAGATTTCTTGTCCCAACAACTGCATAAAGAACTTATCGATTTCTTATCTTTTGACGAATGAAACTCATCAGGAGAATCATTATTGATGAACATTTCAAATATACATTCTCGAGACAATGATTGTGGAGCCATCCCAAGTTCGTCTACATTATTGAATGCTTTCTTTTGTTTTCGAAACGGATGATCAGGTGACAAAAATTTTCTATGTCTAAGATATGCCACCTTCTTTCCAAACTTTAAATGTATGGTAGATATGTTTTCGCCGCATATTGGATAGCGTAGTATCTTTAACAGTGCCACCTGTCGAATTACCATATGCAAGAAAATCATTAATCGTCCACAACAATATTGCTTTTAATGTGAAAAATTCATCTCGATATCCATCATAACATGGTACACCATTATTCCAAAGAATTTTCAAATCATCTATTAAAGAGGCCAAAGTGAAGGTTTCTTTTCTTCATTTCCAAACTCAGACTTTGCTTTAAGTGATACAATTTGACTAATGTACCCAATTTACTCAGTTTTTCACAGCCAGGATATAGAGGTATCTCAACATCTACACTATACTGTTGTGCCGCTTCAACCATCTCAACAATGTTGTCATCAAAATCATCATTCAACACTTATTTGTCAAGGTTGTTGTCTAATTTCGGCACTACATTCGATGGAGAATACCTAACAAGATTTTCTCCATATCATATCCAATTATCATTTTTAGGTCAATACTGTATATTAATAAGTGGTTTTTCACTTCCTTAGTGTTCAACATTTTACAATTTCCACACTTAACTTATGGACATCGTATAGAAGTTTTACCAATCAAATGTATTTGAGTAAACTCAATAAAACTATCAACACCTTCTTCATATTCGTTAGATAGTCTATCTTTTCCCATCCACAATTTATCCATTATGTTATAACCTAAGAAAATGAAGTGATGAGACAAACCATATTATACTAATGAGACAATAAGGAAATATAAGAAAGTGAAATAAAATGGAGGACACTTTTAACTTAATTAAAATTATAACAAATTATCTAAATGACTACCATAACGACAGGATAGCCATTCCATATCTAAATTTAGCAACATATATAATTAAAATCCAATGGTCGAGATTTAAAGATATCAAAATAAATTAATGTTTTCAACATTCCCAAAAAAGCAAAAAAAACATAAACATCCCCAATAAACAACAAGAGGGTCTTACCCAACTACAAGAAACTATAAGAACTCAAATCTTAGATCTCAAATCTTACAACAAAAGTATCATATTTGTATTGGAATAGTTGTTGATTCTATTAGCCTACATGTCACACCCCCTCCCAGATTATCTCGCTCAACCCAAGAGATAATGTGATGATAGTAAACATCACCCCTTTTGTGACATAAACTGTCCATCTGTGCCTGATAATCCTAACAGATCATACCATGCATATTTTACTTTACTCATAAAAACCACAAAACTTATATATATATATATATAATTAAGTTTGCTACTCGTCCACAATATACTTGTACAACCCACATTACAAATCCCAACATATACACAACTAGGTCTACATGCCACCTACATAAAGTTATGTACACGTACAACTATTCAAACGTGACTAATTTCTGAAACTCGAGCTTAGGCAAGGCGAGCTGGAGTAGGCTAAGCACCGGGAACGTCCTCGCTACCTGGGGGGGAAAAAAAAGAAAACGGGAAAGCGTGAGCTAAAGCCCCATGAGTGACAAGTTTGTAAAACAAGCTTTTAATCGAAAATAGTCATATCACATTTGTACATATAAAACAAGGATTCAACATAATAACTAAGAATAATTAACCAGAAAGCCGTTTGGTTTTTGCAATCTTTTCCCTTAGTTGAGGCGGAGCAAGGCTCAACGCTCTCAACGTCGAAATCAACCTTAGTTGGGGTGGAGCAAGACTCAACACACCCAACGTCGTAATTATCCCTGGCTCGATGCGGAGCAAAACTCGACGCACTAGCCAATCAACCTCTATGTGCACATAGGAACATGGTGGGTTGCCCAAGTATCTTCTCATGTCCTTCAGTACTGGGTCCCAGGGAAACTCACATGCCTTCTCATGTCCTTCAACACTGAGCCTCCTCTAAAACATTTAGATAATTCATTTGAAAATCCTTTCATAAGTAACAGTGCAACTCATAATTCAATAACATTTCATAAACATGCTTTCCAATATCTTTAAAGAAACATAAAATATGCTTTATAAACCGATTTATTACAAAATCGTATTCAAGTAGAAAAACCGAATTATCATATGCGACAAAAATCGTTTGAAGTAAGAAAAGTGTCACTCACACTCTTTTTAAGCCTTCAGTGGATTATACGCCTTCCCTATCTCCTCCTGGCTTGAAATAGACATTTTTCCTTGCATTACACTTTCCTTTACTTGATCATTAAGTATGCATAAGTAAATTCTAATCATTACTCAACATCGAGCCTCCCCTTTTTCCCAAAGTAATAATAAGCGAGATAACTAGCAATACTACTCAACCAGTCATGGTACTAGCGACACTAGGTGGAGCGAGACTAGCATGACTTTACCTAAGAAGCGATACCTAGCGATACCCAGCGAGTTTTGTGAGACAGAAAACTCCCTTGCGTCTCAGCGACACTCGTCTCGCTATCTATACTTTATCAACTCAGCGAGACCCGGTTCTTAGCAGCACCCGACAACCGAGCTATCTTCCTCTCCTTATATTCTTACTCCTATTCTGTTAAGGTTATACATCCAGACAGATTTAGAACTCCTTCCCTTTTACAAATTTGTAGAGAATTGAGTCTTACAAGTTACCTCAAAATTCCAAGACTCAACTTCCTTTCGTTCTCCAGCTATTCCAAGTTTACTCTACGTTGCCCTAGCTTGCACACCAACTCCGTAACCATTGCTTTTACCTAAAATTTCACACATTTAACTTCAGTTCTAGCTTTACCATCCTTCACGAGAATTGTTAAGGATTATATTAACTTACTGACCTTAAAGTTTCAGCCCTAGACTCGTTCTCCTCGATTTGTTCTACTCCGAACATCAAACACTGCCCAGTTTGTGTCCACCAACAATCTCCCCTTCCAGCTTAGATTTTAACTCCAAAGTGAGTAGACTTCCGTCTAAAATCCACCAGAGCACCCTCTTCTACCTCCCCTTCTAGTTCGTCTAAAAGGTGAAACTGATTTAAGTTCTCGAAATGTCTAAATGAATTAAATATTTAATTCATTTACCTATATATATACTGCCGACTTAACCCTCAAAAGCAGGCTGGCGCGTAGGGTCCTCATTTTACTTCAACGCAAAGCACTCATAACGCAACCTGCTCTAACACCTTCAGCAGTCATCCACACTCAACGCATGGTGCCCTCAACGCCTCCTACTTCGATGCATAGGGACCGCTCTATGTTCGACGCATAGAGACTGCTATCTTTGACGCATAGAGGCTGCTCTGTCTTCGACGCATAGAGACTGCTGTCTTCGACGTATAGAGGCTGCTCTGTCTTCAACGCATAGAGACTGTTGTCTTCAACGCATAGAGACCTTAACGCATGGCCACTCATAACGCTAGCTCTTCGCTTCTTTTACCAACGGATAGTCTCAGCCAAAGCTTAGCCAAAATTTTGCTTTTCCACTCTCGGTTACTTTTCCTCTAATAATGCATAACCACAATCTCACTTGCCTTTTCCCAACACGTAAGTCAGTGCTTACAATTTACTACCCCCTTTTAAAGAATTTCGTCCCCAAAATTCAAGTAAGTTCACTATAAGAAAAGGTGAGGATATTTAACCTTCATTTGATCTTCACTTTCCCATGTCGCTTCTTCTACTTGATGATTCCTCCACAAAACTTTAACAAGCGGTATCATTTTTGTTCTCAACACTTGTTCCTTCCGGTCAAGAATTTGCACAAGTTTCTCTGCATAAGATAAATCTTCATTTACCTGGATAGGTTGAGCCTCCAAAATATGTGTGGAATCTGGAACATACTTCCTCAGTAACGAAACATGAAATACATCATGTATTTTGGACAACTCCATAGGTAATGCTAATCGATAAGCTGAAGGTCCTATGCGTTTTAGAATTTCATAAGGTCCAATGTACCTCGGACTCAGTTTTCCTTTCCTTCCGAATCTCAAAATTCCTTTCCAAGGCGATAACTTCAAGAAGACTTTGTCACCAACTTCGAATTCTAAGTCTCGATGCCTTTTATCAGCATAGCTCTTCTGTCGATCCTGTGCAGTCTTCAACCTTTCTCTTATAATTTTTACGTTCTCAGACGTAGTTTGAACTAATTCTGGTCCCATTAACTTCCGTTCTCCTACTTCATCCCAACATATAGGAGTTCTACAGCGTCTGCCATACAATGCTTCATAAGGTGCCATTCCAATACTAGAATGGTAACTATTATTATAAGCAAACTCCATCAAGGACAGATGAGTATCCCAGCTTCCTTTAAATTGTAGCGCACAAGCACGCAACATATCCTCTAAAGTTTGAATTGTTCTTTCTGATTGTCCATCAGTTTGAGGATGAAAAGCTGTACTAAACTTAAGCTTAGTCCCCAATGCTTGCTGTAGACTAGGCCAAAACTTAGATGTAAACTTCGGATCTCTATCAGAGACAATAGACACGGGAGCTCCATATTGACTTACTATTCTATCAACATACAGTTTGGCTAATTTATCCAAAGTAAAAGTCACTTTAATTGGAAGGAATCGTGCAGTTTTAGTAAGTCTGTCCACTATTACCCATATTCCATCATACCATTTGGAGTTTTAGGAAGACCAAATAAGAAAACCATAGTGATATGCTCCCATTTCCACTCAGGTACGGGAAGTGGTTTTAAAAGTCCACCAGATTTTTGTCTTTCTGGCTTAACTTGCTGACAAATCAAACATTTTGCCACACATTCAGCAATTTCCCGTTTCATTCCCGGCCACCAATAATATTCTCTCAAAGTCCTGTACATCTTTGTACTACCTGGATGCATTCCATACGCAGAATTATGAGCTTCCTCTAGAATGGCATTTTTCAATGTAGAATCACTAGGAACACACAATCTTCCTTGTTTCAATAAAGTTCCATCATTTCTTATATCAAAATCCGTTCTTTCCTTAAGATTCACCTCTTCCACTATTTTTCTGAGTATAGAGTCTTCCATTTGTTTATTAACGATCTCATCCATCAAAGTGGGTCTCAAATGGAAGTGTGCAAACAAACCTCCTAATTTGTCTACCGTTAAGGATGCATTTGAACGCTTCAACTCCTTTGTCAATTCCGCATTAACAGTATTCAATGAAGTCTTGGCTTGCCTCGACTTCCTACTCAACGCATCAGCTACAACATTAGCCTTTCCTGGATGGTATTCTATTGAACAATCATAGTCTTTGATCAATTCCATCCATCTCCTCTGTTGTAAATTTAATTCCTTCTGATCAAAGATGTATTTCAAGCTTTTATGATCAGTTAGAATACGACATCTCTCTCCGTACAGGTAATGTCTCCAAATTTTTAAAGCTAATATGACAGCTGCTAACTCTAGGTCATGCGTAGGGTAATTGCATTCATGCTTCTTTAATTGCCTCGATGCATATGCAATTACCTTTCCTTTCTGCATAAGTACACAACCTAAACCCTGTCGCGATGCATCGCAGTAGATCTCAAACTCTATTCCAGGAGTAGGCAATGTCAGTACTGGTGCTGTTACCAGTTTTTCCTTCAACTTCTGGAAACTCTGCTCACGCTCTTCAGTTCATTCGAATTTGGCTACCTTTTTGGTTAAGCTCGATAATGGTAGTGCTATTTTCGAAAATCCTTCTACAAATCAACGATAATAACCTGCTAACCCTAGAAAACTACGAACTTTCGTCACATTAGTAGGTCGTTCCCAGCCAACTATCGCTTCAATCTTTTGTGGATCTACTCTTACTCCTTCTGTTGATACCACATGTCCTAAAAATATAACACGGTCAAGCCAAAATTCACACTTACTGAATTTAGCTTACAACCTCTCAGCACACAATGTCTATAATACTACTCGGAGGTGTTCCGTATGCTTTTCTCTACTTTCAGAATATACCAGTATATCATCGATAAATACTACAACAAGTTGGTCAAGGTATGGGTGGAATATTCAATTCATGAGATCCATGAATACAGCTGGAGCATTAGTCAATCCAAAAGGCATTACAAGAAACTCATAATGTCCATACCTCGTTCTGAACGCAGTCTTTAGTATATCTATTCCTTTAATCTTTACCTAATGATATCCATATTGTAAATCAATCTTGGAGAACACTGAAGCACCTTTAAGTTGGTCAAACAAGTCATCAATACGAGGCAATGGGTACCTATTACGTATCGTTACCTTGTTCAACTGATGGTAATCGATGCATAGTCTAAGTGTGCCATTCTTCTTCTTTACAAACAACATGGGAGCTCCCCACGGTGACACACTGGGTCGTACATACCCCTTGTCAATCAGTTCCTGCAACTGTGCTTTCAATTCTTTTAATTCCTTTAGAGCCATTCTATATGGAGCTTGCAAAATTGGTGTGGTTCCTGGGATCAAGTCAATAGAAAATTCAATCTCTCTATCAGGCGGTAAACCAGGTAATTCTTTAGGGAATACATCTAAGAATTCATTTACCATCGGAATATCCTCTGGTTTTAACTTACTAGCCTGTGCATTAACCACATAAGCAAGGTATGCTGAACAACCCTTGCCTAACAACTTCCTAGCTTTTACCGTAGATATCACACAGGTAGGAAAAATTCTCCTGTCTCCCCTGAAAATAACTTTAGTCCCTTCGAATCCTTTAAACACAACTTCCTTTTGGAAGCAATCCATAGTGGCACGATATTTGGATACGAAATCCATTCCTAATATCACATCAAATTCCTAAATATCTAAGGGTATCAAGTTGGCTATCATGGTCACACCATCAATTTCTATCACACAATCTTTATACACCTTGCTAGCCACCAACACATCACCAACAGGGGTATAAACAGACAGTTCCTCAGGCAAAGGTTCTAATGTACTATTTATATTTACAACAAACATTTTAGCAATAAAAAAATAGGTAGCACCAGGATCTAGTAAAACGTGAGCAGAAGTATTACAAATAGAAAGTGTACCAGTAACCACATTAGGGGCGTCATCAGCTTCTTGTTGAGTCATAGCAAAGATTTTTCCTTGCTGTCTTGATCGTCCCGTAACTCCCTTCTGCCTTGTTCCACTAGTTCCCTCATCAACAGTTCCAGCAGATCTTTGTGGCTGACCAATCACATGTGAGGCAGTTCTCTACTCAGGCTTATCTTCTTGCATCAGTTAGGGGCATTCTCGTTTAAAATGACCGACCTGTCCACAATTATAATATGCATTGACTCTACACTGTCCCCAATGGTACTTCCCGTAGGTGGGACATAACGGTTTCTTCGTAGAACTAGCTGTGGACTCACCAGGTCGTCCACTTCGAGAACCTTCCTCTCACTGTGCTGGACCACCAGAACTCCTTGGTCCTTGCCCCCGTATACCTCTACCAGTACTGGTCTTGGAAGTAGCCTGACCACTCGATCTGGTCTTGAAATTTCCTCCACTAAATACGCCTGGTACAAATCTTCTTCCTGACTGTCCCGGAGTAGTACTAGAAGAGTAAATTGCACGTCCACTTCTAGATGAATCGCGCTCCGTCTTCTTTTCCATCAAACTCCTTTCCACCCGCATAGTTGCCTCCACTAATTTGGAAAAATCCGTCCATTCAGCACTGGCGGTCATAGGAGTTCGTATTTATTCTCGTAAGCCTTCCTCAAATCTCTTACACCGATCAAGCTCATCAGCAACAATTGTCGTGGCATACTTAGACAGTTCTGTATATTTCTTCTCATATTCTGCCACTGACATAAACCCTTGTACCAACCTCAAAAACTCATTCTGTTTGGCATCTCGAAATGATCTTGGACAATACTTCTCTTGGAAGGCCTTCTTAAACTCACTCCAGTCTATTTCTTCTATGTCCCATTTTCTGCTTTCCACAATTCTCCACCAACCTTCTGCCCCTTTTGGAGCAAAAATACTACCAACTCTACTTTTCTGTCATCAGAGCATCTCATTACACGATAACATTTCTCAAGTAAGTTCAACCATGCCTCTGCCTTAGCAGGATCTACGGTGCCCTCAAAGGTAGTAGTACCCAAGGCCTTCAATCTTTCAATGCTGTATTTCTTTTCTGGATCTGATTCCATTGATCCAATACTTGCAGCCAATCTTTCAGCAATTCTAGTAAATATCTGCTCCTGGACATTAACCCCAACTTGAGGATGACTAGATTCACCCTCAGACATATCTCCACGGTTCCCAGTAGCTTCAGGAGTTCCGGCTACTGCTCGCCTAGCTAGCCTGCCTCGAGGTGGCATGTTTCCTATAGGACAACACGACATTATCATTTACTGACCATATATATGCTCCTACACTACAATGCATGATTGTAAGCCCCGTACTTGACCTTGTGAGAAGGCAAGTTAAGAAGAGACCAAGAGATGGGCGTTTAGTAGGAAAAGATGGCCGAGTTTTGTGGGGGCAAAAATGGCTAAGTATTGGCCATGCGTTGGTGGCACTATGCGTTGATGAAAGTAGTTTTGGCGTGGACGCAGAAAGGCCATTAGACGTTGAAGGCCACGAGGCGTTGAGAGCCACTCTGTGTCGAAGGTCACTATGCGTTGAACGCTACCATGCGTTGAAAGTGGGTATGCGTTGGTGCATAGAAGAATGGTCGAGAGAACCATGCGTTCGTCAGCTATCTAGCGATGAGGCGTTGGGAAATTGTAACACCCAAAACCGAGGCTATGCGTTGCTGAAGCCAAGTACAGAAGGTATGCATTGATTAGATCAATATATAGAGACGAAGTGGAGATTAAGTCGGTGATATATATATAAGTGGACTGAGTATTCAATTATTTTGATCACATTTCAGAGCTCGAGTTGATCCCATTTCGAAGAGGGAGGTAGAAGAAGGTGTTTATGTTGGTTTGGGGTGGAATTCTCGTCGTTTTCGTGGAGGAAACTTGAGCAAGAACGGAGAATTCAACTGGTGTCACTTAATCTGAGTATCGATTAGTGTTGGGGGAAGAACGAACTGTGGAAGCTGTGGCTAGGGTCAAAATTTTGAGGTTAGTAAGTTAACTCGATTTCTAGCAATTTTCATGAAGGATACTCGAGCCGAATTTGAGTAAATGTGTGTTAAACTCCAGGTAGAAGAGATCAGAGCTGAACTGTAGGACGATTAGGAGCAATTCGGGGTTGTTTGAGGATATATCTCAAACGAAGAGGGCTTCCATCATGAGACTTTTAAGGTAAGATAAAGGGCTTATTTCTTTACAAGTTCGTAGAGGAAAGGAAGTTATAATTTTGGCTAGAATGCGATGTTTAGCAGGTTTAAGAAAGAGTTAGAAGGGAAAGAAGAAAACAGTGGCTGTTAGGTGTCGCGCAGACCGTAGTATCACTGAAGAGCTGAAGACTGTGTAGCAAAGCGAGTATCACTAGTAACGCAAAGGGTTTTGCGTCTGACAGATCTCGCTGAGTCTCGCTGAGTGTCGCTCTTCAGGTAATCTCGTTAGTCTCGTGCATTTCGGTATCGCTAGCGCAGTGTTTGGTTGAGTGCTTTTCGTTGGTAGTCTCGCTAGGGACATAGGGTCACGCTAATTATGAAATTTTGGGAAAAAGGAGTCTGGTTAAAGGAGCAAGAATATAATTTGATTATGCTTATTTATTGATCATGGAAAGGAAGTTCAAGGAGAACTTAACATGGGAAATGTATATTTACAGGCCAAGAAGAGCTCGGGAAGGTGTATAATCCACTCGGAGCTAAGACAAGTTGTGAGTGATTTCTTGTTAATTCAACGAACTCACTTAATCTGTTTTAATAATAATGGGTATGTGAAATCTGTCATATGGAGTAGTTAAGAATTGATTTTGTGTTGTGCTGTAAGGATTAAAGATTGTATATGATATTCAGTGCTGAGGGACCATGTGGGAAGGCACTTGAATAGTTGGTTGATGTGGATTCCAATGCTCAGGGACAATATGTGAAGGCATGCGGAAATCCAATGTATGTGATAGCTCAATGCTGAGGGATCACAGGTGAAGGCACTTGAGCAGTGGATTGATAGGGAACCCAATGCTGAGGGAATTAAGTGTGAAGGCACATAGGAACTCCGTTATGATAAAACTCAATGCTGAGGGACAATATGTGAAGGCATTTGAGGGATTATAATATCGAGGGAAGAAGTGTGGAAGTATTCGGATGTGAATGTGATGAGAATTTGTACATGAAGTTGTGTGCGTTGAGCGTCGCTCTGCCACAGCTGGAAAGGAATATTTGTATTAATGGTGTTCTATAGCATGAGTTAACTTAGAAATTTCTGGTTATATATATGTGGTGGTTTTTAATGTTTCATGCCAATTCAAGTAGCGTAATAATAGTTGGAAGTTTTTCATCACTCACTGGGCATTAGGCTCACGCGGTTCTTTTGTTTGTTCGTTTGTTTCAGGTAGCGAGCGTGTCCGGGAGGCCTAGCCTACAGGAGATCCTTGTCTGGGTTTATTTTGGACCAGTCCTCTGGGATAGTTGTAAATACACAGTATTTGTACATGTTTCATTTTGTCAAACATGTCCTTTGGGATTGTAGTGGGTTTTGTTTCTGAATGTATATAGAGAACACTTATCTTGATGAGTCTTATTATTCTATGAGATCATATGGCATATAGATAAGATTGAATGAACAGTAGTTGATTGTTAGATAGTTACTTTAGAATACAGGTGTGTGCTGGTTCGCACTCACTCCCCGAGTAGTAAGGGTAATCTGGGAGGGGGTGTGACAATGATCCTATTCCCAAGGCTCTTCCGCTCTGATACCAACTTGTCACACCCCCTCCCAGATTATCTCGCTCAACCCAAGAGGAGATATGAGGATAGTAAACATCACCCCTTTTGTGACATAAACTGTCCATCTGTGCTTGATAATCCTAACAAATCATACCATGCATATTTTACTTTACTCATAGAAACCACAAAACTTATATATATATATATATATATATATATATATATAATTAAGTTTGCTACTCATCCACAATATACTTGTACAACCCACATTACAAATCCCAACATATACACAACTAGGTCTACATGCCACCTACATAAAGTTATGTACACGTACAACTATTCAAACGTGACTAATTTCTGAAACTCGAGCTTAGGCAAGGCGAGCTGGAGTAGGCTAAGCACCGGGAACGTCCTCGCTACCTGGGGGGGAAAAAAAGAAAACATGGAAAGCGTGAGCTAAAGCCCCATGAGTGACAAGTTTGTAAAACAAGCTTTTGTTCCAAAACAGTCATATCACATTTGTACATATAAGACAAGGATTCAACATAATAACTAAGAATAATTAACCAGAAAGCCGTTTGGTTTTTGCAATCTTTTCCCTTAGTTGAGGCGGAGCAAGGCTCAACGCTCTCAACGTCGAAATCAACCTTAGTTGGGGTGGAGCAAGACTCAACACACCCAACGTCGTAATTATCCTTGGCTCGATGCGGAGCAAAACTCGACGCACCAGCCAATCAACCTCTATGTGCACATAGGAACATGGCGGGTTACCCAAGTACCTTCTCATGTCCTTCAGTACTGGGTCCCGGGGAAACTCACATGCCTTCTCATGTCCTTCAGCACTAAACCTCCTCTAAAACATTTGGATAATTCATTTGAAAATCCTTTCATAAGTAACAGTCCAACTTATAATTCAATAACATTTCATAAACATGCTTTCCAATATCTTTAAAGAAACATAAAATATGCTTTATAAACCGATTTATTACAAAAGCGTATTCAAGTAGAAAAACCGAATTATCATATGCGACAAAAATCGTTTGAAGTAAGAAAAGTGTCACTCACACTCTTTTTAAGCCTTCAGTGGATTATACGCCTTCCCTATATCCTCTTGGCCTGAAATAGACATTTTTCCTTGCGTTACACTTTCATTTACTTGATCATTAAGTATGCATAAGTAAATTCTAATCATTACTCAACATCGAGCCTCCCCTTTTTCCCAAAGTAATAATAAGCGAGATAACTAGCGATACTACTCAACCAGTCATGGTACTAGCGACACTAGGTGGAGCAAGACTAGCATGACTTTACCTAAGAAGCGATACCTAGCGATACCCAGCGAGTTTTGTGAGACAGAAAACTCCCTTGCGTCTCAGCGACACTCGTCTCGCTATCTATACTTTATCAACTCAACGAGACCCGGTTCTTAGCAGCACCCGACAACCGAGCTATCTTCCGCTCCTTCTGTTCTTACTCCTATTCTGTTAAGGTTATACATCCAGACAGATTTAGAACTCCTTCCCTTCTACAAATTTGTAGAGAATTGAGCTTTACAAGATACCTCAAAATTCCAAGACTCAACTCCCTTTCATTCTCCAGCTATTCCAAGTTTACTCTACGTTGCCCTAGCTTGCACACCAACTTCGTAACCGTTGCTTTTACCTAAAATTTCACACATTTAACTTCAGTTCTAGCTTTACCATCCTTCACGAGAATTGTTAAGGATTATATTAACTTACTGACCTTAAAGTTTCAGCGCTAGACTCGTTCTCCTCGATTTGTTCTACTCCGAACATCAGACACTGCCCAGTTTGTGTCCACCAACAATCTCCCCTTCCAGCTTAGATTTTAACTCCAAAGTGAGTAGACTTCCGTCTAAAATCCACCAGAGCACCCTCTTCTACCTCCCCTTCTAGTTTGTCTGAAAGGTGAAACTGACTTAAGTTCTCGAAGTGTCTAAATAAATTAAATATTTAATTCATTTACCTATATATATACTGCCGACTTAACCCTCAAAAGCAGGCTGGTGCGCAGGGTCCTCATTTTACTTCAACGCAAAGCACTCATAATGCAACCTGCTCTAACACCTTCAGCAGTTATCCACACTCAACGTATGGTGCCCTCAACGCCTCCTACTTCGACGCATAGGGACCGCTCTATCTTTGACGCATAGAGACCGCTGTTTTCGACGCATAGAGACTGCTCCGTTTTTGATGCATAGAGACCGTTGTCTTGGACGCATAGAGGCTGCTCTGTCTTCGACGCATAGAGACTGGTGTCTTCGACGCATAGAGACCTTAACGCATGGCCACTCATAACGCTAGCTCTTCTCTTCTTTTACCAACGCATAGTCTCGGCCAAAGCTTAGCCAAAATTTTGCTTTTCCACTCTCGGCTACTTTTCCTCTAACAACGCATAGCCACAATCTCACTTGCCTTTTCCCAACACGTAAGTCAGTGCTTACACTACAAGAAAATTAAACCAATTTTAAAGCAACCAAATACCAAAATTAAAATAAATAAGACTACAAAAACTCAAATCTTAGAGCAATAATAACAATATTTATACAATATTATACAAAATTTCCAAAACAATTAAATAAAATTAAATTACATACTCATGATTTCAACGGCAACAGCAGAGGCAAGACAGTAGAAAACGACGACAATGGTAGCACGATCTGACAGCGACACGAACGACGGATGCATGACCAGCAGATGAACGGTAGACACACGATCAACGAATGAACGGCGACTACCACAAACGGCAGACGAATGACTGCTACCACGAACGACAAACGAAATGCTGCTACCACAAACAATGGATGAACTACTGCTACCATGAACGACGAACGAACTGCTACTACGACTACGGCAGACAAGTAGACGGATTAAGCCGAGATCTGGCGGATGGCCAGATGGATTACAACAATATCTTGTAAACGACGATACAAAGGGAGAAAGGCGGCACGATTTTGAAGTATTCTTAGGTGAATAATGAGGGTTTTAAAACCTATGGAGAAAAAGGTTTTAATACAAAGGTTTCCTTAATTGACAATGCCCATCAAGGAAAGCCGACTCGACATCGTTTTCAGCAAGACGACGTCCTTTTGGGCTGAGGCCCAAATTTTGGCCTTCTTTTGATGGCCAATGAATGTCAATCTGCATGCTTTTCTTAATGGACAATGACCATCAAGAAAGGTTTTCTTGATGGTTTTTTATCATCAACAAATCTAAAAATCTGGAATTCACTATTTTGACATAACTTATGTACTTTTCAATCAAGAAAAACATTTTTCTTGATGTACATGCGCATCAAATTAAATATAAACATTTCTTGATGTTCTAAGACCATCAAGAAATGTAAATTTAAATGGATAATAATTTTAAAACATATTTAATTTATATCTATGCCAATTAAAGGATTAATTTTTCATGAGCATGACACTTGCGAAGAAAGATATGATTTAATGATCCTGGGTTAAAAAGTGATTGTTTTCTTTCTAATATCACATGATTCAGTAATTCAATAAAAAATGATAAAATGAGTTTTTTAAAAAAAAAAGCTTGAAACGATATTTTTCATGTCAAGAATGTGACATCTATGTAAATTTTGACTTGATGCAAAGATGATAAACTTTCATTGGCAGTGAAAGTATCATAACTTATGCCTATGTAAGTTAAAGGAAGGCTTATGAGCATGACAATTGTGAAAACAAATGGCTCAATGGTGCATGCAAAACAAATGACTGACTCTGTATTTGCGTTTGCCTCAGTATTCAACGATATGAAATGCCTTTTTTATTTCAGAACTTATGATCTCTAGTAATCCAATGATGATATGTTTGTATGTGAAGACTATACTAGTATACAAAATGCATATAGTGAGTGAAAATGAGATTAATGATGCATGTTAAAACAAATGATTGAGTGTGTATTTACATTTGCCCCAGTATTCAATGATGTAAAATTTCTTTTTGTTTCAGAACTCATGATTCCTAGTAATGCAACGATGATGTGTATGTATGTGAAGACTATACTAATATATGAAATGCATTTGAAAAGGATTGTCTCCCAACTATATAAGGTAGGTGAGCTCAACTGAAAAAGATTTTGGAATAGATATAAGGATAATTTCAACCACATTAAGTTTGGTGAGCTTATCTGAAAAATATTTTGATATCTATGCAAGGATAATCTGAATTGTATCAAATGGGTTAGCTCATTTGAAAAGGGCCCTGGGATCAATATAAGGATAATCATGTAGGGCTCATTTGGAGAGAATTTTATACAACAATGTTCTCAATCACATTTTTTTTGGTGGACTATTTTGGAGAGGTATTCTATGTATTACTTTAGATAGCTGAAAAAGTAAATCAATATATTGCTTTATTAAGTTAAATTGCCCCACAAACTCAATCCTTGCAAAGAATGTTAGGTAAAGGAAACAAATTTGACTTTAAGCTTATGCATGAGAATGAAGTTAGCAAATAAGGAAGCAGAAAAGCTTTTATTTGACGAAAATGAAGCTTAAGAATAAATCTCCTGAACAATAAGAGATTTTTTTTTTTTTTTTTTTTTTTTTTTTTTTTTTTTTTTTTTTGTTAGAGTAAGAAGATATTAGAATGTGAATGAAATTGAAGGAGAAGAAATGACTTTAATTCTCTCTTGGATAATAATGTTAATAGCAGACAGTTGTTTCTCAAGATTTGACTTGATATCTATCTCATCATATCTCTAAATTGGCTAAAGACATTTGATACTAAGATTCTAGTCTAGTCTTCAATAATGTGGCTCTATTCAACTTTGTTGTCTTGAATGTGAAAGACTTGTTTGAATACTTCAAGCCTTCCTTTATCTATTTACAGAAAATTTGATTATTGCTTCCTTTGGTGTTTCCCCAGTTTATGGGATCCTTTGTACGAAAATGATGGCAACTTTATGCAATGAGCTTGATGACTTTTCAATTTGATGAATTTTCAACTTGATGAATCTCTCGTTGATACTTTGGCCCAATTTATGAAATCTTTTGTACGAAAAATCACAATGGCAACTTTATCCAATAAGCTTGATGACTTTGCCAATTTGATGATTTTCAACCTGATCAATCCTTTCTTTTGCTACTTTGCCCCGGTTTGATGAATCTTGTTACAACCTTGCTCCAACTTAATGAATCTTGTGCAACTTTGATTTGTCTCAAGCATCTCTCAAAATAACTATTAATTTGTTTAGGTTGATTCCTCCAATTATAATATGGGTGTCGTCATGACTTCTTCTTTTTTTTTTTTTTTTTTTCCTAACACAACCATTACAACAAAATAAATCGGGATGCACTTATATAAAGAATTGATTACGTGCACTTCACCTCTGGTAACTCTAAAATCCATCTTGTGATATCTACATGAAGACACCCATCTATGCTTAATGCTCCACTGAATCTTTATAAAGTTGTATCTTGAGCAAATTCATTGAAGATGATAAGCATATCAAGATTATCTCAAAGATACTACTTATCCCATTCTTAAAATCATTATCCGAAATTTATGTTTTACCACCCTTGTACCAGAAAAAAAAAAAATGATATTAGGATATGAAACGAGGGGAAAAAAATTGGACAAGAATTCGATGATATAGAGTCAAGACACTGGATCATGTAACAAAATTACAAGTATTGAGCGAGGGAGCAATCAATCTTATAAAGTTCAACATTATTTCATTATTTTCCAAGCTTTCCTAGTAATACATAAGGGGGAGCAATCTTAGGAATTTGGTCTCAAAGTTACATGGTAAGGATAAAAAACAGGCAATAGTTTGCTCCCAGTGTATTAGGCACATTCATTGGTTGGTACTATTTTAACATGGTAAATATATAGCAAGCCAACTTATAAGTTAAGGTAGCTTGAAAACTAACATAGCAAGGAATGTACCAAGGTGTTTGAAAATGGTTCAGACATTGTAAATTTATCATTGTTCGCACGTAAATGTAGGCATTGATAAGGCTTTTTTCAAATTTTTTGGGTCTTTTCTTTTTGGTCCTTTTCTTTTTCTTGAATATCTTTTTTTTTCTCACTCATTACACAATGACTCACCCTATTTGTTTATGACTTTAATAACATCTTAATTAACAAGGATTGTGAGAGTAAAAAATAATAACTTATTTTGACAAAACTATGGAGAAAAATTCTATTCTTTCAAACAAAAAAAACAAAGTGTATGTTATAATATAAATCTATGTTCAATATACCATGAAAACATAAATATTCAAAAGCTTGATGAACTAGGACCACAAAAGGATTGGAAAAAAAAAATCTTGGTATTTATCCCAAAATGCAAAATTAACTCAATGCATGTAAGTGTAGTGTATGAAACTGATTCCATGAACCATAGAATGCATGAAATCATTCGTGAATGAAGTGAATGCAATAGAAATTACTGTAATATTTCTAGATTGATATGTTTTGAAGTTATTAAAAACAAAATGTATGCAGTAACGTGGTGAACTAGGATCACATAATGATTGGAAAAAAAATAAAATCTTGGTATTTATCCCAATATGCAAAATTATCTCAATGCATGCATGGACCTGGCTCCATGAATTATATGATGCATGAAATCATTAATGATTGAAATGTAAAATTTTTAGACTAATATTTCTTTCAAGTGATTTGAAAACAAAATGTATGAATACTTTCCTATAAGATGCATGCAATTTAATTTTTAGAAAAAACTTAATCGAATGAAGGTGAGTAAAATTAATCAAAAATTTTAGCTACTTTATGAAAATGATGCAAAAATGCATGATTCTATGGGCAATTTTTTTTTTTTTTTTTTTTTTTTTTGTATTCTTGAACTTAATCTATGTGAAAACCTAAGGGATGCTAATAGCATAATAATGTGTGAATTTTGAGAATTAGTTATATGCATGACATGAATGTACTACTGATTTTTTTTTTTTTTAATCTATGTGAATAATATTGAAATAATATATATGAAAAAAAATTGATAAATGGGTGATGTACAAAGACAATAAAAATTAATTTGATGCATGAACATGAATGCAATTCAAACATTTGTTTTTATTTTTCAAGATTTTTTACCTATCTAAATGATGCTGAAAAACAATATGAGAAGATAAAATAAGAATGTGTGGTTTATTCAAATGCATAATATGAATAAAAAGAAAAGATTTTTTATTTTTGATTTTGATTTTGAAATAAAGATACATCCCCATTTATTAACCTAAATAATTCTAGCCAAATGCTAAACAAAATGATGAAATTGACATAGGGGTTAATAAAAAAGGTGAGTAAGATGACAATATGCAATTATCGATGAATAAATGTCATACAAAATTAAAGGGGAAAAAAGTAATTCATTTTTCTTTAAACATGATTTTTATAGATTAACCAATGAAATTTTGCATGAGGTATGAAATGATATTTACATATAAAAAAGTCATTGATCAAGAAGAACATGTGAAATAGTAAAGTTTTTCCTTTTCATTGTAAGGATTAGAGAGAGAGAGAGAGAAAAAAAAATAATAAAAACCAAACAAGAAATGTACAATGAATTTAATATGTGCACCTTGAGCTAACGAACTTTGAATACATGAAGGAAATAAGCAACATGTAATATGGACAAGAAGCATGAAAATCAAGTACATAATATCAACATAATTAGTGTATCCTAAAGTTCAAACTTTGCATAATTACTGACTAGCTCTAGGATGTATCGTAGTGTAAAGTTGGGTTCTAAAATTTCTAGAAAATGAAAAAGGCCCCAAATCAACTCCAATGTCAAGAGAATAACAATGGAAATAACTTAAGCAATAATTTTTCATGTGCCTGCACGGGAGTTGATAACCCCTCGAAGGTCAACACTACTATATTCTTGAAGGAATCGAATTTCCAGTGGAAGTGAATGATCGATTTGTGCCATTTAACTTGTTTTGGGAAAAACAAAATACAGAATAAACAACAAAACCATTAGCATGCTTTTAGAAGTATTTTCCTACCTTCGAAAACCTGCTTCGATGTGGGAAACGCTTCTTCTCCAAGTCACGTATGGGTGAAAAATTCTCCAACGAATTCACAAGAAGAACTCTTCTTCTCTTGAGAACACCACCACAATGTTACCTTACTATTCTCTAGGTAAAATCAAATAGAGGAGATGTAGGCTCTCTATTATTTTGGTAAGGGAATTGTTTGTAAGGAAGAGGAGAGAATTGGAGAGGGAGAGATTGAATTTCACAGAACTGTTTTGTGGAAGTGTAATCCTTCTCTAACCTCCTTCCCATTTTCTTTATTTTTACATAAAGTATGAGAGAGTGAAGAATAACTTCTACGTTTGAAGAAGTTATTTCTCAAATAATAATATAATAATATTATTATTAATTTAATTATATAATTAAATCATACTTAATATATATAATTAAATTAATTAATTATAATTAATTAATCAATAAATTAAATATCACATATTTAATTTAAATTGAATCATATTGAAACAACCTTCTCTCACATACACTATAGTTTATAAATCTCATTCATATTAATTTTAACCTATAATTTTTATATGAACCTCATTCATATAAATATTTTATAACATAAAATATAAATTTTGAATCTCATTCAAAATAAAATTTATATTTATAATGTAACTACGTACATTATACTACTTGTATCACATACCATTAATTCCCTTATTAATTTAAAATTAACCAAAAAATTTGATTCTTATACTAATCCTTTATGAGCTAACAAGGGGGACCGTATGAACCTCTAGTTAGAAGCTCCAATGATATGATATTAATCAATTAAACTATTTAATTAGATCAATCAATATTCAATAACTGTACGTCACTCCACTGAAGATTTACAGTTGCACTATTCTCACTATAGATATATTTTTGTATCCACGGAATTTACTATCAATAGTAAGTCGGGGCTTCACAAATTACTCATAACTACAATTGGGTCAAATTACCATTTTATCCCTGTAAGTTATAACTAACTCCTTAAGTACCACTGATCCCTCTAATGAACAAATTGTTTATAATCCAACTATAAACTAACCCCTTCTAGGCTAGTGAGAGAGTGAGGCCTCATTGTTCAAGACCCGGAATCAGCCCTTAAGAGAGTAATTTATCTACTTATCCTAAACACGGGAAAGGGTAAATTCCATCTCTTGAAAAAAAAACAATAAAGATAAAATAAAATAAAATAAAAACGAAAAAAAATATAAAATACAATAAAATAAAATAAAAATAAATAAATAAATAAATAATCAACCAAATAATATACACCTCAAATTAAGATCTATCAATTCTAATGAATATTAAATAACAAAAACCGTTCTTTGAATCCCCGGCAACGGCGCCAAAAACTTGATGTGCACTTTTAGTGTTAACCGCAAGGGTACGAGTCAAGTTATAATATAAGATGGTGAAGTCCGAATATCATTCTACTGGAGATCCAATTGTGAAAGTTTATGTTACTTAGCTATTCTAAAATCGAATCAATTTTATTTGAGGATTTCAATAAATATTGTGAATTATGAAAAATATAAACCAAATAAGGAAAGTAATAAAGTGAGAAACACAAGAGTCAAAGAGAGTTGTAGGGTAATGAATCCTTGTTTATTTCATCATGCAATCTTATAGATTTCATGGATTTTATTGTAATTCATATGCCTAAGTCCATAAACTTAATTCCAAGTTATTTTCTCTAAAAAAACAACCCTTTCTCATGCAACTCGATTGATTACTAATCTCTTGAAACCAATACAAATTACATGGCATTAAGATTAGTCTTTAGCAACTTTTATTGTCAACCTAACTACTCTCGTGATAGATTAACAACAATTCATTGTTATAGATCAAGTTAAACATACAATCTCTCAATCATACATCTAACCTAACATGTGAAGATGGCCAATCCACAAGAATTAAACACAATAACAATGAAAAGCATAATCATTCCAACAAAACCCTGAAAGTCTACAATATCAACATAAATTCATAAACAATTCATCAAAACCCTAAAACTAAAAAGTTTAGCCACTCATAACTTAAAGCAACATGTTTAAAGAAAATAAACAAAGAAAGAGTGTAAAGAAAGGGAAACTCTACTGAAAAGAGGCTCTTGATTGAGGTAGCACCGTCACGATCTCCTTGGCTCTCACGTCGGAATTTGAATGGCACCACGACTATCTCGAACTATTTTCTTCTTCCTTGCAACTAACTCACTCTTAAAACTCTTTTATGAACTCTCACTTAATTCTCTCCTTCTTGTGCCTCTTTTGGTCTGTAGATTGATGGTAGATTGATCATTAGAGTTGCTGGAGACCCCCAAATTTATAGAGTTGGCCGCCCAAAAACTTACCAAAAATATCATTTTTCATTTGTGGAAAACTGGCGCCGCAGCGTTGGTCTATAGCGTTGCGGCGCTATTGAAAATTTGAAGACGGTGCTGCAGCGTTGTTGAAGAGTACCGCGGTGCTAGGGCTGCGTGCAAAATTATTTGCTCTCGGGTTTTAGCGCCGCGACGCTACCCCAATTTTTGTCATATTGAGTTTTTCTTCTCTTTTTCGCCATATTCTTGCTCGGTTTTGATCTTTTGGTCTTTTCTTCTAATTTTCCTCATTTTAACCTGAAAACTACTAGCAAACAAGTGAAATCTAGTATAAACTCTCTTAATTTGAGAGGATAGAAAGCACTTTTCAAGTGCTTATCAGTCGTATCCGTAGTGTTACCAGAATAAGGCACCCAACTTTATTCCTATACTACAAACCTTTAGGTTATTACTTAAACATGGTCCTTAAGTATTTCAAATGTTAATTTGATCTTTAAGACATAAAAGGCTTAAGATGTGATTAAAGGACTTAAAAAGAGAAGTCTAATTAAGTGAATGAATCTTATTTTCAGGGCAAGTAGAATTGTGGAAAGTCTATAAACCATTTAGGACTCAACAAAAGGAGTGAGTGACAATGTGTTTTCTTTAGTATAAAAATTGATGTTTCTTTAATGTTTTATAAATAATGATCTTTGGACGCATGATTCTCAAGGAGGTTTATATGTTACTAAGTATGTTCATATGTGGTTTAAAAGCTTAATGTGTGAAACCCAGAATTCTGACCTAGTACTTGTATGGTAAAGAAAGAAGGAACTAGGGGAGTATAAGGGAAAAGTTGAGCACAAGCCTGTGGAGTTAGAGAAATTTTTAAATAGAAAATCTGGGCTTGTGAAGTTAGCCAAATTTTGGCTATAGTATAATGAGGTAACCATGTGTTGAGAGTGAAGGAAGTGAGAAAAATATTTGAGCAAACTTGACTTTTGAGAAGAGAATAAGTCCGAGAAGAGTTGGGGAGAAAACTACGATGGGTGATTTTCAAAGGGTTGGACCAAGGCGGCAAGTAGGTTGTGAAATTTTCTAAGTGCTAAAGAAAGGTGAGTTGATAACATAGTTGGAAGTTAGCTTCAAGCTTGAACACATGTCTCGGGTGAGAATAAATCAAGCTTTGGACGCATAGGGGCATGTTCAACGCATAGAGGAGTATGTTGGGAGGAATTTGACTAAGTGTTGAAGTACTTATGAGTGTTGAAAAGAGTTTTAAGGTCATAAAGATGGAATTGGACGCATAGCTCATACTGGCAGAGCAAAATCTCACTAACTACAAGAGATGGATGCATAACTCATGCTTGGAAGGGTTACTAACTAAGTGTTGTAGGAGTTTTATGAGTTGAAAGACAACACTTAGGGCAAAGCTAAGTATTGAACACATAGGAAGGGAAAACTTGAGAATTTGGTTAAGTATAGGAAGCCTTGTCTAGGTTAACTAGAGAACAAGTGGAGTTAAGCCAAGGGAGAGCTCATGAAAACGTATAGAAGGCTTTATGGGTGGAAAATTTGACTAAGTATAGTAACCTTGGAACCAAATTTTACACATGATAAAGGACTGTTGGCTAGTTAACAAAACTAAGGGAAATACAAGGTTGAAACACATGGTTTGTATGCCAAAACCAAAGGGGTTGGACGCATACTCCTTAAAGAGAAGAAATTTTCTAAGTATAAGACCTTTGGAGGCATGTTGGACACATACCCTTGGTCGGGAAGGAAGTTGGCTAAAGTGTTAGATAGTTTGGTGGAGTAAAAAGAAGCAAAAGAGAGCATACCCTAAAAATCTTTAAGTTGGACGCATAGGAGAAGAGGTTTAATGCATGGTAAGATGAAAATGAGGTGCTAAGTGGCATGCTATTAGTTTAACACATCACAAGTAAGAGGTGTTGTGATGCATGGGTAAGATAACATGCAAGAAGTCGTGTTTTGGCTAAGTGTCATTCAAAAGGACAAAGTTGGATGACAAGGCTTGTCATCCAACTCCTATAAATAGGCAGAAAGTTGTGAGGTTTAAGCACACCAAAAGTTGAGAAATTTTACATTAAAAGTTTGGGAGAGGAAAAGAAAGAGCTTTCAGAGAGGTTGAGGCTCTGCTTTGTGTCCAAGAAACCCTGTCTTGCGTCCAAGAAGTTGTTTTTCACCCAACCAAGTGTTTCCTTATGTCCAAACACTCTACCTTGCGTCCAATAGTGTAGAGTGGTGACGTGAGGTGTTGTCTTGCATCCAAGAGAGGTACCCTGTGTCCAAGGAATAGTCCCTACGTTCAAGAGGGTATTTTTAGGCGTTCCAGGAAGCTTTTTAGGGCTCCAAAGGGCTTCAAGTTTCTTTTTTCTTAGTTCCAAAGGCCTAGTAGGAAAACGAGAAGTTCAAGCCAAGTTAGGCTTGGGAAATAAAAAATCCCAGAGCATGGGAAAGAAGTTTTAAAGAGTTAAAAACTCCATCAACTAGGAGTGGTTATTAGTTGTTTCCTTAAGTAATATGATGTTTTCATAGAATTGAATATATATATATATTGCTATGCATATGAGATTATGATTGATAAGGAAACTTAAGACCGCACAGGATGGTCAGAAGATTTGAGGATCTAGTTTCTGAGTCTGTGCTAGGGTTAAAACCTCAAGGGATGGTCAGGGGGTACCGATAACCGATATCTCTTGTGGGATGGTCAAATGATCGACTGATCTAGCTTTTGATCCTTTGGAGGTAAGACTATGTGCACATAGAGGACATGGACAAGTCCAATTGTTGTGCCAGAGTGAGCTAGCAGAGTAGAGTACGGTACTGGGTTGTGTGTGATATTGGAGGTTTGAATAGAGAACCTCAGTTACACTTGATTATGTTATATTGTTTCCATATATGTTTTGATATTCTATAAGGGTTGTGTGTACCCTATTTATATGTTGACCACCCATTAGGCTTTGTAAAAGCTCATCCTTTCTTTTTATGTTTTCTTTTCAGGTAGTAGTCGAGTTCCTGTTTGTTGCAATTAAAATGTATATGATGCGTTATGCTCATATTGGCCTAATGCTGCGTTGAAAATTGTAAAAGATGTATACATTAATACACAAGTTTTCCCACAAAAACCCAAGTGCAAATTTAAATAAGTTTTCCTGGAGAGTCCAGGGTCGAACATAAGGATTTATAATAATTTGACGTTGAGAACATCCTTTAGTTTAATGCGTTGAACTATACAATAAGTACAAGTATTTGGTTCTTTCTACAATAACTACAAAAAATAACTTTATAACATGAATTGATGGATAAACATGTGGAGTGATGATGCGGGATGGAGATAGATGAATTTGTTAAGTACAAAATATGTTTAGACAGCATGCGTGCAAGGGATGGTTGCATAAGAAAGGGTAAAGTTAAGATAACTCAGTTAGCATATTCATATGTGTTACTTGAGTAAGTTTTCATTCTACCAAACTCGAGATTGAGAATACATTGCTCGATGCTTCGACGCCACATTAATCTTATCTCTAAGATGCATGGTGAGTTATTCATGCAAAAGTTGAACTTTATCTCTAAAGTGAATTCTTTTCTTGTCAAATGTCTAAGATTAATCACCTACTCTCTCAAGTAGATGATTATACTTGTTTAAATCCATTTGTTCGACAGATTTAGACAAGTTTGAAGTACCCATTTAATCAAGATGAAGACATACTTGGTGAAACTTGGAAATGCTAACTTCATGCACTTAACCCATTAATCATTCAAACATTCATGGTGTAAAATATTGAAGATGAGTATAGACTGAGGATTAACATCAATCAAACTTGTATTAAGAAAATAAACAAATCTCTCAAGTGTCATTAACAAAATACAAGAAAGAAGGATGAACATAGTGAAGAAATGAAAATAAAAGTCGTCAAGCCGCCAATGGAAAAGTCTTGCTTCTTAGAGGCTTAAAATGGTGGCTATCTAAGACATAATTTGTATAGGGGATGGATTCTCACCCTCTAAGAGGCAACTCTGAAAACTCTCACAATCTTCTCACAAAAGAGCTTGAAATGGAGGGTGGCTATGAAGGTTGAGGGAGAATTTGCGCAGAACTTTCACAACTGTGTCTCTCTGTTTTGAACATAAAGTGCAATGGGGGCTATTTATAGGCGTCCAAAAAGGTAATCTCATGATGATTTGACACCTTTGCATTTAATTCCATGCCTTGTTGTGCAGACTTCTTCGCGTCTTCAGTTCATTGAATTTGTCATGATCTGGTAAAGTTAGTTGTCCACTTGCATATTGACATGACAGTGGGCGCTCAAGTGTCTGAATTTACTTTTTCTACTCAATGCAGGGTTTTCGACGCGTTGATCTTCAAATTTTGTGATCTCAATGGTTCTGGCAGCATCTTTTCCTTTGTACTTAGAATATTTTTGGCTTCTTTTCAGCTCTATCCTGCATTCAAAAAGATAAAAACTTATAATTTCCATAATAGATGCTTTTGTAAACATAGTAAACGTAGGGTTATTCATATTACATAATTCAAGTACCAAAATCATACGTTTATCATCAATATTACTCAAATTATTCCAAATAAAGAATACAATAACTTGTATTTCTACAAGTTATCACTATTGTTGTGCTAAGTCGAGGTCTGTCATGCCTTAGTTAAAGTACTTCTGAGTTGGGGTTGAATATAAGTTAGGGATATTCTACTTTGTAAATTTACCCTAAATTTCCACATTAAGTTAAT
Organism: Citrullus mucosospermus; assembly: GCA_030954485.1. Lineage (NCBI taxonomy): Eukaryota > Viridiplantae > Streptophyta > Magnoliopsida > Cucurbitales > Cucurbitaceae > Citrullus > Citrullus mucosospermus. Next base: position 10,861,763 of record CM062060.1, read on the forward strand.
ATTCGAATTATACATGTTAATTGAAGAAAAGGAGTACGGTTAAACAGTAGATATTATAAAAGAGTAGATGTCGGCTATTCTCACATCTCTTCCTAAGTTAAGAGAATAACTTGAGTTGGGGTGTGACATAGTGGGCATGTTGTTTTAGACTTAACGCCTAGTAGTACTTAAGCTACTTAGGATGAATGTTAGGCAATTTATGTGAGGGACTCAATACTGAAGGACGAAAGAGAAGGTATTTGGGCAATCCTGGAATTGTTATGACTAGGACTTAGTACTGAAGGACAAGGAGAAGGTACTTGGACAGCCTAGATATTATGGAAGCCAATGCTAAAAGACAATGAGAAGGCATTGAGGAACACCTCGAGAACCCAATGCTAAAGGACAATAAGAAGGCATTAGAGCATTTACTATGTGCACATAGAAGGAAATTGATGTTGAGTGTATTGAGTTTATTCTACCTCAACTAAGGGTATATGGATGCAGATGATTATGTTGATAATATGTTAAGTAAACCATATTTCTTTTATGAACTAATTAGATATAGAACCATGATCAACGATCTGGATTCCTCCATGTTGTTACCTAGTGAAAGTTTTCTAGTAGATTATATACTAAGTTAAGTGTTATTTCTCATTCACTGGGAAACCCAGCTCACGGTTGTCTTCTGTTTCCTATCTTTCAAGTAGTGAGCAAGTTCATAGTGCTTAGCCTACCTAGACTTGTCTGCTTTTGCTGCAAGTCTTAAAGTAGTTTAGTTTCATGTATGTTATGGATCCTAAGTTAAGCATGTACATGTAAATCTAAGATGTTGGGGAAGTCGAGTGTTGTAATTATAGTTGTATGTAAATAAGTGTGGTTGTGCGTCTGTATATCCGTTTGAGAGGTTCATCTATTGAGTTGATTTCTATGTTATTAGTTGATTATAAACTGTTTATCAAGTTAGCCAAGAGGATTAGCAAAGGAAACAAGTTAGACAATAAGTGTCGTAAAAGGGTCGATATGTGTTGTACTCACATCTTTTCCTAAGTTAGGAGGTAACTTTGGAAGGGGTGTGATAGAAATGTAATGGTTTGACTCTCTTAAAGTGGTCCCCAATAGAGTTGTCAAGCTGCTGCAACGGGATCGCGACGCGAAGCAGTCGACATCCTCTTTTAAGGGTCTCTTAAAATAAAGAGTTTTGGTGTCTCCATAAATCATATTGAAGACATAATTGGTCACCTAATTAAAAAAGTGTATTGGTCTTCGTAAATTCAAATTTGAGTTCGGGAGTCATTTGTGTGTAGGGAAAGTGTTACCACCCTACAACACTCGTGAAAACGGTTACCTTTTATTATTTGATCGAAGAAAATAAGAAGGTTTTACAAAATACTGTTTTATATTGCTTTTAAAGTTTCACATTTATTAGTTCACATTTTAGAAATAAAATATGAATTAACAATTATGAGTGGCATTAAAGCTATTAAGAAAATTGGAAATCTATTTTGGATTCCCAAAATAATTTCCTTCACTTCGAGAATATTAGAACATAAAACTTTGATACTTCTAATCTTCATCATCGATGTTTAATGAGAAATTTTGTGTATCTAAGGAATTAATAAATTCTAAAGAGAGAACACTACTCAATCTCAAATCTATCTCTAAAAAATGACATTTTATTTGTGAAAGAATTTTAGTTAATTATCGAATTCAAATCTGGATCATTTGTAAACCTACAAAATCATTTTTGATTAGGCATTTTCATGTATTTATGGAATTAAAAATAAAAATAAAAAAACTCATAAAGAGAACACTACTCTGCCTAAGAAACATTTGGAGTTTTTCATATAACAATAGTTAAATAAAGTAAAAACATATTTTAAACAATGAACACAGTTTAATTTACCAACAACATGAATTATGCAATTATTCCTTTAAACTCAATTATTATAGGAACCTTATATACGTACGGTAACAATTTAATGTATCTTCATAGAATTCACAATTAAAATAACTAAACAAGATCATGGGATTAAGAACTAAAAATAACATCATGGGATTCATAGTACAAAGAATAACAAATTTAATTTAGCAAATGAGGAAATTGATTTTTAAATTCAATTTGGGAATTGGAAAAACCCACTTTGCATGGAGAAGAAGGTGGTGTCCACCATGCAAGCTTCTTCTCTACTTCATCTTTCACCTCCAATTTGAGAGAATTAATCAGCATATTACAAGAACCTTATATATGTAAGTTAACAATTTAATGTCTCTTCATAGAATTCACAATTAAAATAACTAAACAAGGTCATGGGATTAAGAACTAAATAACATCATGGGATTCATAGTACAAACGAATAACAAATTTAGTTTAGCGAATGAGGAAATTGATTTTTAAATCCAATTTGGGAATTGGAAAAACTCACTTTGTATGGAGAAGAAGGTAGTGTCCACCATGCAAGCTTCTTCTCTACTTTCATCTTCCACCTCCAATTTGAGAGAATTAATCAACAAATTAGTTGTTAATTTGCATGTCAATTTGATTTACATGCTTTCTTCTTTAAATAGCATACCAATTTGATTTGCGTGGTCTCTTCTTTAAATAGAAGAGAAAAATTGAAAGAAAAGGTTTGAGCTTCCATGCTAATTGCTGCTGAAAGTTCCAACTACTCAAAACCCATAAATCAGTGAGTTCTTCACTTGGTTGCTCCAAATTTTTACTCAATTTAGATCCCACAATCCGTTATAAGGCCTGAAAATAACAAGGAATACTCTTATGGTAGTCCACGAAGTGTTTGTGATTAAAAACTCAAAGGAATTTGATTCAATTTTGGGCTACAATAAATATGTGTTCTTCCCCTGTTTTTCGTTTTTTTAGAACAAGCATGTTTAATCTTCAAAATTGATGTAACTAGAGTGCTTGAGCTCCTAATTGCTTCTATTATGTTGCTAACTCTTTCAGTTATGTGAGAGAATATTATTTGAATATGATTCAAATGAAATTAAATATTTAATTTATTAATTGTCAATTAATTAATATTATTTAAATACATATATATTAAATTTGATTTAATATATATTATTAAATAAAAAAATAACTCCATTCGGAGTTATTTGGAACTAGTTTGGGGGAGTTCTCCCCTCTCCAACTACTTCATCTTCACTCATGTAAAGAGAATGATGGTTTTTCTTTTTCTTTTTTTTTTTTTTTTTTTTGATTTTTTTATTGGTACATTTTACAAAAAAAGAGAAAGAGTTTCTCTCTACAAGAAAATTCTTCTTCTCCCTCGCACAAAAGTTCTCTCTCACAAGAAATTTCTCTACCAAACTAAGGATCCCACAATCCTTGATCCTTGTCCGAAGAATAGTAAGAAAACTGAGTGGTGGTGTCTTGCTGTGGGTTCGTGTTCATTTGTGAGTTTAGGAAGAAGTTTCAGTTTTTGTGAGTTCATGAAAAGGAGGAGGACTACGTTGAAGGTCTTCAAGAGGTATTCTTCTCATTTTCCCTGAAAAGCATGTTTTAAAGTCTATCTTGTATTTCTATTATCTCCGTTTTTTCCATTTTTCCAAAATTGAAATCGATGGCACATGCTTTTACATGCTTCCACTGAGGAATTCAATTCCTTCAATTTGGCCACAAATATTTCACACTGTACATATGTCGATTTGATGTTGCCAAAAGATCAGAAAGACAATGGATGTCAGTTAAAGTTGTAGATGACAAGTATAGAGGTAGAACTGAGTCAGCAATAATGATAGCCAATTTTGACAAGTCAGATTAAGATTCATCAGTTCAGAAACAATTGGGAAGTCCAAGAGAGGAAGGTGATGACTACCACGAACCCCTAGTTGTCAGACATTCAAATGGATTGATGAAGTCGTCAAGTCGACTAAGGACATCAAAATGGAAGGGCAGACTAGTTGCTCTGGTCAAAGATAGAGTCTCTCGCTTTGTAACAGGCTTGAAGGAAGGAGTCAAGCTAATTGCATAATGTATTTTCTTCAAGAACATGCATTCAGGATTAAAGAAAATGTCAATTGGTACCACTTAGCTGAAGTGGGAGTACGTGACTGTCCTTTATATATAGGGGACAATTCCACGTAGCTTGCTCATACCTTGGGGGCAAGCATAGATGAACTACAATTAGTTTTCTGATAGTTTCCTGTTTTGTTACTTTGTTTGATTTTACAGGTTTTTTTTTTTTTTTTTTTTGTTGAGCCTTAAAATTTGCCAAGAAGATCAAATATAACAATTGCAGTGGGAGTACAATCTTAAAGCTTGCCAAGATCATAAATTTTATTGTAGTGAGAGGTTAGATTATTGTTTTGTCTCCGAGTAAGAGATTGTTTAGATGCAGAGACAAAACTTACCTCAACCAAATGACATAAGATTTGTTTTTTATCGTGAAGAATCACTAATATTGGGCCATTTGGAGTATAAAGCTCATTTAGTATCAAATATTTGTGACTAAAATTTTTGATTGATTGCCAATGGAGGTGGCTTATCAAAGAAGGAAATTATGGCGGTGGATACTGTTTATAAAAGAAAAAAATTAGGAAGGAAAGAAATTGAAGTGTATTGAGAGTCCCATTTGCGTGGGAGTCCTCGATAAGCACTCCAGGACCCGCCAACGCTCATAAAAACTCGGGTCGATCAGTCCTGTGATGCTTACATTAAATCAATTGATTCATCATGGTAGAGAAGAAAAACAACGCATGGACTGTACTCGAGCTTCAGATCAATGTCTCTAGAAGCAAGGAGTATGCCCGTGTGTCTCAACGAGAACACCAAAAAAACCTGCTAAAGAAGAAGAAAATCTGAGAGCTTCACTGTGACTTTTTCTCTTTAGCATTTTAGTATGACAGTGAGTGTATGTATTGAGAGAATAGAGTTTGTTCTCTCTCTTGTTGGATTGAAGCTTTCTCTTAATTTTTATTTTAAGTTATTGAGTTGTGGTATTGAAAGTTAAATAGTTCGAGTTGGGCTATTTTGGAGAGATTTATAGTGCGAGTTTGGGATCTTTGCAATCTACATCATAGTAGAACCTGCAGTTGTAGATGATTAGACGAAATCTCGAGTTTGGGGCAAACCAGTATATTTTTCCCTTCTCATTATTATTTTTTATTTTATAATCGAGAACCTTTTTGGTTCTAATATGTGAAGTGGGAGTTTGAGATATAATTTAGTTCATTCTACATTTATTTATATCTAGCATAAATTTCCTAACAGGAAGTTGGGTTGAATACCCAACTCAGGCCCATTAGCCCAACAAGGCTCCTCAACCCTCAAAGGCCGAGGCTGATGTGGACTCAACTCTCCTCCTTTGGCTCATCATGATCTTGTCTTGATCCTAATTTGGTTTTCCTTTTCCAATATTGACTAGATTCATCGTTTTGGTTCAAAATCACCAATAACAATATTAGATATTTATATATGGATAAAGAAAAACTCTAAGGATTCAACGTAAAGACTTCTCCACATGTTCACCAATGATAAATTATAAAACCTCTCAAATATTCAAAACTGAAAAATAACAATGGAAGAAACTCATAGATGGAAACAATGTTAGTCCTTCCTTTAGGTTTTTAGAAACTAAAAATAAAAATTAAATAGTTATCAAACGAAATCTAAATAATTTCATATAAAAAAATAACCCTAATAATGGCAATAATAGTGATGTATATATATTATTTTACTACATAAGCAACTTAATAAATATAGAACTAAAAAAAATTATGTCATATCACTTAAATAGTAATAATAGTAAATTGAGAATTAGAGTAAAAACTAGAAGAATAAATAAATAAAGGGGGGAATTATCCCAATTTGAAACTTTATAGTATATACATCCAAATGCATTAATAAGTCAAAGAAGGAGTATCAAAAATGTAATTGTTTTGTAATGATTATGGAGGTGCAAGCCAAATATACCATGAATGTTCCATTGAAAAAGAGCCAAGAAACGAGGGATGGAAGAAAGAGAAATTTCGGAGAAGCACACAAAACAGAGCAGACATTGTTGTTAGTGGCACGTGCTTTCTTGTGAAACACAGCCCATTTCTTGCGGTGCTTCTCATTCTTCCTACGGCCGAGACACAACACACCAACAACTCCGGACCCTATTTCATCGCTCTCTAAATCCATTTCTCAAACTCATTTCTACCGCTTTCCTTTTTCCCCTTCACATTCTTCTCCAAATTCTTCCCCCCCCCCCCCCCCCCCATCTCGCTTTTCTTCACCAATGGCTGTTAATTCGTCGACCCATCTCTCTCCTCCGCCGCTTCCTTCACTGCCCCGTTCCTCCTTCGCTTTCGTTTCTCGCATCTTCTTCCGCCCTGTTTCCGCCTCTGCTTTCCCTTGGCGGACCCTTGTCTCACTTCGTGCTCAGCCCCCTAGTACTGATGGCTATGGATCCAAGCAGCCGCTCGGTTTGGACGATTCCGGACCTTCCTTCGCCTCCAATGGTTCGCCGTCGTCGTCATCGGTTATTGATTTCCTCACATTGTGCCATCGGCTTAAGGTATCCGCTCAATTTGGTCATGTGACGCTGGTTGGCTAATGAGAAATTTTGGGGGACGGGGATTTTCTTGATCCATATTGTAAAGAATTCGTTAAACTTTTGTTTTTGCCTGATTCTTGGAGATTATCAAATGAACTACAAGGTTGGTGAGTGGGTGTTGTTGTTTTCTTGGGTTAGTGGAGATTTTGGATTATTTGGCCGATGAGAATTCATTTTCAGATTCTTTTCATTGTTGGCAGGAGAAGTGAGATTTGTTTATGTGTTGGGGGAGAAACGAGGTGGTCTGAGAATTATCTCCATTATAAGTAATAATCATTTGGCTATTCTTATTTCCTTGTAGACTACAAAAAGAAAGGGCTGGATCAATCATGGAATAAATGGTCCCGAATCAATTGCTGATCATATGTACCGCATGGCTTTAATGAGTTTGATAGCCGGTGATCTTCCGGGAGTGAACAGAGAAAGGTTGCGCTTCTTCACCAGGGGCCTGGGACTTTAATATTCTGTTATGAAGGTCTTTCTATTGAACTTTGTTTCTCTGTCCTTGTTGTCCTTTGATCAGGTGTATCAAGATAGCTCTTGTTCATGATATTGCTGAAGGTACTTTCTGATACAATTTCATACAATTTCCAGAACTTAATTCTAGTAATTATGCAGATTATTGTCCAGTAGTGGTATTGATATTGCTATTCAACTGAATGAGGTAGGCTTATTCTTATCAAAACACTCTCCTTGTGAAGGTTCTGTATCGATCAATATAACTTTGGAGAAGTTTACGAGGAATTTCTTATGGAAAGGGGTTGATGAGGGGAGGGGTCTCATTTAGTGAGGTGGAATGTGGCGGCTAAGCCATTGAATTTTGGGGGTTAGGTATAGGCAATCTCATGCCCTGATATGATGCCTTGTTGGCTCCCTGGTTGTTGAATTTCCTCTAACTCTCTTGGGATTCGTCTTCGTTTGGAATAGAGAATGACAAACATTGTTGCCCTTTTATCATTGCTTGGGGAGCTTTCTGTTCGTTCAGGGGGAGGGGATATTCATCTTTGGGGCCCTGCCCTTTATCTGATAAGGAACTGATGGACATTGTTGCTTATCCAGCTTGGGAAGTTTTTCTGTTCATCTAGAGGAAGGGGATATTTGTTTTTGGGGGCCAAGCCACTCAATCTTAGGGGTTAGATACAGGTATCTCGTGCCCTGAAATGAAGCCTTGTTGTGTAAATTGAAGCAACCAAATGATTTTTAAAGGACGATAAATGATTCAAATGGGAGAATAAGTTGCAGAGGGGTCTATCCCCCAACCGCTTGGGACTTTCCAATCTTTTTTCCAGTGTTCGGTGAATCCCTCATCTCCTAGTCACCTCATCTTTCCCAGTTTCCTTGTTATGGAAGAATAAAGCTCCCTTTTTTTTTTTTGTGTGTGCGTAGTAGGTCCTTCACGTAAGAGTTAATGCCTTGGATTTAGTTTAGAGGAAGTTGACGGTCATATCATGACTGTAATGTTTAATCCTATGCATAGGCGCAAAGGACGATCCTTACCACATCCTATGGCATTGTGAATGTGCTTTTTGAACGTGGCTATATATACGTACATATGTATGTTTTCATATGAAACAAACAAAGATATATTCATATTGAGAGAAAGAACAACTTAGGGGTAAGGGGCAGCAAGGTCCCCTTCCCAAGAGGGAAAATCATTACAAAAAAAGCCTTCCAATTTCCTATAATCAAGGCAAGACCATAAAAACTCCAATAATCTTTGACTCGAACTCTACCAAGAAGCCAAGTGCTGTATTCTATAGACAAAAGAATCTTCTAAATTGAAGTCGTTCTAAAAAATCTGACAAAAATTTATTTCTCTCCAAGATAGCCAAACCATAGCTTAATCGCCCCGGTGATTTCTTTCTTTCCAAGATAACCAAACCACTGGTTTAACCGCACAATCCTACAGAACCTTGGTCTTTCCTTTGGAGCAGCTCCCCACCAAAGCCTCAACCTGTCAATTGTCTATCTTCTCAGGCAGCCAAACAGAAAGTCCAAACTCATTTAGAATACACGACTGACCTTTGGTCACAAAAGAGCAATGAAATGATCTATGGATTCCTGTCAACAACAAATGATCTATGGCTTCCTGTCCTTTGAAGCACAGGCAACAGCAAGAGGAGGATAACGTCTATGAACAGCAAAGAGGGGGATAAAGCCAATTGTCTATCTTCTCAGGGAGGCAAATATTCTATGGATTCCTCTCTTTTTAAGCTTTGGTTTCTGCTTAGCGTGGTCTGACGAGTGTTGTTCTATAGTCGAGGAACTCTTTCTTCACCCTCTCTATTGTGATAAGGAACATTTTCTTTGGCTCGTAGGCATTTGTGTGAATTTGCACAGCTTTTGGGTTGAGGGGAACAACACAAAATCTTTAGAGGGGTTGACAGGTATTGGAGGATGATTGGTCCTTGTTAGGTTTCTTGTTTCCTTTGAGGTTCAGTGTTTAAGGATTTATATAATTATCCTTTAGATTTTACTTCGCTTGATTCTAGCCCTTTTTGTTATAGTTTGGCTTCTTTTGGGTGGAGACTTATTTTTGTATGTCCTTGTATTTGTTTATTTTTTTCTCAAAGCTGGTTTCTCATTAAAAAATGACAACGTTAATCAAGGTATTATTGGTTGTTAAACATTCTACATTATAATTCCTATATGAAATTTGCTTTTGAGTTGTTCTTGTACTTCTTAGCATCCAATATATCATGGTATGTTGACACGTGAGGCGTGTGATCAAGGTCATCTTTCTCTGTTATACCTCCCTGGTTAACAATGATTGAAAACAGATGGTCAGTTGGTCCTCTTATTCCGATGTCTTGTTGAGACCCAAATGTGAGAGCCCAAATCACTGCACCATCTAAAGCCTAGACATATACCTCTCATGGCTTCTTCTGGGTGGGGCCTTTTACATACAAATGGTCATGATCTTACAAACGTGAGAGCCCTTTATGGTAGTGTATTACAAATGGTCATGATCTTCAATAGAAGGCTTTGAAGAACACAATAGTCAGTTGGAGGAAGCTACATAAGGAACTGTACTATCCACACATTTTCAAGGAATAGGAATCTAACAATTGAATAGACATTTTTCAGTAACCTTGAAGGATTTAGAGTCCTCAGTGTTTTTAGCTGAAGTGGAAGATAAATAGTAGTCCGGTCATGAAATGGAGATGGATTAATATATAGGTTATTCTTTTGCCTAGAATATATATATATACACGCACATATATACTGTCAGCTCTAACTACAATTGAAGAAGAAGACAAAGAAACGGCCACATTTTCTTTGTCTTCTTCAATTGTAGTTAGAGCTGCCGTTTCTAAAATGGCCACAGATTCCACAGGGGAGAATGGGTGATTTAGAAGCCTAAGCAAAGGGAAAATAGTTAAGGGAGGAGATCCTCTCCTCCAATCCAAGCATGTTTCATGAGATATGGCGTTTCCCCATTGGTCAATGGACAACGAAAACCCAAGGAACGATAAGGCGACGAATCCTTCTAACCAAAAATCGAATCAACCAAACGATTCCTAAAGGAGGATAAATGATTTAAACGAAAAGTAAGGAACAGAGGGGTCTATCCCACAGCCACTTGTCCCTAATGTAAACATGAATAAACAGGGAAAGAAGAGAAAAATCAGATGAAATTGCTTTCCACAGGTTTCTGGAAGTGCTTTTTAAACTCTCAATGTTCCACTCACAGGGATGTGGCTCATACTTGCTAACAATAACCTTGTGCCAAAGGGTACCAACTCATGATATTATCACCAGAGCCATTTAAACCATCATGAGTTGGTAGTGGTAAAAAAGGAGACATAGTCTCAATAAATTGCTAGAGGTCATGAATTCAATTCATGGTTACCACCTACCTAGGATTTAATATGCTACGAGTTTTCTAGACACCCAAATGTTGTATGGTTAGGCGGGTCATCCTATGAGATTAGCCGATGTGCGCATAAGCTGACTCAGACACTCATGGGTATCAAAGAAACAAAAAATAAATAAAAAAAGTCATTTTGCGATACCTGAACCCCCCAAGTCCAAATACCTAGAGACCACCTACCAAGGGTACTGCTCAAGAGTTTATCTCGAGGTTGCTGCTGTATGTGTTTTACTTGTATGGTGCCATTTTTGTTCATAATATTGCAAACAAATTTCGTATTGATTACTCATCTGCGTGAACACTGCTCGGGACTGAATATAGGAGGCATGTACATATCCATATCTTCATCATCCTGAGACTATCTATTTCAACATCAAAATTCCACTGTGCATGTTTTTTTAAATTGGATGTAACTGGCATATTTATATGTTTTTACCCAATATCTTTTTTTTTTAGCCAATTAGTAAATGCGGATCAATGGGAAACCGTTATCTCCATATAATTGATATTGTTTTTATCACATTGAAATATATTATTTGCTTGTTATCTTACATTGATTTTTAAGTTGGCTAATATTTGTGTTTTCTACTGAATGATAATGGTTGATATGTATTTGGACTATGATAGCTATTGTTGGAGATATTACGCCATCTGACGGTGTGCCAAAAGAAGAAAAGAGCAGAAGAGAGTCAGCAGCTTTACATGAAATGTGCCAACTTCTTGGTGGAGGCATTAGAGGTACAAAAATATTCTTTGATGTGGGTTTGGTTAATGGGCGGAAAGTATTTGCGTCATGCTCCTTTCTCTTTTTGGTTCCTTTTTTCTTTTTTTTCTTTTTTTTTTTTTTTTGGTTCTTTTTAAATATTTACAGCCGAAGAGATCAAAGAACTTTGGGCCGAGTATGAAAACAATTCTTCATTGGAGGCAAATCTTGTGAAGGACTTTGATAAAGTATGTTTTCTTAGTTTCATCTTCATAAACTATCCGCAAATTGTATTTCGTGTTGGTTGTATAAGATATTTTTTCTTTTTTAGTACCACAAATGTAAAGGTGAGTATTTGAACCTCCGACTTTGAAGGAAGATGTAAATGTCTTAAATGTTAATGCTTACGTCGGTGGTTACATAAGATTAAGAACAGGCCTTTGCTGAATGTGGTGTATTTTGTAGGTTGAATTGATCCTTCAAGCATTCGAATATGAAATAGGTAACTCTGAAACTTTTTGTCCTCCTCGCACTATAAATAAATGTTAGCGGTTTGAAATTTAATATTTGACATGAATTGAATTACATTTGCAGAACATGGGAAGGTGCTGGATGAGTTTTTCCATTCAACAGCTGGTACATTTCTACTTATCCCCTTTTAAGCTAAACTATTAATTTAGTGCGCAAATATTGATGGTTGCCTTTTTTTCCAGTTTCAATTACATTCATGATCTTTTGGTTTTTATTTTATGAAGTCCAACCTGTTAACATCATTACTTAAATAAATATTCATATGACATGTTTATCAGATTAATGCATGATAATTTGACACTATGTGGCAATGGGTAACTAAGGATGAGGGTACTTGAATAAATTAAGGGTAGGTCAAAGATCTCGGTTTTGAAATTTTACGGTCTGTCATTCTATTTTATCTTGCCGAATGATTAGTCTAATTTTCATGTCATTTTAATATCAATACTTAAGTGGCATGTGGTTATTAGAATCAAAATAAAAAGCTTAGAAACTTGATTGAAACTTGTAATTGGTTAGAGAGAGTGGGCTACGTGGGAAAATAGGAAGGGGTGTTTTGTAGGCTATAAACAATCTACACTGCTGCATTTTCCAGGAAAATTTCAGACTGAGGTAGGAAAGAGTTGGGCAGCTGAGGTATTGTCCAGAAGAAATTCTAGATTGACAAACAGCCATAATTGATCTTCTAGGTACTTATTCCTTTACTGTTCATCCAACTTACATATACAAGTTAAGAAAGTTGGAATTTGTGTATCTTAGAACAACACATCCTGGTGATGGCATCTTAAATGCCTCCAATTCTATGCAGCAGCTCAACTCACCATTTTGCTGCAAATGAATTCGAAAAGAAAGGGAGGAGGGAAAAAAAAAAAAAAAAAAGAAAAGAAAAGGAAATAAAGAAGAATAATGTGACATACTGCTTTTTTCACTTGGATCTGATCAAAATTCAAAACCAAGTCATTTGTCTCTGAGTTTTGGCATTTTAGAAGTAAGCAGGAAAATTTGTTTGTTCAAATTGAAAACCGAATGTGTCAAAAAGCCAGATTGAATTTTGAATCAAAGTGCAGCAAAATTTTAAGGCCTGCTGGGAGAAGTGGCTTTAGTTATTATTATTATTATATATTTCTATATGTAGGATACTTCGGTTAAATTATAAATTTAATTGGTTACTATTTAGTCTTTAATTTTAAAAATTTTGAATTATGTATTCGAATATTTAACTTGACTTTGAATTTAATTAAGTTCATGTCATTGATTTGTTTTTAAAAAAATAATAATAATAAACGTCAGTTCTCTCGGTCAAAGCTCAAAGATGATTTCTTACCATTTTTCAATTCTCAAAGTGCAATTGATCAAATCGACATTAAGGCCAAAAAAGTTTAACATAACGATAACTATAGGGTGTGTATTTATATGTCGGGTATTACAAATGAGGTATGAGAATGTGAATTGAATACTATATGTCAATTGTCAATTTTTTTTTTTTTTTTTGAAAAGATTAAAAATACTTTCTTATTATTATTATTATTTTTTTACTGTGGTAAACTGTAATAACTTGAAATGCACTTAGATTGTCAATGACACCGGGAATAAACTAATTTCTAGAAGTTAAAATTTGTATGGACTTGCGGGATTTAAAAGTTTGGTGATATTGAAATATCTAGTTTCATTATTCTAATAATTAGTTTCATGTAAATATATATAAAATTTTAATAGGAGAATCTCCCTTGAGGAAGGAAATTGTTTTAAATGGTAAAATTGTTGAAAATATTTTTAAATATTGTAAAATGTTATTGTCTATTGTGATAGACACAAATAGATATTTATTAATGTCTATCATTGTCTATCGGTATATTCTGCTATATTTATAAATATTTTGGTTCATTTTGCTATATTTGAAAACATAACGAAATTTCTTATTAAGTACATTTTAACCCACATGAAAGTTGTCACAATTGGGCACTGTGCGGAGGTGTGGGTTTGCACTTAGACAAAAAGACCCTAGGAAGCTTTTTCACCCATTTCATTGTGGAATAAAAATCATCTTATTTAAACTCCTTAAAAGGAAAAAGATCTTACTTAATGATATTTGTCTTTCATCACGTGACATTTCCAATTTGTTAAATGAATGGAGTGAGGTAATTGAAAATAAAATTTTACAAGAATCAAATTACCATTTACTTTTAAGATTTAAAAAAAAAAAAATTTTGTTTCTTAAGAACTCAAACTTTCATTGGTTCATATAATTAGTGATTTTCTTAGCACAAAAGATACAATTAGGGAAATTTGAACCTCTATTCTCCTCGAGCTAATTGTAAATTTAATCTAACTAAATTAATTATCATTTTCTATTAATTTAATAATTAAAAGTTATAACTTTTCTTTTAAAAATTACCTATTAAATTTATGAATAAAAAATCTCTCATTTTTAAATTTACTATTTTTAGTCCTTAGAAAATAAATTTATAGTTTAATTTTCAAGTAAAGTTAGCAGGCATATTGATGTAATTATTAAATAATTAGTATATTTTAGTTTATATTTAATTTAGGTGTTAATTTAGATTAATTAGTGTGTAAATAATATTTTGGAAGTAATTATTTCATTGTCTTATTTCCTTGTAAGGCTATAAATAGCAATTTTTTAGAGTTGCTATAGAGTGGTTTTGAATATCATTTTGAATTAGAATATTGTTCTTTAATTAAAGAGAGTTATCTTTCGAGGATGAATTTCTCTTGTTTGGCCATGGACTTGGCCTAATACTTTCCCTCACTACATTACATTTATAAAATTAAAGACTTTGAAACTTTGATTGATTCTTCAACAAGATCGAGAATGACCGATTCAAGAATATCAATAAGTCAAAGGTTGATTCAAGAAGGGTAACAAGTTAAAGGTTGATTAAAAAATATTAGCACATTGAACTAATCTAAGAATATCAATAAGTTAAAAGTCCAATACCGATATCCACCCATGAAGATCAATAAATGTGAAGGTAAAGATTCAATCTTGAAAACATGCATTCCAATGCTTGAATCAAGTACACGTCAAAGAAAAAGAATAAGAAAAACCATATATTATAAATCGAACCAATATTACTCAAATTCAAGTTCACTTTCAGGAATTAAATTTCTCTATTATTAATGATTGAAATACATGACACATCCTGAAAAGAAATAATAATAATAATAATAATAATAATAATAATAATAGTGGTAGTAGGAGATAAGACAATGAAACCAATAGTGCACTCAGTCTTTATCACCATCGATCTCATTGCTCAACTCCGACGACCAACTCCGACAACCAACTTCGGTGACCACCTTCGATGGCCAACTCCGGAAAACCTTTGATGTCCACCTCCAACGTCCAACTCCAACGACCACTTTCGACGACCATCTCCAGCAACTACCTTCGATGTCCAACTCTGACCAACCTTGATGACCACCTCCGACAGCCAACTCCGACAACCATCACCTGTAGCCAACTCCAGCAACATCCAACTACCATGGTTGACAACCAACTCCGGCGACCTTTGACAGTGGCAACTCCACCAACTCCGATGATCATTATTTTAAATTATGACTACTATAGATTCGGGTTTTGTTGATACATGAGTTTCTTGTTTTATTGACGCTTGTGACATAAAACCATAAATAAAATTTTAATTTAAAGCTTAAAAATAACTATTAATTTAAAAATATATATATGTAACATCAATAAATGTTTATATTTAAATTAACACACAAAATTGTTAATAAAAATACATTCGTTGACACAAAAGCACGTAAGTTCTGTCACAATTTTGAACTTTTTTTATTTTTTTATTAGTTCATAGTATTTTATAGTTGTTTTTTTATAGCAATTTAACATTAATTAAATCACTGTTATCATGTGAAAAATAAAAATAAAAAATAAAAAATTTGTATGTAAAAAAACTTTTTAAAAAAATTGTCAAATACATGAATGTTTTTATTTTAAAAATTTATTATCAAAAGTGTTAAAATAAAGTTATTATCAAAAGTGTTAAAATAAAAATGACTTAACTAGAAATGCCACATGCACAAATTTGTAAAATGATTGCTTAAAAAAAAAAAAAAAAAAAAATTAAAATGTGTGATCCAAAAGTATACTCCATTTCTCAAAATTTCCAATAATACACGTGTGCTTAAAAAACCATAAATAAAATGGAATATATAGTTTATTAAAAATTATTGAATAAAAAAGTTTTCAAACAAAAATAATCATCATAAAAAATGGATTATTTATGTAAAAAAGATTGCACTAGACACTCCTAACCTATGAACTCACTCCCAAACACTCAAACATATGAATTCAACTTAGCGCGCTAGATAGCCCCATAACGTTTCATTTACTTTTCACATTAACACAACTATATTCTTATTCGATGTTGTTATAATGGAGAAAATCTGGAATATTATATAACTTTTCAATGTTTTCATGAGTAATTTGATGGACACATAGTAATTTTTAATTGTCTAGACCATACATCCTTAATATATTGTTCAATACCAACATCTACTTCTAACAAAATAAAAACAAATAATAAGTCCAGAGCTAATTTTTTTTTTAATTAGTTTTATAATTTCAAGGACCCACTTAATATTTATTTTTATCCCTTTCAAAACAAAATATGTTTATCCTTTAAAATAAAATTTAGATTCACTGCTGCTACTAAGTTATTAGCTAAACTAGTTAAACGTTGTCAAATTTTAAAAAATAAAAATGGTGACATATTTATCGTGCTACAATGAAGTTCAAATAAATGGATATTCGGGACAGTTCATGTTTCCTGACATGTCATGAGCTGATCAAGGTGATCTTACAAAGGTCATGAAGAAAAGTATCATTTCGTGTAATTCTAGAATCCAGACTTTGCTTAGATTTGGCAGTTTTGGTCCATTAAACCCCAAAAGGAAAGGCATATAGTTTGCCTTGCTCTTCAACTTTAACATTACCATCTTATCTGACAAAAACCCATATGGGATGCTACAGAGAAAGTTAGATTTGAAGTTAAGTAATGATGTAAAGGAAAATTCATTTTCCATTTTGCTACTTTCTTTGCATTGCATTCCCAACCACATATCAATGATCTTTGCTTTACCCTTCCTAATACCTCTCCTCAACCCAAATCCATTTTCAACACAGGGAACTAAATTCCTCAACAAGTAATGTCTTCCTTTTTTTTATCATCTTCTTCTTCGCATCACTCCCTTCCTTTCAACCATTTTCCGCCACCATGGAAGATATGAACACACTAGCGGCCGACTGCATTGTCATATGCTGTTGCTGCCAATGCTTGGCGTTGCAGATCATTCTCCTTTTGTTACTCAAGCTTCCATGGAAACTCGTTCGAAAGACGAGAGAATTTGCGAAGAGAAGGCTAAGAATGAGAGAAAAAGAGGAAAAGATGGTAGGGAAAGAAAAGGGTGGTAAGAGAGATGAGCTTAAAGGAAATAGTAAGGGAAGATGTATGAGAAGTGAAGAAAATGAGTTGGGGTTGAGTTGTTGTATGGAAGAGATTGAGAAGGTTATGCAAGATTTGCATGAGAAGGGAGAGTTTGGCTTTGGAAGCTTTTGGGGAAATGGTGATTCAATTTCAGGTTCCTGCAGAGATGAACAGCAATTTAGTCCTACAAATGTACAATATCAATTAATTAAAGTAATTCCTTCTGCATGATATGGCCTTGCTATTTCTCCTTTAATATCCATTCTTCATTTCCTGCTGTTTTTCAAACAAAATTGACCAACACATTAGAAATAACATGAGCAGAGAGAGGAAGAAAGAGCATAACTTAGTACATGGAAACTTTTTTTTCTTTCTTTTTTTTCCTTTTCTTTTGTATGTGAGAGGGGGAAAGACACAAACTCTGAATAGTCTGTGAATCTATCAGAAAATAACTATATTGAAATAGAATTAAAGAACAGGGAAGGCTGCTGATTATTCTGTCATAAACACATGATCTATAGCTGATCTCTGAGCTGTCTATTATACAAGGTACATGATATTAGAATTTTGAAATAATCCTTCCTTAAAGGGAAGCCAAGAATAATAACTTTTCAATCATTGCATCAAAAAGCAGACTGATGCATCTGTACAAGTCAATCAATGTAGCAACTTTCGAATTTAAACATACAGCAATCAATCTGCATCTCTGATAATCAACTTACTATGATTTTTCTCTTCTTATTTTGGCTGCCAAACGAGCAGTGAAGCCCACAGTTGTTGGTCTCAATGAGCTTTGCCTGACCATATTGACAAACTCGGGATCATCTATCTTCCCCTGACCATCGTGTCTTATCCACTGTATTTTTTCATGGTACATGGGAAAGAAATTCAACTGTAATGCTGAGTATACAAAGAATGGAATGAGAGTAGAGATCACCACAAATATCAGCAGAAGCCAATAAGACCCGGCAGGAGCAAGGGCTTCGAGGAACACGCGATATGCAGTTGTCGAAATGCTGGCAGGAAAGGCTCCATATATCATCAGAAAAAGGTACCAAATAAAGATCGAAGCCCAGATGAAAATATGCTGTACCAAAGTGAAGTAGCTAACAGAGAGAGCCATCTGCAAGTTGACAACCCAAACAACACATGACAGCATCGTCGCTCCTAGAATATCCCTCCCCACGGTTTTCCCCTCGGAATTAAATGCTTGATGCTGCATTCCACTTGTGCAGAAAAAGAAAATGATCACTGCACTACAAAGACCATTAAACATCCAGCCAAGTATCCTAACCCAGCTGAAGAGGACGTTCTGCACACCTTGTTGGTACAACATAGGAAACTGCAACATCAAACGTAAGGGTTTAGGATACATCGATCACACTGGAAACTATCTTTTAAAAGATAAAGAGAGATGTAAGCTTAGTTTTAGTTTATTTCAGACTTTAGTTTTCAAAGGGTGCTGAGAATTCATAATTTATTATTATTATTATTTTGCAATGGTCTTCTAGTTTTATATATAATACATGCATGCATACAATATAACTAGGAATTAATAGCGCCCACAAAACCAAGAGAAGTGCCACATTTTTACCTTAAGGCAGTATCTTGCAGACACGTCTTGGTCAAACACCCCGAGGGCCACAACTGGCAGAGACGAGAACACAACGTTGTAGAGTGACATAAACCAGTCGTTATATGCAGGTTGTCCAGAGAACGAAGTGTATGCCTCATATAAGAAAAGTGTAAAACCAAATGTGAAATTCTTGTAGAAAAAGTAGCAAATCTGCCAAAAAGAAAGCCAGCAAATAAGAGATGTTAGAAGAGGGATAAATTACTTTCTGAAAATATAATTGACTAAAAATTTTTAAATATGAAAGTCGGAGTATCTATCTTGGTGAATGGAATTACCATTGATGATAATCTCCTGTAACACCAATGTCCATGCACAAGCAGAAGACGCTCCAAATATCTGAACTGAGCAATTGCAATATCACTCGACATGACTGCCTGAGGTGATTCAATGTGACGAAATGCAACAGAAAATGTTAGATACAGAAAAAAAAAGGCTCAAGTAAATAACTTGGCTACAAATAGCATAACAAGCACTTTTTCCATGCCTGCATCCCTTCGGCACCACTGATTCCAACTCCAATATCTGCTTCTTGAAGCATTCCAACATCATTTGCACCATCACCAATTGCTAATGTTGTTTTCCCCGTTGCAAGTTTAACCAACTTAGTGACCTGAATTTTATTTCCACATTGTTGAGACAATGAAATTTGAAATGACGCTTGCAAACATTGAGATAGAGTTCTAAACCATTACCATTGCCTTTTGCTTTGGAGATGAGCGACAACAAATAACAGACGCACATCCAATTGCAAGGTCAAGGAATGCATCCTTCACATCATCCTCTAGAGCATAAGTAAGTGATTTCCCATCAATTATCAATGCAGAAGCCTCAGAGCTTCCACTTGATGCAGTGATCTGAGATCTTGCCCGATTTATCTTGTGGACGATACTTTCTTTTGATGCCTAAAAGATAACCAGAAATCCTATGAACATGCTAGCAAGTAAATCATTTAAACTATGTAGAACCACGTTTTGAAACTTCCTCACAGTTCCAACGCTACAGATCCATCACTTCCTCGGTAAAGAAAAACTAAATTCAGCATGCAAAATCCATAGTACAATGCATGGTTACCAAAACTGGAAACATTTTTATATTCACGTTTCCTAACATAAACAAGACTGCTGCTATAATTCAGGATATCAAAGATAAGTGCTGACATTCTTGGGCCTACGTTAATGGCATTGTCAAAACTTAAAATGGAGTAGGCCACCAGTCCATCAGTACGATGACTGGCATTAGACTCTTCAATCAGGATAATAAAATAATAAATTACTAGAATAAACATCAACATGAACATTGCTCAAGTGACATAAAATATGTACTCTTGACCAAGAAATCAGAGGTTCAAATCTCCCATCTCGCATATTGTGGAACTAAAAAATAATAATAATAGTAGAATAACCAAATATTCATTGTGCAGTTAATAAGAGGTCATGGCATGTATATAGATTTACCTTAGTGATCATATCCTTCTCTCCCGTCCTTTCTAAGGCTTGAATTTCGGGTGTCTCCAGAGATATAATGATCTGTTTCATTCCTTGTCTCAGCAAACTACAGGCAAAACTGCACATTTCCAAACTTGGGTGAGTAAAATATTTGTCACTAACATAAAGACGGAAATTTTATTATCTAAAAAGCCATACCCAATATTGATCGCAGTCTCCATCTTGTCCCCAGTCAAAACCCAGATCTTAATCCCAGCTTGAGCAAGTTTATCTATGCATTCAGGGACCTAGTAAGCACAGTGGAAATGTGGAAAAGGTTCAATTGCAAGTCGAATGGTTTCAGATATCAAGAAAGTGAGATGCTAAAGAAAAAGGATGACAGGGAACAAGGACTTAAATATAGAAGAGGAAAACATATTCTGACCCTCTCAAACCTCCAATGGAGGGAATCCTTCATTACGTCACCCTCAAATCAGTGTCAAGAAAAATGGTTTAACCATTAATTAACCTAAGCATTTCACTCACCCCATTTTGAAGCTTGTCCTCAACTGCTGTGGAACCAAGAAGAATTAAGTTCCTCTCAATGTGGTCTGTTACTTTATCAATCATTGCCTCCCTCTCTGCACTAACTGAATTCTTTGCTTCATAGAATTTCCTATCAAATTCCTTGTATTCCTCCTCATCAAGTTCACGATAAGCAAGTAACAAGGTCCGTAGGCCTGCATCGGCATATTCATTGATATGCTCCTTCGTTTTCTCTTCAAATTCTCTAGCATTCTTCGCAAGCCTCTCAAACATGACGCTGCAGGGAGATCACAATGATGATACATTGCCATAAAGTAGATGTAAGGACTTGCATGAAGATGGTATGATCACAATTCACATACCTGTCAGCACCTTTGCATAGTAATAGCACTTTCCCTTCTTCATCTCTAATTATGACAGACATCCTCTTTCGGGCGCTATTAAACTCCAAAACATTTAAAAGCTTATATGACCTGTGAAATTTAAAAATTATTAGAGCAATAGTCTTGCTAACACCACTATTCACATAGAAAGAGTGTGAGAAGAAACATTCTGGCCATCCATAATTATCAATGCAAACACATATGAAATGCAGTAAACAATCAGAATCAGGCAAGCACGCTAATCCGCATTTCATGCATGCATATAAAATGAATTATAGAGCTGACTGTTCAACAGGATAGAGGAGTTTTTATTGAAATTTAATACCAAAGCTAGACTAACCTTTTGACCTTCCTTCCAGACCTAGGATCCAATTCACGAATAGATACACTTGTCTGTGTCCTCTGGTAGAATTCAAAACCAATTTCTCTGGCAGCAATTACAAATGCTGCTTCATCTGGCGATTCAGCTTCATATGAAACCTTTCCCGTGTTTTCATCCACATCAGGAATAGCTGTATGACAAGTTGCAAGGAGGCGGAAGAACTTCTGGATGACATCTGCATGAGGTTCATTAACCCAGTTTCCGTTCATAATCCTTTTGTCCTTAAAATTAAAGCCTTTGACAGAGGGATTTGTATCTGAAGCATCCGCATTGCTCTTATGGATATTTCCAATGCCATTGCCATTAAGCATTGGCATACTATTTCTGCCTTCCATAGCTCTCTCAGTTTCAGTGACACCACTGCCATAAGCTGTCCCAGCCACAGAACACTTGATAAACTCCATTGAGTTACAGGTCAAAGTGCCAGTCTTGTCAGAGAGTATAGTGTCAACTTGACCAAGTTCCTCATTCAAATTGGAGGTGCGGGCATGAGCTGGTTTGTCAGCTTCTTCATAGTACATATGAATGTCTTGATTGATGAAGATACTCTGAAGAACTTTGACAATTTCAATAGACACATACAAGGATATAGGGATAAAGTAGTTATACAACATCAGTGCAGTCAGAAAGTGAAAAATTGCAGCAGCTGGTGCATTATTGGGATCAAAGAAAATAGTAGAATCATCTGGTCTAAGATACCATCTCTTTGTCCTCCCATTTTTCAGATCATCTTTAGTCACGACACCAAAGACTATAGAACCAATAAATGCCAGCACGAATAGAATGCTTAACAGCAGATATATGATTTTATCCATCTTCTTCTCAACTTTGCTTCTCTTGGAAGGTGGATCAGTAGAATTTTGAATAACCTTTGAATCTTGACCAGTAAAGACAACAACCCCGTATATATATTCGGTGTTTCGGAGTTTGGAGTCCCTCAGGAGAAGATTTTGAGGAGAAAGTGGATATTGTTGCTCTTCAAAGTCCATGCTTCCAACAAAGGTATAAAGATTTGCATTTGGGTCTTCACATTTGATTGTAGCCTTAAAATCACGGAAGTTAGAATCCTCATTTGCAAATGCAGTTGCATCCAATGCTTGCTTTACCTTCAGATTTGTTTCCCCATCAAGGTTCATCGTTTCTACGTAACAGATTCCATCCTCATAGCATGATGAAATTAAAAGAAGGTCGGCTGGAAAGTATTGATCCTTTTCAACCTTCACTATATCTCCGACCCTCAAAGTTTTCCATTCAGTAAGGTCAAAGACTCCATTGCCTTGATGAACCTTAACCTTTCTATTATTCACCTCAATATCCTGGATAAACATGCACTCAAAAAATCAAGGAAGTGAAAAGATTGACAAAGAACAGTCTATTATTTTATCATAGTTTCATTACAAACTGCGAACAACAAATTAATTCTTTCTGCAGCAAGGAAGGGCATGCCACTTTACTATTATTACTATTAGTTGAAAAGGCTAACTAACTAAAAATCAATTGGATATCTTCCATGGAAAATAGAGATTTATTTTGAAATGGGTAAAGTATAGATTTGATCAAGAAAGAGAGATCACATTTTGATTTATTATAATAATAGACCCAACACGAACACATTTCTCAATAGACATTCCTACAATGTATATAAATGTAGGTTGACCCTAACAGGAACACTCACCCCCAAGGACCAGGGAACTAGGCAATTTTCTTTTACATCACGAATTTATTCTTACCTTCTTATAGATTTGTCTTTAAATATTTTCATCTCAAGTTCTTTAAATTTTATTTCCAACTTCGATTTGAACTTAACAAAGATTATTTCATACGACATAAAATTCTGGAAGTAAAATAATAATAATAATAATGTTTATTTCAATACATTTTAAAATAAATGATCTCATCTTCATTGTACGTCACAACATTCATTCTTTTACTTAAAAAGTTTGAAGCTTTATCCATTCAAAATAGTTCAAAGTAATTTTCTATTTTATACAAAGATAGATGAGAAAACTGACTTCGACCAGACCTAAGGAAGAAAATAGCCTTTTGACTAAAGCATGAGAAGAATTTGGAATTCCTATCATATATTTACTATGTCATAGTATTTGTAGCGTGCTTAATATTGCCTCAAATTGAACTAAAATTTCCAGAAGAATTGATTAAACCAGCCATTGTAATAAAAAGAACTTTGCTTTAGAAGACTAGTTAGGATTTTGGGAGGCCTCCCATTGCTAAGACATATTCTAGGAGAGGTAAAATGGGGAATGGCAGGGAAAACGATTAAGTGGGCTAAGTCTGGGATCGTGGGGGAGTATGGTCTGTGTAGTGAGAAGGTATTTGTATGGGTGTTTGGGGGAGAATGAGAGGTAGGTATTTTGTGAGTAGTCTGGTGTCTATGAGCAGGGAGAAACAGCGCTCTTGCTCTAGAGTGTGGAGGCATTTTCCAGTAGTTCCATTTTGGGAAGATCCTTAGTTTTCAACTGCGGATTCATAACATGGTGTATTGATGAACTCTCAATATAACAGTGTTGCTGAGATATTTGGGTCTCTTTCAGTGTTGGTTGGCTATTTCTTGTGTTGTTTGATTGATTTCTGCCGGTAAAGGAGTTGAATACCTAGCAGATTTAAAAAGGTTCTCGTATCTTAAAGTTGAAGAAAATAGGAGTAGAGGACTATGTTATGTTCAGCAGTATCTTTTTCATCCTTAGAGATATTTCCTTATATTTCAACACATTATGATAAAAAGGATAATAATCCCCAAAATGTCGGAGCTAATCATTACCTAGTTATCAATCTACATAAGTAACAAAATAACAGATAATATATGCACACATACATATAGATTATGAAACCAAATAAAATAGAGAACAGTTTTAACCTGTGCTTGTCGTCGCCAATCTTCAATACCTTCTTTAACCATTGTCGCGATAATGACTGCAATAAGAGGGATAATTGCACTGACGGCAGTAAAAGGAGCAAGAGGAGTGAAGGCTAGTATTCCAGCAATCAAGAAGTAAAAATTAGCCACCCTCCTAAACTGCTCAAACAAGGACTTGGGCAAAAAATTGATGGGTGTATACTTTGTAGACCTGATGGAATTATTAACATAATTACGCATTCCAGCCTCCAAACAATCAGGATCATTACAGAAAACCACCCGGGAGAACCCGGGCCTCCCAATTTGTGAATGATCTTCATCTCTCAATGATGTTTTTCCACAAGCAAATGAATAGATCTTGCTTAGCCGCAGCTTCCTCTTTCGGTTTTCAGTCCTCATTTTCTCCAGGACCAACACAAAATTTAGTCAAACGCCAATACAGGCGACCGCCCCTACCCCCACCTGAAATTCCCCAGGTCTTCAAACTAAACCAACTTGAAACATGTAAGTTCCTCCTGGGAAAAATAAGTTTTCAATGATAAATGGCAGCTTGTTTAACTCCAAAATATGGGGAGACAAACCCAAAAGAGAAATTTCAAATCCCCAGAAACAGGAAAACCAAAGTGGCAATGCACAGAGTCAAACCCCAGAAACAGTTACCACACAAAAGCTGAAGCCAATCAAGGGAAGAAACCGCTAAATGGGAAACCAAAACAAAACCCACTAAAATTGTCACAAAAAAATCTGACACAAAAGGCAGCGAAATGCGGGAAAATAGAGCAGAAGGTGAAGGGCAGTTGAAAGGAAGAAATAGGGAAGAAGCGGCAAAGTATAGACACTGGCCCAGCCACCAAGGGAGAAAAATCAAACTCTGATTTCACCCTTGGATTGAAAAGAAGTAATGAAGTGAAGGGCATAAATAGAATAGGCGAAACAAAATAAATATTAAGTAATAAATAAATGCTCCAATCAACCAACCAACCAATGGAAGAGAGATACCTTGAACCGTAGAACGAAGACTTTGATTCCATTTCAAGGATTTTCTTTGACTTCCCAAGAGGCAAGAGGAGTTTAATTAAATCCTTACGCGTGAGGTCTACTCACCGGTACGACAATGTCAATTTCCGTCGTTTACCGGAGAGCATCAACGGAGAGACAAAACTGGAATTTAGTAATATTAAATTGCAGGAGAAATTTGAAGCAACTTATTAAAAGAATTTACACACTGAAATAATCAAAGAATGGAGTGATCTGAGGCAAGAGTCTAGAAGATTACAATTTTTCTTCCAAACTTCTGTTCATCACTGCTAAATCTCATTTCGCGGGAAACCTCACACGGCCCCCACAAATGTTAGATATTTTCTTTTTTCAATTCTTTTTTGAACAAAGGTTTTTTATTATTTTTTTATTCATGTGTGTCTGCACGCAGGCTTTACATTTTTCACCTCAAATTTAAAAAACAATGAGGTTTTATAAACTAATTTTTTTTAAAAAAAATTTTATTTTAATTTGGATTGGGAAAACATTTGACAAAGTAAATAATAAAGTTATCGAGGCTACGTAAAAAAAAAGAGGTTCTTGTTAGTATACACTACTAACAAGTAATAATATACATAAGTATTTCAAAATATCGAGCATATTGTTGAGAAGATAATATCAATAGACAAAAAAGAATGTTGTGGAAGCAAATCATGTTGAATTTTCTGCCCTAAACACATGACTTGTTAAATTGTAAACAAATTTATTTATCAATAAAATAATTGTTATTTTAATATGTCTTTTAGAATTACATGACTCGAATCCAATAAACTAAAATCCAAGATTATTTAATGAAACTTGAATAGTAAGTAGTTGACATATAGGTAGATGATATTCAAGTAATAACCTAAAGGGTTCATAGTATATGGACAAGGTTGGGTGGTTTATCTTAGTAACACTATGGATACAACTCACTTTGTTATGAACAATATGATGAGTCGTTCATATGAAGACTAAAGGGATTGAATCTCAATGTAGAAGCGTGTGAATATCTTGTGCCATTGAACTTTGTTTGAAAATACAAAAAAACAGAGATGGAATAAAGATAAATAAAGTTTTAGCATTTTGTAATTTTTGTTAGATTAAAGATAAAAATATAACCTTTGAAGACAACTCTTCAATTTTCCTTTCTCCACTGTACTCTTCTGTCTCAACAATTTTGGGCACCACCCTTAATTCATCTCTATTATTCTCTAGCAAGAAATGGTTTGTGGAACCTTGCTTTGTTTTGGGAGAGGGAAGGGATTAATGTTGTAACTTTTACAGAGAGTTGTAATCTGTAAAAATTGAGAGTGAAAGATAGTTCTTGGTTTTTTAAAGCAAAACAAATATCGTACGTGATTTTTCCACACCCTCCAAAATACAGACATTCTGTATTTATTAAAAAGGAATAACTCCCTCTCAATCACGTAGTCCACTCCCTTTTACATTTGTAAGGGAGTTAATGTGTTTTATTTATTTATTTATTTATTTTAATTTAAAATCAAATCAAATTTAAATTAAATTAAATTAAATCAAAATAATAATAATTAATTAATCTGATCTAGTTAATCAATTACTATATTATTAATTAAAAACATTTCTCTCGGATAACCTATGATTTTAATATGAATCTCATTCATATTAATATTTTTTTTTGAAACATTCATTCATATTAATTTTAACCTATAGTTTTTATATGAACCTTATTCATATAATTAATATTTAAATCTTATTCAAATATATTGCTCTCTTATAATATATAGTTTTAATTATAAATCATATTTATAAGGGAAATTGGCATAAATGACAAAATTAGGAAACTATTTACAAAAATAGCAAAAATTGAGACTATGCTCGTATATTTTTTAAAAATTTCAAAATACAGAAAATACCCTTCCTTCAAATTGAAGTTGCGCACGTTTTTCTCGCCGATTTTCTTCTTGTTCGCTTTTTGCAATCTTAGTCTTCTTCCTTCATTTGTGATTTTTCAATTCGATCGTGTTGCTGTTTCTCATTCTTCCGTGCGTTGTTTTTCTTCATCTTCTTCTTCTTGTTTTTTTTCTTTTTCTTCTTCTTCTTCTGCATGCCAATTTTTCTTCATCTTTTTCTTCTAGATTTTCTTCTTCTTTTTTCTATTTTTCCTCTTCTTAGATTTTCTTCTTTTTCTTCACATGATCTCTTTTCTTTTTATTTTTTTTCTTCTTCTTTAATTGTTATTATCGTCGTCTTCTTATTATTATTAATTATTTTGTCTTCATTGATCTTATTCTTCTTCTTCATCGTATTTTTGCCCTTTTGTAGTAATTTGATATCATGATGAATATTCCTATCATTGTTCTTTTGGTGGATAGTGGAAGCATTATAATTTCTATGAGAATTATAAGGTTACTGGAATTTTGGTGGATGATATGATAGACTTTGATAGTTTAGTTGATTTGATACTTTAGGAGATTCAATTGGATGGTTTCCTAGAATGTCATTAATATTTTATGTTGGTAAAGATAATATTCAAACTATGTTCCCAATAAAACAAGACAAGGATGTTTGTTGGTATTTGACTTTGGCTAAAGATGCAATCACATCCTTTAATTGCTCACGTAAGTGATTATTCTTTGGAAGTATCTTCTACTTCTGATAATAGTATAGGAAGTGACAGTATGTTATGTTTAGGTTCTTCTTCTTCTCCAAATGATCAAGTTATAAGAGATATTAATTTTAATGGTGTTTTGAAGGAAAAAAATATATTTGGAAGTAAAGAAATACTGTCGAAGTTTGTTTTACGTAATAGCAGTGAAGGAGAATTTCCAATTTAGGACTATAAGATCAAATTCAAAGTTGCTTGAGTTTAAATGTTTGGTAGAAGGTTGTACATGGTATGTTAGGGCAACGAGTTGTTGATGCTTAGGAAATACAGTTCTAACCATGATTGTTCAATGAATTCAACTTAGAGTTGTCACAAACAAGCTTCTTCATCTATAATTGACGATTGCTTAAAAGATGATTTTAAGTTTATCTCTACTAATCAATTTATTCCTAAAGATATTATCCATAAGACTCGTACAAAACTTGGTGTTCATATTAATTATCAAAAAGCTTGGAGGGCAAAAGAACACATAGTAAGGTCATTAAAAGGTGATGAAGCTGATTCATACAATTTGATTCCAAGGTTTTTTGAAAAGTTGAAGGAAATGAATCCAGGTATGACTGCTAAAGTATTTTTCTTATAAATTTTCAATCACTGTCTATTGAGATAGAGAATGATAGACAACTATCACTGTCTATTAGCGATAATTGTCTATCACTGTCTATCGAGATAGACAACGATAGACAACTGTCACTGTCTATCAGCACTGTCTATCAGCAGTGGTTGTCTATCAATGTTCATCTTTGATAGACTGTGACAAGCATCCATCCCTATCTATCTATTAATCTTTTAATGTATTTTTGCAGGTATGTACACTGCTTTAGAAATGGATGAAAATGGGCATTTCAAATTTTGTTTCATGATTGTTGGTGCATCAATTGAGGGGTGGAAGTATTGTAGACATGCCATATCTGTAGATGGTACATTTTTATAATGTAAGTTTGTCGACACTCTATTAACTGCATCAACAGTAGATGTTAATAATCAGATCTTTCCACTTGTATTTGCTATCGTAGATTCAGAAAATGCCGCATCATGGAAATAGTTTTTTGAAAACATACAGAATAGTTTTGGGGATCATGAACATTTAGTATTTGTTTCTGATAGGCATCTTAGCATTCTCGAAGGAGTTTTAAGTGTTTTTAGGGATGTTAAGTATTACGTGTGCATGCAACATCTTTTAAGAAATTTGAAGCTTTCTTTTAAGGATCCATTGATTGACAAATTTTTCTTTAGTTGTGCTAAATCTTATACTTTTCATGACTTTGAGTATAATATGAGATCATTGGAATCAATTTCTCTGAATATTTGAAGTTATCTTAGTAATGTTGGTTTTGAGAGGTGGTCTCATGCATATTCACGAAAAAGAAGGTTTGGAATGATGACAACAAATATTGCAGAAAGTGTAAATTTAGTTTTAAAGGATGTTAGAGATTTACTTGCTGCAAGTTTGCTTGATTCGACTAGAGATATATTGTTAAGAACGACCCTTTTGACCCTCAAACTCTCAAATTTGTCTCTAGATTCAATTCTCCTTTTTTTTCAAGTTCAAGTTTCGTCCCTACATTTTTACTCTCACAAATTAGGGATGACCTAGAGCTAAAATACTTCAGAGGAACCAACATTCGTAAGTTTCTAACTGAGAATTGAGGTGTTTCCCGAAGGAGGGTGTGGCTTTGTTGGAGGGTTGTTTCACCATCGATCATGGAGGTTTCCTCATCCTTTTATAAGCCCCCAAACAGTTGTAGGCTGGTCGAAACTAGAGTTTCAGAGGGTTGACTAGCTGATTTCAGTGCTAAAAAGCAAGTCAGGATAAAAGGAATCACAACTGAAATTGACTGTGTTGACTTTTGAATTTTAGGGTTTTGATGCGGCCACATCACATCACTCTCTCCAAAAGTGTCGATTTTACTGGCTAAAGTTCACAAATTCACCTTAAACCAGTAAAAATTAACTTTTGGCACTTCAAATACCTTTCTAAGTTCATTTATATCACTTATGACCTTACGATGGGGAAAAGTAGAAATGTAAAAATAATAAACTAAAACATGCATTTCATGAAATGTATCACATACCATCAACAATCTACCAATTTACAATCTACAACCTAAAATCTAAAACTTTTGGATTGGATTGGTCGATTTTTTCAGATCATTGGGATTTTTTAACACCCCTACTTCCAATATTGTGTATTTTCTTTTAATCAAAAGTCATCCGAAATGGGGAAAATTGCACGAAATGACCCAAAAACTAAAAACTTATCTATAGATGACCCACTCCCGAAAACTTTATCATAAGTGACCTTTTGGACACGTGAAATACCAATTTTACCCCTGAAATTAAATGAACCCAGAACTCTCTCTCCCCCGAAATTGATTGC
Organism: Citrullus mucosospermus; assembly: GCA_030954485.1. Taxonomy (NCBI): domain Eukaryota; kingdom Viridiplantae; phylum Streptophyta; class Magnoliopsida; order Cucurbitales; family Cucurbitaceae; genus Citrullus; species Citrullus mucosospermus. The sequence goes on from CM062060.1 coordinate 10,892,168, forward strand.
ATTGAATGCCGAAGCCTTTATCACCAGCATTTTTCAGAATCATTCAATGTCAACTACCATTATACCAACAAAATTGAATGCAAGGGTACTAATGGACAGTCGATCTCACACATTCTTCCATTATTCCATTGAGTTCTGCAAGTATCACCAACTTCTTCTTCCATTTTTCTCTGAGAGTTATAGCGGCTGTCGCTTTTTTCATCTTCGTCCATTATTCGTTTCAGCAACATTGTGGGTTAGAATCAGAAACACAGAGAATGTAAGTGTTTCTCTTCCTATATCATATAGGTTTAAATAAACGGTCGATTATCTTCCTATATCGTACACATCATGTATGCGTTCGCTTGTTACGGTACTATGCGATTGTGTAATCCATCACCAAGCGATCGCATACATGCGACTAGGCGATTGCTTAATCATCACCAGGCGATCGCATACATGATACTATGCGATTGATTAGTCCATCACCAGGCGATCGCATACATGATACTATGCGATCGATTAGTACATCACCAGGCGATCGCATACATGATACTATGCGATTGCTTAATCCATCACCAGGCGATAGCATACATGATACTATGCGATCGATTAGTCCATCACAGGGCGATCGCATACATGATATTAGGCGATCGTTTACACTTGATTGAAGATCATTTCTAACCAAAAAACTTATCTTCTCTGCAGGTCAACGAATCTACTTCGAATCTTTATGCGATTTGGTGGGGAATGGGATCAGTCCGGATGCAACTATGTTAGAGGTCAAATGAAAGGTCTGAAAATCAGGAAAGATATAACATGTAGTGAATTAGTTAGCATACTGCATGAAAGACTGAACATTGATCCATACCTGTTCAATATACACATCAAGTGCTGCTATAATCTGTTGGTCAAAGTGCCTCCAATTGACATAGTAGACGATGAAGATCTAAATTTTTTTCTAGAAGGAAGTGATGCATCTCGGATGTCATTGTTCGTATCACTTACACCTCATGAGAGGCATGGAGTACATGACATATGCAGTCCAACGGCTGAAGCAGTTCCAAACATATCAACATATGATTTTCCCACCACGTCATCATTGGAGAAGAATGTTGAGGCATGCAATCTGGGGGATGACAGAAGTGAAGAATGGGCTGGTCAAAGTATTCCTTCATATGACGTGCACGGACAGTGGTCAATACCACAGACAATCCCAACTCCACCCGTGGCAATGCCATCCGTCCAAGTGCCACCCACTGTCCCAAGCCAACCATTTGTAGACACAGCCGGTCCATCAAATGGCCCATCGTACGAAGACCTCATTACAGTCCCCCACGACTGTTTGAACGACGAGGATGTAAGGGAAGGTCAAATTTTCTTCTCCAAATATGACCTAGTTAAACTATCAATACTCGCTTTGAAGAAGAACTTTGGATACCGTGTGAAGAAGTCCACGAAGAGTTTGCTGACAGTTCGATGTTTGGTCGAGGGATGCAAGTGGAGAGTTCGTGCGAAGAAGCTAGAAGGAAGCGATTCTTTCAAAGTGACGAAGTATTCGAGCGCCCATACGTGTTCCCTTGAGATGAGGACTGGTAATCACCAACAAGCCAAGAGTTGGGTTATTGGCCACTTAATCAAGTCCAAGTACGATCAAGTAGGCCGAACGTACCGTCCAAGGGATATAATTGAAGATGTCCAGCGGGATTATGGTGTGAATATAAGCTATGGGCGAGCTTATCGTGCAAGGGAGTACGCCCTGGTATTTGCAAGAGGGTCTCTAGAAGGATCATACGCGCTTGTCAATTCATATGGTGAGGCACTAAAACTTGCAAATCCAGGCACGGTGTTTGAGGTTGAAGTAGAAAAGCAGCGGTACTTTAAGTACGTGTACATGGCGTTCGGTCCATGCATTAGGGGATTCTTGAACTGCATCCGTTCTGTTATTGTTGTCGACGGTATGCACTTGCACGAGAAATATAAAGGTATGTTGTTGATAGCAACATGTATTGATGGCAACAACAACATATATCCAATCGCGTTCGGTATCGTAGACGGCGAGAACGATGCATCCTGGCTTTGGTTCATGACCCACTTGAAGGCCTCGATCGGAGACATCCCTAACTTGGTGATCATATCAGATCGTCATATATCCATTGGGAAGGCTGTATCAAGTATATTCTCAGAGGCATTCCATGCATTGTGTATATACCATATTCGGAATAATTTGATGGATAAGTTCAAGAATAAGGACATTATTTCGCACTTCTACCTAGCAGCCAAGGCCTACAGGATGTCAGAGTTTCATATATATTGGTCTAAGCTTCAAATGTATCCCGGGGTGACAGCCTACCTTGAAGAGATTGGATTACATCGGTGGGCACGGGTGTACCAAGTCCATTGTAGGTATGACAAGATGACCACGAATATAGTAGAATGCCTCAATGGAGTATTAAAAGACGCGAGGGAACTGCCGATTACGAAGCTTCTGGAGCATATTCGGGGTTGGTTATAGAGTTGGTTCTATGTCAGACATACACATGCCATGGCATGCACAAAACTTGTAACCGACTATGCAATGACTATCCTTAAAGAGGCTGAATCGGTGTTCAGAACGTATCGTGTATCTCCAGTGGACATGTATGTGCTAAGTGTTGACGATGGGCATCTTGGTGGACTGGTTGATCTCCGTTCACGAACATGTATGTGCATGGAGTTCAATTGCATGGAGATTCCATGCTCACACGCAGTAGCTGCGGCAGCCATGCGGAACATTAATGTTCAAACGTTGTGCTCGAAGTGGTTCACAGTAGAGTGTGTATTTGCCGCTTATGCCGAACCGATATACCTAGTTGGCCATCGACAAGAGTGGAGGCAAAGACCTGATTTCGATGACTTCGAGATCTTACCACCGCGGAAGGTACCAAGTGTAGGTCGACGGCAGACCATTAGAATTCCGTCAACCGGTGAGGAGCCACGACAAGTACATAAGTGTACGCGATGCGGTCAAAGAGGGCACAACAGAAAAACATGTCGGCAGCCACTGATGACACTTGCCATGGGGACGCATGGGATGCATGAAACGTGAAGGATGAGTTGGACGCATTGGACACATTGCACGAATTGGACGACTTGGATGCATTGAACACATTGAATGCATTGGACGCATTTAACGCATGACACGCATTGGGACGATGGACGCAAAGGACGATGAACACATTTCTTTTTTTTTACAATGGACTTAAGTGTATATGTTATTGCAATTGTAATTATTTTAATTTGTAGTTATTTACATAGGTGATCGTTAAGTGTATATGTACAATGGACTTGGTATTTTTTTTTTTTTTACAATGGACTTAAATGTATATGTAATTGCAATTGTAATTATTTTAATTTGTAGTTGTTTACATAGGTGATCATTAAGTGTTAACTACACGATCGCATAATATTTACTATACGATCGCATAGTATTTACCACATAGATCGCATATTATTTACCACCTAGATCGCGTAGTATTTACCACCTAGATCGCATAGTATTTACTACACGACCGCATAGTATTGACCACACGATCGCATAATATTTACTACACGATCGCATAGTATTTATTACACGATCGTTTAGTATTTACTAAACGATCGCGTAGTATTCATTAAACGATCACTAAGTGATTTACTAAGTGATTTATTAAGTCATCATTAAGTGTAAATTTCACAATCGCATATATAAAGACAAACTTTAGTTGAGACAATATTTAACTGAGAAAATTTTATTGAGAGAATTTTATTGAGACAAAATTTAAACGAGATAATTGAGACAAAACTTAAACGAATACCAACTTCATTGATTTACCATAAAAATTTGTCTGCCCATAATTCGGCTACATATTGTTTCCTAAATACAGGCATATTGTTCAAATTTAAACTATCTCTATTACTATTCGTAACAAGGTATTCTAAAAATTTACATGAAAAAATTCCATAGTCGAGGGATTTGCCCCATTGAAGCGTTGTCTTGGATCGCTTCACGTCCCATGGCCGGTACTTGAAATTCGGAATGTTGGTGTTGAAACCGACTGCGATCAAAATGGATGGTATGGCCCCGGCGAGCAGCTGGAGTCTTGGATTCACTATGTCCGCACGTATGTAGTCTGGCATGGAGTCGAAGACGAATATGGTGGACTCTCGAAGGTCGATTGCCGCCATGAGCCAATGCTCATTTATGTTGATCGGCCCGAAAACGTAATCAACCTCCGACCACGCAGGCTTGTACTTTTCGTTCAGACCGTGTGCGAACTCCATGAACGTCAGGTGCATCGCCCAGAAGCCTGAGTGTGCAACCTTGTTGGTCCAAGGCTCAATTGTGCCATCATGCATCACCACACCATCAGGTCGTATATTCGTGGAGATTCCTTCAATATTCGTGAGGGAATCCTGTAGGAAACCAAATGTTAGATTAAACGATAATAACAATAAGTCAAACTATCAGATATTAATGTACATACCATAACGGCAGTGTTCACCACCGTAAACCGATGTGAACATAAATCGGGGCGGGAGTGAAGCTTCCGGTGAACGTGGAGCACTAGTATGTTCATATTCTACAGAAAAAACGTAATAGGTTAGCAATAATAGCAACTGAATTTATAAACGATCGCTTACTAAACATAAGCGATCGTTTATGTTGAACTAAGCGATCGTTTAATAATAAGTGATCGCATAGGATTATATCAGTGATCGTTTAGTTCAAGTCTGTGCGATCGCTTAGATAAATATAAACGATAAGATGAGGGTTAAAGAAATACTTACGTCCCCAAGTACCCATGTATTCTTCTCAAGAGTGCAGAAGAATTCTTTGGTCCGTGAGGCATATGTGACTGTCCTCACCTCGTCTTTCGTCTTCGGAGTGCTCCTCCACTTTTTATACGCAGACCAGAGCACATCCGGAATCGGGAACAGGGGATCATACACACAGACCGATCTGATGGGGAAGTTGGGGACAGGGACTATAGGTTGGGGAGGTGGAGGTGGAGGTGGAGGTGGAGGTTGGGAAGGTTGAGTTTGGGAAGGTGGAGTTTGGGAAGGTGGAGGTGGAGGTGGAGGTAGAGGTTGAGAAGGTGGAGGTTGGGGAGGTGGAGGTTTGGAAGGTGGAGGTGAAGGTTGAGAAGGTGGAGGTTGGGGAGGTGGAGGTGGAGAAGGTTGAGAAGGTTGAGAAGGTTAAGGTTGAGAAGGTGGAGGTGGAAAAGGTGGAAGTGGAGGTGGAGGTTGAGAAGGTGGAGGTTGGGAAGGTGGAGTTTGAGAAGGTTTTGAAGGTGGAGGTGGAGGTGGAGGTAGAGGTTGAGAAGGTGGAGGTTGGGGAGGTAGAGGTTTGGAAGGTGGAGGTGGAGGTTGAGAAGGTGGAGGTTGGGGAGGTGGAGGTGGAGAAGGTTGAGAAGGTTGAGAAGGTTAAGGTTGAGAAGGTGGAGGTGGAGAAGGTGGAGGTGGAAGTGGAGGTAGAGGTTGAGAAGGTGGAGGTTGGGAAGGTGGAGTTTGAGAAGGTTTTGAAGGTGGAGGTGGAGGTGGATGTTAGGAAGGTTTGGAAGGTTTGGAAGGTGGAGGTTTGGAAGGTTTGGAGGGTTCGGAGGGTTGGGGAATTGGCTGAGGAGATGTGGAAGGAGAAGGTTCGGAGGTTTGGGAAGGTTTAGAAGGTGGAGGTTCAGAAGTTGGAGATTGGAAAGGTGGGGGCTGGGAGGTTTGGGGAGTTTGTCTAGAAGGTGGTGGTTTGGAAGGTTTGGAAGGTTTGGAAGGTTTTGAAGGTGGTGGTTTGGAAGGTTTGGAGGGTTCGGAGGGTTGGGGAATTGGCTGAGGAGATGTGGAAGGAGAAGGTTCGGAAGTTTGGGAAGGTTGTGAGGGGGGAATGGGTTTGGAGGATGTTGGCTCCCTTTTCTGCCTCTTCACATCCTCCGGTGAAAACCGTCGGCTTAGACCTCTTCCGACGGTCAGGCATCACCTTCCGTTCCTATACAACAATGGAATTGTGTTAGAATAGATATGTAAATAATGTGTTTATGAAATTTAATCACCTACATACCTCGGCCATTTCGGCTGTCTTTGTTAATTCTCCCATGCTCCTCATGTTGAATGATTGAGTGGGGAGCACTTCTTCAATGGGGAGCTCTTGGATGGATGGTGGCTGCGTCGTGGGGTGGTTGATTGGGGTGGCTTCTTCATTGGTGGCGACAATGGTTTCTTCCACCGCCGCCGTTTCGTTGCCCCCCGCCACCCCCTTCTTCTGTGGGTTGGTCGTTAGCTTCACCACCCTCGTTCTCCCCATTGTAATCTCTTTCGTCGTCGTCGCCACTCTGAATCAAACAAAAAAGACGTGTTAGATGTATAAATGGTATGCGATCGCATACAAATGATAAGCGATCGCATATGAAAAGGTAAGCGATAACATACAAATGATAAGCGATCGCATACCAATACTATGCGATCGCTTAAATTTTGTATACGATTGCTTACCTTTTCATATGCGATAAGTATGAAAAAAAAAAAACAAAAAACAAACAGAAGGAATCTAACCTGGCATAGACGCTCTATAAACTTCCTCAGGTCGTCTATCTGCTGGCTTACATGGTCGTGCTGCTCACGAACCATTGTCGTTAGGTTCGCCAAGTCGGTGCGAACAGCAGATAACTCCTTCAACAGGAGTTTGTACGACCTTGAGTGTCTGTGCCTCCTGGAGGAGCTGGGTTGCCTCTCAGACGTCTCGGCGCGCCTTTTCTTCCCCCTCTGACCACTAGACTGCCCCGGGAGAGGACTCGGGTTGGTCTCCACTCCTCCTTGGTCGACTTGTTCTTGTTCTTGTGGCAGAGGGGGTTCAACTTGAACATCGGGCTGCTCAAGGAATCCGTGTGAGGTCTCGGGTTGGTCTGCATCCGTGTCAGCCACGGCTGATCTTTTGACGCAGGGGTGACATACGACGTCAACTCAACCCCCCTGACTCTATCCTCCTTGTATCTCAGTTCATCCGTCGAGGGCACAAGTCTCACTCGAACGATTGTCTGTAATGCAAACAACAAATGAACAATCAAAAGGTTAGTAAAATACTGTAAACGATCGTATATATAAGCTAAACGATCGCGTAGGTTATACTAAGCGATCACATACTTATACTCATCGATCGTTTAGCTAATCTATACGATCATTGATATATATATCAACGATCGTTTTGGTTATCTAAACGATCGCTTAGATTTGGTAGGAGATGAGTTACCTCTTTGGGTTGGAAGACATTCCTCTCTAACGATTTGTATGATGGCGGCTGGGAACAAGTCCATCTCAGAATTCGTGGAATGTTTGTTTTGCTTGATTTAGTAGCCACAAACTTACTGGAGGTGGACAATATCTCGTATGCCCAGACCTGTAACACAAAAAAAAAAAAAAAAAACGGATCAGATCAGGCTTACGCAAAATAAAGAAATATAATTGTTGGAGAGTAAATTGGACTAAATCGTACCTGGAACGCAAGCACATATCCCTTGATGCAGTAGTAGGTGATGTGCTTCGGGTTGTCTGTCTTCTTGATATCATGCGCCTCTTTCTTTCCGCGCATGATAGTCTTCATACTGCTCAACAGGCGGTTGAAGAAGACAGATGACCAGTCGTAGTTCGCAAAGACTTCGAAGTCGTCCACAATCCCGAGTATCTTCATGTCGAATTGTGTCTTCTTGTCTTTGCCCATCATAATGGTCTCGATGTACAAGGCGAGGGCCACCTTCACGGCGTCTTGATCGTTGGTAAAGATGGTCTTCTCGAAGGTCACCTCGACATCCTTGACCAGTTTTTCTTTCTTGTCATTCGTGTCCCTAGGTCCAAGGATGAGACGCCGTAATCTCTCGCCGCATGTATCTTGGTCGACTGTTTCTTCCGTCGGCCACAGTCTGATTATGAGATTGAAGTCTTCCTGGGTGAAGGTGACCTTCTTCCCTAAAATGTTGAAGCTGATTGAGTCGGTGCTATTTTCCCTCACCTCCCGTAGCAAGAAGTGGTGGAATAGCTGTCCGTTGAACACCAGGTTCACGTCCAGGAGTGGACCAAATGAGGTCTTCCTGAACATCTCCATCTGATCGGTGGTCAGTTTGCTCTTGATCAGGGAGCTGGTTTTGTGGACCATGCAGGAGACAGTTGCCGGGAAGTACTTGTCCTCAGATACCGCCATTGATAACCTACAAATTTGAAATGCAGTATAAAGTCAGTTAAACATATTAAAAAAGCATAAACGATCACTTATTAAACACTAAGCGATCGCGTAGATATAGCTAAGCGATCGTGTAGATTCCTAAGCGATAGTGTATAATAAAGTGATCATGTATATTACTACGAGATCGTTTAGTCCATACTCTACGATCGCTTAGTAAACTAAGCGATCACGTATCGGACTAAACTATCGCTTAGTAATCTACACGATCGCGTAGTACCTTAAACGATCGCTTAGTATTATACACTATCGCTTAGGAATCTACACGATCGCTTAGTCATATGACCTAGACTGGGCGATCGTTTAATATATGCCAAGAGATCGTTTGATCGAAGTTCAACGATCTCTTGATCTATACTAAGCGATTGTTCAGCCTGTTGTGGGCGATCCTCAACATAGTACGGGGCCTACCTTTAAAATGAAGCAGGTGACGGCGACGATGAAGAAGAGAAGAAGGCGAAGACGAAACGCCCGGGGAAAGGGAAAGGACAAGAGAGAAAGCAAGAGAGAAAGCGAAAGGTTCAGAGAGAAAGTGAACCTTTAGAGTGAAATCGAAAGGGTCGGAGAGAAAGCGAAAGCGAAAGCGACAAGGTTGGAAGAGGGAAAATGGGGACGTTCAGTGAGAAAGCGGGAAATTTTGAGAGAGAAAGCGAAAGGTTGTGAGAGAAAGCGAAAGCGGAAAAGCATTCCAACGAGTAGGAGGCGACTTTTAAAGAAAAAATGGAAAAGCGTGTTTTGGGTTCATTTAAGTTCGGGAGGGTAAAATTGGTATTTCACGTGTCCAAAAGGTCACTTATGATAAAGTTTTCGGGAGTGGTCATCTATAGATAAGTTTTTAGTTTTTGGGTCATTTCGTGCAATTTTCCTCCGAAATGCCCAAACACTGGATAGTTATTATAATATCTCCTCACTTTTACACTCCCAACATTCAAATTCTAACCAAATAATATTTCACAAAACACAAAAGACAACAAACAAATACAATGCAGCCATTCAACCAACTTCATGTTCTTCTACAAAGTATAACTCATGCATTGCCTTCTCCCAACTCGAATCTAAATATGAAATTTAAAGCTCCACTGTTGCAATCGCAATGGAACCAACAAACAGAGCTCCAAGCAGTTGGATTCAGATTGACAATGGTGGTGATGCTACCCTCTGTAATAGCCCTTATTCTCCTCTTCATTATTCTTCACCTGTTTGAATCGCTGTTCTTGAAGCTAGAAAGACTTAGATTGAAGGCCCATAAGCAAGGAATCAACAGTCCTTCGCCTTCTTTTCTCCTCGAAAACCAAGAACATCGGAGCCCTAAAATCACAGGAGCTTGAGGTTGATAATCGACTACCGAGGAGAGATTTTGTTGGGAGATAGACCCATCCATAATTTCAAAACTGCCATGGTTGCTAAAATCGTGGGAAAATACAGCTGTACTTAAGTCTTAGATTTGGAGCAAAATTGGGAAATTAAGAATGGAGATGGCCCTACACATCACGTTTTGGACATAAATCTAAGAATTCGAAAGACGATCATTCTCAATTGGTATTCCATTTTGGCCATTCTATGCAATTTCTTATATATGAAGTATGAAAATATTATGGATGACAAATTGAATGTGATTTTGCGGCAGAAGCGCATTCTTCAGTTTTGAAGAATTATTTTCTTAGATTTTTTTTTTTGTGTAATGTATGTGCAGCAGTGAGAAAAAAAAAAAAAAATACAATGAGTAGTTTTCTTGGATTTTGGGCGTTTCTTTCTCTGGTTGATTCCAAGGTATCACATTGTGATAATAAGAATGAAATAGTTGTGTTTGGCTATTTGGGAGAAATTTGTTGCCTAAATTTGAGTGCTTTTCGTATATCATAGTAGAATTTGCAGTTATAGAAGACTAGACATAGTTTCAAGTTTGGGGCAAATCATTATATGTTTGGTGTTTTTCTCTTTTTCCCTTAACTCTATTAAATATTTAATGATTGATTATTTATTGAGTTCTAACATGTGAAATAGATAATTTATTTTGTTATGCAATTATTTATATCTCTCATCAATTTCCAACAAATTTATTGTCTATAAACCATAAGGTTGACACTTTGTCATCATTATGAGAGGCCATAAACAAAATATTTCTTTCATGATTGTCATTTGCACCATTTACATGTTGAGGATTTTGGATTTGGTTTTGTTTGGCATAACAAAATTTCTTATATGGCCATCCTTGTTGCAATAATCACAATGATATACTTCTTCGTTTTGAACCAACAATCCTTTTTTTTAAAAAAAACAACAAAGAGAAAAATTTATCTTTTTTTATGCTCCTCCCTTTTCTATGCTCATCTGATCTTTAGTTGGATGTCTTTCATCTTCTCCAACAAGTTTCTTGTCTTTAAACTTTGCATGAGATGCACTACCAAGATGCTCCTCATTACGCATTGCATCCCTTTGTTCATGGGCTTGTAATTTGTATTCAACTATAGAGAGGGTTGCTAGATAAAAAAAAAACTCCTCTAGATATGGCTGAGATTGTTGACTCATATTTGTTGAGAACACTAACCATTAATTTTTTCGCGACTCTTTGATTCATAAAATTTTCACCAACTAGTCTTATTTAGTTTATAATGGTCATCACTTTTTTTGTGTAGTCCCTCACAAAATCTGAATCTTCATTTTTAGCATTTTAAACTCTCTCGAGACTTAATAATTTGATAGCTTTCACTCTTGCATTTGCTTCAAATTTCTCTTGCAATTTATATCTTAAGCTTCTTTTGTCATTTTATAATCAATAATCCTAACAAATATAAGATCAAATAAAGCGCATGACTCACAAATAAAGCCGCATGACTCACAAATAAAGCCTTTGGCTTCTTTGATTTCTTCTCTTTCAACGTTGGATTTTCTCTTAGGGGTGTTTGGGGTGCTGGATTGTAATCAGGATTACTGAAAATCTGATTACGATGGGTTTTGTTGTCTGGAATTGGAATACGTTGGAATCTGATTACGGTGTTTGGGGTGCTGGATTGGATTGGCTGGGTTTCTGATTACAGTGTTTGGATTGCAGGCTTGGGTTTGGGTTGGGTTTGACTGTATTTTTCTTTTAATATTATTATGGCTGTTTTATCATATAAGTTGAAATTTGTCGGTTCATACTATAGAAAATTAAACTATCATAGTATATTATAATTTTGATTTTTTGGTTTTTAAATATTATTTTTGACTGTTTTTATTTTTTTAATATTATTCTCAATAATTCTTGATTTTTCTAGCTTTGTTTTAAGCATCATATATTTTGAACTATATCTGTTCATACCATAAAAAATGAAACTATCATACTATATTATAAAAATGATTTTTTTCTTTTTAAATAGTATTTTGACTTTTTTTCTTTTTTTAAATATTATTTCCACTTTTTTTTTTTTTTACATCTTTTTTAACCTTCATGTATTTTGAATTTTATTTGTTCATACTATACAAAATTAAACTACCATTCTATAAGACTGATTTTGATTTTTTTTCTTTTTAAATATTATTTCAAATTATCATGCTATATTATAATGTTGACTACTTTTTCTTGAAGTATTATTTCGACTTTTTTTTTTTTTTTTTTTTTACATCTGTTTCAACTATCACAGTATATTAGAATTAAAAGTAAAATAATGTTAGTATATAATAAAAGGACAACGATATAAAATTAAAGTTCGAAAAAAGTACACATAATTCAAATTAAAGATAAGGTTCCTTAATCATAAATAACTTGAAATTAAAAATTGAAGGGAGAAAAAACAGAGTCATGGTGCTGGATCCCGTGGTTGCCCGAGGACTTGCATGCAATAGTCGTACTTCCACTGTGGTGGGAAGTCCACAAAGTGGCTTAACAACATTGGATCTGCAAGCAATGACCGTGCAACAGTCAGTCCATCCTGTACTGACAGACCAGGAATGGATTGCAGCTCGGCGTATAGTTCTCGACGACGACGCCTTGCCAGGTCCTCGTTCATGACAGGCCACTGTGCAATGCCGTCAATAGACTTCGTCAGAAGTTGGAATCTCTCACGAACCACCTCACTGTACTCTCCAATCGATGAACTTCTGGACCTCCTACTCCTTGATGGCAAGCTACTCCCAGACCCTTTACTGCTGGGGGTAGTCGAATAGTCCTCTGACGGGGGCGAGCTAGCAAAAGGTGGATCAGGAATATAGAAGTTCTCAAAGTCTGGGGACTGGTTGTTCAGGATGTCCTCGTTCTCCTCTTCCATAACAGGTTCAGATCCGACCTCTGCAGTGGTGGTTGCATGACTCCTTGTGGCTCTATCTTTGCCGAATACGATGGCCAAGTCATCATAGTATGGAAATGACTTATGGCGCAGTCCTTTTGCACTCGGATGACTCTATTAAAGGTGGCTTGTGTTATGTTATGGCCTATACAAATTTAAACGAAGAAGAAATAAATAAAACATGTAATTAAATTACCTTGACCCATGCGTCAAATATCTCCGCCTCACAGTCAATACATTTGCGCTCCGCATTCCACCCAAACCCACTACTGCCTGGGCCCAACATTTTAGCGATTGCGCTATACTGTCTCTTCAATGTCCTGACCCTTGACTCCAGATGTGGGCTGACCTGTATGGAACACCCTGGTATCTTCTGCTGCATCATCTGTAGTATGTTTGATAGGAATCCAGGTCGGAAAGTCCCGTTATCAGCTCGCCAGTGTCCAGACTGCACACACTGGACCAAACACTCCACGAGGATTCTATCCTCCTCATCCGTCCATATATGTTTAGCGGCTCTTGCTCGTGACTCGGATGTTTCCATCTGAAATTGAATTTGTCAACACATGCAGGATATAACATTACGAAAAGAATGTGGGGAATCAATCCATACACACTATAACATTGAAATATTCACATATGTTATACAAAAAATTGGGCAGCGTACACGTCGGGCACCAACAAAATACTTTATACAAAAAAAAAAAAATTCAATTCCAATCTTCTACAAAAAAAAAAAAAAAAGGAATGCATAGAATTTCCCAAGGGCGTCTTTAGTTTGCATTCCATTCAGCCCACATCTGATTTGCGATATTATCCCTCCATACAGTGAATGCATCAGATGTCTCCACAAATTCGATATTCTCATTGTCTGTTGGTATTGGTCCCCCCTGACTTCCCTCTCCTTCGTCGAGTAAGGAATTTGGTCCCATTTCTCGAATTATTAAATTGTGCAGGAGACAACATGCATGTATGGTCTTGCACTGCACATCAACCGGGTAGTATGATTTTCCTCGGAGGATTGCCCATCGACCTTTCAACATCTTGAACGCTCTCTCAATAACATTCCGGGCAGATGAATGTCTCATATTGAAAAGCTCCTTAGGGCTTGTTGGCGGGTTCCCTCCACGCCATTCAGTCAAATGGTATCTTTGTCCCCGATAAGGAGCCAAAAATCCCTCAGCGTTTGGATAACCGGCGTCGCATAGATAGTAGTATCCTGCGAAATTGGGCCAAGTTATCACTTGTCGAATATTTATTTTTTCGTACCCAAGGGTATACCGATATCTACAAACTAACCCCTTGGGACTTTCAATCTAGTTGGCCTGGAAACTGCATCTCGCAAAACCCTCGAGTCAGCAGCTGATCCTTCCCATCCAGCGAAAACAAATATGAACTCACACGTTTGATTGCATACAGCAAGAACGTTCGTTGCAATCTCGCCCTTCCTAGTCCTATAGCGTGGTCGATCAGCTGCACTGACATTTACATTTATGTGGGTTCCGTCAAGTGCACCTAAGCAATTCTGTGACGAAACGTTGTTTAAATGATAAGTTTAAGGTAATTTCTAAAACCCCAAACAATACCATTAAAACAAAATAATGACTGTACCTGGAACCAGCGCCATCTATCATCTGTACAATTCTCAGTTACTGGCTCTGGTTTCCGCAATAGAACGTCGTACAGTCTCAATATTGCATTGAGCACAATATTGAAGTGCCTAGAAACCGTCTCGCCAGACCTTGCAAATTGGCGTCGCATCACTCTATTTTTGATATCGTGTGCGACTATGTGCAGGAAGATAGCCACCATTTCCTCCACATCTACATATTTCGTGGGCCTTAGCATACCCGTCGTCTTAAGTAATTGACACAGAATCGTGAATGTTCGCCTATCCATGCGAGTGTTCTCACGACACGTTTGATCATCTTCATAGATCAGTCGAAAGAAATTCAACTGTCGAATCTGATGTCTAATTAGTGGAGACGGTCGCTCTCGATCGTCATCCAATTGTAGCAAAGTGGTGATAGTATTCACCATTGCTACAGTAGCCGCACATACAATTGTCAGTATTGCAATGAGCTTGTCAGGTTGAATGTCCATGTCATCCATTGATTAACTGACCTAACAATGGACAAGATAGCGGCGATACTTAAGTATTCCTATTTATTCCAGGTCCTATCTATTCGATCTTCCTATGCAATCAATCATTTCTTACACCCCACCCAATTTCTTATTCAGAAAGATATTGATTACAAATGAACAAATGAATAAGTAAACAAGTCAACACATAAACAAACAAACGCGTAAACAAACAAACAAACTCGTCAAGAGACGATTGTGTAAATTAATTGTGAAAAGATTTTCAATTCCCTTAATCATATAGAACCATAGTTGATGGGGTCATATGCTACTTGACTACCATTTCTCAAAAATTATGTTGTCAATACTACTTGATAAAATTTTTCTAAAACTACAACTTGAGAAATTGTTTTATAGAAATAGATATGGAAAATGTAGGAAATAGTCCATTCTATTTAGAAAGGATGTTGAGAATTGTTTAAGTCCCGAAATTTTTTAAAAGTAAGAAACATTTGAGTCCAATCTAAAGATTTTGCAAAGTTGAAGTACCATTTTTTTTTAGATTACAAAATATTGGTTTCTTTTTTCCCTTTTTTTTTATTTTTATTTTTATAAAACATCATTCACTTTTTTTTTTAATAATTTTATTATTATTATTATTTTAAATCTTCTCTCATATTTAATCATCAGAGAATGTGTTTTGTGTAAAGTACAAAAAGAAAATGTATGTATAACACAAGTAATTTGCAATAGAAATAGTAAGAAATTGTTGAAACTGTTTATTCTTCAAAATAGTTTAAACAAAAATGCAACCGGATGAATTAGACACATAAATACACATAAATATCTCAAACAAAATACCATATACATTTGTCAAACAACAAGTTGTACGAATAATGTACTTAAAAAACAGAACAAATAAGTACAAATAAGTTACGTGTAATGTAGTGACGGTCGGACAGGTAGGTTGGTCAACTGTCAATTTCCACCTTACACTGACCAACAAAAAAAAAAAAAAAGTTATGTTAGCTAAGTAAACATCATGACTAGGAAAAAAATTTCAATTAAAAAACTGAGCATACATACGCACCCGTTAGAACTCGACTGTCAAGCGGGTTAAAGAGGTAGATGGATAAGGCACATATCAAACGAGAAATCCACCATCACATGAAACAGAAGAAAGTTTGAATAAAAATAATTCATAACATAAGGAGAAAGAAATAAAAAGTAGCAAAAGATTGAAGGGGACTCACCGAAAAAGAAGAACTTGGAGAGCAAAATTTCTTCTCCAAAATAGTGTCTGTAAGTAACCGAATAGGAGAGAATTCCTATATATAAGCATGTGAAGTTAAACAACCCAACCACTCAATTATTTTGATTGACAGTGTAGGAAGTGACCGAAGACAAATAAGCCAACAACCAAATTATAACAATATAATAATAACAACGCAAGCCTTCGACCAACGCAAGGCCTTCGACCCTCAACCAACGCAAGGCCTACTTCGACGAACGCAAGGCCTACTTCGACAAACGCAAGGCCTACCTTCGACCGACGCAAGGCCTGCTTCGACCAATGCATGGCTGCTTCGACCAACGCATGGGAAGAGTGAATGCGGACAGAAGGCGACAGAAGGCGACAGAAGAGAGAGAGGGAAAGCAGACATCGGGCAGAGTGTGCATTGGGAAACGGCAAAAACTGGGAAGGATTGGGTTGAAATTGTATTTGGGGTTGGTTTTGTAATCCAAACCAACCCCAAAGCCCATTCCCCAAACATGGGTTTTAAAACCCAATACAATACAATCCAATCCAAACCAATACCCCAAACACAGCCCTAATGGTTGAGGATCAACATCAGTTGAAATAGATTCTCCAAGGCCCAAGTGCCTTGAGACAAAAACGGGTAGTTTTCACCACTAAAATGTGGAGGAAAGATAACACCAAAATTGAAAGACATTTTTTAAATACAGAAATGAAAATTTTCACTCTCAAATAAAATCACATGCCTTTAAATCTAAGGTTTTAATACCACTATTGAGAAGATAAAATCGATAGAAGAAAAAATAAAGAGAAGAAAATGTTGCGAAAGGAAATCAATGTGTCAATATTTGTTAAATAAAGAGAAGAAAATGGAAAATAAGAGTAAAATCTAATGGATGAATAAACTTATTATTGAAGTAGAAAATGTTGGTGATACTCAAAATGTGATACAAAAAGTTATACTAAAATTGTGATGCTTGCTTTACATGGAAATTTACCATTATGTCTTACTACATATAAAAGGCACACAAAAAGGGAGAATCTTTAAGTTCCCAACTTGTTCTTAAATATTCTTAAATAATGCCCATTTTGCCTTCACAATTACACTTTTTCATTGTGAGTAGTGTCTTTCATTCTTTTTCTTTCATTTTTTCCCTCTCCTTTTAATTTGACATTTTACTTTTGCCATTGGATCATCTTGGATTCTATATATATATATACAAACACACACTAAAGAGATATAATTATTATTGATAACTTCTTTGAAAAAGCATGTATGTGAAACCGAAAATTTTAACCTAGTAATTTAAGATGCCACTGATAAGCGCTTGAAAAGTGCTTTCTATCCTCTCAAATTAAGGGAGTTTATATTAGATTTCACTTTTTTGCTAGTGGTTTTCAGGTTAATATGAGGAAAATTAGAAGAAAAGACCAGAAGATCAAAACTAAGCAAGAACACGATGAAAACAAGAAGAAAAACTCAATATGGTAAAAATTGGGGCAGTGCCGCGGCGCTAAAACTCGAGAGCATGGTCTGCGGGAGATAGTCGCAACGCCACGACGCTCTCCAACAGCGCCGTGGCGCCGTCTGCAGAAATTCAACAGCGTCGCGGCGCTATAAACCATAAATGAAAAACGTTATTTTTTGAAAGATTTTTTGGGCGGAATAAACTATAAATTTGGGGGTTTTCAACAGGCCTAATAACCATTCAAAACACAAAATTATAGACCTAAAGAGCCACAAGAAGGAGAGAATTAAGTGAGAGTTCATAGAAGAGTTCAAAGAGTAAGTTAGTTGCAAGGAAGAGGAAAAGAGTTCGAGATAGTCGTGGTGCCGTTCGAGTTCCGACATGAGAGCCAAGGAGATCATGACGGTTCTACCTCAATCAAGAGCCTCTTTTCAGTAGAGTTTCCTTTTCTTTACACTCTTTCTTTGTTTATTTTGTTAAACATGTTGCTTCAAGTTATGAGTGGCTAAACTCTTTAGTTTTAGAGTTTTGATGAATTGTTTATGAATTCATGTTGATATTGTAGACTTTCATGGTTTTGTTGGAATGATTATGCTTTTTATTATTGTTGTGTTTAATTCTTATGGATTGGCCATCTTCACATGTTAAGTTAGATGTATGATTGAGAGATTGTATGTTTAACTTGATCTATAACAATGAATTGTTGTTAATCTATCACGAGAGTAGTTATAGGTTGACAATAAAAGTTGCTAAAGACTATTCTTAATGCCATGTAATTTGTATTGGTTTCAAGAGATTAGTAATCAATTGAATTGCATGAGAAATGGTTGTTTTTTAGAGAAAATAACTTGGAATTAAGTTTCTAGACTTAGGCATATGAATGACAATAAAATCTATGAAATTTATAATATTGCATGATGAAATAAACAAGGATTAATTACCCTAGAACTCTGTTTGACTCTTGTGTTTCTCACTTTATTACTTTCCTTATTTGGTTTATATTTTCCATAATTCACAATATTAATTCCAATCCTCAAATAAAATTGATTCAACTCTAGAATAGCTAAGTAACTTAAACCTTATCAATTGGATCTCTAGTGGGAACGATATTCGGACTTCACCGTCATATATTATAACTGACCCGTACACTTGTGGTTAACACTTAAAGTGCGCATCAACCACTCAGAAAAGGAACTAGTGAAATAAGGGAAAACTTGTATACAAGCCTGTGAAGTTAGAAAATTAAAGAGGCAGAAAATTTGGGTTTGTGGAGTTAGCCAAATTTTGGCTAACTAAGGAGGTAGTATGCGTTGAAGATAAGAAAGTGTATAACCAAACTTGAGTTTTGAGAATAAATCACATATGAGTTTGGGAGAAAACCACGGTAAGTGATTTTTCGAGTTTTGGACTACAAGAAGAAATTTTAGAGGCAGAAAATTTGAGTTTGTGGAGTTAGCCAAATTTTGGCTAACTAAGTAGGTAGTATGCATTGAAGGCAAGAAAGTGTATAGCCAAACTTGAGTTTTGAGAATAAGTCACATATGAGTTTGGGAGAAAACCATGGTAAGTGATTTTTCGAGTTTTGGACTACAAGAAGGTAAATAAGTTAAGAAATTTTCTACGTGTCACAACTATGCATGGAAAAATTTGGTATGGATGCATCAGCTTAGGTGAGGAAGGAAACTTTCACTAAGTGTTGAAGAAGGTTGAGTTGGTAGCATAGTTGGAAGTTAGTGGTGAGTTGAGCACATCTTTTTGGAGAAAATCACCATGATGGACACATAGAAGATGGAGTCAATGCATGGTGGAGCATTTTGGGAGAATTTTGACCAAGTGTTGAGGTGTTGAAAGGAATCTCAAGTCATAGAGGGGAAGGTTGAATGCATGCTGCCTTATTGGAAAAGGAATCTCACCAAATTTAAGAGTTGAACGCATAACCCATACTCCGAGGAAGTTTTAGCTAAGTGTTGGATGACTTTGAGAGTTGGGAAGCAAACTCTAAGGAAGAAAGGGAAGGCTTGGACGCATACCCTAGGGTTTTGGAGGAAATAACTAGGTATTGTTTGATTCATGTTGAGGCAAAGGAAGTGTGCTTAAGGAAATAACGGTAGGACTCATAGGAAAGCAAGAGTTGGGTACATAGGCTTGAGGAGAGCCCTATGGATGCATAGGTGAGGTTCAAAGAAGTCCATGAGGGTAGGAAAGGAAGCTTGGACGCATAACTTAAGGATGTTGGTCAAGTTGGGCGCATACATGAGAAGTTACAAGTAAAACCTAAGTTGAAACACATGATGCTTAGGACAAGCAAGAGTTGGATGCATACCCCTTGAGGAAAGGAGAATTTTGGTTAAGTATAGAACCTCTAGAGACATGTTGGACACATACATACTGTTTGGAAAGGAAAAATTGGCTAAGTGTAGAAAGGTTGGAAGAAGAAAAGAGTGCAAAAGAGACCATACTCCAAAAACCTTAAGGTGGACGCATGGAAGGAGGAAGGATGGAAGCATGGGTCATCTTTTGGGCCTAGGTTGGATGCATGGTAAAGGTGTTTAGCGGCTTCGTTGGAGTTTAACACATCACAAGTAGGAGGTGTTGTGTTGCATGACTAAGATATCATGCAAAGAGACTTGTGGAGCACAAATGTTTGGATGCATGTTGAAGTATGCATGCACGAAACCAAATGTGAGCTTAAGTGTTAACCTTGCAGAAATGATTGGATGACAAAACTTGTCATCCAACTCCTATAAACAAGGTTGAAAAGTTGCTTGAGCAATCACTTAAAAATCTTTCCAAAACTCATTGAAGAGAAGTTGAGTACTTTTCTGATGAAATCTAGGCATCCAACACCATAAACTATGCGTTTCAGAAGGAGGTTGCGTCCAACCAAGAGCAACCTTGCGTCCAAACTATCAGCCTTGCATCCAACTGAGCAGATTGGTGAATTGAGGTGCTATCTTGCGTCCAACACAGTCTGCCCTACGTCAAGAAGAGTTGTCCTGCGTCTAAGGGAGGTGCTCTGCGTCCAAGAGGGTATTTTCAGGCATTCTAGAAGAATTTCTAGGGTTCCGAAGGATTCTTTATTGCTATTTTCTTAGTTTCAAAGGCCAAGGAAGAACCGGGAAGCCTAAATCAAAATAACTTACGGGAAAAGGAGGCTTAAAAATACTGCAGCTACTCTTCTTGTGAATGGTTATTAATAGCTCGTTTATGATTGTGTGATGTTACTATTAAGCTAATATGCATACTATTATGAGATTTCGATTACTATCTGTTGTGTATTAACTATAATGGATCTTTGGGTTATGATGTGTGTTAAGGATCCTAGAACTGCATAAGATGGTTAGAAGATCTGAGGATCTAGTTCTGAGCCTGTGCTGAATTTAAAACCTCATGGGATGGTCAGGGGGTGCCGGGAACCTAGTTCTTGATCTTGTGAGAAGTTTCTCTTGTGGGATGGTTAGAGGATCGACAGGTCTAGCTTCTAATTCCTCCGAGGCAAGGCTATGTGCACATAGAGCTTGGATGAATTGTTGTGCCAAAATGTGCCTGCAGAATAGTTCGATACAGAGGTTAAGCTAAAATGGGAGGTTTTAGTTTATCTATGTTATAGTTGTACTTATTAGTGAATCTTATAACGTCTGTTATGCTTAAGGGTTATGTGAACCCTAGTTATACATTGACCACTCACTGGGCTTTGTGAAACTCACCCTGTTCTTATGCTTTCTTTTTAGGTAGCAGCTGAGTTCCTGTTGCTATGCAAAGTTAAGGTCTGTAGAGATATAAGGTTATCATTTTTCATAGGTAGGAAACTGTATAACACTAGGGTTATGTCATCTGTAAGCAAGTTCTATAAACAATTGTTTAAATAAACTATGCATGTTCAATAAAAAAAATATAATGGGGCTAGTGGTAGATGTTATAAAAGAATCCATGTTATCAAATCTCTTCCTAAGCTAAAGAAGTAATTCGGGTTGGAGTGTTACGATATAAATATAATTCAAAAAACTATTTGAAGTTTTTTGCTCCAAAATTAGAGGTTAATTGATAGTTTATTATTATTATCTTACCTCACGGTAACAACCTCAATTATGTGATATTATTAGATTTTATGAATATTATTATTTGTCAAGAAATTATGTGTATAAACAATTTATTTTTGTTTTACTTTTTTATTCTAAGAAGACATAATTATTTACTGATTACTTATCTTTAACATTTCTCATATGGCTGTATCTTGCATCATTTCACATAATAAATATAGATCCTTTTGTTTTTCCTTCTCCAAATCTAACTAAATAAAATATATACACGATTTAGTCATTAGTATTTCATTACTTTTAAATTTTATGTTGAAGATTTACTATTTAAATTTAATTAAAAGTATATTCATTTAAAATTTTATATTTTAAAGATTTCTAACCACATGTTAAACATGTGTCCTCCAACTAGTAGTACAAAAGTAAACCACCACAACTTACTATTCAAAACAACATTAAAATATGTAGAAACTCACAAAACTTAAAGAAAAAAAAATAAGAAAAGAAATGATATCTTATATCTACCGTCAACTTAAAACATTAAACTAAAAATTAAATCTAATAATAAATTTAAGTAACTTAGAAGAACAACAAAGGGATATTTAATGATGAAAAACCTTAAAATCTCAACAAAGTGATTTTTGTTTTTTTTTTTTTTTTTTTTTACTTTGAAATTTTAAGTTAAATTTCAAAAACAAAATAAGTTTTTATAAACTACTTGTTTATATATATATATATATATAGTTTGGTTTGGTTTCGAAAAACATTTATAGGAAAACAAACAATAAAGTTATCGATACTTTAAAGGTTATTGTTATAAGCATATACTGCCAACATGTAATTTACATAAGTATTTCAATAGAATATATATCTATGTGTAGTAGGTTCGGTAAAAAAAAAAAAAATTATCAGATTGCAAAAACGGGTAATCAAGAAAGAATATTATGATTGAGCTGATTGAACATGTAAAGAGAATAAAAAATTGAAAATGCAAAGATATGTCGAGGGTAATATAATGACTTAGAGAGCCTAAAGCTTGCCTATAACCTGCAACCTTTTGTCATTCCAATTGATTTTGGAGCTACAAAGTTTCCTTCTGCTTCTGATTACTTAATATGTATGCCTCAATCTAATCTATGTGGCGGTTTTCTTAGCCAGGAATTTGTGGTTGCCCTAATTCAATCATGTTTCTACCCTATTTGAGTATATAGTCAATATGTGCCCGCAAGTCAATTGCATTACTTTGTAATAGGATGTTTGTAGGTTAAGTCGAGTCGAGTTGAGTTACTTTTTAAACCTAATTCAATTGTTTGGGTGGTAACTTTTTTCAATCCAAATAACACTTATTAAATAATGAACTCAACCTAACTCCACCCTAAAATATTTTGGTTGGGTTGGTTTGGATTACTTAGGTCATATATTTAAATTTTTGTTAAAAAGTAAGTAAAATGTTTATAGGTAAAAAGTTTATTTAATTATTTCACATATTGAATTAAGATTAACGACTCAATTTCAATTTATATTATGAAAAATTTCTTTTCAAAGTGCTAAAAATTTATTTTTAGAAGTTGTTGAAGAAAAAATTATTTAGAAAATCAAGAAATTAAATAAAATTAAAATAAATATAAGGGCATAGCAAATATAACAATCAAGGTCAAATTAGCCAATATACCACAATGCAAAGAATTTACAGATATATTAAAATTTAGATCAAATTCTTAGAGTCCATTAGTGATAGATCATAATCACTAATAGGAGCCTATTAGTGATAGACCATATCACTTATAGGAGTTTATCACAGATAGATTTTGCTATATTTGCAATTCTTTAAATATGTTCCTAACACTTAATTATTAGCCAAAGTTCTACCCATTGCAATTATCCATAAATATATGTATATATAATTATAGCATAAGTAAAACTATTTTTATAATTAATAATAAGTTCGAGTTGGTGCGGGTTGGTGCAGGTTATTCTAGGTGAACCCATGACCAATCCAACCCATAAAATTTTTCATTTATTTAAACCCAACCCAACCCAAATGAGTTGATAACCCAACTCAACCCAACCCAAATGAGTTTATATTTTAATATAAGTGTTATATTATATGCTTGTATGATTAATTAAGCATGCTCACCTTTTCCAAAAAAGAAAAAAAAAATTATGCTCATGCATCATATTGGAATATAATTGTTATATTATATGATGGCATGTGAATGATCTTCATTAATATTAATATAATTGTTATATTTCTTTAATGAAAATGAATTATGCATGAAGCATGATGCAAATAAAGATAGACTAAATATGGAGATCTAAATTCTCCTAATTACATAATTTATGTTCACATCCTATTTCAAACTGAAGGTGGTAGAGTAACAACCAACTTGAGTTTGTTAAGCAATTAATTGAAGCGACCAGATGACAAAGCTTTGGTGAAGATATCAGCTGGTTGCTCGGTAGTGGAAATGGATCGTAAGTGGATAGCACTGCAATTATCACAATAAAGTAGAGTGACATACTGTTGAGGTACTCCCATATTGATATGAAACCAGTAGCCATAATAATTCTAAAGTAGCATCAACAAGATCACGATATTCAGATTCAATGCTAGAACGAAAGAAAACACTCTATTTCTTACTCCACCAAGAAATGAGAGAATTATTGGGTTTTATGCCCTAAAACTCGTAGATTGTAAATGGAATAGTTTGACCGTAATTAAATCATCAATAAAGAGTTATTGATGTGTTACTTCAATAAGCATTATTGATTGTTTTTGTTTGTTTTTTCTTAATAACTCTAAATCCAATAAACTAACATCCTAGGTTGTGTTATGAGTCTTGAACTGTATGTGGGGACATATGGAGATCAATGTTCAAGATACAATCTAAATGGTCTATAGTATAAGGATAAGGCTGGGTACCTTATCCTAGCCACATTATGGATACGACCCACTTTGTATTTGATACAAACGCAATGATCTAACGCGTTTATGTAGATGACATGTGAGTGGGGGTATCCTATGCAATGAGTTTGCATAAGACCAGACCACGAAATAGTAATCATTAGATGTGACTCTGTTGACTAGTTAGGTTTCTATTTCAATAGGATGACCTAGGCAACTTAGTCTTAATCTTAAGTATATTATAAACTCCTGTCCACGAGGGATTGTCCTTTGATTTGTATGGGTGAGAGTGACCGTTTTTCGACTCAATATGCCTACCATCTTGGGAACAAGACCGAGTGGGGAGCTGGAGACATAATTATACAAGATAGAATTCACTCATTCTCATTTTTAGGGTAAATAGTTAAGTGTTCCCTTAAGTGGTGTCTCCAGGACTTGAACAAAGGGTTTTACCCTCTCACTGGCCCAAGGGGGGTTTCTATTTAATGGTTGGACCATAAATAGGTTGTTCATTAGAGGAGCACTAGTACTTAAGGATTTAGAAGTAACCTAGGGGTAAAACAGTAATTTGACCCAACTGGTGTTACGAACACTTGTGAATGACTAATTTGCTATTATTGGTCTATATTCATGGACAATGAAATATATCTACAGTGAGAAGAGTGCAGTTGTGGGTCTTTAGTGTATTGATTAATGTGATTAATGAGTTTAGCCGATTAATCTCATATCGTTGGAGCTTCTGACCTGTAAGTCCATAGGGTCCCCTTGCTAGCTCACAATATAACCAACAAGGATCAACTATGTTGAAAGAAAAATTTGAAATGTTCAAATTTATGAGGGAAAATATTAATTGTATTGGATACAATTAATTGCATGATTTATTATAAATTTGATTTGAATGTGATTTAAATTATAACTTTATAATATGAACAATTAATTTATTTGAATATGATTCAAATAATTAATTATTTATTTGGATAACATCCATATAAATAAATAGATGGAAAATTAATTAATTAATTTGAATTAGATTCAAATAATGAATTATTTAATTTGGATGAGATCCAAATTAAGGATTCTGCAAAAATAAATAGAGGGAGAATTAATTAATTGATTTGAATTGGATTCAAATAATTAATTATTTAATTTGGATGAGATCCAAATTAAGGATTCTACAAAAAATAAATAGAGGGAGAATTAATTAATTGATTTGAATTGGATTAAAATAATTAATTATTTAATTTGGATGAGATCCAAATCAAAGATCATGCAGAAAATAAATATTTAAATAAGATTTAAATATTTTAAAGATATTATTTGGGTAAATATTTATTAACATTGGATATTATTAAATATTTGATTTAAAATCTCTGCAAAAGGTTTATCATAATGGAATTAGGAATAACCCATCGAGTTCTATAAATGGTGCCCTTGGTAGCCTTCATAGAACACACTCTCTAGGAAAATAATCTCTACGATTACCCTAAAAATCTTCCTCTTCTTCCCATTCTTTCAAAGATCTCTTGGAAAAGAAAAACTATAAGAAGAAGACTATTAGTTAAATTATAGATCGACAAAGGTATGATGCTTAACCTTTTCTTTACTTTTTGTATTTTTAATTCTTTTCAATAAATCAAAGAATGCGATTACACAATTCCGCCGAGATTCAATTCCTTACAAGAATCACCTAAGCAGAAGAAGTAACATGTGGTAGGGTGCCCTGAAAAAGTTTAACTTCATGATTATACAATGAAATCCTAATATTTTATAAAAAATAATAAATGTCAAGATCTTTGATCCCATTATTTTCACAATAACATTAGTTAGAATAACATACCTTGATCCCATGATAATAACATACAATGAAATTCTTAGCTTTCCTTTAGAACTTAATTAGGTTTCTTGATGAGGAGAAAAGAACTACTTAATAAGACAGAGAGGACCAATCCCTAGGGTCTTTATATAGACACCTTCCATCAGGGTATTTAACTAGGGAATTATTTTTTACTTAATTTAGGGATTAACTTTTAGTTAATTTAGGAACTATATTTTACTTAACTGGTCCAATAAAATAATTGGCCTAAAAGATTAAATAGTAGATAATGTAGATAGACCGCATTAATGATAATCTTAAATTTAAAATACATCTAACACGCCTATCAGGAGATCACCAGCCCAATTAGTATCGGAATAGCCAGACAACATTAGAGATGACTGAGAGGAGAACTGAAGACCATGTCCCCAAGTACCCTTGACATAGCAAAAAATGCGAAGAAGAGTAGTGAAAATGAATGTTCTATGGAGTAGCCATGAACTATCTAACAATATGAACTACATATGCAATGTTTGGATGAGTCACAGTCAGATAAATAAGGTTGCCAACAAGTTGACGATACAAAGTTGCATCTTCAAGAGGGACACCATCGTTGGATTGAGTGGTGTTGGAGTTGTGGCATTGTTAGTGATGCCTGAGTGAGCCAAAAGATCATATGCATATTTTGCTTGACAAAAGACGTAACCATCCAAGTGCATTGACACCATCGTTCAAAGTGTTCCCTAAGGTAACATTGCAAATTTGATATAGTTTGAGGATCACACCAATAATAATCATATCATCAACATATAAAAAAGAAAGAATAATACCATGAGGTGTCTGGCGCATGAAGAGCGATGTAACATGTGGACTCAAATTAAACCACAATTAAATGATGGTAGAATTGAAAGTGGCAAACCAAGCTCGTGGATCCTGTTTCAAACCATATAGTGCACAACGAAGAGGACATACTTTTTGTGGTGTGGGAGAAGTACTCGAAGGTGGTTTCATATATACTTCCTTAGATAAAATCCGGAATGCATTCTTGACATCCATCTGAAGAAGGGCCCATTATTTAGTAGCAACAACTACTAAGAGACTTTGAACAAATGTCATCCAAGCCATAGGAGCAAAAGTCTCTTCATAATCTATGTCATATTCTTGAGAATATCCTTTTGCCACGAGTTGTGCTTTATATCATTCAAGAGGACCATCAAAACATATCTTTATTTTATAGAAACACTTGCAACTAATTGGTCTTTTACTAGAGGGTAAATCAATATAGTCTCATGTGTGTGTCTTTTCTAAAGCCTAGAGTTCTTCATTCATTATTTGCTGCCATAAAGGGTCAGTACTTGCCTCATGATAAGAAACTATTGTGGAAAAAGAATGATAATCTTGGAGATGAGTGGGGGTTTTCCTTACTCAAGCGGAGCGATGAATAGGAGGAATTGGTTCGTATGCAGGTTTAAGTTCAATAGTGGAGAAAAAAGACTGATTTGGGATTGCAGAGATTCGTATAGATTGATCAAGCTTAGTATCATGAGTAGACTTAGACGAATGGAAAAGATTAATGGAAGCATCAATAAAGAAAGGATGATGACTCGAGAGAGAAGTATGAAATGACGAGAGACTAGAAAACATGGTATGCTCCCAAAAAGTAACATGGCAAGAGATGCATAACCTATTAGAGAGAGGATCCCTACAACGAAAGCCTTTATGTTCGGTTCCATAGCCAAGGAAGCAATAGGCGAGCATGAGGTTCTAGCTTTGTATGTTCATGTGGAGGAAGGAGAACAAAACATGCACAACTAAAGACTTTAAGATTAGAGTAGCTAGAAGGAGTATCATATGATTGTTTAAATGGGGAGACATTCTGAAGGATAGAAGAAAGGAGATGATTAATGGTATAAACAGAGTTAAAAGCAACCTCACCCCAAAATTTCTCAGGGCAAGAAGCATAAATGATTTGGTTGCAAACATAATTCAAAATGTATCAATGTTTACGTTATGCTCGCCCATTCTGTTGAGGGGTATGGGGATAAGAGTGTTGAATGTATCAAATTTGATCTAGACAAAACCCACACCGAAAATCCCACGAGACCCACGAATTGGATCTAGATGGAACTAGATCTAATTTGGATGGAACCCATGAAACCCATGCCTGAGCACGAATCGAATCTAATCAACCTACGAAACCCACACTAAAAATCCCACGAGATCTGAGATCTAAACTTCATTGGATGGAACCAAGCCTACAACTAGATGGAACTGAGATTTGAACTTCACTAGGCAAGTCGACTTTGTCTGGTCAGCGACTGTCAATGGTGAAGGGAAGAAGGTGGTAGCTGTGCTAAGGTAAAATCATAGCTCTGGTACCATATAGGGACTTAAATATTTTATTGTATATTGTATATTGTAAAATAGAGGGTTAAATACAAAATCATGGTAAATGCAAATAAGAAAAGACTAAATATGAGAATCTAAATTCTCCTAATTACATAATTTATGTTCACACTTCACAAATGTTTTGCGCAAATTGAAGGTTGCAGACCCGGAACCAGAAGTGGTAGTTGGTGTAATACCGCAGCAGATGAGCCCTAGCTTGAGAATTCGAGCAAGAAGCACTCTCGCGCTCTCGAGCAATCTTGCAACAGGCACTTTCCACTCCCTTCAAATAAGGTATTTGAAAAGGATTGGCTGATAAAGAAGAAGGAAAATTAAATCAAGTTTTTAGATAAATAATTTAACCGATAAAATATTTAAAAATTCAGAACGTTGAAATGAAATGGACAAAAAAGCCAAAAAAAAAAAAAATTAATTTGAAGATAAACAAATAGTTAAAGTTATCAACGATATACCTTTACAAAAAGATTATCAATGTTATTATAAAGGTTAAACTACAATTTTGGTTTTGATTTAAAATTTATTCAATTATGGTCTACTTTCAATAATTTTAAATTTAGTAACTTGTTTGTTTATTATTGGTAGTTTATTTATTATTATTATTATTATTTTTTACTATCTATTAACATTTTTATGAATTTTGAAAAATACACAAAAATTGTATTTTCTTGCATGAAAATTATAGAAATTATTTTTAATAAAAAAAACTGTTAAAAATATTTACAAATAATAGCAAAATATTATAGTTTATCTGCAATAGACTGCAGCGGTAGATTGCGATAGACTATCTATGCCTATCATGACATAGATAGACACAAATAGTAGTCTATCACAATTTATCGCTGATAGACAATAAATCATATTTATAAATTTTTTGATTCATTTTTCTATATTTGTAGACAATCTTAAAAATTATTACTAGTATTTAATCAATTTCGATACAAATAAACTTTAATTTTAACTTTATTAAAATTACATAGAGTAAAATAACACCTTTAAAAATAAACCGACTTTTAAAGTAGAAGAGTGAAAGAGACATTTTAATTTATTATTAAATAAGCATAAAAGCAAAAGCAATATTTTATTTGTTCAAATTGTTAAACATAAAATATCATTAAAAGATATTCTTCTATTTCTATACAAACATATTATTGAGTCGGTTTTTTTATCTTTCTTTCTGGAAGTTATAAGATTTATGGATGTTTTCAATGTAAAGTTATTATTTGATTAAATATAATTTAGAGAAATTAACTTAAATAGTAAAAATATTAAAAATATTTATATCTAATACCAAAATACATATTCCATCTGCGATAGACTATTATCTACGTTACGAAGTCTACCACAGATAGACCGTAAAATTTTGATATATTTTGTAAATATTTTAGTTTCTTTTGCTATATTTGAAAAGAAACTCTACAATCTACGAGATGAGAATACTTATATCACAATTGTTGGATCACGTTTAAAATAATAATAATAATAATAATAATAAAAATTAAAAAATACCAATTGTTCAACACGTAGAGGAAGAAATATAATATAGCTTAAGACATCAAATTATATTATTTTAAGTTGGCTCGATTATTTTTAAATTGGGGGAGGGCGTTGGATATACTATTATTTGATTTTAATTTTTGTTGGTCAAACAATGCATTCAAACTGAAGCATCAACGAAGAAAATAGTGGAGGATTAAGATATTTAATGAATAGGTCGATATTTTCACCCTAATTTAACCTATAATGGACCCTGCTTTGGCTCGTGTCGTCTCTCCTAGTTTCCTCCAAATGCCCGAGATCCGCGAATTTCTTTGCGCATCGAGGCTCAACATTTTTTTTTCTTTCTTTTTTTTTTTTTTTTAATTTTTTATTTTTTTTATCCCACTTGAAATTATTAAACTCTAGAGAGAAAAAAAAAAAAAAATTGTTGGTTCTTTGAAAAAAAGAAAATGATGGCCGTTTACCAAACATAAAACATATTTTCTGAATATGTTTAGGATTCGGCAGCGGATTCAAAACCAAAGGGCACACCTACATGTAAGACCTGAAATTTATTTCATAAACTTCTACCTTTCTGTTTATATATAATTTCTTAATTTTGAAATATATTTAATAGATTTGAATTTTCAATTTTTGTTTTTTTAAATTCTTAAAATATCAAATTTTCATATAATATGTCTCTTGTCTTGAGTAGCAGAAAATGCTGAAAATTAAATTTGATATAAGACATTAAATTTAATTTTGTTCTTAATAGTTGCCATTAGACAACTTAATTAATGTATCAATTAGTTACAAAAATTTAAAATTTAAGGCTTAATAAACACAAGATTATTCTTTTCATCTTATAAAACGGTTAATTTATAAATATTTTTAGTATTTCTAAGATCTATTAGATTTAAAATTGAAGTGATTTATAGTTTCATTATATATTTTTAAGGGACTAAAGTCAAAATTGAAGATTTAAGGATTCATTAGTCACAATTTTCAAATTTTAGGAAATAAACTTGTAATTTGACCTTTTTATAAATATAATTTTAAATGCATTGATATATAATATTTTTTTTATTAAATAATACTATTCGATGAGATTCTCGAAGAAATTTGATTCATTGAATTTAAACTTCGTATTTGTATTAATTTAAGTATTTGTGAGTACAATCTCTAATATTTGATTATTTGATTCTTTTTCTAAACAAAACTAAACTTTAATTTTTGGGCTCGTTGATCTTCTTAGATGATTAGCCTTTAGACTTGACGATCTTCTTGGATGATCACCCTTTAGGCTTTTTGATCTTCTTAGATCATTGACCTTCGGGTTTGATGATCTTCTTGGATGATCGACCTTTGATTTTGATGATCTTCTTGAAGATCAGCCTTTGGACTTGTTGATTTTGCCAATCGATTGGATCGACCTTTGACTTATTAATCAGTTTAGATTGACCTGTGGCTTGTTGATCAGCTTAGATCGACTTGTGGCTCGATGATCAGCTTGGATCGGCCTCTGACTTGTTTCTGAGTTTAAGAGCTTTAGAGAGTCTTTTGAGTTTTAGTTTTTAGTCCTTCAGAGAGTAGAAGTTGATATTTGGAGTTTCAGTATTCAGAGCTTTAATCTGTCTTTTGACCTTCATAGCTTTGAGGGAGTTGTGTTATTTAGATCTTAAGAGTTTCAAACTTTGAATCTTCAAAGCTTGAGAGCTTCAATCTTATGAAATTGAATGAAGTTTTAGTCTTCCAAATCTCCAATCTTTAGAAGGTGGTAATCATGAGGTCGATCAGAGCTTCAGAGTCAGCTTCAAAGTCTTGAAATCTTTAGAGATTCAATTTTCAAATCTTTAGAGTTTCAACATTTTGTTGTCAATGCTTCTAGCCCCAGCAAAATGGACGGTTAAGACCATTATTTATAGTTTTTCATGGCCTTACATGGGCTTGGGACTAATTGTTTTGGGGCTTAGGTTTGGCCCCAATATCTTTTTTGGCCCAAAATTTCACAATGGGCTTGAATTGTATTGGATTTTGGTCCCACATTACTTTAATTACTTGACCTAATCCAATTTATAATTTTCACGAAAGATTTGGGATTTCATTGTGATGACGTGACAACTTGTGATTAGTTGAAATTTCTCATACAACAAATACTAACCACAAAATAGATAAAATTATTCACCTAGATTCATAAGCAAAAATTTTCCTATTTCAAAATAAAATAGAAAAATAGAAAAACGGTTGAAAATTTTCCTATTTCAAAATAAAATAAAATAGATATAATTATTTCACTAGATTAATTATATATTTCAAACAGATGTTTTGAAAAATAAAAAAATGGTTGAAAATTTATTACAAATAAGTAAAATTTTGTTAAATTTGTAAATAGTTTGATATATTTTTTATTTATAATAATTTTCCTATTTCAAAATAAAAACAAAATTATATATATATATATGCGGTTCACCTCATGCTAACAACATTAAATTAATATATAAACATTTACACACTTAAATAATACACCATGTGCATTGCACATGTCCCTGACGAATATATGTAAATATATAATGTCACAATTTGAGGTGCACATGCTCCTTAATGGATCCACCCTGCTAGGATTTTGATGGATATATATAGTCTAAAATAAATGAAGGATACTTTTATTTAAGAAATGAAATGATGGTCTTGGTACAATAATCACCAATGAACAACTATATATAGACTTCAATATGTTGGGAAAAACCTCTTACTTCTATCGCAGGAATAAGCAGAAAAATAATAGAGAGATTAAAAGAAAGTAATAAAACTAGAAATACAAGAATTTATGTGAAAAACTCCAAACTCAGAAAAAAACCATGACCCATCAGCAAGAAATTCACTATGTGAAAATTTTTTACAACCACATAGAATAATTCTTTCTCTCAATCCCAATTACAAGAGCATTCTCTTAAAGCTTTTGACTACTCACACCTTTTTCTCACTCTCAAACTAGAGAATACAAAAAAAATTTAATTAGAGTTAGCATATTAAATTTAAAGTGTTTCTAATTGGGACAATTGAACAACAAAGGCATCGACTCCTTTTATAGTGCTTAGGGAGCATGACTTTCCTAAACCTTTTAATGTAGGACAAGCCCATAACTTTCCTAAACCATATCAATGTAGGACAAACTCATGACTTTCCTAAATCTCTTTGATGTGAAACAATTACACTTCTAATATTTTGCCAAAAAATCCAACACAATGCACTTGGTATTGAAGAGATGGAAATTACAAAGTGTTGAACAATATCCAACGGTTATACACAATAGTCATAATAACAGACTAATCATGTGAATATGCTAGAAGGAAAGGGAAAAATGTACACAATGTCCACAATGGCCACATTATCTCCCAGTATCTTCTTTCGAGCTTAACCCTTTCTAACACCTAATTATTAACTCATTTTCATGCAATCAATTATTAGGTACAACGTTAAGATTCTCCATTGTCGATCTCTCTATTAATCTCCTATCACTCTTATGCACATTCGATTAATAGTTTAACATGTTAGTTCTAATTTAATGGCCTCTCTCTCAAGCAAGACATCAAATAAAAATCATTCAAATAGTGGTCAATTGTTCAAAAGCAATAAATATAAGCATGTCAAAATAGTTTATGCATAAAACTAAACAAAATCGAAATAAAAGAAAGCACTTTTTTAGTGCTTTTCACTATTCCCAAAAAAATAATGAAGTATCCCTAATTTAAGAGTAAAGGAAATATTAAGATCACTTTTATGAGTTTAGTAACAATGACTAGTGAGTTTTCTAGTACTATAATATCATCAACATAGATTAATAAATAGATAATAATGCCATGGTGAGAACACATAAATAAAGATGTATCAACCTTAGAGTTGCAAAAACCAGTAGAGATAAGAAAATATGTCAACTCGTCATACCAAGCTCGAGTAGCTTGTTTAACCCAATTGAGTGCGCTTTATGAAGTCTGCATACCTTGAGAGCTAAGCTTGAGATAGAGAAGCCTGGTGGTTATATCATATGTACCTCTTCTTGTAATAAACCATGAAGAAGAGTATTATTAATATCAAGTTGGATGAATAACCCAATCATGAGCTAAAGCCAAAGTTAAGAAGTAATTGAATTGTAGCATGTTTAGTTATGGGACTACAGACATGTTTGGGAGTGATAGTCGGAATAATGCTTTTAGAAGAAGAGAATTAGGTATAATTGATCTTGTAAAATTGATTTTTTAACATTCAAATTTATGTTTGGTTCCAAATTTTTAAAAGTGATTTTTAAATATTTAAAAATAATTTTAAATTATTATGTTTGGTTTTGTAAGTGATTATAAAATTAACAAATTACTAAAAAAGTTATTTTATATTTAAAAATTTATTTAACTAAATAATTATAAAAAGGAATATTCAAAACATATATCTCATTCAATATAGACATGTTTGTATAATTACAAATACTGAAACTAGATATTATTTGTAACGACCCAACTCCCTAGGACTCGAGTTAGGCCGTCACCTTGGGCATGCATACAACTCAAACGACACATTTTTCAATTTTTTTTTTAAAAAATCAAGGAACTTTATTAAAGTAAATAAATTTGATAACGTTTGATAATCAAAATTTTTAATCAGAGTACCGCTAAGACATCAATGTATTAAAAAAGAAATAAATAAAGGAAAACATAGTTTTGATTTCAATAACAAATCTGAAGTAACTAAATCGAAAGAAAAAAAACAAAAAAAACTTGTGTGGAAGCATTAGTCTAATCTCAATGGCACAATTAAGGTTTTCTTCTGTCATTTGGCACATTGTCCATTCGCCACAGTGTCCTATCCTTTTTCTGAAAAAAAAAACTAAGAAAAATGAGTACAAAATACTTAGTAAGTAACCCCATTGGGGTGCAACATGCGAACATGCATACATAAATTAATCCTTGATGACCATCTAATGAGTGATTTAATCCATTCTAACACGTATCTCGTGGCCCGAAGGCTCACAAGGGGTGCAACATGCGAACATGCATACATAAATTAATCCTTGATGACCATCTAATGAGTGATTTAATCCATTCTAACACGTATCTCGTGGCCCGAAGGCTCACAAACATAGTAGGGCACCTGGTAACATAATAGAAAACCTGTAGATTTTCGGAAACATAGTAGAAAACCACTTACAATAAAATCATAATTAATTTTGATTGTTTTAATTTGTTTTAATTTATGAATTTTAATTTTCAACTCTTATTTCATATTTCTACTATATATATATATATATATATCCATCACACATAGTTATATATATATTTTTTTTTATTTTAAGGAATATATATAATATTTAAATTGTAGTACACTTGAAAGATGTTAGGAAACTTAATTTCATCCTAGTTTTTCTCACATACATATATCGAAATATACAAATAATTTTGGGTCTTTCTAAAATCATTTTACGAAAATTGATTGAATGACTCTTTACTTTATATATATAGGTGAATGATTTAGTAAATGTTTAAAACAATTTTTTTTTTTAATTTAGTATTACTTAATATAAATATCATATATCAATACATTTAAATTTACATTTATATGAAATTTAAATTATAAGTTTAGTCCTTAAATTTTGAAAATTGCAACTAATAAATTCGTTAACTTCCAATTTTGCCTCTAATAACTTAAAAATGTCTAATAATTCTATAAATGACTTCAATTCTATATTTAATAAAACTAAAAAATGCTTTTTTTTTTTTAATATTGAAAATGTTTAAAATTAACCATGTTATAAGATAAAAAAAATTGTATCTAGTTCAACCTTATATTTTAAATTTTGTAGTTAATAGATACATTAATTTTAAAAAGATTTCTAATCATACTTATTAAGCGCAAAGGTAAATTCGATGTCCAATATAACATTTAACTTTTTACATATAGTATTAGATGCAAAATTGATATTATAAGAATCAATTAAGCACAAAAATCTAAATTGTGAACCTATTATATACAAAGTATTATAAACACAAATCTAAAAGTTCATGACTAAACTTCTAACTTTTTATTCAACCTTATATAAATTTTTTTTGATGGGCCTGGGTAAACTAACATAAAAATTTATAATTTTCCCTTTTTTTCTACTTTCAGAAAATAGCTTTTTAACTTTTAATTTAAGTTATTTACACTTTTATTTATATATATATATATAAATATATATATATAAATAAATAAAGCCTAGCCCTTGATTATCTTAAAAAAAGTCTCAACCATTCATTAGGTAATCAAACTAATTTAATAAGCATAAAAACGTTAAATGAATTAAATAAAATACATTTATTTAAAAAAATAAAATAAAATAGTGGCAATAATAACATACTAAAATTAATTTTAATATGATAATAATTGATAACATTTTGTCTAAATTATTTGGAAATAAAATTATTAGTAAATTAAATAAATAAATATGTGTGCATGGCATGTGGTAGTCTACTAGTATATATAAAAGTGGTTATAGGGAGAAACTTTTTCTCCCCATTTTACGATTTATGAAGTAATTTTTTTTTTCATTTAACTAATTTTCTTTTGTTATAATTGTCTTTTTTCATATTATAACTAATTATGATTTTATTGTAGGTGGCTTATACCCTCCTCTTCCTCCAACTAACCTTTCAATTCTTTTTCTTTTCATTTTAGTATGTCGAATGTAGATATTTGGATCTCACAATTAATTGTGAGATTTACATTTGATTAATGGTTAACTTTTTAATTTGAAACTGTCAATACCTTTTAAATGGATTTAGATCTCACATTTAATTGTGAAATTAAACTTGATTAATGGTTAGCTTTTTAATTTGAAACTGTCCAACTCCCCAACCTGAAATGCATAGATACCCTCTCATTGCATTTACCTCTTTCTTCCTCTACTATCCCTCTCTCCCAAAATCCCTCTAAAATTCCACTTTCTCTTGTAATAAATCCTCTCATCATCAACTTTTCAATCTCTCCACCTATTCATATTCCTCTCTTTTAACCTTCTCTTTCCCACCTATTCAATTTCTCTTCTCTCTCATTAACTCTTCATCCTCTCTCTCCCACTCCATCATATTCTTCTCCCTCTCTAATCCTCTGGTATTTATGATTTTGCTAAAATTCATTTGAAAGGTTGGAATATGAACAGTTCTATTTTTATCATTTAATCATACTCAACTAAAGAATATCAAAGGTTTTATAACCACTCTATTTCCTTATCTAATGTACCCTATGTGACATTTAATTTTGCAATGATGCTTTAGTGGGTCAGGATAAAAGCCACTGTAGGGTAGTCAGTCACCCCTTTACTGAATTGAGACACTCTCAACCAATTGTTACATCAGAATAACTTTTATTCTTATAACAATTAGTCACCATTGTTTGGTCAAAAAATCATCAACTTACTTAACAATTTCTTGTAAGTGTAACCCTTCATTTTAGACTCTAGAGTTCCGCCCCAATGAGTACATCGTAGGGAAAAACCGATTAGGGAAAAACTAAAGCAATTCTATCAATTTTTGGAGTTTAAGTAAAAATTTCATGCAAACACCTTTCGTAGGGTGACACAAGCAAAGGTGCCTCAAGGTCGAGCATGAAACTTTACTGTAAACCAATGAAGGAGACCTTGGGATGTGTTGATACACGTCCCTCTCCCACTTACTATAAACACTCAATCTATTCACCTTATTATTGACCTATGCAAACACCATCCATAGGGGGACACAAGCAAAGGTACGTCGAGGCCGAGCATAGATATCACGATGTGAACTTTTAGGGAGAAACGTGAAAAGAAATTGAAGTATCATATACATCATTTTCCTCCCATTGAGTGTTTTAAACCCACGGTTTATTTACTTAGAAAAATCCGGCTAACAATTTTACTAAGTGATTGTTAAATTTGCCCAATATAACTCTTATATTGGATGGTTTAACAAAAATGATTCTTGTTGATTGAACACTTTAATAAACCTAATCATTTATTGCATGCTTATAACATATTTGTCTAATTCACCTTCCAGATTGGTTCCTAGGTAGGTGTTCCGTATCCGTCAACTTAAATACCCCAACCTTAGGCAAAATTTTCTTTAGACATAGGTCCCTTATAGAAAATTATGTTATAAATTTAATCTTTTATTTAATCCAATTTAATTCTATTAAAAAGGAATTAAAGATTAAACCTATTTCTAATCCTATTAGAAATATTGTGAAGAACATATGTCTATGTAAAATTAATTTTAAACTATTAAAATCAATTTAATCTATGTTTGCATGCAACTCTTGATTATAGGTTTTAATCCTAATTTCATTAACTCATAAAAATTATAAAGATTAATGCAACAATTAAAACCTATACATGCATCTAATGACACACCCCAAAAAAAAAAAATTATCACTATTATAAATTTACTAGTGGTGTCACGCTGCATGCATTTCCATTTTCATTACAACATACATAACACTTATATAATAAAGTAATGAAAATAAATAATAACATTCATCCATTCAACCATACTATATATTATAACACTTATAATATAAAAATCATGCATGGAAATGTTATTAATGTTAAACTTTAAATATAACATTTATATTTAATATCATGCATGATCATGCCTTGTCATTAATTAATATAACTCTTATATTAATACTAATGAACATAATAAACATGATATCAAATAATATAACACTTATATTAAAATGATGCATGACATGCTTAATTAATATGCAACATATAATATAACATTTATATTAAGATATGATGCATGAATATGTTTAACCTAAGGTAGGATTTTAAACTATATGACATACTTTATGCAACATATAATTAATATAATTAAACATACATCTCATGCATAGTAAAACTAAATTATAGCAATAATAGACCAAATATTGGCACCCTAATAAAACATTAAAATAAATTACATTAAATTCACTTAAAAAAAAAAAAAACTACCTTCAAAAGGTGGAGGAAAACTGCCACTTTGGTGTTGGAACACAAACTGTTTTGAAACTACCACGACCTTTCCATGACGCACAAACAATGTCAGACAACAGTCTGAAACTTTTAATGACGCACAAAAGATGATGGACAGAAGAAATCTACACATAAGCTCTCGAGCCTGCAGTCCAAAAACCGTCTTTCACCTTCATTTCTGGTATGTTTCACAGCAAACATTTTGCCATGAACGACCTGGCCTTACAAACTCAATTTACAGAATAAATGCCTAAAACAATGGGCCCTTACATTGATCAAATCAACGTAAAAAATTGTAAATCGAAGTGTGAATATTTGTAAACATTTATTACGCGAATCCACATACATTATGCAGAAAATAACCCTCATTTTCTCTATTTTCAATCCAAAATAGGATTAAAAGTACGATTTGGCTCTGATAGTAATTGAAGGAATCAAATTTCGTGCGGAAGCGCATGAACGTGTGTACTTTTAATTTACGTTTTGAATTTATAGAAAAGACAGAGAAATTTAAACTTATTTTAATTAAGCATGTTTTATTACGAAGAAATTCACGAGAAAGAAAATACCTTTAAAGAGTTCTTCAATTTTCTCCAATTCTTCAGTGTTTCTCCACAACAAATGGTCACGAACTCCGCAACTCTGGTCACCAACACGAGATCTTCCTGGATATTCTTAAGGTGAGAATCACAAGGGAGTTGTGTGGTCTCGCTTGGATTGCATTTGGGAAAGGGAGAAGACAAACTTTTTTTTTTTTTTTTTTAGAAAATTGCAAAAAAGAAAAGAGAGAATTTGTAGAGATTAACTTCTTTTTCACCTCTCACTTTGTCTTCCTTGTCGTAAATCATATATGTAGGGAGAGATGTATGTGTCAGAGTTATCAAATAACTCCCCACTACCTTAAGTGAAATAACTCCCTAACTCCCCACTACATCAAGTGAAATACCTATAGTTTATATATGAATCACATTCATATAATTAATATTTGAATCACATTCAAATATTTATTTCTCTAAAAAAAACTTTATATTATAATGTATCAAATACATTATATTAATTGTATCTAATACAATTAAATCCTTTAATTAATTTGAATAATTCAAATTAATCCAAAATTAATTTGATTCTTATTATTCCTTATTGAGCTAACGAGAGGACCTTATGGACCTATAGATTGAAGCTCCAATGATACGAGATTAATTAATTAAACTCTTTAATTAAATTAATCTCCATTCATTAACTGCCGGTCACTCCACTAAAGACTGATAGCTGCACTCTTCGCACTATAGATATATTTTAGTGTCCATTGAATATAACCAATCAATAGTACGTTGACCCTTCACAAATTGCTCTTAAGTACAGTTGGGTCAAAATTACCGTTTTACCCCTGTAGTTACATCTAACTCCTTAAGTACCACTGATTCCTCTAATGAACAATTAGTTATAGTCCAACTATAACCGAACCTTTCTCGAGCTAGGAAAGGGTGTGGCACCACATTGTTCAAGTCCCAAAATCAGCCCTTAAGGGAGCAATTTCTCTACTTTCCCTAACAGTAGGGAAGGAGTGAATTCCTTCTTGTGTAGTTGCGTTCCCAGCTCCCCAATCAGACGAATCCCCAAAATGGTGGACATATTGAGTCGACGAATTGGCCATTCTCACCCATGCAAATTAAAGGACTGCCCTCATAGGCATGAGTTCACAACTCACTCAAGATTCATGTCAAGTCACCTATGGTCATTATGATGAAATGTAAGTTTCTTCTAGTAACGGTGTTATAAAATGAGAGTTAACATTTCGTGGTCCGGTCTTATACAAACTCTTTGTATAGAATACCCCCGCTCACAAGTCTCCACATGAATGATCAGGATCAGATCATTTGTAGCACTTTACATTACTTGTAACAACTACAAAGCGGGCCATATTCGTAGTGTCATCAGGATAAGGTATCCAACCTTATTCATCTACTACAAACCATTTAGGTTATTACTTAAACATGATCTACCTGTATATCTCCATATACATGTTTAAGTTACAAGTAATAACATTGGATCTTAGTTTATTGGTTTTGGGTAATGCAACTAAATGTTGACTAAAATACATTTATTTCATTAAATAAATAATCTGTTTATACAAATAAAACTTACAAACTAAAAGACCACAAGATTTAGGGCATCAACCCCAACATAGCCGAGTTGGTGTGTTGTTGCGGACAAAAAATGTGGAGATGAGTAGGCCAAAGGATGCGTTGGTGTTGAGTGGGCTATGCGTTGGTGTTGATTGAGCGAGCTATGTGTTGCTTGTTGGAGCAAGGGAGGCTATGTGTTCATAGAAGGCTTGTTGTGGCGTGGAGAGTTATGCGTCCTAGGGTGCTGATGGTAGAAATGCTAAAGTGTCCATCGGCTAAAGAAGCTGTGTGGGAGTGTTGGCCGAAAAGGAAGCAAATAACCTCAAAGGAGGGTGATAACTTGTAGAAATACAAGTTATTATAGTCACTATTTGATTTAATTAGAGTAACTTTAAAGCTAAACGCATGATTTTGGTAGTTGAATTATGTAAAATGTATCACCATGCGTTGACACTATTTACAAAAGAAAATACCTGAAAAATTATGAGCTTTTCTGTTCCTAACGTTGGGTTAAGAAGAAAAGAAGCACAAACAACCAAGTACTTAGAGACGAAGTTGCTGCGAGAACAAGTGGAAACCCATGCGTCGAGCCTATGCGTTGAGATCATGCGTCGAGAAAAAGTAGACACAGACGCATGGGCAAAAAGCTATCATGTCATTATGAAAAAGGACAACACTTTATCAGATCATGACAGAACCTATGGGCCGACAATGTAAAAAGTCTACATAGTAGGGCAGGGAATTTAATGCAAAGGTGTCAAGTCATCATGAGTATCAACTTTTCAACGCCTATAAATAGCCCAAAGTTTCTCCACGAAAGGGGGGAAGAGAGACGAGTTCAAGAGGCGAAAGCTCTGCACAATTTCTCCCTCACCATAACCAGCCTCCATTTCAAGCTCTTCTGAGAGAAGGATTCTGAGCACTTTCAGAGTCGTCTCCCAGTGAGTGAGAACCTTCACCCTATGAAATCTATGTATCAGATAGCAACCATCTCAAGCCTCCATGAAGCAAGACGTTGCCAGTGGTGGCTTGACGCCTTCCATTTCTGTTTTATCTCCATTTTCCTTCTTCTTACTTATGTTTTGTTAGTGACATTCGAGAGAATAGTTTATTTTCTTAATATAAGTTTGATTGATGCTTATCTTCCATCTATTTCCATATTAAATACCTTACACCATGATTGTTTGAATGCTAAATGAGTTAGATGTTAGAAGTTAGTTTTTCTTAAGCAATATTAAGTATGTTATATCTTGATTAATGCATATCATTAGCTTGCATAACTTTGTTTGACAAACAAAAGTAGTAAGCATGCTGTCTAGCTTGAGAGAGTGGATGGTTAATCTTTAGCATTTATCGAGACTAGATGAGGTGCAGAGATGTAGTTCATCCTTTATCAACGCAAACTTACCATGCGTCTTAGAGATAAGATTAATGTGGCGTCGAAACATCGAGAGATG
This sequence comes from Citrullus mucosospermus, assembly GCA_030954485.1. Taxonomy (NCBI): domain Eukaryota; kingdom Viridiplantae; phylum Streptophyta; class Magnoliopsida; order Cucurbitales; family Cucurbitaceae; genus Citrullus; species Citrullus mucosospermus. Next base: position 10,934,696 of record CM062060.1, read on the forward strand.
GATTCACAAACTAAGTTTGTAGTTATGTAATTATACTTGGATATGCTTAAGTCAACTAGCTCCTGCGTTAACCCTACTTTTATTGCATGGTTCCATTCATTCTCAACGCATGCTATCTGACACTAAATGACATTTGACTAACCATCGCCGCGTCCACCTCATTGTTAGTTGTAGGAAATTTTATTCATTCTTTATGTATAGTTTTAGACACATACAACCAACACATGCACATATTACATGTACAGTTCACCGCATAGTCATGCATCTATTCTCAACGCCTAGTTATTACAAATCCCTGCGTTCGACCCTAGACTCACTAGGAAACCTATAAAAGCTTATACTTGGGCTTTTTATAAGAAAACTTGCTTAATCATAATCATACTTGAGTAGTTCTCGAAGCATCCTTGTACTGAAATTACAATATCTATTTTTGTGCAACAAGCTATGAAACTCAATTTAATTTGAATAGAAATTTAACAAACAGAGGGTTTATCCATGCGTGGAAGGTTTGCTTCAAGGTGATGCGTCCATCACTTCTTTGTACTTAGGCAAATTTTGTAAACCTTACATTCACTTGGAAGTACTAAATTTAAGTATATGGTATCGTAGTGGACTTATTTGTTTCCTCTTTTGTAGATTGAAGGAAGATGTGGTGGAAATCGAGCATATTTTTGGTAAGTTGAATCCTAAACCAAACATGGAATCCATTTTGACAAAACAATTAGGACATACATAAAACTTAAGAAGAGTGTTACCGGTCAAACCGAAGTGAAGAGATAAATTATTATGGAATTTGTTTATTTCAATTCTTGTATAAATATTATTAGTGAAGGTTTGAATATATATATTAAAAAAAAAGAGAAGCAGAAAGAAAGAGAATAGGAAAGAAAGAAAAGAAGGAAAAAGAAGAGAAAAAAAGAAAAGAAAAGAAAAGAAAATGGAGATAGTGGAGGGATGTCGGCAGAGAACTCACTCTTGGTTATAAGCAAAGTTGCCGACTGATTTATCATTTTCTAAAACCTAACCGACTCAAATTTCAATTGAGTGTCGAGGGAAGGAAAAAGAAGATATCTAGGGCAAATTGGAGTAAAATTTTGGTCGGAATTGTTGTGCAACTCAAGTTGAAACTAAAGGCTGGTCTGGTGCCGCGCAGTCTGAGCAAAGTTTGGTGTTTGGTGAATAGCGAACAGAAGAGATCAAGTTTGAAGCTAGAAAGTTGAGGTTAGTAATTTAATTCAATTCTTAACAACTTTTGTGAAGGATAGTTGAGCTGATTGTGAGGAGAAACATGTTTAATTTTAGGTGAAAGTGACTGATACGGATTCCTCGAGTGATCCGAAGCAGGGCGATGTATATTTGGAATATCTGTCCAACGAAGAGAAGTTAGTCCCTGAAATTTTGAGGTAAGTTAGAAAACAAATTTCTCTACAAGTTTGTAGAAGGGACGAAATTCTAATTCAGGCTAGAAATGAAACTTTTAAAAGTTAGAGAACAGTAGCGAAGACAGTAGTAGAGTGAGACAAGTTTCATTGGAAAATCAGCGGCATTGAAGGCGTGAGGGTGAGCAACGAAATCAGTCTTGCTAGGTGTCGCTAATCGGTTTTTTTCTTACAAATCTCACTAGTCTGACTGGTGTCGCTAGTCTCGCTAGTCTCGCTGGTCAAGTAAGTCTTGCTGATTTTTGCTTAGTCTTGCTAGTCTCGCTAGTGCATATCTCCCTGATTTTTGCTTAGTCTCGCTAGAGAAAATCTCGCTGGTTTGAACAAGTCTTGCTAGTTTTATAATTTTGTTAGTAGTTGGTCTCGCTAGTGAGCTTTATCTTAATGCTTAAGACATATTTGCTACACTTTAACGGAAATTCTAAGGAATCTAACAAAGGAAATTAAACCATTTCAGACCGAGAGGAGCTAGGAAGTGTATAATCCTTTAAGGGCCCGAGAGAAGTTGTGAGTGATAATTTTATTTAAAATGGGCTTACTTTAAATAAAGTTTTCATGATATATGATTATGTTTAGCAACCTATTTATACGTTTATGTTTTCACGAGTTCTAAATGTGTTGTAATGAGTACTGGTTTGAAGAAAGCATGTTTTTTTTTCATGTAAATGCATACTATGGTTTTGCATTTGAATTATTGGAAGCATGCCAGTGGTTATCGAGTCTTTACGAAAGACATGTTATTTATTAATCTATGATTTTAAGGAAGCCTGATGGTTGTTAATGAATTTGTGTAAGTTTGAAATGTTTAAACTCGTGAATATTTATTATGTTTTTTCCAAAGCATGCTGCTTTTGAATATTGTTTTTGAAAAAGGCTCCCAATGCTGAAGGACTCGGAGAAGGCAATTGGGTAGCCAAGATATAGGAATGGTTCCCAATGCTGAAGGACTCGGGAAAGGCATGTGGGTAACTTGAGTATAGAGATAGCCCCCAATGCTGAAGGACTCGGAGGAAGCATGTGGGTGGCCTCAATCTCGTATATGAGACCAGGTACTGAAGGACTTGAGAAGGTATTCGGGTAACCTTGGATATGATATCTATGTGAACATAGAATTATGATAGACGTTGTTGTGTTGAGATTACTCCACACAGCTAAGGATATTCGACATTAGGTGTGTCGAGATTACTCCGCCCCAACTAAGGATGTTTTTGACATTGAGTAGCTTTGAGCTCCGCTCCGCCTTAACTAAGAAAATGTGTGAAAAATGTTGTATTTTCATGATTTTCAGAAACAATACGTATATGGTTTGATAGCGTTACCTGAACATGATTTACCTGTACATGAAAATGATTTAGCAGTGCTTATTTATTATTATAAATTGAATACATTTCTGAATTGTTTCTGAGTTAACGAAAGATTTTTACTAAATAAGTCACTCACTGGGCAACTTAGCTCATGTTTTTCCCCATTTCCTGTTTTCTAGGTAGTGAGCGAGTCCGGGGTGTTTAGCTTACACAAAAACTCGTCTGGGCCGACCATCGGTGTCTGGAATTTTGAGCATTGTAAATATTTGATCTTACCTGTGTTGTGCATATAGAGGGTTAAGGGGCAGAAGTTAGTGAACTTATGTAAATTAAAGGTTGATTGTAAATCTGTAATATTATGATAGCTTAACTTTGGTTAAAGATTGATGTTCAATTTTTGTATATATATTTGCTTATTAGGTGGTTGGTCAAGGTATAAGGTTGACAGTAGATGCCGTAAGAGGGTCAGTGTCTGCTGTCCTCACACTTTCTCCTAGGTTAAGAGGGTACCCGGGAGCGGGTGTGACAAGTTGGTATCAAAGCATAAGGTTTTGGGAAGTGAGGACATGTATAGTAGTTAGGAGCATGTTGAGTTGGTAATATATTGATGTTATGATGTGTTATAGGAAACATGCCCAGACAGACTAGACAAGGTAGGCAAGCAAACGCTGGGATGACACACGCTACCGGTGACGTGAGGGAGGCCTCAAAGGGAGAGTCTAGTAACCCTCAGGCGAATGTGAACATGGGAGAGCAAATTTTCAATAAAATAGCTTAGAGACTGGTAGTTAGTGCAGAGTCAGCTTAGGAGGATCCTGAGAAAAAGTATGGAATTGAAAGGTTTAAAACCTTAGGTGCCCAAGTGTTTGAGGGTACTACCGATCCTACAGAGGTCGAGGTATGGTTGAATAAGGTAGAGAAATGCTTCAGGGTCATGCACTGTCCTGAAGATAGAAAGCTTGATCTGGTTACTGATAAGCACTTGAAAAGTGCTTATTATTCTCTCAAATTAAGGAAGTTTTATATTAGATTTCACTTGTTTGCTAGTGATTTTTAGGTCAAAACGAGGAAAATTAGAAGAAACGACTGAAAGATCAAAACCGAGCAAGAATATGGAGAAAAAGTGCTGAAAAACGCATCCTTGCTTGAAACGCATGGTGCGCTACGGCGCTAAGGCAGCGCTGAGGCAGAAACGAATCAGCATGGACGCAGAGCAGCAACGCGACGCTGGGAAGACGCTGCTTCGACGCGTACTTGGTGAACGCAAGACAGCGTCGCGGCGCTGGGATGGCGCTGCCGCAGCGCTAAAACCCGAGAGCAACTTAATTTTGGTCGCAACACTAGCGCCGCGGCGCTAGCGTTAATTTAAACACAAGTTTTGTATTTTAGGTTAAATTTTGGGCGGCCAAACTCTATAAATTTAGGGGTTTTCAGCAGCCAAAAGGGGGAAAAATATCAAGAAGATCAAGAAAGTTGCAGAACAAGAGAACGATCCGAAAAGGTGAGAATTAAGCTAGAGTTCCAAGAGTGAGTTAGCCGCAAGGAAGAGGAAAAGAGTTCGAGATAGTTTTGGTGCCCTTCGAAGTCCGACACGAGAGCCAAGGAGTTTGTGACGGTGCTACCTTAATCAAGAACCTTTTTTCAGTAGAGTTTCCCTATTCTTTACACTCTTTCTTTGATTCTTTTTGATCAATATGTTGCTTTACGCTATGAGTGGCTAAACTCTTTGGTTTTAGGGTTTTTGATGAATTGTTTGTAAACTCATGATAATTTTGTAAACTCATGGTTTTGTTCAAATAAATATGCTTTTCATTGTTATTGTGTTTAATTCTTGAAGATTGGCCACCTTCACATATTAGATTAGATGTATGAATCGAGAGATTATATGTTTAATTTGATCTATAACAATGAATCGTTGTTAATCTATCACGAGAGTAGTTAGGTTGACAATGAAAGTTGCTAAAGACTAGTTTCAATGCCATGTAATTTTGTATTGATTTTAAGAGATTAACTATCAATCAAGTTGTATGAGAAAGAGTTGTCTTTGAGAGAAGATAACTCGGAATTAAGTTTCTAGACTTAGGCATAAGAATTAAATCCATGAAATCTATAATTTTGCATGATGAAACAAACAAGGATTCGAAACCCTAGAACTCTCTTTGACTCTCGCAATTCTCCCTTTGATACTTTTTTGGCATGATCTTTCTTTTTCCCAAAAACAAAATTTGAATCTCAATCCTCAAATAAAATTGATTCAATTCTAGAATAGCTAAGTAACTTAAACCTTCCCAATTGGATCTCTAGTGGAAACGATACTCGGACTTAACCGTTTTATATTATAACTTGACCCGTACACTTGCGGTAAACACATAAAAGTGGCACATCAGTTACCTATATGCTCCAAAAAGGGGCTTAGGATTGGTGGCGACTGATAAAAAACAGAAGTGCAGATGTAAATTCCCTAACGTGGGTAGATTTTAAGAAGGCTTTTCAGGATAAGTATTATCCTAAGTCTTACTGTGATGAGAAAAGAAATGAATTTTTAAGGTTAGTTCAGGGAAGTATGTCTGTAGCAAAATATGAGAAGAAATTTACAGAGTTGGAAAAGTATGCCTTGTCATTGATAGCTGAAGAAGCAGATAAGTGCAAGCATTTTGAGGAAGGCTTGCGAAGTGAAATCCGTACTCCGGTGATGGCGAGTACATAATGGATAGATTTTGCTAAGCTAGTTGAAGCTGTTTTGAGTGGAAAAGAGTCTGGCATTGGGAAAGATAGACCAAGGAGGAATCAGAGCTAGACAGGCATTCGGTACATCTCGAGAGCAGTCTCACCGAGGTGAAGGACGGCGTTTTGTACCAGAAGTTTCTGGCAAGGGAAAGTTTAAAGTCCGGTCAAGTGGGTCGTACTTTATAGGTGGTTCTCGAGGTGGTGGTTCGTAGAAAAGTCAGAGGAGGTTTCCTCCGACTTCAGCTCCTACAAGTGGTTCACAGTTTCGCCACCTTAGTGAATCCATAGCCAGTGCAGCAAGGAAACCACTGTGTAGTTCATGTGGTAAGCACCATTGGGGATAGTGCGTAGGAGGGGTTGGTGTTTGTTACAGTTGTGGCTAGCCAAGACATTTCAAGTGGGACTGCCCTTAGCTAAGATCGGAAAAAGAGGTGGAACAGAGAGCAGTGGAGGGAGGAAATAGGAGCTGGTGAAGGCAATAATGGTGGCAGACAAAAAGGGCAGGTAGGCAGGCCTAGGCAGCAGAAGAAGGTGTATGCCATGACGCAGTAGGAGGCAAAGGAGGATCCAGATGTGGTGACGGGTACGCTCACTGTTTGTTCTAAGAATGCTTATGTGTTAATTGATTCTGGAGCTACGCATTCATTTGTATCCTATGAATCTACTTTGCATGTGAATAGGAGTTTAAGACTTTTGCCTGGTGCCCTGTTAGTACATGCTCCTGTTGGTGAATTTGTAACTATAGAGCATGCTTATTATGATTGCGAGTTATCGATTGATAATGTGGTGCTACTGGTCGATCTGTTACCTTTAAATTTGATAAAGTTTGATATTATTCTGGGCATGGACTTCCTGTCAAAGTACCATGCTAATGTTGATTGCTTTAAGAAGGAAGTAAAATTTGTGAAGCCCAATGTGGTTGAGGTGATCTTTAAAGAAAGAAGTTGAGTTCTTCCTACCTGTGTGATCTCGGCAGTGAAGGCCAGGAAGTTGTTGAGTAAGGGCTGTGAAGCGTACTTGGCACACGTAACTGAAGTGAAGATGGAAAACTTAGTTTCCTAGGTTTGGCGAGATACTACAGGAGATTCGTTCAGGGGTTCTCCAAGATAACTTTACCACTCACTAGTTTGACTAAGAAAAATACTAAGTTTGAGTGGAATGAGAAGTGCGAGCAAAGTTTCCAGGAACTAAAGAGGAGATAGGTGACTGCACTTATCCTAGCACTTCCGGAGTCGGGTAAAGAGTTTGAAGTTTACTGTGATGCTTCTCACTAGGGGTTAGGTTGTGTGTTGATGCAGAATGGTAAGGTAATAGCTTATGCTTCTAGGCAGCTGAGACCTCATGAGAGTAACTACCCTACCCATGATCTAGAGCTAGCTGTAGTTATTTTGGTGTTGAAGATATGGCGGCATTACTTGTATGGGGAAAAGTGCCATATCTATATAGATCACAAGAGTTTGAAATATATCTTTGATCAGAAAGAACTTAACATGAGACAAAGAAGGTGGTTAGAGTTGATCAAAGATTATGACTGCACGATTGAATATCACCCAGGAAAAGCAAACGTTGTGGCTGATGCCTTAAGTAGGAAGTCTAGGGGTGGTACGAATTCTTTAAGCACTGTAAGAGTTACTTTGCTCAAGGAATTCAAAAGCAGTGTTGCTAGTTTAAAGGTAACTGATAAGAGGATGTTGTTAGCATAAATGAGGTGATATGGAAGCAGTCAGAGGATCCTGTAGTTAAGAAACTGATAGAAGCAATCAAAGCTCAACAAATAGTGGACTATGAGCTTAGATTTGATAGAGCATTACTGAAACATGGCAGGATTTATGTGCCAAAGAGCTTAGATTTGGAGCAGGGTGGAAAGATTTTGGAATATCTGACAGAAGAAGAGAAGTTAGACACTGAAATATGGAGCTGGAAGTGAAAGTAGTGTTTGTAAGGCTGTCAGGTAGAGTTGGTTAAAGAAAAGGAGGTTGTGCGTGCGTGCGTGCAGGCAAGCTAAGGGAGTGGCCGAAGGATTGTGAGGGTAAGATGTAAGCCCCGTACCTAATTTTGTGAGAACGCAAGGTAAGAAGGGGGCCGAGAGATGGATGATTGGGTAAGAGTAGTTGGCTAGATTGTGATTGGGGCGGAAAAATGACTAAGTATCAGCTATGCGTTGATGGCAACATGTTTTGATGGAAACAGTTTTGGTGTAAACGCAAAGGTGAGGGAAGACTATTATGCGTTGAAGACATAAGGTATGGAGAATCACCTTTTACCGAAGATTATCTTGCGGCAAACGCATTGAAGGCAGCAAGCCGTTGGAAGTTAATGGCCACGAGGAGTTGGGAGCTGATTTGCGATGAGACTATTATGCGGTGAACGCTACCATGCGTCGAAGAAGGGTATGCGTTGGACAAAGAAGGTTGGCCGAGAGAGAGTAATGCGCTTGCTAACCATTTGGCGGAAGAGTTTTGAAAAGAAACATCATCAAAGGCTGTGTGCATTGCTGAAGCTGAACATAGAAGGTATGCGTTGAACAGATTATAGTATAGTGTTGAAATGGAGGATAAGTCGGTGGTATATATATATAAGTGGATTGAGAATTCAATTGTTCCGATTGCATTTCAGAGCTCGAGTTGGGTCTATACCAAAGCGAAACATCGGAAGGAGGTAGAAGAAGATGTTCATGTTGATTTGAAGTGGAAATCTCATCGTAACCGTGGAAGAACTTGAGTTTGGCAGAGGATTCAGCTGGTGTTACTCCCTCAGAATGATGCTCGGTTTTGGAGGAAGAACAAATTGAAGAAACGGTGGTTAGGGCTGAAACTTTGAGGTTAGTAAGTTAACTCGATTTTTAGCAAGTTTCATGAAGGATGCTTGAGCTGAAATTGTATAAATGTGTGTCAAACTCAGGAAGAAGAGATTAGAGTTGAATTGCTGGACGATTAGGGGTAACTCGAAGTTGTTGAAGGATATATCCTAAACGGAGAGGATGTTCTTCATGAAATTTGGAGGTAAGATGAAGGACCTATACCTTAACAAGTTTGTAGAAGGAAGAAAGTTCTGAAATTGATCGAAACGTAATGTTTAGCAGGTTGAAGAAGGTAGAAGAAAGGAAGAAGAAAACGATTCCGCTGCAGCGGTAGTATCGCTAAGAGAGCGAGAGATAGGGCAGCGAAGCAAGTATCGCTGCAACGCAAGATAGGCGTTGCGTCTCACGATTCTCGCTAGAGTATCGCTGGGTGTCGCTCCTCAGGTAGTCTCGCTGGTTACATTCAACGCAGTGTTGCTCGTACAGTAGTGTGTGATGAGTAACGCTGGCAGCTTTTAATTGTCTAAAGAATAACGCTATTATTTTGTGTTAAAGAAAAAGGGAGATTATGGAAACTAAACATGAGGAATATGTGTTTTCAGGCCAGGAAGAGCTCGGGGAAGCTTACAATCCACTTAGAGCCGAGACCAATCGTGAGTGACTATTTGTTATATCTTGTGATAAATTTAGTATGCTTATTGATGAGGAAATGTGATCCTTTGTAGTATTCATTATGAATGTGATGTGTTAGTAATTTAAAAGGGTACTAATGCTAATGTCTAAATATAATAGTGGCTGAGGGATCTTATGGGAAAGCTTATATGTAGGTAAGCGTGAAGTTAAGTGCTGAGGGACTTTGTGAAGGCACTTGAATAACTATAAAGAATGGATTACAATGCTCAGAGACTGTGAGTGAAAGCATGTAGTAATCCATCACACACTAGCTCGTGCTGAGGGACCATGAGTGAAGGCACTTGAGCGAAGATAGAATTGGTTACCAGTGCTGAGGGATTTCATGTGAAGGCACATGGTAATGTAAATAAAGTTGAATAAGTGCTGAGGGACGGAATGTGAAGGCACTAAATGGTTGTAAGTCTGTGAGACATGAGGACTTGATAGTTATATGTGTAATTTGGAAAGAGAATCTTAGTAATTCTATGAGATGTGATACGTAATGGTTACTGATAGACAAATTGGCTCATATTTGTTAGGAATAGTTTAATAGATTTAGTCACTCACTGAGCTTTCTGCTCATTCAGTTTGTTGTTGTTTGTTGTTTCAGGTAGCGAGCGTGTTCTGGACGCCTAGCCTACAGAAGAATCTCGTCTGGGCCTATCTGGAAGCGAACCTCTGGGATAGTTGTAAATATTTAGTCTGTACACATATTTTGTAACGTGCATGTTTCTTAGGAGTAAAAGGGGGATGTGTTGTACCTTATATGCAGAATTACTTGTTGAGAGGCTACATGTTTTTCTAATATGTCAATAGAACTGTTGCTTTGAATAGAGATTTATATAGTATCCTTTCTATAAACTTATATGTAAGGGAAACAGTATCACGCTTAATCCTAGGTATAGAGTGTATCTGGGATGGGGTGTGACATAAGATAAGTCTCACTTGTGAGTAGGAGACAACGTTGTGCATGTGTTGAGGGAGACAAGTCTCACTAGTCTCACAGATCTCACTGATTACGCAAGCCTCGCTAATCTTGCTAGTTGCGTTAGTCTCACAGATCTCGTTGATCACTCAAGTCTCGCTAGTCATGCGAATCTCGCTAATCTCTCTAGCTAGCTTTTGTTAGTAGGCAAATAAGGCACATGACATAGGTTGACAGCAAGGGCACGATACAGGCATTGAGTATTGACGGCTAGTTGGTGTGTAATTCTGAGACGTGCACACACCATGCTTTTGAGGTTATTTTGGCCTAGGTTATGTGAGAATTGTCGCTCATAGGGGTCTGGCTGTGCGGGCAGTGCCAGGGTGAGCTAGATAGGTGTTATTGTGCATGATTTGCAGCACATTGAGGTTGGGCTGGCTAGGTGAGCGTACTGTAGGGCTGTTGGACATGCCTAGGGGCAGCTTGCAACCTTTGGTCAATCTTGATCATTTTTTTTATTGTCAAGAAGAGATAGGAGAAGCTTATATTCCATTGAGAGCTTGGGACAAGTTGTGAGTGATAGAAATTTATTTTAAATGATTTGTTTTCTGAACATTTCCAGGATGCTCTATTTATACTTAAAGCATGAGTTACTTATCACGAGTTTGAGCATGTTTTTACATGAATTTGATAATAAAGCTTGATGATTTATGGTGCTAAATTTTATGTAAAGCATGTGGTTTATTAAATACTTGGGAACTTTGAGGCTTTCTTTAATTTTTTTTATGAACAATTCACTTATTATCAAAGCATACTTTGTTTCCCAAAAGATAATAAATGGTTCCTAATGTTGAACGACATGGAGAAGGCAAATGGGCAACCTTAATATTGTACAATGAGACCTCGGTATTGAAGGAATCGAGAAGGTACACAGGCAGCTCAGGGTATGATTCCTATGTACATATAGAGGGAAATTCGATGTTGTTGTGTCGAGATTACTCCGCCCCAACTAAGATTGTTTTCGACGTTGAGTAGCAATGAGCTTCGCTCTGCCTCAATTAAGGAAAATCTTTCATGCATAAGCTATTATTTATGAGTTTTGACGATGAGCTGTTTATTGTTTTATTACTAATTTTCGAGCATGACTTTGTTGAATATTTGTATTATATGTGAATTTTGAAACTTGTCACTCATTGGGAAACCCAACTCATGGTTTTCATTGTTTTTCTGTTTTCCAGGTAGCGAGTGAACCCAGGGTGCTTAGCCTACAAAATAAACTCATTTGGGCCTGCTATTAGTTTATATATTTTGTAAATATTTGTACTTAAGACTCAGCATTATATATGAAGGATGTAAAGGAGTAGAAGTTTTGATAACTTGTAGAAATACAAGTTATTATAGTCACTATTTGAATTAATTAGAGTAACTTTAGAGCTAAACGCATGATTTTGGTAGTTGAATTATGTAAAATATATTACCATGCGTTGGCACTATTTACAAAAGAAAATTCCTGAAAAATTATGAGCTTCTGTTCTTAACACAGGATTAAGAAGAAAAGAAGCACAAATAACCCAAATACTAGAGACAAAGCTGTTGCGAGAACAAGTGGAAACCCATGCGTCGAGACTATGCGTTGAGACCATGCGTCGAGACTATGTGTTGAGACCATGCGTCGAGAAAAGTAGATACAAACGTCTGGGCAAAAGCTGTCATGTCAATATGCAAAAGTATAACACGCTATTAGAATATGGCAGAACAAATGGGCCGACGATGTGAAAAAGTCTGCGCAGCAGGGCATGGAATTTAATATAAAGGTGTCAGGTCATCATGAGTTTCAACTTTTCGACGTCTATAAATAGTCCAAAGCTTCTCCATTCAAAGGAAGTGAGAAACGAGTTCAAGAGGCGAATGCTCTACTCAATTTCTCCCTCACCATAACCAGCCTCCATTTCAAGCTCTTCTGAGAGAAGGATTCTGATAGCAACCATCTCAAGCCTCCATGAAGCAAGACGTTGCCAGTGGCGGCTTGACGTCTTCCATTTCCATTTTATCTCCATTTCCCTCCTTCTTACTTATGTTTTGTTAATGACATTCGAGAGAATGGTTTATTTCCTTAATATAAGTTTGATTGACGATTATCTTCCATTTATTTCCATATTAAATACCTTACACCATGATTGTTTGAATGCTAAATGAGTTAGATGTTAGAGTTAGTTTTTCTTAAGCAATATTAAGAATGTAACATCTTGATTAATGCATATCATTAGCTTACATAACTTTGTCTGACAAACAAAAGTAGTAAGCACGACTATCTAGCTTGAGAGAGTGGATGGTTAATCTTTAGCATTTATTAAGACTAGATGAGGTGTAGAGATGTAGTTCATCTTTTGCCAACGCAAACTTACCATGCGTCTTAGAGATAAGATTAATGTGGCGTCGAAACATCGAGAGATGGATTCACAAACTAAGTTTGTAGCTATGTAATTATACTTGGATATGCTTAAGTAATCAACTAGCTCCTACGTTAACTTTACTTTTATCGCATGGTTCCATTCATTCTCAACGCATGCTATCTGACACTAAATGACATTTGACTAACCATCGCCGCGTCCACCTCATTGTTAATTGTAGGAAATTTTATTCATTCTTTATGTATAGTTTTAGACACATACAACCAACACATGCACATATTACATGTACAGTTCACCGCATAGATATGCATCTATTCTCAACGCCTAGTTATTACAAATCCATGCGTTCTACCCTAGACTCACCAGGAAACCTATAAGAGCTTATACTTGGGCTTTTTATAGGAAAACTTGCTTAATCATGATCATACTTGAGTAATTCTCGACGCATCCTTGTGCTGAAAGTATAATATCTTTTTTTTTTTTTGTGCAACAAGCTATGAAACTCAATTTAATTCAAATAGAAATCAAACAACAAGTTTGTAAACATGTGTTTGTGTTGTATTAAAACTATTGCATAGAAGTTCGTAAATGTTGGTTGTCTTGAGTTGTGCATATTGTTTAGATGTGTAATAATAACTGTCTATCAGGTGCTTAGAAATGATGGAGGATGGTATAGGTTGATAGTAGATGTCGTATATGGGTCGATGTCTACTGTCCTCATACCTTTTCCTAGGTTAAAGACGGTAACTTGGGAGGTGGTGTGACATATATATATTAAAAGATCTTTGTTATGCGTGCAAATTAAAAAAAAAAAACTTTTTTCTTATGCTTCCTTAATCTGCCCGTGTCTCTTTCTCTCTCTCTCTCCTCTATGTTTACCATCAGCTTCAACCTCATGCCCAGCTATCTGCCATCTTTAAGCAGCAACAGTCGAACGCTTAGCCACCGGGAGTCCACTGCCAACCTTTGCGGGTGGTTTAAAGGTCCAATCATAAGAAGTTGCTCCATCCATTTGCGACTGCCGTCAACTGGCAAGCAACATTGTGTGCCATTCAGAGGACCGTTGACTTGGATCTCAACGTTGGTGGTTCCTAGTACCATCGACAACTTTTTCATCGCTAACTTTGTTGTTCCTCCTCGGGTTTGTTGTGTGCCGTTCAACCTTTGTTGTGTGCCGTTTTTGGTTGTTGTTGACAAATTTCTTAGTAGATCTTAAGTAGCCATTCAACTCTTGTCTCTTTGGTTGACATCAATGGAGTTTTGGTGTTAGGTGCAAGTTTGAAGGAATTTTTGAAGTCTTAGCGTGTTGTCTAGCAAGGTCAGAAGACGACTTTCGAACGTATTGAGTGATTTTTTCGATCAAATCAAGGTTGGGTAAGTAATTTGGAAGTGGTTTTGGAGCAAACCACAATTTGAGAGATTATTTGGTTTTAATTTTTTATTAATTTGTGATTGGAATTAGGCCTAAAAGACTTAATTTAAGTTTGAGTTTATGTTCTAGGTTTTTAATTCAAGGATTTTGTGAGGATGGGTTGTTTGGAAAACTATTTGGGCTTGATATCGAGGTAACTAGTTTATTATTGGTTCGCTTGCGAACCAGCGCCTTAACTATTCTATTTATGTTAAGATTTATGTATGCCTTGTAAAACATGCCATTGATTGGTTGAATTAGCATGTTAAGCTTCATGAGCTTATGGAATGTCATGGGTGTGCTAGGTGCCAATGAACTCTTTGGGCATAAACATGATTTACGGCTCTATGTATGAATTTTCTATGATTACTGATAACTTGTAGAAATACAAGTTATTAAACTCTTTATTTTGGAATAATGAGGTTAATTTAGGAGAGAACGCATGGATTTGAGAAGCAAATAGTGTAAAAAGTGTAACTCTGCGTTCATAATTTTTACAGAAGCTTTCATCCTGAAAATTATGAGGGTTGTATATTTTTGAACGCAGGATTCAATGAAATGAAACAAAAAACGACTAAGGACAAGCAAAGATGCTGCTAGAATGACTGAGAACAAGCCATATCATTATTCAGTGCATTGAAATATCTGGCATTGAGGAGAAAATAATAGATACTGCAAGGTAGGTGACTATCGTGTCAACATGCCAATGGATGACTAATTTGCCTAGCCACAATAGAGTCAATGAACCTATGATGCGAAGAAGTCTATGTAGCAGAGGCATGAAATTAAATGTAAAGGTCTTAGACAATGATGAGGACCACCTTTTGGACGCTTATAAATAGCCCCCAAGAACTCAATTTGAAGACAGAGAGAAGGAACCTAGTGAAAGCTTTACTTAATCAGCCTCACTTCCACCTTCATCTTCAACCTCAAGTTTTTCCTTAAGAAATTTTGAGGAAGAGCTCAATCTATCCCACGAAAAGTGAGAATCAACAACCTTCATCTGTGTAAGAACATTAAACAGCCACCATCTAAAGTCTCCAAGGAGCAATACGTTGCAAATTGGCGGCTTGGCATCATTCTTTCCATATTTTGCTTTATTTTCCAAGACTTTTTTATTTGTAGTGAGATAGTGATTTCAAAAGACTCACGATTTCTTTAATATAAATTGGATTATTACATATTTTCATTATTACATCTCACTTCCATATTCATCATGGCCAACTAATTTCTCAATGGGTTGAGGGGATGAAATTAACATTTTTCAAGCTTTGCTTAAGTCACATTCATCTTGTTTAAATGTGTGCTAAAACCTTGAGTGAATCTATCGAACAAATAGGTTTAAGTAAGCATGATCAACTGCTTGAGTAAGTGATTACAATTTTAGTTTAAACAAGCAAAGTGTTGGCTTTAGAAATAAAGTTAGTCTTTTGTCGAAAAGAAACTCTACATGCGTCTTAGAGATAAGATAGATGTGGCATCGAACCATCAAGAGATGAGTTCTAAATTTTGAGTTTAAGGCGTGAACACCCGCTTAAGCAATACTCAGGAAAATGTTAGTGAACTTCTCTCAGCCCTACTTTCTCCATTGAATTTCCCACAAATCAATGTCTACTGTTTTGATTACTTGTACTTGACATTTTCACTACCACTTCGATGCAACATCAGACTCCATGTCCATTCATCCATTTTCACATTTGTATATTCATTTGTAATTAGTTACTGTAAAGATTTTTCAACGCATTATTTCAAACACATTCATTTGTATAGAATACAACATCAAATCAACGAAAATTCTTTACATTAATTTCTTCAAATCCCTTGTGTTCGACCCTAGACTCCTTAAGAACCCTATTATAAAACTTGCACTTGGGTTTTTAAAAGGAAAACTTGCATTTAACTTAGTAAATTTTTTACTTCTTTTAAAGTGATTTTCAACGCAATAATTATTATGGTGGGTTTTGAAGATATGATCATGATATGAAGCCTTTTAGTTGATGGATGCATGTTAGATTAAAGATGACTATTATCTTCCTTATCGGGTCGTGTGCACTCTATAACTATGAACCTTTAGGTTCACTACTTTTGACTATGATTATGTGTTCCTTTGGATCACGACCTACGCTTATGATTATGACCCTTCAGGTTCACTACCTATGATGTTCACTACTTATGCTTATGTCTATGCTTATGTTATGTACACTTCTGCTTATGATAAAAAGATAGTAGGTTCACCTAGAGGGCCCGGTAGTGGTTCACTTACTGGGTATTTTTATACTTACTCTTTCGTATGTTACATTTTTCAGGTAAAGGCAGGAACAAACAAGCAAATGACAAGAAGAATCCGAGATCGTGCCTTGGGACTAGTTATCGCTTCCGCGTATGTTTTTTCTCATGTTTTTCCATGTTCTAGGCTTTAGTTGTCAAAAAATGAAAGTCCAAGTATTATGTTTTATTATTTTGAATTTATGTTTTGAAGGGGGACCTCGTGAAAACTATTTTATGTTTCTTGATTTAATTAATTGATTCAATTTATTCATTTTTTAAAAATAAAATATGTTCTTTTGCTTTGATTCAAAAAAAACGTGTTCCAAGATTATGCATGCATAGTGTAACATCTTATTAGTTAGAGAAGTCAAGCCGTTACAATTGGTATCAAAGCCTAAGTTTTTAGGTTCTGTAGACTAACTTTTTTAGATTCTGTAGACTAACTTATTATGTAAGTCTAGAGTGTCCCATTGGTCGTTAACAGATTCTTCGTCATTGCCAAGTATGTCCTTTAAGGAAAAACTTTAGAATTAGATGCACGAGATTTTTGTTTGATTTATGGACATGATTTACATGTTTTTCTTAGTAAAAGATCTTGATGTGAGTGGTTACGTATGTATGATAGGTTATGACACCAAAAGACAAAAGGAAGAAGAAGTTAGAGGAGGGATTCATGATTCTCAAGTTCCACTGGTTATGCAAGACCTAGAGGTCCAGGACCTTTTGTGGCAAAGGATCTTCCATTCCTTAGAGATCCTTCTGGGTTAGGGTGGCAGAGGACTCAAACAGGGAGTTGAAAAGCACCTAAAAAGTACTTTTCTTGCCTTTGATTTAGGGATATTTTTATTGGATTTAATGTGTTTTCTAGTGATTTCAGGTAATTAAGGAGAAATTCAATGTCCAAGGCGAAATGAACCAAACGGAGGCAAAACCGAGAGAAAAATGGAAGAAAAGATGGAAAAGTCCTAGAAATAGGGCAGCGCAGCCGAAAGCGTCATTATGCTGCCTTCTACGCTCCAAACCCGAGAGCTTACAATTTGGGATAGCAAGGGAGCGCAACTACACTCTTTGAGAGCGTAGCAACGCTTTGGCAAAAATTCCCAGAGCGCTCTTAAAGAGAGCAGTGACGCTCTGACAAAATTTCTTAGAGCGTAACTACACTACCTTTCCAAAAATAAAAAATCTGCAATTTTGGAAAGTTCTTAAGCAAGCATCTAAATTTCTCTAAATTGGGAGGTCCTCAACCAACTTTGACATCAAGAATTGGAGAATTAGAGATCGAGAGTGAGGGTTTAATGCAAGATATGAAGATTCCATGATGCTGGAAGGTTCGAGGATCGTTGGAAGGCCAAATACATCCCTGAGACAAGCTTGGAAGCCGGATAATTTTTCTTCCTTTTATTCTTGGTTTATTTTGCTGTATTTTGTTGTTCTAATGTGAGTTTTATCTATGAAAGCCATGTTAGGTTAAATTTCTCATAGTTTTAGGGGTAGATGAATTCTTAGGTTTAAATTGTTGAACACTTTACTTCTTGAATGTTAATTTGCATTTATGCTTTCTATCATGACCGTTCTTGATGCTTTTGAATGTTTGATAAACATTTGAGTGATTCTATGATTTAAATCTTGCTTGAAAAAGTATGTTTAAATTAGATCATGCATGTTAGCCTATCGTTTGAAAACACAGAAAGTAGTTGGATAACAGTAGAAATTGTTGATGAAGGTTCTTAATGCTTTGTTTAATCACCTAGTTTCAAGAAATTAGTAATTAGGGTTTAAGTAAAAGAAATGATTGCTTTTGAAAGATTCAATCTGGATAAAAGACTTCTAAATCTAAGTGTGGTGTTAATTACTTTAAGAGTCAAGCAATGATGTTTAATATTACCTTTGATGAAATCTATTCCCTAAAACGACTCTTAGTTGATAATTTCAATGTCTTGATCACTTTTATTTGCTTTCTTACATTGGTTTAGCTTAAGGGGGTATTTGGGGTGATATAAGATGAGATGAGTTGAGATATAAACTCAACTTGTTGTTTGGGAGGCCAACTTCGTATGCCACCGACATTTTATACCATGTTCACCAATAGTGCACTCAGCCTTCATCACAAGCGACCACCTCTAACGACCAACTTTGGCGGCCACCTTTGACACCCAACTCCGATGATCACCTTCAGCACCCAACTTCGGCGACCACCTCCGACGATGAACTTTGGCGACCACCTCCACCCAACTTTGGTGACCACCTCCGACGGCCAACTCTGATAGCTAACTCTGACAACCACCGCTTGCGGCCAACTTCAGTAACATCCAACCACCACTATTGACGCCTAATTTCAGTAACCTCCAACGACAACCACTCCACTAACTCTGACGATAGCCACTCCACTAACTCAACCATTATTTTAAATTATAATTACTACAAATTTGGGCTCTGTTGGCGTACACTTCTTCTTTTTTTTTTTTTTTTTTTGTCACTCTTTGACATAAAATCATCAATAAAACCTTAATTTAAAACTTAAAAATAAATATTAATTTAAAAATATATATAAAACATCAACAAATGTTTATATTTAAGTTGATGCACAAAATTATCAATAAAATTACCTTTATTGACACAAAAGTACATAAGTTCCATCAAAACGTTGAATTTTCGGTTTTTTTTATTAGTTCATAGTATTTTATAGTCCTTCTTTATAGTAATTTAACATTAATAAAATCACTTTTACGAGGTAAGAAATCAAACAAAACTTGCATGTAAAAACATTTTTTAGAAAGTGTTCAAATAAAAATAACTTAACTACAAATGTCACATGCACAAATTTGTAAAATGATTGCTTAATTTTTTTTTTTTAAATTGAAATGCATGATCCAAAAGTAAACTCTAAACTCCATTTTCTAAAACTCCCAATAATATATGTGTACTTAAAAAACAATAAAATAAAGTGCAATATATAGTTTATTAAAAAAATATATATGTACAATTATTGAATAAAAAAGTTTCCAAACAAAAACGATCATCATAAAAAGAGATTATTTATGTAAAAAAAAAAAAACACTACACCAAATACCCCTGACATATGAACTTAGCACGCCAAACACTAAAATATAGACATATAAACTCTATAGACATATAAACTCGCTGACATATGAACTCAACTCAGCCCGCCAAACAGCTCCTAAGTGACATTACGAGTTGGTCCCCTAGATAAAATTGGAAAGATCTCTGAATAGCTAAAAGGATAATCAAACCAATTCCCTGTGGGCGATACTCGACCTTTCAAGCCGTTTTAATTATATTATAACTTGACTCGTACACTTGCGGAGTTTGCACATCAAGTTTTTGGCGCCATTGCCAGGGAATTGTCTTTTGATTATTTTTCTTTTATTATTTCAAAGATTTGACTAATCTTAATTTAGGGTGTACATTAGTTTGGTTTTGCTTTTTTTTTCCTTTTTTGTTTTTAAGTCATTTTTTGGTTGATAAATTGTGGTGCTTGCATTTATATGGCCTTGTGGGGAGTTTCAACATACCGTAGGTCCAACACCACCACCACCACCCTTTTAATCCTAACCCTTATCCTTTTAGTTACTCTAACCATGAGTATGAGAGTTATCCCTCCTAGAGTATGAGTGTTATCCCTCCTATGAGTATGAGTGTTATGATCCAACATCGAGAGAGGAGAAACCTTCCCTAGAAGATGTGTTAAAAAAAATATATTTTTGAAAGTAAGGTGAGGATGGTCATTTGGGAAGAGAGAGAGACATTGGTTAGGGTAGAAATTCAAGTGGTAAAGAATGAGGCCACCCTAAACTGCATATGCAATCAACTTAGTCTAATAGTTGATGACATTAAGGCCTTGAGTGAGGATAATTTTTCCGATGCCATTGAGGTAGGGGAACCTAGAGTCATGTACTATGATGATGAGGATGAGTTAGAGGTAGGTGAGTAGTTCAAGACGAGGGTTGTAACTTTGAGAGTGAAGTTGAGTGTAAATTTAATAAGGAGACCCAAGAGATTAAGGTTGAGGTTGAAGAGCCTAGTATTCCATCTCTAGAGAGTCTTCCCATTAGTCAACATTCTCTCCTTCAGGAACCTTGTCAAGTAGAATGAACCAAAGAGTTGAGTTGTGAGAATGAGGAAAAAATTAGGCTTAATGTTGAGGATGATATTCAAGAGAAAAAGTTTGGGTTTGAAAAGCCAAATTCTTTATCCTTAGAAGATCCTTTTATTCTTGAAAATTCTTTCCTTATTTATCATGAGTCTTGTAAATATTTTTCTGATTTTTTCTTATTTTGAGTCTTTTTACTTTCCATATATGAAAAATAACAAAAATATTTATTTTCCTTCAAATCCCACGAAAAAAGAGTAAGCCTACAAAACTTTGTAGGTTACATTGATTCAAGTAAGAAGGGCCTTGAAAAATGGGAGAATTTTTATGTGTCTTGATAAAGAATCTCCGCTGTTGTCTAGCTTGGAAGACGTTAAATCTAACGCTCCTTGAGAGGCAACCCAAGTTTTACTTGCTTCTTTGTTATTTCAATTATTTCCTTTCTTGTAATTTTCTTCCTTTAGTAGGTCGACTTCCATGACATTCCTAATATTTGTCTAGTTTCTCTTGCAGAAATTCTTTAGCAACACATCGTACCCATACCGCCAAGCCTTTTGGTGGACTCCTGCACACTCCCAGGCTTGTATCTCTTCGTTTTATTCTTATATGCTATGAGGACAATGCATCATTTTAAGTTTGGGGTGGGAGGCGTCCCATGTACTTGTGTTTGCTTTTCTTATCCTGCTATACATGCTAATTTGTTTTCAATGATTATATGCATGCTAATTGAATTTTCGAAAATTTTGAAAATTTTTTCGATTTGAGCTTTAAAAGATGATGTAAATGTTTTTATGGTTGTGTGCTTGTGATATTGATTGGCTATGATGAGACTTGACTATGGATAATGGATGACTTATTATGGAAACAAGATAGCATTATCTTGAGTTTAATCTAAGCTCCTCTTGAAGTCTCCCATATTCTTGACCATGGAGTCACTTTAATTTAGAAGCTTTGACTTAGAAAAGAATTAAGTTGAGTGTATTCGTTTGTCACTCCAAAAGGCCCCACTGGTTAGAGCGTTGATATGCATGATGGTTTGTAATGTTAGACTAAGGAAGAAGAAAGGATTATCTATGCCCTTGAAAGAGTGTACACAAAAATATATGAGCTTTAATGCCTATCTTTACATCATTCAAAATGTTAAACTTGTAATGAGTATGCATTGATAGGGGTAAAAAAGAGCTACATTTGCTGTGATCAGTAAGGACGCCTGAGAATTGACTAGGTATGAGTTCTTACAGTGAATGTGTGAAAGTTAGTGCCCCTAGGTAAGAGAATGCAAGTTTAAGCCAGTAATGAAAAAAATCTTGAAATATTAAAGCACCTTAGTGAACATTTTACTTGCTTGAAATGTGTGAATTCTTGAAGATTGGTGCATGAGCTAGAGTAGGAGGAAAACTAGAGAAGTTCTCTTAAGTCCTCATTTGAGTTCTTGTTTTTGAATTAAAGGAGACTTGCGCACACACATGGGGGATGACGAGATTTGGCGTTGAATGATCTTAACAATATAGATATGCTTGAATGTTTCTACTTAAGATCCTAATATGTTATTCTCTGAGGCATGAATCAGTAGCACACTTATTTTGAATTTCCCTATGTTTAATTCTTTTATTTGCTTGGGATTAGCAAGAGTCGAACCCAGAACAAAACTGTATCTTTGCAAACACTGGTTTCCTCTGTTGGGTTTTATGTCCTAAAACTTGTGGTTTATAAATGATAAACATATTCTATTTTCAAAAAGTTGATATTGAAGTTTACAATAGATGGTATTAAATATGTAAATTATGTATAAATCTAAATCCAATAAACTAAGAACCCCTGGCTATAGCATGAATACTTAGACTTTATGTGTAGACATAAAGAATGGATCAAGTTTAAGTAAAAGCGAAAACGGTCTATAGTATAGGGTTAATGCTCGATACCTTATCTTGGAGACACTATGGATGTGACCACTTTGTATTTGATACAAACGATGTGATCCTATATCGTTCATGTAAAAGACATGCAAGTGAGGGCATCCTATGCAATGAGTTTGCATAAAATCGGACCATGAGATAATCACTTTTACTTTATAATGTCATTTACTATTAAAAACTAATTATTTCAATATGATGACCTAGGTAACTTCATCTTAATCCTGAACTAACTATGAGCTCCTATTTATTTAGGATTATCCTTTGATCAACATGGGTGAGAGTGACCCAAGTTTGCCGACTCAATAAACCTACCATTACAGGGATAAGACTAGGTAGATAGCTGGGGACACAGTGGTGCGAGATGAAGTTCACTCATATTCCTAATTTTAGGTTAGTAGAAAAGTTGTTCCCTTAAGTACTGACTCTAGGTCTTGGACAAGGGGCCCCATCATCTCATTGGCCCGAGAGAGACTGAGTTTGTTGGTTGGACCGTAAACTAATTGTTCATTAGAGGATTAATGGGACTTAAGGAACAAGAAATAATTATAGGGGTAAAACGATAATTTTAACCCAGTTATAATTACGAACAACTTGTGAAGGATCAACTTACTAATCATGGTTATATCAAGTGGACAAAAATATATCTATAGTGAGAAGAGTACAACTATTGGGATATAGTGGAATGTCTCGGTAGTTAATGAATGTTAATTAACTAGGTTAAAGAGTTTAGCCGGTTAATTTTGGATCGTTGAAGCTCATGATCGGTAGGTCCATTGGGTCCCCCTATTAGCTCATATCGGACTAAACCTTATAACAGTGTGATGAGAGAAATTGAAACGTTCAAATTCGGTTTAGGGAGTAAGTATGTCACACCCTACTTTTTAAGAAAACGATGCGTTGAATAGTTTGTGAAGAAATGAGGTAAAAGACCATGTTGGACGCATGGTCAGGACTAGGTAACACATGGTAAGGGTGGACGCATGGAAGTAAACCGAGAAGGGAAAGAAGTGAAACGTATTAGCAAGAAAGGAATAAAGTTATGTTGTGAAGTGTTGAAAGAGATTTAAGTCTCGGAAAGATAGAATACTATAGCAAATTGGGTAACGCATAGACTTATAACAAGGAATGTTCACAAGTGTTGGAGAAGGTTATGAAGTAAACATAAAACTAGAGCATGTGGTGGACGCATGCTAATCTATCTTAAGAGAAATAGTTTAAGTGTAAGGATAATGTTAAAAGAGTAGCCTTGGGAATAATCAAGGAATGTCCAAGGATAGGAAGATGGTCATGGACGTAGGATGAAGGTAAACGCAAAAGGACAACGCATAGAGGAAGAACTGGAAGAGGATTTATTCGTTATGAATATGAGAGTTGGACGCATGGTATGATGCGATGAGGTATAAACGCATAGTATTACACGTTTGTCATTGACGCCTAGTGGCATATGTAAGCACTGGTTTATAATAGTGCGGTTATGCGTTAAAGATGAAATCACGAATGGTGGTGTGAGCTGAAGCAGTCGCCGCGTTGGCAGAGGAAGGAACGTGCTTGGCTTACCATGAGTTGGTAAGGTTGTCATGCGTTGAGGTCCTTATGCGTTGAAGACAGAATTATCTCTATGCGTCACAGATAGTAGTATAGTTGGTTGAGAGTTAGAAAAGTGAGTAGTGAAGCTCAAACATTAAAGGAAACTCAACTAACGCATGAGGGCATTGTATTGAATAAAAAGTTGTTCATTGGAAATGTTGGACGCATAAGATAAGCTTATAAAGGCTAGGTGGCTTCGTATAGATTTGACACCTTATCAGTAAGAGGTGTTGAAGGCATGTCAAGTGTTTCATGCAAGGTGACATTTGGACTAATGTATGATTAATTAAGCATGCAGCGTGACATGTGGCAAACAAGTGGCAAAAGGAGAGAAGAAGTTGGATGGCAAGCTCCCTATAAATAGAACTTTGAGGGAAAAGGAGCGACTGATGACTCGCAAAGAAGAATTCTGGAGAGAAAAAGAGAAGAAGGCAGCAAGGACGTCCGTAGAAGGAGTATGCGGCCAAGAAAGAAGGTATTTGACAACTTAGCTATTTTATGTAAAGAAGTTGTCTTGCGTTAAAAGGGGGTCGGCCTTGCGTTGAGGACAAACATAATGTCCAAGGTGAACGCTGCGTTCAGGAAGCTCGGGAAGAGGAAATAGAGGAAAGGAAGAAGAAGTATTCTTTGGCAAGTACAGGTGAGTAACACCTGCGTTTTACAAAATATAAATGAGTTCTTTATGAATATAATTTTATGGGTTTCTAATGAAACAATGCATGCGTTTTCATATATGAAGCATATGAACATGTTGTTTATAAAACTAAGAGCATGCGTTTATATATATATAAAAGAATATGAGCCAGTTGAGAAGCATGCGTTTTACTCGAAAACTTGAGAATACTGGGTAACGCATGGTAACTTTGAGAATGCTGAGTAACGCATAGTAAATTTGAGAATGCTGAGTAACGCATGGTGATTGATTGAAACTTGTATTCATGGTTTTTCTAAAAAGCATGGTGTTTTATAAAGCTTTGAAAAGGGACCCCAATGCTCAAGGACTCGTACAAGGCATTGTGGGCAGCCCGAGTTATAAAAGGTACCCAATGCTCAAGGACTAGATGAAGGCAAATGGGTAACCAGAGAAATGGGACCCAATGCTCAAGGATAAAAGGAAGTCATATGGGCAGCCCGAGTAATAATATCTATGTGCACATAGAAGAATATATATATACGACGCTGATGTGTTGAGATTACTCCACACAGCTAAGGAAAATCGACGTTGAAAGCGTTGAGCACTGCTCCGCCTCAACTAAGGAAAAAGTATTTGAAATGAATGAGATTTATATTATTTATTCCAAATAGATATGTATACATGATATAACAAAGAATTGATCATGTTATAAACTGATTTTCAGTGTGATATTTTATACGAGTTCAATTAGTTTTACACTTAAAGTATAATGTTTTTCAGAAACTGTTACTCACTGAGCTGTTAGCTCATGCTTTCATATGTTTTCCATTTTCAGGTAGCATGACAGTTCCCGTTGCCGATCGAAGTCGAGGTTTGTCAAGAGCAGGTGGATGGTGGAGGTTGACAGTGGGTTACGTGACAGGGTAGTCAGTAACTGCTGTCTTCACATCTCTTCTCGGGTTATGGAGGATAATCTGGGTGGGGGTGTGACAAAGTATTACGTTTTGTTTAAATGTAGGATCGCTTCATTATGAATTAAACAATAATGGAGAGTTGGAAATATTTAAATATGATTTAAATATTGTTCATATGAATAGAGATTTACCGGATTGGGAAAATCGGGATTTGATAAAAAATTATTAGCTTAATATTTGATATTAAATTAATATAATTAATTAATTAATTAAAATTAATTATTTGAATTAATTTTATTAATATTTTACTATTTAATATTAAATTAATATAATTAATTAAAATATTTAATTATTTATGAGTGTTGAGATTTTCTATCAAATTTCCCTTAAAAAACTCTTCATCTCCAAACTCTCTCCAATTTCCAAATTTGCTTCAAATCTATCACAATTTGGATCCCACAATCCATTCTAAGGTTGGAGATGAATGGGGAAGACTCTAACGGTGGTCCACGAAGTGTTCGTGATTAAAATTAACAAGAGGATTGCTTCAATTTTGAGCTACACCTATTTTTGGGTTTATGAACAAGCATGTTTAATCCTTAAAATTGATATAGTTAGAATAGTTTAGATCCAAATTACTTCTGCATGCTTATTCCTTACTCTATCATCCCCAACCATCTCGATTAAGTTTATTGTTATGGTAGCAGTCACAACTACAGTGTTAGGTAAAATGAAGAACATGATGGATGAGCGTTTGGCTCAAATTGCCCAGTCTCAGCAGGTACCAATCTCGCCAGTTTAGACGCTACCTGTAACACCCTACTTTTTAGACCCAAGTGCTTAAGGACTTATAAAGAAAGAAGTAAGACAAGAGAGGTAAAATCTGGATCACAAGCCTGTGGAGTTAGCCAAATTTTGGCCAAAATAGGAACAGGTATGCATTAAACTTAAGGGAAGAAAAACTTTTGTATCAACTTGAGTTTTGGGTTAAGAATAAGCCGTGGGTGAGTTTGGAAGAAACCTACAATTTTTGGACCTTGAATTTTGAAGTAACTCTTGAAGTTAAGAATTCTTCTAAGTAACACAATTAGACTAAAGAGAACTCAATTAAGCTATTAGAATAGTAAACTTGAAAGCAGAAGAAAGGAAATCTCATCAAGTGTTGGAAAGAGTTGAAAGCATAGCTGGGAGTTAATTGTGAGTTGGACACACACTTGGTAGGGAAAAGACCATGTTGGACGCATGGTCAAGCTAAGAAAACGCATGGTACCCCTTGTGGGAAAGAAAATGGTTAAGTGTTGAAGTATTGAAAGGAAAACCGAGAAATCGGGGGGAAAAGGTGAACACATAGGAGGTAGTTAAGAAAGGAGATGCAACCTTGGCCTAGGGAGGACGTATGAGCTAGCTACAAAAGAGACTAGGGTTGAGTCTTGGATGTGTTGGAGGATTGAAAAGAAAACCTAAAAGAAGGAAGCAAGAGATGGACGCATGCTAGAGTGACCGTTGAGAAAACGGCTAAGTATGGAAGGAGTAAAAGGGAAAAGTTGGAAGCATAACCTTGGGATACACCTTAGAGATGCATAGAAGGACAATCAAGGGATCCCTAAGGATGGAATGAAGGCCATGGACGCATGGCAAAGTGGTGATGAACGCATGGTACAAGGTGAGGACGCATAAAGGTAGGTTTTGAGGTGATTTTGGCTAAGTGATGGAGTACCAAGCATAGTCGGACATTTATCGCTCAAGAGAGGGGCTTGTAGCTAAGATTTGAGCGTGAGAAAAGAAGTGATGGATGCATAACAGGAGGCACAAATGCATGGTAATGTCCGGGGGAGAAACTTGGTCAAGTATAGGAAGGCCGAGAGGAAGAAAAGAGAACAAAAGAAGCCCAACTCTAAAAGAGAACTTTATGGATGCATAGAGGCACTATGTTGGATGCATGGTCCGTGTCTTGGAGCAAGTTGAACGCGTAGATGGGTTTATAAAGACTAGGTGGCTTCATTTACACTTAACACCTCATAAGGAGGAAGTGTCGAAATGCATGTCAAGTGTGTCATGCAAGGCAACATTTGGATGAACGCATGGTTAGTTAAGCATGCAGCGTAACATGTGGCAAACAAGTGATAAATGGAGAGGAGAAGTTGGACGACAAGCTCTCCATTCCAAGTTTATAAATAGGACCTTGAGGGAAGAGGAGCATGATACCATCGACAAGGTTGAGGTTCTTGTGAAAAGAGACGAGAAGGGGTTGAGAAAAACATCCTAGGCGTTCGAGGAGGCTAGCTTGCGTCCAAAGGAGTAGCTGTTCTTGTACCTTGCGTCCAACAACTATCTAAGGCCTTTGGGCGAGTTGTTTTGCGTCTAACTTAGCTATCAGAGGAGGAAGTTTAGCTGCCTTGTGTTTCTGAATACTAGCCTTGCGTCCAAGGTAGCCTCTACATTCCAAAAGGGAGATTTCTGGTATTTAAAAGTTGTTCTAAGGTTTCTAAAGGTTTCTAAGATTTCCTGGTTGCTCTTTCTTCAAAACACAAAAGCTCGGGAGAGGGTAAAGGAAGAAACTAGAAGGAAGAAAGAGAACTTCCGTTACGCGATAAACTCTCTCTGTGAGTAACCCCAACGTTTTCAAATATGAAAGCTTTCTCTTTAAGTAATACCAATGGTTTGGAAATAAATATCGTTTTGCAAGGACTATTATGGTTTTGGAATGATTATCATTGATGTTTCCTGATATGCTTGTTTTATACAAAAGATGAGGTTTACAAATACGAACAAGTTTTGATCAAGTATGAGTATCCTTATATGATATTGAATATTCTTTTACGGGATCTTGAGTGTGAAGCTCTTTATTATCGGGTTTGATAAAATGTGTTGTTTAAGAAATATTCTGAATGATTTATAACCCGAATTGATGACTGATTTAGCATGCTATTATCTGAATATAACCCCGATACCAAAGAACCAAGAGAAGGCATCTGGGTAGATTTAATGGTCCCCAATGCCAAAGGACTTGGTGAAGGTACGTATGATTTGCTATACCGAAGAACCAAGAGAAGGCATTGGCTTTCCATACTGATGAACTTGGTGAAGGTACGTATCACTGGCTATGCCGAGGAACCGAGAGAAGGCATCTGGGTAGATTGAATGGTCCCCAATGCCGAAGGACTCGGTGAAGGCTTGGTACGAGATTCTAATGCTGAAGGACTGAGAGAAGGCATATGGGTAGCCCGGGTTATTAATCCTATGTGCACATAGTAAATAGTTGAATGAAGTGGTGTTGGGTAAAATCCTAAGCATGCTTAAAAATACTGATGTGTTTGATGTATGACCATTTGAAATATATGTGCATTTTGATATATTGGTTTGAGTTATCAAATGTGATTTCTATTAAATCAAATTGGTTTCCAAAACCGTGACTCACTGGGCTTCATTAAAGCTCATCCTTTTCAAATGTTTCACTTTTCAGGTAGCAGGAAAATTCTCGTTGCCGGTCAATGTTGAGGTTTGTCGAGAGTTAACAGATTCATCGTCCTAGGAGGCGTGAATAAGCAGAAAGCTAGAGTCATGTCTCTTGTAATTAAAAATTATAGCACTGTAAACAATAACTATGTTTTATGTGTAAAAGCTAGGCTTTACATTAACATGCATGTTGGGGATTTGTTGTGTTTGAGTAGTATATCTTAGAGTAAGTTCGACAGTGGGAGTCGGCCGGGGAATTGACGACTGCTGTCCTCACGCTCCATTTCAGGCTATGAAAGGGTGGTTCGGGATAAGGTGTGACACTACCAGTGCAGCCCCAAAATGAAAATGTGCAAGACCTGTCCCTTGAATATAACACTTGAGGGATTTCAAAAAGTATAACCCTTACACCATCAACGGGTTGCTGAAGAACCCTACGAAGGTAGAGAAGTGGCTGTCCTCCATTGACACAATTTTTCACTACATGAAGTGCTCAAAGGAGCAGAAACTCTAGTGCGTAGTATTCATGTTGATAAACAATGCAGAAATATGGTGACGTTCAACAAAAAAGATGATAGATACAAGTGGAAGCTTAGCGACATGAGACCAGTTTAAAGAGCGTTTCTATGAAAAGTACTTCTCAGCCAACACATGGTACAATAAGCAAGCATAATTTCTGAGTTTGAAGCAATGAGCTTTGTTGGTAGAGGAGTACGAGCATGAGTTTGACAAGTTGTCCCATTTCGCTCCGAAGATGGTGTCCACCGAGGTAGCAAGGATGAGGAGATTTATTCAGGGTCTAAAGAGCGGATTATGAGCCTGGTGTACGCTCATGACCCTAAAACATATGTCGCAACATTTCAAGCATTTGTGAGGATTGATGTAGATGCTTAGGAGAGGGACGAGTACAAAAGGTCATTGATAATAAGGACCTTTGTAGGACAGAAGAAGAAGGTAAAGTAGAAGGGCCATACTGTTGAGCAATGGCCAGGTGTTCAGTTTGCTGGAGGCAGAGGTCATCCCTTGAGTGCTCCTCAGAGGGATTCGAGCCATCAACAACAGTAAGGTTGGGTTTATTCAACCACTCGGCAGGAGGCTGAGAAGTCAGTCACTATGGTGACAAGTATACTCTCAATCTTTGGACACTGGGCATTAGTGTTGTTGATTCTGGCTCATCCCATTCATTTATATAATCAGTATTTATAAAACATGCTATGTTAGAATTAGGACTTTTGCATTATGTCTTATCAGTTTCTACTCTGTTCGGAGAAATTATGTTAGCAAATGAAAAGATAAAAGCATGTGAGATAGTAATAGCAAATCATGCACTTGATGTGACTTTGGTAGTCCTGAACATACATGATTAGATGTTATATTGAGCATGGATTGGTTGGCTGCTAAGCAAGCCAACATAGACTGTTCTCGTAAGGGGGTGATTTTCAACCCTCCTTCGAAAGCTAGCTTTAAGTTTAAAAGGGTCGGGATTGTGGTCTTGCTCAAAATAATTTCGGCTATGAAAGCCCACAAATTTCTTGACCAAGGTACTTGGAGTATCTTGGCTAGTGTGGTTGACACTAGAGAAACTGAGGTTGCCTTGACTTCAAAGCCAGTGGTAAGAGACTATCTAGATATCTTTTTAGAGGATCTACCTGAGTTGTCACCATATCGAGAGATAGACTTCATTATCAAGTTGGAGTCAAGTACAACTCCCATCTCAAAGGCTCCTTACTGCCCTCCAACAAAGTTGAAGGAGCTTAAGATCCAATTGCAATAGTTGCTAGATAAGGGTTTTATACGCCTAAGTGTGTCACCTTGAGGTGCTACCAGTGTTGTTCAAGTAGAAAGATAGGACATTACGCCTATGCTTTAACTACAGAGAGTTGAACAAATTAACCATTAAGAATAAGTACCCTTTTCCTAGGATTGATGACTTGTTTGACTAATTGCAGGGAGCTATAGTTTTCTCCAAGATTGACCTTTGATCAGGTTATCACTAGCTGAGAATTAAGGATAGTAAGATTCCTAAGACAACCTTTCATTTTAGATATGGAGTAAAGCTTGTGAGAGAGTTTCCAAAACCTTAAGCAGAGACTAGTTTGTGCACCAGTACTTATAGTGCCATACGGGTCTAGAGGTTTTTGTGTTTACAATGATGTCTCTAAGAAGGGGTTAGAGTGTTTGTTGATGTAGCATGGTAAGGTGGTTGCTATACCTCTCGACAATTAGAGAACCACGAACAGAATTACCCGACTCACGATTTGGAGTTAGCAATGATTGCCTTTGCCTTGAAGACATGGAGACATTACTTATACGAGGAAAAGATACAGATCTTCACAAATTCTAAGAGTTTAAAGTACTTCTTCACTTATAAGGAGTTAAATATGATGGATAAATGAGCATGCAGCAGAAGTTAATTTGATCAATTTTCACTCTAAGATGCTCAATTTAGAGGATTAAACATGCAATTAAGAAGAAAAACCAAAGTTTCAAGTACACTTACCCTTGAAGCTCCAAATTCTTCTTCAATTCTTGATGAATTTCAGCACCACTTGGTTGTAGACCACCACAAGAGTCTTCTCTACTATTCTCTAGGCTTAGATTGGATGGTGGGATCCAAATTTGTGTTGAATTTGAGAAAGAATGAAGGTTGGGAAGAAGATGAACAATAGATGGAATTTTGCAAAATTAACCCTTAATTTCACAAAATTCTTAACCATTTTTATGTCAAAATTATCTCTATTTATTAAAGAATAACATGCAATCCAATTGCATCAAAATTTGACAAGACAAAATGGTTAATTTGTTGGTTAATTGTGAAGAAGACAACCAAACTCCTAGCTTAGTTAGTGGGAAAATCCAATCTTCAAAAATCAATTTTAAAATCAATTTTCAATGAATTTCCAAAATTGAATTAAAATTGATTTTTAATTTCAAAAAGATAATTAAATAATTAAATAAAAAATAATTTAATATCTAATTAATTAAATATTATTTTAATATTAAATAATAAAATAATATTATTTTTCCCACTTGTCCCGATTTTTCTAAAAAAACCGATATGAATCCCTATTCATATGATTAATATTTAAATTATATTTAAATATTATAATTAACTCTATTTGTACGTTTAATTCGTAATTAAACATCGATATATCGTATATATCTGACTTTCATTCCTTAAGCCAAGATTTGAACGGTTCAAACTTATTTACCACATTATCTAAGATTTTAGTCCATTTATGAGCTAGTAGAGGGACCTAATGAACCTACAGATCATGAGCTCCAACGATCCGAGATTAACCGGCGAAACACTTTAACCTAGTTATAACCAACATTCGTTAACTAAC
The DNA here is from genome assembly GCA_030954485.1 of Citrullus mucosospermus. Taxonomy (NCBI): domain Eukaryota; kingdom Viridiplantae; phylum Streptophyta; class Magnoliopsida; order Cucurbitales; family Cucurbitaceae; genus Citrullus; species Citrullus mucosospermus. The sequence continues at coordinate 10,966,618 of CM062060.1, forward strand.
GGGACACTCCACTAAAGCCCGTAGCTGCACTCTCCTCACTGTAGATATATTTGTGTCCATTTGATATAACCGTCATCGATAAGTCAATCCTTCACAGGTTGTTCATAACTTCAGCTATGTTAAATACCGATTTACCTCTGAGTTACATCTTTTCTCCTTAAGTACCATTGTCCCTCTAATGAACAATTGATTTAGGATCTAATCACTAAATCCATTCTCTCTCGGGCTAGTGAGAGGATGGGGCCCCTTGTTCAAGTCCTAGGAACAACACTTAAGAGAACAACCTCTCTTCTATCCCTAAGTTGGGTAGGAGTGAATTCCGTCTTGCAAATTCTATGTTCCCAACTATCTACCCGGTCTTATTCCTGAAATGGGAGGAATGTTGAGCAATGCTATTAAGCTTACTCTTACCTATGTAGATCAGGGATAATTCTGAATAAACAGGAGTTCATAGATAGCTCATGATTCAGATAAAGTAGACAGAACTTTATTAGACCATGACAGATCCAATGAACCGAAGACGCAAAGAAGTTTGTGCAACAGGGCATAGAATTTAATGCAAAGGTGTCAGCTCATCATGAAACCGCCTTTTTGGACGCTTATAAATAGCCCATTACACTTCATGATCAAGGTAGAGAGAAAAATACACAATGGTAAAAGCTCTGCGCAAATTCTCCCTCAACTTCCATAGTTACCCTCCTTTTCGAAGCTCTTCTATGAGAAGATTCTAAGAATTTTCTGAGTCACCTCTTAGAGAGTAAGAATACATTCCGTTTACAAATTATGTCTCAGATAGCCACCATCTCAAGCCTCCAAGAAGCAAGGCATTGTCATGGGCGGTTTGACGACTTTTACTTTCATTATTTCATTATGAACATTCTTCTTGCTTGTATTTTGTTATTGACATTCGAGAGATCGACTTATTTTCGTAATACAGGTTTGATTGACATTAATCCTCCATATATTCTCATCTATAACACCTTACACCGTGAATGTTGAATGATTAATGAGTTCAGTGTATGAAATTAACATTTCCAAGTTTTACTAAGTATGCTTTTATCTTGATTAAATGAGCATTTCAAAACTTGCCTAAATCTGTCGAACAAATAGGTTTAAGTAAGTATAATCATTTGCTTGAGATTAACCTTAACATTTAACAAGAAAAGAGTTAGCTTTAGATATAAAGTTCAACTTTTGCTGGAAGAACTCACAATGCGTCTTAGAGATAAGATTAATGTAGCGTTGAAGCATCGAGAGATGTGTTCTCAATCTTGAGTTTGTAAGCATGAAAAATTACTTAAGCAACACATAGGAAAATGCTCGCTAAGTTATCTTAACTCTCTTTTTCTCATGGTTCCACTCCCATTCTTAACGCACACTATTTGAACATAGTTTGTACTTGACAAATTCATCCATTTCCATCCCATATCATCATTTCACTTATTTATCCATCAATTCTTTAGGTATAAAGTTAGCTTTAGAGAATTCATTCATAAACATATTGATAAATTTGTATAGATCAATGCACCAATTAAAGAACATTCTCAGCGCATAATTATTACAAATCCATGTGTTCGACCCTAGACTCTCCAAAAGACCTATTTAAACTTGCACTTGGATTTTTATATGAAAACTGGAGTTTAAATGAATACATCTATTGCAATTTTCAACACGACATTAGGTTAATATGAGCTTAACGCATCATACACTTTTAACACAACAATTACTTTAAATTATTTGAGTATTATTTTGAATTTCGAGGTTAAAATTGAATTATTGTGGCTAAGATAATTCAATTCAAGTTAAGTATTGAAGATTTGGAAATTTGGATTTGATTCAATTGGCAAAAATTGAAGTTGAGTAAGAGATTTTAAAGTTTGAATTTTTTTCTTTTTTTTTTTTTTTAATTTGGAGGAATGGGTTTAATTTGGAATTTTAAGTAGAAAAAGGAGAATTATGTATAGATATAATAAGGAATTAGGGTTTGGGTTTTTATATATATCTACTCGGTACGCATGCAAGTAAAAGAAAAAGAAACAAACTATTGTAAAATTAAGGAGCAAAATGACAGAAAATAGGAGCACAAAAATCGAGAAATTATAATATCAAAATAATAAAATAATAAAATAATAAAATAATATAAAAGTAATTAAAATAACCAAATTAAATAAAACTAACTTAAAATAAACTAAAATAAAGAAATTGGGATTTTATGAAATTTCTCAACACCAATCTTTTCTCTTCTTTTCTCTCCAATGTGTGTATAACAATATCCACCAAAAACATCTATTTATAGTCAATTTGGCAAGTAGGTAGTGGTCATGAACAAAAACACAATTGGCAAGTACCTAGTGGCCATGAATAAAAACTTCTATAAAATAGGCAATTTGGCAAGTAGGTAGTGACATTTCATGATCACTAAGGATGTGTCTTTAGGAGACACATGACCTTTAGCCACTAAGTTTGGCTACATAATGGACATCTACTACAAATATAATATTTATAATACTCCCCCTTAGATGTCCATTATATATTATATGAAATATGCCTCCTTAAAACCTTACTAGGAAAAACCCAATGGGAAAAAAATCCTAATAAAGGAAAAAAAGTACATATTTTTTATAATCTAATGCTTTTAAAAGAATACAATACATTTTCTCCCCCTCATAGGAACATTACTTGAGATCTCTGAGTCGCCGAATTCCAATGTTCTGCACCAATTTTTCAAAGGTTGTGGTCGGTAATGATTTTGAAAACAAGTCTGCTAAGTTGTCCTTCAAACAAATTTGTTGTAAAGTGATGTCGCTATTTTCTTCAAGATCATGAGTGTAGAAAAGCTTTGGTGAAATATGCTTTGTTCTATCTCCTTTAATATATCCTCCTTTGATTTGGGTTATACATGTTGTATTGTCTTCGTATAATGTTGTTGGAGGATTTTTACTAGAAGACAAATGATAACTTGTAGAAATACAAGTTATTATAGTCACTATTTGATTTAATTAGAGTAACTTTGGAGTTAAACACATGATTTTGGTAATTGAATGATGAAAAATGTATCACCATGCGTTGGCACTACTTACAAAGGAAAATAACTGAAAAACGATGAGCTTTTATGTTCCTAACGCAGGGTTACGAAGAAAAGAAGCGCAAACAATAGAAGTACGAAGAGATGAAGCTGCTGCAAGGACAAGTTGAAACCCATGCGTCGAGCCTATGCGCTGAGCCCATGCGTTGAGACCATGCGTCGAGCCTATGCGTTGACAATCTAAAAAGTAGAAACAGACGCATGCTCAAACAGCTGTCATGTCATTATGAAAAAGGACAACACCCAATCAGATCATGGCAGAACAAATAGGCTGACAATCTGAAAAGTCTATGCAGCGTGGCTGAAATTAAATGCAAAGGTGTCAGGTCATCATGATATCAACTTTTTGACGCCTATAAATAGTCCACAAGCTTCTCCAAGAAAAGAAGGAAGAGAGACCAGTTCAAGAGGCGAAAGCTCTGCACTATTTCTCCCTTACCATAACCAGCCTCCACTTCGAGCTCTTCTAAGAGAGGGATTCTGAGCATCTTTAGAGTCATCTCCCAGTGAGTGAGAACCTTTCACCTTATAGAATCTTTGTATCAGATAGCAACCATCTCAAGCCTCCATGAAGCAAGATGTTGCCAGTGGCGGCTTGACGCTCTTTATCTCTATTTTATTTCCAATTCTCTCCTTCTTGCTTATATTTTGTTAATGACATTCGAGAGAATGATTTATTGTCTTAATATGAGTTTGATTGACTATCATCTTCCGTCTATTTCCGTATTAAATACTTTACATCATGCTGTCTAAATGCTAAATGAGTTAAATGTTAAAAGTTAGTTTTTCTTGAGAAATTATGAGTATGTTACATCTTGATTAATGCATATCTTTAGCTTGCATAACTTTGTCTAACAAACAAACGTAGTAAGCATGACTGTCGAGCTTGAGAGAGTGGATAGTTAATCTTTAGGATTAATTAAGACTAGACGAGCGCAGAGATGTAGTTCATCTTTTGCCAACGCAAACTTACCATGCATCTTAGAGATAAGATAAATGTGGCGTCGAAACATCGAGAGATGGATTCACACACGCAGTTTGTAGGTATGTAATTGTACATAGAAAGTTTAGGTAACAACTCGCTCTTGCGTTCAACTCTACCTTTATCGCATGGTTCCATTCATTCTCAATGCATGCTATCTGACGCATTGTTTTACATATGACTACCCAACGCCGCGTCCACCTCATCATTAGTAGTAGAAAATTCTTTTCATTCTTTATGTATAGTTACACACAATCAACAAATGCACATATTTACATGTACAGTCACCGCATAGTCATGCATTTAGTCTCAACGCCTAGTTATTACAAATCCCTGCATTCGACCCTTGACTCACCAGGAAATCTATAAATGCTTATACTTGGGTCTTTATAGGAAAACTTGCTTAGTCATGATCACATCTAGAGTAATTCTTAATGCCTCATTGTACGGAAATGATAAATCTAATTTTTTTTGTGCAACGAGCTAAGAAACTCAATTCAATTGGAATAGAAATTTAAACGAACAAAATTCAACAAACAACAATCCACATGTTTCACGAATGTGTTGAGTCATTGATCTTAGCCATACACATTCTCTACTAGCTTCATGGATTGCAAGAATTTCAGCATGATTTGAGGAAGTTGCTGTTATGGTTTGTTTAACTGGTCACTAGGATATAGCAGTATAACCTATTTGAGATCTAGCTTTGTGTGGATCAAATAAATATCCAAAATCTGCATAACCAACTAAGTCAAGATTTGATTTATTTAAATAAAACAAACCTATATTGATCGTTCCTCGGAGGTAACGGAGTATATGCTTAATTCCATTCCACTGTCTTTTTGTTAGAGAAGAACTGTATCTAGCTAATAAATTTACTGAAATGCAATATCTGGTCTTGTATTATTAGCAAGATACATAAATGCAGCAATTGCACTAAGATGTTGTACTTTAGGACCAAAAAGTTTGTTATTATCTCGAGGTCGAAATATATCTTTATTCACATCTAGTGAACGAACTTCCATTGGAATGTTTAATGGATGTGCTTTGTCCATATAGAATCTTTTTAAAATTTTTCCTATATAGGTTGGTTGATGAACAAATATCCCATCTTCTTAATGCTCAATTTGCAATCCAAGGCAAAATTTTGTTTTTCCGAGATCTTTCATCTCAAATTCTTTCTTAAGATATTCTATTGTCTTTGAAAGCTCTTCAGAAGTTCCAATTATATTTAGGTCATCAACATATACAGATATAATAGCAAATCCTAGCTGTGATTTCTTTATAAAAACACATGAACATATTGGATTATTTTGATATTCTTATTTCAACAAATATCCACTCAGGCGATTATACCACATTCGTCCTGATTGTTTTAATCCATATAGTGATCTCTATAACTTTATCGAATATAGTTCTCGAGAACTTGATTTATGTATTTGAGATATCTTAAATCCTTATGGGATTTTCATATAAATGTCATTATCAAGAGATCCATATAAATATGTTGTGACAACATCCATAAGATGCACATCCAAATTTTCATACACAGTCAGACCAATTAAATATCTTAATATAATTGCATCCACCACTGAAGAATATGTCTCCTCATAATCAATACCAGGTCTTTGTGAAAAACCTTGTGCAACTAGTCTTGCTTTATATCTTATGATCTCATTATTTTCATTTCTTTTTCTTACAAATATTCATTTGTATCCCACAGGTTTGACATCTTCTGGTGTTCGAACTACTAGTCCAAAAACTTGACATTTTGAAAGAGAGTTTAACTCTGTCTCAATTGCTTCTTTCCACTGAAGCCAATCTCTTCTATGTCAACATTCTTCAACAGATTTTGGTTCAGGATCCTCATTTTCAGATATAATATCAAGTGCAACATTATATGCAAAAATGCTATTAATAATTACATGAGTTGGATTCCATATTTTCCCTGTAATGACATAATTTATTGAAATCTCATTATTATCTTTAGGTATTTCACCTTCTTCACTAATTGGATTATCGGTTATGTCTAGGGTTTCTTCATGGATATTTACATCCTTAACCAAGTCTTTTTTACTATCGTTTATTTTTCTTTTTCGAGGATTTTTATCTTTGGAACCCACTGGTCTACCACGCTTCTGGCGTGTTCCAGATTCATTAGTGACAACTTGCTGTATTAGGATATCAATTTTCGATGAAACATTTGCAACGGGTGTATGTGATTTAGTTACTTTCTTTGCATCTATAAATGCATCTGGTAATTGATTTGCTATATTTTGAAAATGAATTATTTTCTGAACTTTAAGTTCACATTGATTTGTACAGGGATCTGAATGAGACAATAATGATACATTCCATGCAATTTCCTTTTCCAACTTAATTCCTCCCCCTAATGTTGGAAAATTTGTCTCATTAAAATGAAAATCAACAAATCGTGCAGTAAATACATCACCCGTCAGAGGTTCAAGATATTTAATAATTGATGGGGAATCATATCCAACGTATATTTCTAACCTTCTTTGAGGACCCATCTTAGTACATTGTGGTGGAACAATTGGAACGTATACTGCACATCCAAAAATTCTTAGATGGAAAATATTTGGCTCCTAGCCATAAGCTAATTGTAATGGTGAGTATTTATGATAAGCTACAGGCCTAATGCGTGCAAGTGACCCAACATGCAAAATAGCATGTCCTCATACATATGTAGGAAGCTTAGCTCTCATAAGTAATGGTCTAGCAATTAATTGCAAGCGTTTTATAAATGATTATGCTAAACCATTTTGTGTATCAACATGAGTTACAGGATGTTCAGCATTTATCTGAATTGACATACAATAATTATCAAAAGTTTGGGATGTAAATTCACTAGCATTATCAAGACGAATGGTCTTAATTGTATAATCAGAAAATTGTGCTCTTAACTTAATTATTTGAGCAAGTAATCTCTCAAATGCAAGGTTTCGACTTGATAATAAGCACACATGCGACCATCTACTGGATGTGTCTATTAATACCATAAAGTATTTAAATGGTCCACTTGGTGGGTTAATAGGTCCACATATCACCATGAATTCGTTCCAAAAATCCAGGTGATTCAGTTCTCACTTTAACTGGTGATGATCTAATTATTAATTTGCCTTGAGAGCGAGCATCACATAATAATTCACTAGATTGAAGAATATTTTGGTTCTTCAATTGGTGTCCATTTGAATTTTCAATGATTCTTCTCATCATTATAGATCCTGGATGACCCAACCGGTCATGCCAAATTGTAAATATATCTGGATTCATGAAATTCAGGTTCATTTGTTGCATATGTTTCAATGACTCGTATATTGAGTATAATATAATCCAGAAGATAAAGCAGACAACTTTTCCAATATTACGTTTTTCATGTGAGACGGGAGATATGATATAAAGATATTCTATCTCATATTTTCTATTATTCTATATCATAACCATTGCAACGTATATCTTTAAAACTTAATAGATTTATATTTGATTGACTAGAGAACAATGCATTGTTAATTGGTTTCTCTTTGATTGACTAGAGAACAATGCATTGTTAATTGTAAATTTTGTTCCTCTAGGCAAAATAATATTTGTTTTTCCAAATCATTCAATCAGGTTTGCATAACCTAATATTGTATTGAAATTTGTTTCCAGCATTGTCAATGTGGAAAAATATTTTCTATTTGTAAGTATTGTATGTGTAATTGCATAGTCTGCTAGATATAGATCTTCATTCCTCATTTTTTAGTCACTCAATATATGAAAATTGTCCATGATTCTTCATTTAAACAAGATAATTACAATAAGAAAAACAAAACTTGAAATACAAGGGTTAACTTAAAAAAACATGAAAGATGATAGATAAAACAATTCTAAATATTCTCAAAATCAAAAGAAGCATTTGCTATGCCATCATTTGTGTTGATTTTCTCTTCAGGAGATTCAAAGAAGTCCGCCACATCCAAATTTGTCATATTGGATGGGTCAAATATATTATTATCCTGGTATGCAAAATTTGCTTCCACATTTTTTCCTTTTTTCCTTTAGGGAAACTTGATAAAGATCAACTAGGTGTTTTGATGTACGACAAACACAAGACCAGTGCCCAATCATCCGCATCAGGAGCATTTATGTTCATCATCTTTTGAATTTTTGTCTTGTGGAGCTTTTCCTTTATGATCATCATTTCGGGTGGTTCTTTTGAAATTTGGATGATTAGAATGACCACCACGAAAAAAATAATTATTTCTTCCTCTGCCACGGTCACGACCACGACCACGACCACGACCTGGACCAAGATTATTAAAATTTACAGCATTCACTTCAGGGAATGATGTTGTTCCAATTGGTCGAGATTCATGGTTCTTCATCAATAGCTTATTATTTTGTTCAGCTACGAGAAGACATGAAATTAATTCAGAATATTGTTTAAAATCTTTCTCTCGATATTGCTGCTGTAAGAGCATATTCGAGGCATGAAATGTAGAAAATGTCTTCTCTAACATATCTGCATCAGTAATTTTCTCTCCGCATAATAGTAATTTTGAACTGATTTTAAATAATGCGGAGTTGTAGTCACTTACTGATTTGAAATCTTGGAACCTCAAATGCATCCATTCATAACGAGGTTTAGGAAGAATGACTGTTTTCTGATGATCATATCTTTGTTTTAAATTCTTCCACAAGATACAGGGATCTTTTATTGTTAAATATTCCATCTTCAATCCCTCATGGAGATGATGGTGAAGGAAAATCATAGTTTTTGCTTTTTCCTGAATGGATGTTGCATTTTCCTCTTTAATTATTTCTCCTAGGTTCATGTATTTCAGCATCAAACACCCATGACAAATAATTATTTCCATTATGTCAAGGGCTGCAAATTCTATTTTCGTAAGATTTGCCATGATAACAATATCACAAAGAATTATAGTTATATTAGCAATTTAATATATACTAAGCATGCAAAACAACGTTTAATTTACTAATAAAGAGAAAATGGCATACCTTCAAAACCACCTTCAACGGGAAAACGGCAAGAGTTCATGCTGATAACGTGTTGTAAAATTGAGGAGCAAAATGACAGAAAAACAAGAGCACAAAAATCGAGAAATTATAATATTAAAATAACAAAATAATAAAATAATATAAAAGTAATTAAAATAACCAAATTAAATAAAATAAACTTAAAATAAACTAAAATAAAGAAAGTGAGATTTTATGAAATTTCTCAACACCAATCTTCTCTTCTTTTCTCTCCAATGTGTGTATTACAATATCTACCAAAAACCTCTATTTACAGACAATTTAGCAAGTAGGTAGTGGCCATGAACAAAAATATATATTTATAGGCAATTTGGCAAGTAGGTAGTGGCATTTCATGGCCACTAAGGATGTGTCTTTAAGAGACACATGGCCTTTAGCCACTAAGCTTGACTACATAATGGGCATCTATTACAAATATAATATTTATAATACAAACAAATTTTTTTTCCCTTCTTCTTCTCCATGAGTCCGGTGCCGCCCTCCCTTTCGTTCGTTTAGAACAGCTAGCTGCTGAAGTACACTTGATCCAACTAGCAAGCGTCGTTCGTCTCCCTTTGCCTTTGTCCGCTGCTGCTCCCGTCGTCGGGAGTTGTCGTCCGCTAGTCACACCGTCAAATGCACCGTCTGCGTTCCATGGGTTCCTCTTGGGTTTTGAGCTACTCAAATCTCGCGTCCGTCGTGGGTTTGCACTGCCTGCTTTCGTAGCCACTAAGTCCATTCTCCACCGCTGCCGTTAGCTGCCAATCACCGAATTTGTGCTATTGGGTAAGATTTTTGTGGCTTATATTTGCTACCCATTATGTTTTGGGTTAATTTTTGGTTTGTTCTTAGGATTTGGATCTTTTTGGAGTTGTTGGGGCCGCTGTCCAATGGTGTTAGGAACCGATTTTGGCTGTCTCGGTAAATATTCGAGTATATTAAAGTTTCAAGGATAAATTAGGTTGATTTTTGAGGTTGTGAGTTAGGTCTTAATGTTTGAATTTTTGTTGTATGTAAATCACGTGTTGGGTGAGAGTGGAATTTTTGGTGTCAAGTTAAATGTGTATGTTCGTTAAATTTCTTCGTTTAAATTTCTATTCCAATTAAATTAAGTTTCTTAGCTCGTTGCACAAAAATAGATTTATCATTTCCGTACAAGGATGCATTGAGAATTACTCTAGATGTGATCATGACTAAGCAAGTTTTCCTATAAAGACCCAAGTATAAGCATTTATAGGTTTCCTGGTGAGTCTAGGGTCGAGCGCAAGGATTTGTTTTAACTAGGCGTTGAGAATAAATGTATGACTATGCGGTGACTATACATGTAAATATATATGCATTTGTTGATTATGTGTGTAAAACTATACATAAAGAATGAAAAGAATTTCCTACTACTAATAATGAAGTGGACGCAGCGTTGGGTAGTCATATGTAAAACAATGCGTCAGATAGCATGCGTTGAGAATGAATGGAACCATGCGATAGAGGTAGAGTTGAACGCAAAAGCTAGTTGTTACCTAAACTTTCTAAGTACAATTATATACTTACAAACTGCGTATGTGAATCCAGCTCTAGATGTTTCGACGCCACATTTATCTTATCTCTAAGACGCATTGTAAGTTTGCGTTGGCAAAAGATGAACTACATCTCTGCACTCATCTAGTCTTAATTAATGCTAAAGATTAACTATCCACTCTCTCAAGCTCGACAGTCATGCTTACTACGTTTGTTTGTCAGACAAAGTTATGCAAGCTAAAGATATGCATTAATCAAGATGTAACATACTCAGAATTGCTCAAGAAAAACTAACTTTTAACATTTAACTCATTTAGCATTTAGACAGCATGGTGTAAAGTATTTAATACGGAAATAGACGGAAGATGATAGTCAATCAAACTCATATTAAGACAATAAATCATTCTCTCGAATGTCATTAACAAAATATAAGCAAGAGGGAGAGAAATGGAAATAAAATAGAGATGAAGCGCATCAAGCCGCCACTGGCAACGTCTTGCTTCATGGAGGCTTGAGATGGTTGCTATATGATACATAGATTCCATAAGGTGAAAGATTCTCACTCACTGGGAAACGACTTTGAAGATGCTCAGAATCCTTCTCTCAGAAGAGCTCGAAATGGAGGCTGGTTATGGTAAAGGAGAAATAGTGCAGAGCTTTCGCCTCTTGAACTGGTCTCTCTTCCTTCTGTTCTTGGAGAAGCTTGTGGACTATTTATAGGCGTCAAAAAGTTGATATCATGATGACCTGGCACCTTTGCATTTAATTTCAGCCACGCTGCATAGACTTTTCAGATTGTCAGCCTATTTGTTCTGCCATGATCTGATTGGGTGTTGTCCTTTTTCATAATGACATGACAGCTGTTTTAGCATGCGTCTGTTTCTACTTTTCAGATTGTCAATGCATAGGCTCGACGCATGGTCACAACGCATGGGCTCAGCGCATAGGCTCGACGCATGGGTTTCCACTTGTTCTCGCAGCAGCTTCGTCTCTTCGTACTTCGATTGTTTGCGCTTCTTTTCTTCTTAACCCTGCGTTAGGAACATAAAAGCTCATCGTTTTTCAGGTATTTTCTTTTGTAAATAGTGCCAACGCATGGTGATACATTTTTCATCATTTAACTACCAAAATCATGCGTTTAGCTCCAAAGTTACTCTAATTAAATCAAATAGTGACTATAATAACTTGTATTTCTACAAGTTATCACACCCCCAAATTTTAGTTAATGTTTGTCCTTGAACATTTATTTGAAGATTTATTAAATTCTACAGCTCAAGTCTGAGTAAAAGCGCACCCTCTCAACATGCCTTCTAATCCTTGACTATATTAACAATCAGATAACCATACCAAGCACTTTTTCAATTGACACTTTGAAAGTACTTCTAATTTTTAGATGCGGCGAGCTTATTCCTCAAAAATACATTTTCTCATTTCCAGCCAATCTGATCTTCTCATTTTAGAAATGTGCCTTGGAGTTCATTCATTCATAAAGTTTCAAAAAAATTTTTGTATTTATTTAATTAGTGGACTTGCGTTGATCTGGGCTATCTACCTTCGTTTTGACATACCAACGATGGGGTGCATGGAGGTAGCCAACATCGAGCAAATACTCTCTCACAACTCGGCAGTGGTACCGTTTATTTACTATGCGCTGATCTTGGACTCTCACCTTTAATTATGGGGTGTTAAAGAGTCATTCTCAACTCAACTCTTAACAGGCTAATTTTATGCGTTGTCAGCGGAGTTGTTTGTCCAAAGGATTTTTTTTTAATTATTATTATTATTATTATTTTTTATAATTTTGAATTCTGAACACATGGCTCAAACCTTTCTTACCCCCAAATTTGAAGGCAGCAAGGTCCTCATTGCTGAAATCGAGTAATGAGATTGCCTTAGAAAAATTTTGTAAAAGAGGTTTGAGGCAAAGCTTGCAACGCATACTAACTCTTAAAGTAATTTACCAAGTGTAATATCCTAAGGCTTGCGGGTAAATCCTCTTATTTCAACAAGTCTACAGGTGAAGCGCATAAATTTTATCATGGAGGTTGGACGCATAAACAAAAACAAGGCGGAGAGAATAATAATGCAAGAAATAATTGAAAGTACAAACTAAAAAGAACAAAAAGATTCATGAAGATATGACATTGATGCAAAAGTACTATGCGTTGTACTAATTACAAAAAAAATTTAAAGGAAATACACTAAAGAAAAGAAGGGAAAAATAAACCAAAAGAACACCCCCAAATTTAAGTTCTCCCTGGGGCGTTGTCATTGTTGTCCGCAGGGGGAGAATTTGGATCGTTGAACTGTAGAGGTTGCTGAAGGGAAGGAGGGATAACTGGCGTTGGGATGCGTTGGACGAACACTTCATGAATATAATTCATCAAAGTGCTGAACTGTTCATCCTGACGCCGAGCTTGGCGTTGTACAAAACTCCAAAGCTCCGATTGTTGCTGCGCCATCTGAGTCACTTGCTGACCCAATTGTGAAACTTGTTGAGCCAATTCTTGTTGCCGCTGAAGACTTTCCATCTCCTTGCGCCGAATTTCATCCAGGTGTCCCATGATGGGGTGAAGGATCCCATCATCCAAGTACCTCAGCAAATCATCCAAATTTAAATCAACAAACGGCAGTGGAGCAGAGGCGTGCCGCAAGTGATACGGTTCTTCTTGATGATGAGTGCTGGTAGTTACTTCTGCCTGCGGTTGAGTTGGGCGGGCAGAAGGTTCGGTAGTTGGTGGAGTTGGAAGATTTGAAAATTGAGGTTCATGGCGAGGTGGTGAGAAGTGAAAGGGCGCTGACTCCTCAGGATCCAGAGTCAGGGTTGGCTCAACGAGTGGTGGTGGTGGTGGTGGAGTTACCTCTCGAAAGGTGGATACTTGAGGCGGGGAGAGGGTTAACTCCAGGTGGGGCGAAGAAGGTGGCGACACTTCCTTCGACTCTTCGTTTAAATCTGCGATAGGAAGCTGAAGAGGCGTTGGAAGGCCGCGTTGGGTGGTAGGGAGATGGAGTGGCTCATTTTGGATTTTAGGGGAAAGAGAAGGGGAAGTTGGTGGTGAAGAGGGCTCCTCAGTGATTGGGGTGATGGGAGGAGTATAAATGGTCAAGGCTTGGGTGTAGGCGTCGAGCTGAACAGCTTCTTCGGCTTCACCAGGTTGTGAACTCGATGCCTGAATCTCAAAATTCTTCTTAACCAGTTTCCTCTTCTTTGGTTGAGGAAGTTGGGGGGATGATGGTTCTTTTGACTTTGGCGACCTCTTCTTTGAGTTGGCCGCGTCAAGCAGATGCGGTGAGTCCTTTAATATTCGTCTCAAACTTTGCGCTGAAAGGACTCCGTTGACTGGCGCATCCTCCATGAACTCTGCGTTGGCGCACAGTCTAGTCACAAGAAAGGGGAAGAATAACTGACCCCTTGGCTTGAAGAATAACCCCCGAATCTGTGGGGCAATGATGCGTCCCATGTCTAGCTGAATTCCCCGCATGATACAGTAGATGACCATGGCACGGTCCCTTGAAATTGAGGCGTCATGCGTTGGCGGGAGCAACGATCGCTTGATGAATTAAGGCCACAGGTTGGCCTCGGCTATCAAGCAGTTAGGTGCTAATGACTGAATGCCCTTTGGGGAAGTGTTCCACTCTGACCCCGGTTTGGCGATGATTGTGATGGCGTCATTCATTTCAGCATCTGTAGGCGTCGACATTATTCTGTTACCTTCCGCCGCCGCGATGTTGGGAAGATCAAACAACGCGTTGATCTCCTGAGGCTCGAAGGAAATCACCTCATCTTCAACTTTGACCAAGTGTGCCTTGCAGTGAATTGTTCCTTCATAAAATGCCTCCACGGCGGTGGGTTGGATGACTTGGCCACTTTCACAAAATTGCCTCCAACCCAATGCGTCGACTCCTTGTATGATGAAGGCGGGCAGCTCAATTGGCTCTGGGGAAAATCCCACTTCAGTGTGGAGCCCACTGTACTGTTTCTTTCGGCTCTTCGCCGCCTCCTTTATTGGTTCCTCAACCAATTTTTCTTTTCCCTTTTCATTCCTCTTGATGGGACTAGCAGGCATTCTCCTTGCTCTGCCTGCGTCCATGTCCCTGATAACAACTCCAGGTGCCTTAGCCACCTCATTCTTCTTCTTTTTCTCCAGTAGCTTCTCCTTGGTGAATGTTACCTCTGTTTCTTTCTTCTTCTACTCCCTTATCTTTTTTATATTTTTCTTGATGCGTTCAGCTTTCGGTGGCCTCTCCGCATCACTCACTTCCAACTCTACTTCTAACTCCGTCGCAATCTCTGTTATGCGACGGAGAAACTCGGCTTTTCTCACGGCCTTATCAAGAGCTTGTTCGCCAGCTGCAATTTCCTCTTTTCTTTTCTTCTTTGCGGCGAGAAACGACTCCGTCTTTTCCTTCATCTTTTTGATGTCGTCTCTTAGCTTCTTAGACTTCTCTGCTGCTCTCGCTGCTAGCTGCTCAACAGGTGATGCGGCGATCGATGATGCGATAACCTCAGATGTCCCCACGTCCTTTGCTTTTTCATTTTTCCTTCTTAGCGAAAGAACATCTTCCTCGGCTTCTTCTTCTGGCCCTTATTGGCCTGATTTTCTTTTCCTTGGCGGATTTCTTCTTTTCCACCGCCACTATTACCTTACCAATAGGTCTTTCATCAGAGTCCGACTCCTCAAGACCACTCATCGCAGGGACTGACCTACGCGATTCGTTCTTCGTCCTCTGGTCGACCAACCCGTCCAACCAGTCATCGTCTTCTTCATCGATGGTGTCTAGAATATCTCCGAAGATGGTGGATTCGTCATTCCTTCCCATCTTTTGAGCTTCAGACAGGTCCTTGGAGCATGGTGAAGATGGGGATGTTGCTTCCAACTGTTGGGGCGAACAATGGCGAGAGGTTCAGGTGTGGTGGAGGTAGTGGACAGATTCCGACTACCCTGCCTCGAGGATGAGGCCATAGGTTTAGGGCTTTTAGATGAAGTGGGTTTCTGGGAAGCCATGGGTATGGTATCGGTGAAAAGAGAGAAAAATGGGTGAGAATCAGAAGATTTGTTTTTTAAACAGATCGGAAATCGTGCCAGAAATCTGAGAATTCGGAGAGATATGGAAGCGTAACCTAGAAAATGGGTGAAGAGGGGTTTATAAAGGGTTTTTGGCTGTGTGCGTGGGTCATCGGCTCGATGCGTGACATCATAGCCGCATTAAATGGTCTGACATCCGTCGATATCAGCCGACTTTAGTGTCGACAACCTTTTCGAATTCTTGATCTGATCGATCTGACAGAATCGCTTCAGATTCCCCTCTTAGGTGTCGAGATAATTCTATCGCATCGTTTTAGATGTCGACGCCTTGCAGTTCAGTTTTCACTCAACGCAAGATAATAGATAGCACCCAAACAAAATTTTTCAAAGACGATATAAAAAAAAATAAAATAAAGTAAAATCAAATCAAATCAAATCAAATCAAATCAAATAAATCAAAATAAATTAAAAAAAATGAAATCAACTCAAATAAAATGACGAAAAGAAAGGGAGAAATTAAACAACGCGGTAAGAATTGAAACAATGCGATAAGAAAAAAAAAGTTAGGACGCATCCCTGGGATATAAGTGCATGTTGTCAATGCAAGGCGCGTCCATCTTTTCCTCATTCGATCTTTGCTAGATCCACGGTTACTTTGTCGCACTCAAGGCAGTCTCCAAAATATGGTTTCACGCGTTGACCATTAACTTTGAATGCGTTGGTGCCGTCTTCATTCATCAGCTCTACGGCGCCATGAGGAAAGATTTCCTTGATCACGAAGGGACCAGACCATCTTGTTTTTAATTTTCCTGGAAATAAACGCAATCTTGAGTTAAAAAGGAGGACCTTTTGACCTACATACAAAGATTTCTTACTAATGCGTTGATCGTGCCAATGCTTTGTTCGCTCCTTGTATATCTTTGCGTTCTCATAGGCTTGCAATCTCCATTCCTCCAGTTCATTCAATTGAAGCTGACGCACTTCTCCAGCTGCTTTCAGGTCCATATTCAATCTCTTGGCAGCCCACAATGCTTTATGTTCTAGCTCCAACGGCAGATGGCATGCCTTTCCAAAGACCAGCGTGTACGGTGACATTCCGATAGGCGTTTTGAATGCTGTACGGTATGCCCATAATGCCTCGTTTAATCTGGACGCCCAGTCCTTTCGAGAAGTGCTGACTACTTTTTCCAAAATAGTTTTCAACTCTCTATTGGAAATTTCTGCCAGCGCATTTGTCTACGGGTGGTATGCAGTGGCCACCCTATGATGTACATTGTATTTTATTAGCAAATTGGAAATGATTTTATTAATGAAATGCGTACCTTCATCGCTAATAAGGGCTCTCGGCGTTCCAAATCTTGTAAATATATTTTTCTGAAGAAAGTTTGAGACTGTTGCCGCGTCATTCCTGGCGCATGAGATTGCTTCGACCCATTTTGATACATAGTTCACAGCTACCAGTATATAGTTGTGGCCGTTTGATGGCGGAAATGGGCCCATAAAATCAATACCCCAAACGTCAAAGAGCTCAACTTCTAAGATAGAGGTAAGTGGCATTTCATTCCAACTTGAGATATTTTCGATGCGTTGACATCTGTCGCATCTGATCGCATAGTCCCTGGCGTCTCTAAAAAGAGTTGGCCAGAAGTATCCGCTTTGCAATACCTTGGCTGCAGTTCGCTGTCCTCCAAAATGTCCTCCATAGGGGGAGTCATGACATTGAGATAGGATGCGTTGATACGAAGTCTCTGGGACGCAGAGTCTGAAGATGTGATCCGGCCCCCTTTTGTAGAGTTGGGGCTCGTCCCAATAATAGAACTTCGCGTCATGCATCAACTTCTTCTTTTGCTGTGCGTTGAAGTCTTCGGAAAATTGCTTGCACACCAAAAAGTTGACAATGTCTACATACCACGGTGCGGACTCTGTGACTTTTAGTACAGCTTTATCTGGAAAGCTTGCATTGACATCCAGCTGTTTACGATCGTTTTCCATATTTTCAAGTCTGGAAAGATGATCTGCCACGTTATTCTCTGTACCTTTGCGATCAACTATCTCTGCGTCGAACTCTTGAAGAAGTAGAACCCATCGAATGAGCCTCGGCTTGGCATCTTTTTTAGTCATCAAATATTGGATAGCTGAGTGGTCAGTATGGATGATGACTTTCGACCCTAGAAGATATGCTCTGAATTTTTCCACAGTGAATACTACCGCCAGCAACTTTTTTTCTGTAGTGATATAATTTGCCTGAGCTGCGTTGAAAGTTTTGCTGGCGTAGGCTATAGGGTGCAACATTCTGTCTCTATGTTGAACCAACGCAGCGCCCATCGGATAGTCGCTTGCATCACACATTAGCTCGAATGGCTGCGACCAGTTTGGGGCAATTAAAATTGGTGCTAACACCAGTGCTGCTTTCAAAGTCTCGAACGCCTTGAGGCATTCTTCATTAAAAATGTAGGGTCGATTCTGCTCCAGCAATGAGCTTAAAGGGCGTGCAATTTTTGAAAAGTCCTTGACGAACCTTCTATAAAAGCCTGCATGTTCCAAGAAGCTGCGAAGTGTCTTTACATTTGTAGGAGGTGGGAGCTTTTCTACGGCTTCAATTTTGGCCTGATCGACTTCAAGGCCCTTCTTGGATATCTTGTGACCGAGGACAATTCCTTCATTCACCATAAAGTGACATTTTTCCCAATTTAGCACTAAGTTGGTGTCCTCGCATCTTTTCAATACTTTCTCCAGATTGGCTAAACATGCTTCAAACGAAGTTCCAAAGACTGAAAAATCGTCCATGAATATCTCCACCGATTCTTCTAAAAATTCAGAGAAGATTGCCATCATACACATTGAAAGGTGCCTGGGGCGTTACAAAGTCCAAACGGCATGCGTCGAAATGCAAATGTACCATAAGGATATGTGAATGTTGTCTTCTCCTGGTCTTCTGGAGCAATCATGATCTAGTTGTATCCGGAATAGCCATCCAAGAAGCAAAAGAATTCATTTCCCGCAAGTTTATCTAACATTTGGTCAATGAAAGGCAGTGGGAAATGATCCTTCTTCGTCGCCGCGTTGAGCTTCCTGTAGTCCATGCAAATTCTCCACACCGTGACAGTGCGGGTGGGGATCAATTCGTTATTCTTGTTCGGGACTACAGTCATACCTCCTTTCTTGGGAACGCATTGCACAGGACTTACCCATTTACTGTCAGAGATGGGAAAGATAACGCCTGCGTCCAACCATTTAAGTACTTCTTTCTTGACAACTTCTTTCATCGCTGGGTTTAGCCCCCTTTGGGCCTCGATGGATCCATCTTTTCCTTCTTCTAGACAAATTTTATACATGCAGTATGTGGGGCTGATCCCTTTGATATCAACCAACGTTCATTCGACAGCTCGGATGTGCTTTTTCAAAATAACTAACAAAGCTGATTCTTGATTAGGGGATAAAGCAGCAGAAATGATAACTGGGAGAGAGTTACCTTCGCCTAAGTAGGCATACTTCAGGTGAGCTGGCAACACTTTTAACTCGATTTCTGGCGCTTCTTCCAGAGATGGTTTCGTTCGTTGGTTGATCTGATTCGGGGTCAAGGTTTCAAAAGTAGAATGGACCAAAGCACAGCATTGTTTAGGCTACTACGCGTCTAGATTTGCAATGGTTTCATCATTTTCTTCAAGCAACATTTCATGTAACTCATCCTCTGCGTCGAGGTTCTGGCAGGTCTTCTGTTCTTCTGGATATTCTAACGTCTTGAAAACGTTGAATATCACCTCCTGATCATTAACTCTCATAATGATCTCCCCTTTGTGGACGTCAATAAATGTGCGACCCGTTGACAAAAACGGGCGTCCAAGTATGATTGGGACGTCCTCGTCTGCTTCATAATCCAGGATAATGAAGTCTGCAGGGAGAATAAACTTGTCTATCTTTACCAACACATCCTCGATCCTTCTTTCAGGATGCACAACGGATCGATCCGCCAATTGTAGGGTAACTGTTGTTGGCTGCGATGCGATCCCTAACTTGTTGAATACTGATAGGGGCATGAGATTAATGCTAGCCCCTAGATCACACAACGCTTTTCCTATGTGAATTCCTCCAATAGAACAAGGAATGGTGAAACTCAATGGATCTTTCATCTTTGTGGGGACGCGTTCACAGACCATGTCACTGCACTCCTGCGTTAGAGTAATGGTCTCATATTCACCCATTCCTCTCTTTTTAGACAGTATGTCTTTGAGGAATTTAGCATAGGTGGGCATTTGTTTCAACGCCTCCACCAGTGGGATGTTGATGTGCAATTGTTTGAGTACATCCAAGAAGTGTTTGAACTACCTCTCATTATTTTTCTTCCTTCTTAACCGCTGTGGGTAAGGAGGCGTTTGCAGCTCGGCTGACATGCTTGTTGATGCGTCTTTCCCTGATAAACTTCTTTGCATGTCAGCTTGTTTTTGTTGCGTTGATGGGTCAGAATCAGTTGTGGGGTTGGAAAGATGAATTGTTGGTTGAGAGTTCTCTGGGCGGGGAAGTTCATTCATAGCTCTTCCACTTCGCAATGTCACAGCTTGACATTGTTCTTTTCCTGAACTGCCCGTACCGCGTGGGGCTTCGGTGTTGCTCAGAAGAGAACCTTTCTGCCGCGTCTTAAACTCTCTAGCAATCTGGCCAATCTGAAGCTCTAAATTTCGGATGGATGACGCCTGGGTTTGTAACAAGGTGTTGTTCTTCTGCATATATTCCTTCAGAAGAGCTTCCATTGATGATGATGGACTAGGCGCTGATTGGTGTGAATTTTGCCTCTGATGTCCATGGGGGAATCCAGATGATCCTCCCCTTTCGTGCGTAGGCGCACCTTGCTGCTCAAGCTAGCGGTTACCACCTCATGAGAAATTCGGATGATTCCTCCAGCCAGGGTTGTAGGTGTTGGAATAAGAGTTATTGCGTATAAAACATACAGATTGAGGGTTTTGTGGACATACCTCATATGCATGCGGCTCCCCGCATCCAACGCATCCTACGACGTTTAGTTGATTCACTGCGTTCACTTGGCCGCCGCCTTCTGTATTTGACTGATTCAGGGCCATAATCTGTAACAGGTTAGTCATGGCGGTGACTTGAGCTTGTAACGCAGCAACACTATTATGCTCTGGTGCTCTTGTCGCATTGTTTTGCCTGTGGCCAGATCGGCTATATCCATGGTCCTCCCAATCTTCATGGTTTCTTGATATTCTATCAAGAATTTCCTTGGCCTCGGTATAAGTTTTATCCAGTAGTCCTCCTGCTGCGGCAGCATTTGCAGTGGTCTGAGATGCCTCGGTCAAACCATCATAGAATATCTCCATTTGAACACAGTTAGGGAAGCCATTATGCGGGCAGTTTCTCACCAATCTCTTAAATCTTGCCCAAGCATCGCTCAGGGTTTCTGTCTTTTTGCTGAAAATTGGCGATGTCTCTTCTTCTTTGAGCATTCTCCGTTGGTGGGAAGAACTTTTTCATAAACTTCTCTATCATTTGGTTCCAGGTGGTGATCTCACCTGGTTCCAAAGAATATGCCCACTGTCTCGCCTCATCTCTGAGGGAGAATGGGAACAGCGTCAATCGGATGTCATCTGCACTTATGTTTGGGATGAAAAATGTGTTGCAGATTTCAATGAAGCTTTTTAGGTGAGCATGAAGGTCTTCACCAGGTGATCCCCCAAACTGTCCTGCTGTTTGTAGCATTTGAAGCATGACTGGCTTCATCTCAAATCTTGAACCTTGAGACTCTGGTCGCATAATTCCAGGTGAAAAATTATATAAGATAGGCGACGTGTAATCCCTGATCGGCCGATTTCGATCATGTGCCAATAAGATAGGATGAGTTTGTTGATCAATCTGCAGCTGAGTTTGTTAGCTCTCAAAGGCTGATTGGCGTTGTTTGCTTAATTTTCCATTTTTTTTTCTCTCTGTAACGTTGTCGCCGCCTTTGGAATGTCTTACTTCTTTTCCGAAATGTTCTCTCGATCTCAGGGTCAGAAATGAACACAGGCTGTCCGTTGTTCATAAACTGTCAAGAACGTCTTCGGCTAAATGCTCTGTACGGCCCAAGATTGAGATTTTCTGCATAGATCAAGAAATAATATCAAAACCTAAATTATTAATTCAAATCCCCGGTAACGGAGCCAAAAACTTGTTCGTTAAATTTGTTTGTTTAAATTTCTATTCCAATTAAATTGAGTTTCTTAGCTCGTTGCACAAAAATAGATTTATCATTTCCGTACAAGGATGCATTGAGAATTACTCTAGATGTGATCATGACTAAGCAAGTTTTCCTATAAAGACCCAAGTATAAGCATTTATAGGTTTCCTAGTGAGTCTAGGGTCGAGCGCAAGGATTTGTTTTAACTAGGCGTTGAGAATAAATGTATGACTATGCGGTGACTATACATGTAAATATATATGCGTTTGTTGATTATGTGTGTAAAACTATACATAAAGAATGAAAAGAATTTCCTACTACTAATAATGAAGTGGACTCGGCGTTGGGTAGTCATATGTAAAACAATGCGTCAGATAGCATGCGTTGAGAATGAATGGAACCATGCGATAGAGGTAGAGTTGAACGCAAGAGCTAGTTGTTACCTAAACTTTCTAAGTACAATTACATACCTACAAACTGCGTGTGTGAATCCATCTCTCGATGTTTCGACGCCACATTTATCTTATCTCTAAGATGCATGGTAAGTTTGCGTTGGCAAAAGATGAACTACATCTCTGCGCTCGTCTAGTCTTAATTAATGCTAAAGATTAACTATCCACTCTCTCAAGCTCGACAGTCATGCTTACTACGTTTGTTTGTCAGGCAAAGTTATGAAAGCTAAAGATATGCATTAATCAAGATGTAACATACTCAGAATTGCTCAAGAAAAACTAACTCTTAACATTTAACTCATTTAGCATTTAGACAGCATGGTGTAAAGTATTTAATACGGAAATAGATGGAAGATGATAGTCAATCAAACTCATATTAAGACAATAAATCATTCGCTCGAATGTCATTAACAAAATATAAGCAAGAGGGAGAGAAAAGGAAATAAAATAGAGATGAAGGGCGTCAAGCTGCCACTGGCAACGTCTTGCTTCATGGAGGCTTGAGATGGTTGCTATCTGATACAAAGATTCCATAAGGTGAAAGGTTCTCACTCACTGGGAGACGACTCTGAAGATGCTCAGAATCCTTCTCTCAGAAGAGCTCGAAATGGAGGCTGGTTATGGTGAGGGAGAAATAGTGCAGAGCTTTCGCCTCCTGAACTGGTCTCTCTTTCTTCTGTTCTTGGAGAAGCTTGTGGACTATTTATAGGCGTCAAAAAGTTGATATCATGATGACCTGACACCTTTGCATAAATTTCAGTCACCCTGCATAGACTTTTCACATTGTCAGCCTATTTGTTCTGCCATGATCTGATTGGGTGTTGTCCTTTTTCATAATGACATGATAGTTGTTTGAGCATGCGTCTGTTTCTACTTTTCAGATTGTCAACGCATAGGCTCGACACATGGTCACAACGCATGGGCTCAGCGCATAGGCTCGACGCATGGGTTTCCACTTGTTCTCGCAGCAGCTTCGTCTCTTCGTACTTCGATCCTTTGCACTTCTTTTCTTCTTAACCCTGCATTAGGAACATAAAAGCTCATCGTTTTTCAGGTATTTTCTTTTGTAAATAGTGCCAACGCATGGTGATACATTTTTCATCATTTAACTACCAAAATCATGCGTTTAGCTCCAAAGTTACTCTAATTAAATCAAATAGTGACTATAATAACTTGTATTTCTACAAGTTATCAGTGTACCTTACTGTTAGGGCCCAAGATTTATGGGATTTTATGTTTTATGTGTAGGGGCGTTGACTCGAGATTTTCTGGCTTAAAGGAAGGTTTATTTGTTATTATCCGGACTTAGTTCAAGGTAAAGTGATAATCTTACTACTGGAATTGCCCTTGTGTCAGGTGATTTAGACAATTGATTGATTTGTTTAATTTGGATGAAATTGAGAAGTATGATACGATTAAAACTGTTTTGAGCATGATTTTCAATGCTTAAAATTGAAAACATTTTATATCTTAATTAAGAAGACGATTGCCCTCCTAACATTACTATGTCATTAGAAACCTACGAGTTTGCCTTATCCTGGTAGTGGGGTTGCTTATTGAACATTTTCTAGGTAAAGGAAAAGACACCTCGTTGAATGAAGGAAGAAATCCTTGATCGTGCCATTGGGACTCATTAGATGCTTCAGCATGAGTTTTCATGTTTTTATTTCAAACATTTTGGTTTTGTCATATGAAATCAGAATTTGGTCTACTAGACGCCTTATGGTTAGTTTCCTATTCTATTTAATTGTACAGTGAGTACCCTGGTCAAAGATTTTAAGTTGTTTGAATTATGGTAGATTTTATTTACTTTAATAAAATTCTTTGGTTGTAGTCAAAATTATGAAAAATAAGTCATTTGAGTTGTATGCATGCATATAGTGACGACCTAATTCAAGTCCTAAAGAGTTGGGTCATTACAATCTAGTGATAGTCTTCTATTGCTCTATATTAGCATGAAGCTATTAGCTAAAATTTCCATCAACAAACAAAAATTCATAAAGAGAATGTATGCATGTTCTTTGTGATACCAACATTTTCATTTTCTCTTTTTAAGAAGTTTCTAATTGTCTTCTTTAGGTTGATGGTTCCTTTTTTATCAGAGTATTTGTTATTATTATTATTTTGTTTTCTATTCGTTCACAAAGATTAGATAGACTTAATCACTAATATATTAGCTACAATTTTAATCAACAAACAAAAATTCACAAAGAAAATTTATGCATGATCTCTATGATACCTTAATTTTCATTCTCTTTTTAAGAAGTTTCTGATTGTCTTCTTTGGGTTGATGGTTCCCCTTTTATCAGAGTATTTTTTTTTTCTTTTATTATCTACTTTCCATCCATTCACAAAGATTAGATAGACTTGATCACTAATAGAGATTTGGTTTAATAAAAAAAAGATATCAGAAATAACCTTGTTGGAAATTTTGATTGTTCTTCATTTAACCAGGAACTAATATCCTTTGATAGAGGGTAACTATTGAAGGGGTTGGCAATAGGATAGCGGAAGCAATTTGGATATTTCATTAATTTTGAGAATTAAACATGCATGTTCTAAGAACCGAAAAACAGGGGATAGAACCTTACTTGTTGTAGCTCAAAATTGAAGTTGTCTTCTCCAAGATTTTGATCATGAACACTTCGTGGACTACCACAAGAGTCTTCCTCGTTATTCTCTTGCCTTTAAAATGTATTTCGGGATCCAAATCTTGATGAATTTGGAGCAAATTTGAGAGAAAATACAGTTTTTTAAGAGTTTTGGGTGTTCTTGAATTTTCAGCAAAATTCAACCCAAAAAACCTCTTCAATTCCAACAATTCTTCTTTTATTTAAAGAAGAAGTTTAGCTAAACTTTTTAACTAAGAAAATTGACACTTTACTTGTTGATTAAGTCCATTCAAGTAGGAGGTGGAGGTAGAAGAAGATGATGGCAACACCTCATGCTTCTTCAAAAATTAGATAATTCTAATTTTCTTTTCTTTTAATTAATTTCATAAATTAATTAAATAATATTAATTTAATATTAAAAATATATAATTAATTTAAATAATAACTAATTAAATAATTTAATTAATTATATTAAATTAATATAAAATATTAAATTAATGATTTTCCACTTGTCCCGACAATTTCCGACCGATGAATCTCTATTCATCTGATTGATATTTAAATCATATTTAAACATCTCTAACTCTCCACTTTCGTCTAATTCATAATTATACAAATAAATCGTAATAATTTTTTTCTTAACCGAATTTGAACACCTTCAAATTCTTTCATCATGTTGTTCTAAGGAATGCATGAGCTAACAAGAGGACTTAATGGACCTACAGATCCTGAGCTCTAATGATCCAAAATCAACCGGCTAAACTCTTTAACCAAGTTAATTAACATTCGTTAACTATCAAGACACTTCACTATAGCCCAGTAGCTACACTCTTTTCACTGTAAATATATTTTTGTCCACTTGATATAACCATAATTAGTAAGTCAATTCTTCACAAGTTGTTCATAATTACAGTTGGGTCAAAATTATCGTTTTACCCCTATAATTACCTTTTGTTCCTTAAGTCCCACCGATCCTCTAATGAATAATTAGTTTGTGGTCCAACCAACAAACCGAGTCCCTCGAGCCAATGAGAGGGTGGGGCCCTTTGTTCAAGAACTAAAGTCAGTACTTAAAGAAACAACTTCTCTACTGACCTTAAATAAGGTCGGAGTGAATTTCATCTTGCAGGACTATGTTCCCTGCTATTTGTCTGGTCTTATCCCTAAAATGGGGGGCATAGTGAGTCGGCGAACCCAGGCCATTCTCACCCATGCAGATTAAATGATAATCTTAAATAAATAGGAGTTCATAGTTAGCTCAGGATTAAGATCGAGTTACCTCAGTCATCAGGTTGAAATAATCATTTTTAACAGTAAACGGTGTTATAAAGTAAAAATGATTATTTCATGGTTCAGTCTAATGCAAACTCATTGCATAGGATGACCCCACTCACATGTCTCTACATGAACGATTTAGGATCACATCGTTTGTATCAAATACAAAATGGGCTGCATCCATAATGTCCCAATGATAAGGTACCCAGTCTTATCCCTCTACTATTGACCGTTTTGGCTATTACTTAAACTTGATCCACTTTTATGTCTACACATAATTCATAATCTAGCTAAAGGTTCTTAGTTTATTGGATTTAGAAATGTGATAATAGCAATTCATATATTCAATAACATCTTTATTGAATAAATCTCGATAACAACTTTATTGAGAATATGTTCAATATTTACAAACTACGAGTTTTAGAACATAAAACCCAACAATCATGCGCTTGATTTTTGTCCTATCAAAGGAAAAATGAATGATGAAATTATGGAGAGCATGAATGGCGATGTGAAGATGGTAAAGAAAACGAATGTGAAGAATGGCAAAGCGATCAAAGATTGATGAAACCATAGAAAAAAATGAGAAGAAATAGTAGGAAATCTATACTATATATAAAAGGGGCAAAATGGGGAGAATCTTTACATTCCCATTTTGCCCCTGACTTTTAAATATATGTCAATTACACCCTTGATTTTAATGGTTAGTTATTTAAATCACTTCAAACTCATGAAAAACATACATTTTCACCAACACACATTTCCATGTAAAAACATATCTTTTCACCAAAACACCTATTTTCTCAAGTTTTATTTATCATCTTTCATTTCATTTCTTTGTTTTGATATTGGTTCATTAGAGTGATGGTTATTGATATCGTTTTTCTTCTCATCTTCATTATTGCTTGGTGTGCAATGTGGATGATTCGGCACTAAATTTTTCAGCAATGTCATCTAAAGGTATGAGTGTATCCATATTATATTTGATTCACTATAAAATGTTCATTTGTTTGATTTCTTCTATTCCCCCATAGGGTAATCTTATAATTCTTTATCTTCCTATGTTCATTGGTGTGTTTTTTATGTTTCTTATGTTCGAAATTTGTGCTCTTCGTGGGCATTCTAAACAATGTTTTGTCAAGATTTTTCTTCAAAAAAATTGTTAGGATTTAAGCATATATCTAAAGAGTAGTTGATTGAGATGGATATTAACATGAATGAAGAATTAAAAAAAAAAAAAAAGAGAGAGAGAGAGAGAGAGAGATATAGAGAGAGAATTTGAGAAAAATAGGCAATAGGGTAGATATGAAGTTAGGAGTTGGGAATATAATTTTCCTAATTTTAATTTTTAGAATCTCATCATGATTTAATTATTGTATTCATTTTCATTATTTGTTCTCGATGGCGTAATTAATGGAAACAACTAATTATTTATCTTCTCATGTTCATTAGTGTGTTTTTTCTTTTATTTATTATGTTGGGGATTTGTGTTCTTTGTTGGCTTTCTAAATGTTGGATTCAAGTATATGTGAAGAGTACTTAATTGAGATGAATATTTTTTGTATTTTCTGTCATATGGATATTGTTATATTGAACTCAAATGTTCTAAGGTATATTATATTTAAAAATATTTGCACAAATCTAATACAATATTCTAAGGGATATTTAAAAATAACCATGAATCCACCAGAAAAACTGACAAATTGCTACGAAATCAACGGTATGTGAGTAAATATCAAATATGTTTACCAGTATATTTCATATATTGGGTAAAAGCATTTGTAAAAATCTAATATAATGTTCAAATGTACATACAAAAATAACATGAAAACATAGAAGGTGCCGGAAACCAACAAGTTGCTACCAAGAGGGGAAAATATCAAATTAAATACATTTTCTTTCTCGAATTGAAAATGAGAAAAAATTATATTAAATAAATTTTGTCTCTCCAATTAAAAAATGGAAAAAAATTCATATTAAAGCATTTTCTCTAGCCACAATAAATGTCTTTTATCTCTCCATCATTAAGAAATCATTGTAAATAGAGAAATATATATAAAAAAATGAATATAAATAAATGGAAAAAAAAGAGTAAAATTGTCCAAAATTAACACTAAAAGCCTTTTTTGAAAATTTAAAAACATTTATGAAATATATGACCAAAAGATGATTATTTATGTAAAAATCTCTTTTTTTGTAATTTCTTTTGGGTTTTGCTATATTTGATATTAATTTGGCTAGTTATATTTAAAATCAACTCATAATAAATTGAATTGAATTTGAGTCAACATCATTTAAAGCGAATGTCTTAAGTAAAAAATAATATCGTAGATTAAATTTGAACAACATTTGAAGGATAGGAACAATTATATTGTTGTTGTTAATTAATTTTTGTAATGAATGTAAATTTTTTATAATTGTTTTTTATGTATATTTTAATGCATGTTATCTAATTTTATATTATATAATTAAATTATATTTAAACTAAAAACAATGAAAAATATAAGGAAAAAAGATTTAAAAAAAATAATCAAACAAGAAATACTCATCAAAATATATTTATGTTTTTACTTCTTAGAATACAGGAAATAAGAAATGCTACAAAAGAAACCTTGAGAACTAAAATAGAAATTATAAAAGTGTAGACAAGAATGAACTAAATGTTAAATTAAAATTTGAAGGTGAAAAAGAAATACGAGGCAACAGTAGGATAGTTGAAAGATAATTACAAAATTAATGTCATTTTTTTTTAAGTACAATATTAATGGTTTGATCTTAGAGGTAGGAGATTTGATCTTCATTCTCACACAAATTGGTGTACTGCAACCAAACAAAAAAAAAATTAAAAATAAAAAAATCATTTATCTATTATTGGATTTGATTATTTGTTACAATTTTGTCAAACATTTATTAGATTTAATCAGCTCCAAAATGGCCTAATAATTGGAAATGGGCCCAATTGTCGTTTAGAGGAAACTCTTGACCTTCAACTATTTCCTTCGAAAGAAAAAGAAGATGGGGATGTGAACTCCTTACCAATGTTCAGGTCTAATGTTAATATCATTGGCGCGGACCCTTTAATCTTTTTTCTTTCTTTTCTTTACATATGGAAAATTGATTTTGAAGAATAGCTAAATAAATATAAATAATTTTATTTTCAAAGATAAATTTCTACTAAATTATCTTTTTCAAAACTATTTTACGTAATTTACTTCTAAACAGAAATGTTTTTTCTTCTAAAATTTTTGGCATTTTGATAGAAAATATATGTTTAAACCAATTAAGGTATCCTCAATTTGGTTAAAAGGATAGTTAACCAATAAATAGATCAATCTTTAGGATATTAAGTCTTAGTAAAATCAAATTTTCTTTAAAAAAAATCAGTTTATTCATTTAATATTAGAAGTTTGGAATGTGTCATATTTTTGTAAATATTTTTGAAACTACATAATTTCTTCAAGGAAAACATTAAAAAGAAGAAAAGACGGGGAAAAAAATCATCTAAATTTGGTTGATCACCATCTTTTTTTTCTTTTGTACTTCCATGAAATTTTGTTGAAGTAATAATTATAATATAATATAGGAAAAATGGTATTAATTCTGATGGAAGAAATCAATTGATGATTCTGGAAGCCATGGAAGTTACCCATCAGTATCACTATGAAAGCTACCATTCTCCCTCCACATTACACCAAACAACTTTCCTTCAACATTAGTCATTCAATAAATGACTCGTACCATTTCCTTCTCTTAATTCCCATCTTCAACCATGGCTTCCAAATCATGGCCTTTTTTGGTAATTTGCCTTGGCTTTCTATTCCCTTCCGCGATCGGCCAGGCCCCGGCACAACCACCAAGCTTGCCAACTGTCTCACCACTGCCTTCCACCCCGCCTCCGACCGCAACAACTCCTCCACCCTTGTCAACACCACCGCCTAATGTTGCACCATCAACAAGCCCAACCATTCCACCACCCCAACCACCACAAAGTTCACCTATCTCAACCCCGTCGCTACCACCAGCATTGCCACCTCCCCCTGCTACGCCTCCGCCATTGCCACCTCCTTTACCACCACCACAAGTCTCTCCAACTCCTTCACAGGCACCACCGGTGCCAGCTCCCACCCTAGCACCATTACCAACTCCGCCAACACCAATGTCTTCACCACCAACGCTAGCACCAGTCGCGGCACCAGAGTTATCCCCTGCACCTGCGCCAGGAAAGCATAAGCGTAGGAGGCATCACAAACATAAGAAGCATCAAGCACCGGCCCCGGCCCCAACCGTCCCGAGCCCACCAGCACCACCTACAGTGGTGGACTCACAAGATAGCACAGCGCCAGCGCCATCACCAAATCTGGTAAAGTAAATCAACCTTCATTATGTTTATTTGTTTTTCATTATTATTCAGATATCTCTATGTTAATGAAGGTTAATAAAAATTAGCTAACGTATATTATAAAGAGAATTTGTACATATGTAGGAAAAAATTGAGACTAATGTAAGTAGGAAAATATAATTTAAAACCATATATTATATATATAAACAAATTTGAATTGGAGATTAGTGTTGTTAATACCGTATTTTATCTTTATTCACAGAATGGAGGAGACCCAATGAAAGGAAAGGTGGGAACATGGACTAGAGTTGTACTGGGATTCATATTTCTAGTTGCTACCACAGGCTTCAAATTCTAATTTTGAAGAGAGAATTATTCACAAGGAACCCATTATGGTTCATAAAATTATAGAATTGGCCCAGAATCTGTGAGATACTTCAATACGTCATTTTTTTTTTTTATATGATTTGTGGCTTGGAATAATAATGAATTTTTTAATTTTATTTTGGTGGTCAATTACCTTCTAACTTTCAAGCTAATTCCCATCTGGAAGGACCAAACTTGTTAAGACTTGAATGATACCCTTACTAAATGCATGCACACATCTCAAATGACCAAATATTTTAGTTAAAAATCAAAGAATTTTATTAAGATAAATAACTTTTGCAAAATCTAAATAACTGAAAATCTTTAGTCAAGGTACCTCAGAAGAAAAATAATGAAATAAAACAGCAAACTTTGCATAAACCGTCTAGCTGTGAGAAATAAATAAATAAATAAAACAGTATTTCGAATTCAAATGACAAGACCAAAATTCTTAAACATGAAAAGATGAAAACAAACATGAAAACTTGTGCGGAAGTATCTTACTAATCCCAATGGCACGGTCATGGATTTCTTTCGTTATTCACCGAGGTGTCCTTTCCCTTACCTTTCGTTATTTACCGAGGTGTCTTTTCCCTTACCTGAAAAACATAACATGAAAAGAATGAGTATAAAATACTCACTAAGTAGGCTAAGCACTTATATCCAATAAGTGTAACATACTAGTGGGACATGCATAAATCAACTAATCCTGGATGGTCATCCAGTGAGCGTTACGCTTAACCCAACCTAACACGCATCTGGAGGTTACAAACATAGTAGGGCACCCGTCGGCACTTGGTAACATAATAGGAAATCTATCGGTTTCGGAAACATAGCAGGAAACCCGTAGGCTTCCAATAACATAGTAGGGAACCCGTAGGCTTCCAATAACATAGTAGTGTTATGAGGGTAAACCATCATTTTTATCTCAAGATACAACATGCTCATAGTAAATTCACATCATAAATCATAGTGCATGTCTCAAAGTTCTACACATAATCGTATCAAGCACATGCTAGTACATCAAGCTCATAAAACAGTTCTAATCATATCAGGCTTATCAATTTCACCCAAACTAAAGAAATCAATCAGTTATCTAAATCGTCTGACTCAAGGGCAGTTCTAGTAATAAGATTACTTACCTCAAAATTAAGACCAAATATGTTATCGCACAAAACAATTTCCAACAAAGCTTGAATACAAACCTACATATGCAACCAACCCCAAAAGCCTACTGCCACTCAACAATTTAAGCACGTCACTCCAAATAACTTACCCAAGTGTGGTTTGACCCATAACCACTCCCCAACTTTTCAAAAATACGATCTTAAGCCAAACTCCTAAATTTAAGGATCAGAATCCTAAAATTTCAGCATCAAAATCCAATCTAAATATTCGTTGGAAACTTAATAATCTTGAACACTTACAAAAACCGCCGAAATCGACCCTTATTGCAATTGGACAGTGGCTTCAAAAGCTTCAAATCTTCAATCTAGAGTCAAAATATTGTGGGTATCAAAGAATCGAAACCAACACTTAATGGGTATTCAAGATTGAACCAACCAAAATTAATCCAAACACCCATAAAATTTACCCAAAAACCCAATTGAAAACCGACCAGAAACAACAGTTACTAATGGTAACAGTCGACGATGATTGAAAGACGAGGACGACAAGAGTGGTTGAGTCGACGACAAACAAACCTAAAGCAAAATACCGACGACACGTTGAATCTGGAACCACGAATGACAGCGTACGCTGACAGACGACCCAGATGGTGCTTAGACCGACAACGAATAGGCAGAGCATGGTGGCGTCACGACAAACGACGGCTGAGGAGAGACACTAGTGTGTGTGTGAGAGAGAGAGAGGGTTGGGTATCACACCCCCTCCCAGGTACCCTCCCAACCCAAGAAGAAGTGTGATGACAGCAGACACCGATCCTCTTACGACATCCACTGTCAACCATAAACTCCGCATTTACCTAATAAACAGTTATAAACCATTAACTACTTCACACATACACCAGAGTTAACTTGCCATACGCATATCCTTCTCATTCAGACATATAATTGCATAAATACACAACAACTTCCTTAACCCTCTCTATATGTACAACACATGATTTAGTACAATTATTTACAAATTTCAGAATACTAAACACCGTTGGTAGACCCAGACGAGATCTTGCGTAGGCTAAGCGTCCCGAACTCGCTCGCTACCTGGAAAAACAGAAAAACAAGGAAAACGTGAGCTTGAACGCCCAGTGAGTGACTAATTAAAGTTTTTCTTAACAAGGTATGAAAATATAAAGTCCAGTCATGTCCATCACTAGTATACGTTAGATTATAGTTTAACCACGTCTGATTATCTATGGAAACATTATTCACAAATCGTTTCCTTTTATCTCCTTCCCTAGTTGAGGCTGAGCGAAACTCACCGCACCCAACGTTGATAATCCTTAGCTGAGTGGAGTACTCTCAACTCCTCAGCGTCAGTCAATCACAATCTACTCAAGGGCTATCCAAGTACCTTTTCCCAGTCCCTCAGTACTGGATCCCCAGGATACTCAAGTGCCTTCTCTACGTCTCTCAGCATTGAGTTTTCAAATACAAGATTGCCCACATGCCTTCACATCGTCCCCAGCATTGGGTTTCTTATAACACTGGATTTCCCACATGCCTTCACATCTTCCCTCAGCATTGGGTTTCTTACAACACTGGATTTCTCACATGCCTTCATATCTTCCCTCAGCATTGGGTTTCTTACAACACTGGGTTTCCCACATGCCTTCACATCTTCCCTCAGCATTGGGTCCCTTAAAAGAAAAACATTATAAAGCAAATATGCTTTGCATGAATAGTTCTTAATAAATCATTTCATGATAATCAGAACAATATTAGCATGAAGCTAATTACATACACAAATATCCACATGCCTTCTCTTCGTACCTTGGCATTGGGAGCCATTCAAATAAGAATACAATATAACATAAAATCATGAGTTTGTAATATCTCATACATCACAACACTTTTCATATGCCCACACGCTCCTTTTATTCTTACGATATAATTCATATTCTCGTTCATACTCTAGTAACGTCTCATACATCACAATACTTTCCATAAACTCATATACTACTTTTAGTCTCATCATTGTAAATCACATTTCATAGGCTCATATGCTTCCTTTAGTCTTATCGTTATATATCACATACTTAATCATACTCTCGTGACCGTTCATACATCAAAAGATTAAAAATAAGCTCATATGCATCCATTTGTTTTATCCTTATTATTCACATACTTTCGCTCAGTCTGTATATAGATATATATCGAAACAACTCATTATACCACACATGGAACACACATAAGGTTCATAAAATTCGATCATGTAAGCATTATCAACAAATATTATCAAGAAACTATGTTAGAACTAAAAACTTTTAGATAGAGAGTCACTCACGACTTGTCCTAGGCCCTGAGCGGATTATATGCCTTTTCAAGCTCCATTTGGCCTGTAAATACACATTTCTCACATTAAGCTTTCCTTAAACATCCTTTTCATGATCATTAAGTGTGCATAATTAAAGTCTAATCATGTTTTATCACTGAGACTCTCCTTTTTCCCAAAGTAATCATAATAAGCGAGATTCTATGTCACTAGCGAGATTACCAGCAAGATTCCACATTTCTAGCGAGATTACTAGCGAAAAGACACAACAGGACACGACACTAGCGACACCAGGATGAGCGAGACTAGCGAGATTTACCTGAGGAAGGAGACCTAGCGAAACCCAGTGAGATTTGTGAGACGGAAAACCCCCCTGCGTTCCAGTGACACTCGTCTCGCGACTTACACTTCAATTACTCAACGATACCTGCTTCCTAGCGACACCCGACAACAGAGTTTCTTCTTTTCCTTTTTGTTCTCACTTCTATCTGTTAAAAATCATATTTCCAGCAAAATTTAGAACTTCTTTCCTTCTACCAACTTATAGAGAAACATGTTTTCTAGCTTACCTTAAATTTTTGTGGCTTAACTTCTCCTCGTTCGTCAGATATTCCAAGATTTTTCCGCGCTACTCCAAATTGCATAGTGATTCTGTATCCGTAACTTCCACCTAAAAGTTTACATATTTCTCTTCCAATTCAGCTTAAACATCCTTCATAAAAGTTGTTAAGAATTAAGTTAACTTATTGACTTTAAAATTTCAGCCTTAAATTCAATCTCTTCAGCTCGTTCTTCTCCAAACACCAGACCACGCTCGGATTGCACGACAACAACTAGACTCACTGTTCCAGCTTTAGTTTTACCACGAAAACGATCTGAATTCTCCACAACTTTGTCCTAAACACCTTCTCCTACCTCTCTTCGTCTCTCAGCTATAAAATTCAACTAATTTGAGCTTTTGAATGTGTTTAAAATGATTAAACACCCAACTTACTCACTTAAATAGGCCGTCGATTTAACCTCCACTTTCTTTCCTTTAAAAATGAATTGGCTAACGCATACCTCAGCTCACCAACGCATAGCAGCGTTCACAAACGCATGACACACCCTCACCAACGCATAGCAGCCTTCACAAATGCATGGCGCACCCTCACCAATGCATAGCAACCTTCACAAACGCATAGGACACCCTCAACACATGATAACTCATGCCTTAAGATTCTCGGCCACTCTTTACTTACCTTCTTTAGCTTGTCATCTTTCAAAACCAATCTTTATAGCTTGCTAACTTCCAAAACTAAGTGTGGGGCTTACATTGGGGGTCTGCTTGGAGAAGAAAGGGAAAAAGAATTTTTTTTCTCTACGCTTCTCTAGTTCACTAACCATATATTATATATATACATATATACATATTTTAAATCCTTTTCTTTTACCTTTTCCCTCTACAAATTCACCAAACTAAATCAATTCCTCCAAATTTTTTTAAAAAAAAATCAAAGTTCCAAATATCTTAATCAAATTCAATTTTTACCAATTGAATTAAATTCAAAATTTCTAAATCTTTATCACTTAATCTAAATTCAATTATCTAAACCCAATAATTCAATTTTAGCCTTAAAAATCAAATTAACACCCAAATGATTCAAGATAATTAAAATAAAAATTACCTGAAAATTGGGGATGCCACATTCTTCCCTCCTTAAGAAACTTTCAACCTTGAAAGCTCTAATCCTGAAAAAGCTCTGGGTACTTTGTCCTCATCTCGTCCTCTCATTTCCATGTTGCATCCTTGAACTTTTGATTTTTTCATAGAATTTTCACTAGCGCTATCTCTCAATTGTATAAAGCCTTTACTTCTCTTGCAAGAATTTGAATCTACTTCTCCCCATAACTCAGGTTCTCACTCAATTATAAGGGTTCATACTCCACAATATGAGACGGATCTATCACATACTTCCTCAACATAGAAACATGAAAGACATTATGAACTTTAGAAAGCAGCGGTGGCAAAGCCAATAAATAAGCTACAAGGCCAACTCACTCTAATATTTCAAATGGCCCAATGAATCGAGGGCTCAACTTGCCTTTCCTTCCAATCCTCTGAACCCCTTTCGTAGTTTCCACTTTCAAGAACACTTTATCATCCACTTCAAACTCCAGCTCTAGTCATATCATATTTGTGTAACTTTTATGTCTGCCCTAGGTTGTCTGCATCCTTGCCCTGATCTACTTTTGAATGGCCTCGTTAGTAGTCTGCACTAACTTAGGTCCCAATAATTTTCATTAACCAACCTCATCCGAATAAATAAAAGACCTAAAACTCTTCTTATACAACACTTCAAATGGCATTATGACAATACTAGCTTGGTAGTTGTTATTGTAAGCAAATTCCAGGAGATGCAAATAGGAATCCCAATTTCCTTAAAAATCTAATGCGCAAGCGAGTAACATGTCCTCTAGTACCTAATTCAAATGCTTAGTTTGGCAATCAGCTTGTGGATGAAAAGTTGTACTGAACTCTAACTGAGTTCTTAGTGCTGACTAGAGACTCTTCTAAAAACTGAACGTGAAGTGAGGGTTTCTATCAGACACTATTGAAACTGGCACTCCATGCAACCTTACCACTTATTTCATATATATCTGTGCCCACTTGTTCACTAAATATGTGGACTTGCTTGGGATAAAATGCTCTGACTTGATGAGCCTGTCTACTATAATCCATATCACTATATGGCCTCTCACTGTCCGTGGTAAACCTATAATGAAATCCGTAGACACATTCTACCATTTCCACTTTGGCACATTCAAGGGCTGCAACAACCCCGTTGGCTTCTGCCTCGGAGCTTTCACTAGCTGACACACTAAACATGTACTAACGAACTCGGTTATCTCTCTTTTCATATTGTGCCACCAGTTATGTCGTTTCAAGTCTAAATACATCTTGGTGCTACCAGGATGTATTGAGAATGGAGAAGTATGAGTTTCTGTTAGCAATTTGTTCTTGAGATCACTGTTTGCAGACACAAATCGGTGCCTCTGATATGAAAGACCATCATCCATGAGGATACTGAGAACTCACTATCCTGCCATGCCTCTAATTGGGAAAACTTCTCAACAAGGTATGAATCACCTTATTGTGCATCAATAATAATTTGTTTCAAGGTCGGTTGCACTGACAATTGAGCCAACTGTGACGTAACTTCTCCGACTACTACCACAATTTCTGCACACTCAAAGTTCTTGCATATGTGAGTTTGTCTAGTGATTAGGGCTACTGAATGAGCTATTTTTCTAATGAGTGTGTCTGCCACCATATTCGCTTTGCTAGGATGATACAAAATC
This sequence comes from Citrullus mucosospermus, assembly GCA_030954485.1. Taxonomy (NCBI): domain Eukaryota; kingdom Viridiplantae; phylum Streptophyta; class Magnoliopsida; order Cucurbitales; family Cucurbitaceae; genus Citrullus; species Citrullus mucosospermus. The sequence continues at coordinate 11,004,272 of CM062060.1, forward strand.
TCCATGTTATAATCTTTCACTAACTTTAGTTATCTGTGTTGCCTCATATTTCACTCTTTTTTAGTGAAGAAGTACTTTAAGGTTTTATGATTTGTGAAGATTTGTATCTTTTCTCCGTATAAGTTCTGCCTCTATATCTTCAAAGTAAAGACAACTACTGGTAATGCTCCAAATCATGAGTTGGGTAATTCCGTTCATGGTTCTTTAACTGGTGAAAGGCATAATCAACCACTTTACCATGTTAATGCATCAACATACACCCCACCTCTTTCTTAGAGGAATCATAGTAAACAACAAAACCTCCCGACCCATCTGGTACTATAAGTACCGGTGCCGAAACTAGTCTCTACTTAAGGTCTAAAAAAATCTCCTTACAAGCTTTACTCTAAACAAAAGGAGTACCCTTCCTAGTCAACTGAGTCAAAGGAGCATACTCAAGCAGAACGGCTGATGGAACTGGCGCTAGAGGAGGCACTGGTATTTAATCACTAGTTCTCCGAACCAGAAGGGTTCTACCACTGTAGAGGATCTTGAGGTGCAGGCAGGTCTTGATTTTGAGGATCTTGAACTTGAGGGTTTTGTAACCCTCCCCTATTATTTCTACCTCCTCTTCCTCTGTTGCTTCCTCTGTCTCCTCAAGATATCTCCTATCATTTGCACATAATTAAACTATATTAAATTCTTTGTCAAAAAACATGTCTGTTATATTTATGAATCAAGCAAAGTCTTGTGCATATAATTCTAAGACTCTTCTTACAGGACATATCTAGCTATGACGAAGAATCTGTTAATGGGCCAAAGGGACACTTAGGACTTACATAGTAAGTCAATCTACAAAATCAATAAGCTCTTAGCTCTGCTACCAACTGTAATGGCCTAACTTCCTAGAACATGAACTAGGTCGTTACTATATGCATTCACACATGTCAAATGACCCATTCTTCATAATTTTAGCTAAAAACTAGAGAACTTTATTAAGGTAAATTACTTTTGCAAATCTAAATAACTGAAAATTTTTTTGTCAGGGTACCCAAAAAAAAAATAATGAAATAAAACAGGAAACTTTGCATAAAGCATCTAGCTATGAGAAATAAAAAAAAAAAACAACAAAAAAGTTTCGAATTCAAATGACACGTCCAGAATTATTAAACATGAAAACATGAAAACTTGTGCAGAAGCATTTGATTAGTCCCAATGGCACGACCGTGGATTTCTTTCGTTATTCGCTGAGGTGTCCTTTTCATTTCCTGAACAACATAACATGGAAAGGATAAGCACTTTTATCCAATAAGTGCAACATACTAGTGAGACATGCATAAGTCAAGTAATCCTAGATGGCCATCTAGTGAGCAATTTAACCTAACATTGTTGGGATGTATGCCCTAAAACCTCGTAGTTAATAAGTTATTTGAAATAAATGTTAATTATTTTATATATGAAATTATCCATTGAGGAAAGATCCAAGGTTATTTTGTTGAACTTGATCAACAATATGTGGTAAACATATAGATGAATCATGTTCAAGCAATAACCTAAATGCTTTGTAGTATATGGATAAGGTTGAATGCCTTATGCTTGTGACACTACGGATACGAACCACTTTGTAAATGTTACAAGAGTTGTAGGTGTTACAAACGATTTGATCAAAATCATTCATGTAGAGACATGCGAGTAGGGGTATCCTGTACAAAGAGTTTGTTAAGATCGGACTGCGAAATCATTAATCTCTTTTTATAATATTGTTGATTGAAGAGATTAACATTTCATAAGATGACTATAAGTAACTTGACCTCAAATTTGAGTGAGTTATGAACTCTTGTGTATGAGGACAGTCCTTTGATTTGTTGGGTGAGAGTGGCTTGAGTCCCCAACTCAATAAGCCTACCATTTTGCAAATTTGCCCAAGTAGGGAGTTGGAAACATAGCTACACAAGATGGAATTCACTCCTTCCTGTCTTTAGGGTAGGTAGATGAATTGCTCCTTTAAGTATTGACTCCGAGTCTTAAAATGGGTCCCCTCCCTCTCATTGGCCCGAGAAGGTTTTGTTTATGGTAGGACCATAAACAAGTTGTTCATTAGAGGATCAGTGGGATTAAGGATTAAGAGGTAACTACAGGGGTTAAACAATAATTTGACCCAGTTGTAATTACGAGCAATTCGTGAAGGGTCGACTCGCTGTTGATTGGTTACATCCATGGGCACATAAATATATCTACAGTGTGAAGATTGTAGTTGTGGATCTTTAGTGGAGTGACCCATAGTTAATGAATGTTGATTAGTTTAATTAAACAGTTTAATTAATTAACCTCGTATCATTAGAGCTTCTAATCTATAGGTTCATTAGGTCCTCTGCTAGCTCACTAAGGGTAAAACAAGGAATATTTAGTTTTGGAAGAATTTGAATTGTTCAAATTATAAGGGTTGTATATATTACATTTAATATAATTTATAGAAATACATTATAATATAAAGTTATTTTTTTGAATTAGATTCAAGATTAAATTATATATTATGAGAGTATTAATGTTTGAATAAGATTCAAATATTAAATTAATATGAATAAGATTCATATAATGAAGGACTTATATATTGATTGTATATGATACAATTAATATAATGTATATAGACACATTATATTATAAAGTTAATTTTGAATTAAATTCAAAATTAAACTATATAATATGAGAGAATAATATATTTGAATAAAATTCAAATAATAAATAATATGAATGAGATTCATATTAAAACAATAGGTTAAAACGTAATATGAATGAGATTCATATTTAAAGTATAGGTTATGAGAGGGAAATACATTTGAATATGATTCAAATGTAATATTAATTAAATATATGATATTTAATTAATTTATATTAATTAATTAGATTAATTAATAGAAAAATTATTTTAAATGAAAAAACTGTTGAAAATATTTACAAATAATATCAAAATATCATAGTCTATTTGCAATAGATTGCGATAGACTACTGATAACTTGTAGAAATACAAGTTATTATAGTCACTATTTGATTTAATTAGAGTAACTTTGGAGCTAAACACATGATTTTGGTAGTTAAATGATGAAAAATGTATCACCATGCGTTGGCACTATTTACAAAAGAAAATACCTGAAAAACGATGAGCTTGTATGTTCCTAACGCAGGGTTAAGAAGAAAAGAAGCGCACACAATCGAAGTACGAAGAGACGAAGCTGCTGCGAGAACAAGTGGAAACCCATGTGTCGAGCCTATGCGTTGAGCCCATGTGTTGAGACCATGCGTCGAGCTTAGTGGGTTGAGACCATGCGTCGAGCCTATTCGTTGACAATCAGAAAAGTAGAAACAGACGCATGCTCAAACAGCTGTCATGTCATTATGAAAAAGGACAACACCCAATTAGATCATGGCAGAACAAATAGGCTTACAATCTGAAAAGTCTATGCAGCGTGGCTGAAATTTAATGCACAGGTGTCAGGTCATCATGATATCAACTTTTTGACGCCTATAAATAGTCCACAAGCTTCTCCAAGAAAAGGAGGATGAGAGACCAGTTCAAGAGGCGAAAACTCTGCACTATTTCTCCCTCACCATAACCAGCCTCCATTTCGAGCTCTTCTGAGAGAAGGATTCTGAGCACCTTCAGAGTCGTCTCCCAATGAGTGAGAATCTTCACCTTATGGAATCTATGTATCAGATAGCGACCATCTCAAGCCTCCATGAAACAAGACATTGCTAGTGGCGGCTTGACGCCCTTCATTTCTATTTTATTTCCATTTCTCTCTTTCTAGCTTATATTTTGTTAATGACATTCGAGAGAATGATTTATTGTCTTAATATGAGTTTGATTGACTATCATCTTCCATCTATTTCCGTGTTAAATACTTTACACCATATTGCCTAAATGCTAAATGAGTTAAATGTTAAAAGTTAGTTTTTCTTGAGCAATTCTTAATATGTTACATCTTGATTAATGCATATTTTTAGCTTGCATAACTTTGTCTAACAAACAAATGTAGTAAGCATGACTGTTGAGCTTGAGAGAGTGGATAGTTAATCTTTAGCATTAATTAAGACTAGATGAGTGCAGAGATGTAGTTCATCTTTTGCCAATGCAAAGTTACCATGCATCTTAGAGATAAGATTAATGTGGCGTCAAAACATCGAGAGATGGATTCACAAACGCAGTTTGTAGGTATGTAATTGTACTTAGAAAGTTTAGGTAACAACTCGCTCTTGCGTTCAACTCTACTTCTATCGCATGGTTCCATTCATTCTCAATGCATGCTATCTGGCGCTAAATTACATATGAATACCCATCGCCGCGTCCACTTCATTATTAGTAGTAGGAAATTCTTTTCATTCTTTATGTATAGTTTTACACATATAATCAACAAATACACATATTTACATGTACAGTCACCGCATAGTCATGCATTTATTCTCAACGCCTATTTATTACAAATCCCTGCGTTCGACCCTGGACTCACCAGAAAACCTATAAATGCTTATACTTGGGTCTTTATAGGAAAACTTGCTTAATCATGATCACATCTAGAGTAATTCTCGACGCATCCTTGTACGGAAATGATAAATCTATTTTTGTGCAATGAGCTAAGAAATTCAATTTAATTAGAATAGAAATTCAAACGAACAACTACTTATCTGTGTCCATTATGACAAAGATAGATACAGACAGTAGTTTATCCCAGTCTCTCACAGTCTCTCACAGATATATAGTAATTTTTTTCTAAATTTTTCTACATTTGTAAATATTTTGGTTCATTTTTTTTATATAGAAAACAACCCTAATTAATATTAAATTAAATTAAATGTAATTTAATTTAACTTATCGATGACCTAGATAACTTGATCTGAATCTTGAGCTATCTATGAACTCCTATTTATTCAGAATTTTCCCTGGATCTACATAGGTAAGAGTAAGCTCAATAGCGCTGCTCAACATTCCTTCTATTTCAGGGATAAGACTGGGTAGATAGTTGGGAACATAGAATTTGCAAAACGGAATTCACTCCTACCCAACTTAGGGATAGAAGAGAGGTTGTTCTCTTAAGTGTTGTTCCCAGGACTTGAATAAGGGGCCCCATCCTCTCACTGGCCCGAGAGGGAATGGATTTAGTGATTAGATCCTAAATTAATTGTTCATTAGAGGGACAATGGTACTTAAGGAGAAAAGATGTAACTCAGAGGTAAATCGGTATTTGACCTAGCTGAAGTTATGAACAACCTGTGAAAGATTGACTTATCGATGACGGTTATATCAAATGGACACAAATATATCTACAGTGAGGAGAGTGCAACTACGGGCTTTAGTGGAGTGTCCCGTTAGTTAACGAATGTTGGTTAACTAGGTTAAAGAGTTTGGCCGGTTAATCTCGGATCGTTGGAGCTCATTATCTGTAGGTCCATTAGGTCCCTCTACTAGCTCATAAATGGACTAAAATCTTAGATAATGTGGTGAATAAGTTTGAATCGTTCAAATCTTGGCTTAAGGAATGAAAGTTAGATATATACGATATATCGGCGTTTAATTACGAATTAAATGTACAAATAGAGTTAATTATAATATTTAAATATAATTTAAATATTAATCATATGAATAGGGATTCACATCGGTTTTTTTTAGAAAAATCGGGACAAGTGGGAAAAATGATATTATTTTATTATTTAATATTAAAATAATAATATTTAATTAATTAAATATTAAATTATTTTTTATTTAATTATTTAATTATCTTTTTGAAATTAAAAATCAATTTTAATTCAATTTTGGAAATTCATTGAAAATTGATTTTAAAATTGATTTTTGAAGATTGGATTTTCCCACTAACTAAGCTAGGAGCTTGGTTGTCTTCTTCACAATTAACCAACAAATTAACCATTTTGTGTTGTCAAATTTTGATGCAATTGGATTGCATGTTATTCTTTAATAAATAGAAATGATTTTGACATAAAAAAGGGTTAAGAATTTTGTGAAATTAAGGGTTAAATTTGCAAAATTCCATCCATTGTTCATCTTCTTCCCAACCTTCATTCTTTCTCAAATTCACCACAAATTTGGATCCCACCATCCAATCTAAGCCTAGAGAATAGTAGAGAAGACTCTTGTGGTGGTCTACAACCAAGTGGTGCTGAAATTCATCAAGAATTGAAGAAGAATTTGGAGCTTCAAGTTCTTGAAACTTTTGTTTTTCTTCTTAATTGCATATTTAATCCTCTAAATTGAGCATCTTAGAGTGAAAATTGATCAAATTAACTTCTGCTGCATGCTCATTAATCCTACACCCCTTACTTTTGAGGAGGCAATTGTATCTGATTCGAAAGAACAATGGAAGGATGCTATGCAAGCAGAATTGTTCTCGTTGTAGAAGAATCGAACGTGGTCATTGTTTCCAAAGTCTCCTAATCAAAAACTTGTTCAGTCAAAGTGGATTTAAATCAAGCCAGGTTTAGGGGGTGACAGTAAGCATAGGTATAAGGCTAGGCTGGTGGCCAAGGGCTATACACAAAAGGAGGGAGTTGACTTTCATGAGATTTTCTCTTCGGTGGTGAGGCATTTGTCCATTAGATTGTTTTTATCTATTATCGTTCACTTTGATATGTTCTCGAACAGATGGACGTCACCACAACATTCCTTCATGGAGAACTGGAGAAGGTGATCTACATGGCTCAACCTAAAGGCTATGAGATGAAGGGAAAGGAAGACATGGTATGTTGTCTTCATAAGTCCATCTATGGACTGAAGCAATCACCGAGACAGTGGTATATCAGGTTTGATACCTTTATCTTGAAGCAGGAGTTTCACAGGAGCTCATATGATGTATGTGTGTACTGGAAACTATCTCAGAAAGGTACATATATTTATCTACTGCTTTATGTAGATGATATGATACTTGTGTCTAAGGATTATGCTGACATCTGTGAACTCAAGAGACAGTTGAGTAGTGAGTTTGTGATGAAAGATTTAGGCGAATTGAAAAAGATCTTAGGCATGGATGTTAAAAGAGATAGGGAGAAAGGTTTATTGACCATTCCGCAGGAGAGTTATGTGCATAAACTGCTTGAGAAGTATAATATGTCTGAATGTAAGGCAGTTTCGACACGCTTAGCATCTCATTTCAGACTTTCTTCATCTCAGTGTCCTTCTAATGAACAAGAAAGGTTAGAGATGTCTAATATTCCCTATTGTAATGTTATTGGAAGTATTATGTATTTGATGATTTATACTAGGCCTGACTTGGGTTATGCAATGAGTATGATAAGTAGGTTTATGTCAAATCCTGGGAAAGAGCATTGAAGTGCAGTTAAATGGGTGCTTCGATATTTGAAAGGTAGTGCAAATGTATCATTGTGTTTTAGTAGGGATTGTGATCAATCAACATCGTTGGAAGACTTCACAAATGTTGATTATGCTGCAGATCTTGACAAAAGAAGGTCCTTATCAGGTCACATTTTTGGTTTGTATGGTAATGTGGTTAGTTGGAAAGTTGCTCTACAGCTAGTTGTTGTTTGTCAACTACAGAGTTAGAGTACATTTTAGTGGGTGAAGCTATTAAGGAGGCAGTGTGGTTGAAAAGAATTGTTGGTGAGTTGTTGTCACAGGAGTTTATTCCTATCATCTGTTGTGATAACCAAAGTGTTATTCATCTTGCGAAGAATCCATCTCATCATGAAAGGTCTAAGTATATCGATGTCAAATTTCATTTTATTAGAGAAGTTGTTGCTCAGAAAGATGTTGAACTGGTCAAAGTTCATACAGAACAAAATTTGTCAGATATGCTAACTAAGGTTCTCCCAGCTCATAGGTTTAAATACCTGTTAAATGAGCAGAATACAAAATCTAGATGATAGGGTGATAGAGAATCAACTTGGTGTCTTAAATATTCTTGTCATGAGGGAGATTTGTTGAATATGCCAAGATATTTAAATGGGTTTTTATTGAGAGTGCATTGGAAATTAAAGGCTCAATGGCATCTTTTGTAAATAAAAGTTGATGACATTTTTTAAATATTCATCATCTTTATTCCTTAGGGCACCCATCTTGAGAAAATAAAGGAGAGATGAGAAGAAAATTTTTCCTCCTGGTAGTGTGCAGCCGTAAAAAACACTTTAGAGAGAGAAAGTTAAAAATCTTGCATATTGAGAGAGAGAAGAATCCGCCGCCGGAAGTCATTTGATGCTGGATCTGAGTCACACTGTAGGTGACTATTTCGGAGCATTTTTTCGGCGAGGTTAGTCTCATTTTCAGCCACGTAGGGGTCCGAATTAGAGAGAGTTTTGTCCAGTTTTTCGGGTCTCGACTTCAGAGGTGATTTCGGGCATTTGAGTCTCAGTTTGGAGGCGTTGTTCAGCTTGTATTCTCTTAGTACAGTGGGTGTTTGTCGATGATAAAGTTGGTAGTTGGCGCATATTGCACAAGAGATTGGTCTTGATCTAGAGGCGAAATAATCGTGGTTTCATTCTTCTTGAATGAATAAATTACAGAAGGTTGATTTCTACACATCTCTATAATTTGTAAACTTATTTGCTCTTAATAAAAATCACTGCAAGCTGGTTCTCAAGTGGATGTAGACCAAATTGATCGAATCACTATATATCGTTGTGTTTTTTATTTATCGCTTTCGGTTTTTGCTGGCTATTGTGTTCTGTTTTGGGCATGTTTGAGTTCCGTTTTATTTTACATTTAGGAACTAACTACAAACAAAATTGAAAATTTAGTAACTTTATTAGTCACTTTTGAAAACTTAAATACTAAATAGATACAAACCTAAAAATCGAATCTAAACTTATAATTTAACTTTGATATTTTCATTAGACTATAGATATATTTGGGAAGTTAATTTAAATGACAAAACTAGTGAAAATATTTACAAATAATAGCAAAACATCACAGTCTATCTATGATAGATTATGATAGACTACTATCTATGTCTACCATGACATAGATAGACACAAATAGTAATTTATTGCGATCTATCACAGTCTATTGCAGATAAACAATAAAATTTTGCTATATTTATAAATATTTTGATTCATTTTCTATAAAAACAACCCTAAATGAAACCACCATATTAGATATTAAAATACTTATATATTTTATGTTTTTACACTCTTAAATGGTTTATTTTATTAATGGCTTTGTTTATTCCTTTAGAAAGATGGAGTATGTCATTTAAGGAAATAAGTTTTTCAACCAATTTAAAGTAATAATTATTAGCGAGCCATTATTAATTCTTTTTAGAATACATAGCTTCTGTTTTGATGTTGGAAGAGGCGTTGAGAATGTTAGAGAGATATTAAGTTCCTTAAGGACATACTGTCAAAAAAGAGAGGAATGGGTGAATATAAGACCATAGCCTTAACGCAAGAATGCAATGCTATGGTCTACGAAGGCAGCCCCACGAAGATGAAAGACCTGGGGAGCTTCACCATTCCTTGCTCCATTGGAGGAACTTACATAGGTAAAGCGTTGTATGACCTGGGGGCCAGCATTAACCTTATGCCCTTGTCAGTATTTAAGAAATTAGGGATCACGTCTTAGCCAAGAACAGTCACTTTACAGTTGGCGGATCAATCCGTTGTGCATCCTAAAGGGAAGACAAATGGGCAGGCAGAAATTTTCAATAGAGAGTTGAAAACTATTTTGGAAAAAGAGGTTAACTCCTATTGAAAGGACTAGGCGTCAAAATTAGACGAGGCATTGTGGGCATATCGGACAACATTCAAGACGCCTCTCGAAATGTCACTATACACCCTGGGCTTTGGAAAGACATGCTTTGCCCTTGGAGTTAGAGCACAAAGCATTGTGGGCAGCAAAGAAATTGAATCTAGACTTGAAGGTTGGAGAAGTGCGTCAGCTTCAACTGAATGAAGTGGAGGAATGGAGACTTCAAGCTTACGAGAATGCAAAGATTTACAAGGAGCAAACAACGCATTGGCACGATCAATGCATCAGTAAGAAATCTTTGCATGTAGGTCAAAAGGTCCTTCTTTTTAACTCAAGACTGCGTTTATTTCCAGGAAAACTACGAATAAGATGGTGTGGTCCTTTTGTGATCAAAGAGATTTTTCCTCATGGTGCCGTGGAGCTGATGAATGAAGACGGCACCAACGCATTTAAAGTCAATGGTCTACGCATGAAACCGTATTATGGAGAGTGCCTTGAACGAGACAAAGTAGCTGTTGACCTGGAAAAGATAGAATGAGGACAAGATGGATGCGTCCTGCGTTGACACCACTCACATATATCCTAGGGACGCTTCCTTATATTTGTACTTTATTTGCTTTTATTTGTTTCCGCATTATTTTTTATTTTTTATTTTTTTCTCTTTCTTTACGCATTTTTTTCTTTCTTTTCTTTTCTTTGTGTTCTCTTAATTGTTGTTATTATTTACTTTGAAAAGTTTTTGTTTGGATGCTAACTATATCATTCTTTGATGTAAATAAATTGAACTCTTTCCGAATTATTAATGAAACTCGGATAATAACAAGGCGTCGGCATTAAAACAATGCAACATGATTAAATTGGCGCTTGGGGGGGAAGGGGAGTTGAAGCAACTTAGTCAGATCACAAGATCTGATAGGTCACAATTAGATCAAGAATTCAAAGAGCCATCTGCGCGTTCCCTGGCTGACATCGACTAATGTCAAACCAATTAATGCGGCCATGATGTCACACATCGAGTTGATCACCTACGTGCCCAGCTAAAACCCTATATAAACCCTGATTCAACCCTTTTTCTAAGTTTACGTTTTCAATCTCTCGCTAAATTTTCTGACGACCGTTGCGATTTCCGACAAAGTCGAAAAATTCTTCCAAACCTCTCCCAAACCTTTTCTCTCTTTTCTTTCCAAACCTTTTCTATGGCTTCCTAACAACCCACTTTTTCCAAAAGCCCTAAACCAAATGCCTCCCGAAAGGTCGGCATCGTCTCATCCTTGAGGCAAGGTAGTCGAAATCCGTCCACTACCTCCACCATGCATGAACCCTTAGCCGTTGTCCGCCCCAACAGTCTTAAGTTGGAGGCGGCATCAGCCCCATTTTCGCCGCACTCCAGGGACCTGTCTAAAGCCCAAGAGGTGGAGAGGAATGATGAGTCCAATGTCTTTGGAGACATCCTAGACACCATCGACGAGGACGACGACGACTGGTTGAACAAGTGATAAGCACTTGAAAAGTGCTTTCTATCCTCTCAAATTAAGGGAGTTTATATTAGATTTCACTTGTTTGCTAGTGGTTTTCAGGTTAAAATGAGGAAAATTAGAAGAAAAGACTAAAATATCAAAACCGAGCAAGAATACCGCGAAAAAGAGCTGAAAAAACAAAAAAGGGTGAAATTTGGGATAGCGCCGCGGCGCTAAAACTCGAGAGCAACAATTTTGGACACAACCCTAGCGCCGCGGCGCCAGTTTTCCTTAAATGAAAATTTGTTATTTTTGGTAAGTTTTTGGGCGGCCAAACTCTATAAATTTAGGGGTTTTCAGCAGCCCTAATAAAAAAATCAAATCAAGAATCAATCAACCATCTATTTACAAACCTAAAGAGGCACAAGAAGGAGAGAATTGAGTGAGAGTTCATAAAAGAGTTCATGAGTTAGTTGCAAGGAAGAGGAAAAGAGTTCGAGATAGTCGTGTTGCCCTTCGAATTCTGACGTGAGAGCCAAGGAGATCGTGACAGTGCTACCTCAATCAAAAGCCTCTTTTCAGTAGAGTTTCCCTTTCTTTACACTCTTTCTTTGTTTATTTTGCTTAAACATGTTGCTTCAAGCTATGAGTGGCTAAACTCTTTAGTTTTAGGGTTTTGATGATTTGTTTATGAATTTATGTTGATCTTGTAGACTTTCATGGTTTTGTTGGAATGATTATGCTTTTCATTGTTATTGTGTTTAATTCTTGTGGATTGGCCATCTTCACATGTTAGGTTAGATGTATGATTGAGTGATTGTATGTTTAACTTGATCTATAACAATGAATTGTTGTTAATCTATCATGAGAGTAGTTAGGTTGACAATAAAAGTTGCTAAAGACTATTCTTAATGCCATGTAATTTAAATTGATTTCAAGAGATAAGTAATCAATCGAGTTGCATGAGAAAGAGTTGTATTTTAGAGAAAATAACTTGGAATTAAGTTTCTAGACTTAGGTATATGAATTACCATAAATTCCATGAATTCTATAATATTGCATGATGAAATAAACAAGGATTCATTACCCTAGAACTCTCTTTGACTCTTGTGTTTCTCACTTTAATATACTTTCCTTATTTGATTTATATTTTCCATAACTCATAATATTCAATTTCAATTCTCAAATAAAATTGATTCAACTCTAGAATAGCTAAGTAACTTAAACCTTCACAATTGGATCTCTAGTGGAACGATATTCGAACTTAACCATCTTATATTATAACTTGACCCGTACACTTGTGGTTAACACTAAAAGTGCGCATCAACAAGCTAGTCGACCAGGCAATGAAGAAGAGTGTGTCGCGTGGGTCAATCCCTGAGGCGAGTGGTCTCGAGGAACCAGACTCCGATGATAGACCCATTGGAACAGTCATTGCGATGGTGGAGAAGAAGAAGTCCGCCGAGAAAGGGAAGAGTATGCCAATCAAGGCCTTGAAGGAAGAAGCCGAGGAAGATGTTCCCCTGCTAAGAAGAAAAAATGAGAAAGTCAAGGATGCTGGGACATCCGAGGCTGTTGCAGCAACTCTTTCCGCGTCATCTGTTGAGCGGCTAGCGATGAAGGCGGCGGAGAAGTCCAAGTAACTGAAAGACGACTTCAAAAGAATGAGAGAAGGGACGGGGTTGTTCCTCGCCACAAAGAAGAAAAGAAAAGAAGAGATGAAGGAAATCGAATCTGGCGAACAAGCAGCCAAGGCGACCGCCAGAGAAGCTGAGTTTCTCCGTCGCATGGTAGAATTAGCGGCGGAGTTTGAAATTGAATTGGAAGGAGGAAGTGATGCGGAGAGGCTCTTCAAAGCCGAATGCATCAAGAGAAATCTGCAGAAAATAAGGGAAGAGAAGAAGAAGGAAAAAGAGGTAGTAGTTCATGTGCACTTTTAGTGTTTACCGCAAGTGTACGGGTCAAGTTATAATATAAAACGGTTAAGTCCGAGTATCGTTTCCACTAGAGATCCAATTGGGAAGGTCAAGTTACTTAGCTATTCTAGAATTGAATCAATTTTATTTGAGGATTGAAATTAAATATTTCAATTTTGGGAAAAAGAAAAATCAAGCAAAGAAAATATCAAAGGGAGAATTTGCAAGAGTCAAAGAGAGTTCTAGGGTTTCGAATCCTTGTTTATTTCATCATGCAAAATTATAGATTTCATGGATTTTATTGTAAATCTTATGCCTAAGTCTAGAAACTTAATTCCAAGTTATCTTCTCTCAAAGACAACTCTTTCTCATGCAACTTGATTGATTGTTAATCTCTTAAAACCAATACACAATTACATGGCATTAAAACTAGTCTTTAGCAACTTTCATTGTCAACCTAACTACTCTCGTGATAGATTAACAACGATTCATTGTTATAGATCAAATTAAACATATAATCTCTCGATCATACATCTAACCTAACATGTGAAGGTGGCCATTCTTCAAGAATTAAACACAATAACAATGAAAAGCATAATTTATTTGAATAAAACCATGAGTCTACAAAATTAACATGAATTCACAAACAATTCATCAAAACCCTAAAACTAAAGAGTTTAGCCACTCATAGCTTGAACAACATTTTGGGCAAAAATAATCAAAGGAATAGTGTAAAGAATAGGGAAACTCTACTGAAAAGAGGTTCTTGATTGAGGCAGCATCGTCACGAACTCCTTGGCTCTCGCGTCGGACTTCGAAGGGCACCAAGACTATTTCGAACTCTTTTCCTCTTCCTTGCGGCTAACTCACTCTTTGAACTCTCGCTTAATTCTCACCTTTTTGGATCTTTTCTTTAGGTCTGTAACTTTCTTGCTTTTCTTGAGATTATTCCTCCTCTTGAACTGCTGAAAACCCTTAAATTTATAGAGTTTGGCCGCCAAAAATTTAACCTAAAATACAAAACTTTCGTTTAATTAACGCTGGCGCCGCGGCGCTAGGTTTGCGACCAAAAATAAGTTGCTCTCGGGTTTTAGCGCCGCGACGCTGTCTTGCGTTCATCAAGGATGCGTCGAAGCAGCGCCATCTCGACGCTGCGATGCTACTCTGCGTCCATGCTGATGCGTTCATGCTTCAGCGCCACGGCAGCGCTGTTTTAGCGCCGCGGCGCTGCCCTGCGTTTCAACAAGTATGCGTTTTTAGCTCTTTTTCGCCATATTCTTGCTCGATTTTGATCTTTTAGTCGTTTCTTCTAATTTTCCTCGTTTCAACCTGAAAATCACTAGCAAACAAGTGAAATCTAATATAAAACTCCCTTAATTTGAGAGAATAATAAGCATTTTTCGAGTGCTTATCAAAACCCCAAACTTAGAGATTTGCTAGTCCCGAGCAAAGAATAAAATCAAATAACAGGGAGTTTAGATGAAGAAGTGTGCAATTGACTCATGTCTCAGAGAATAGCATTCAGAGCTTAAGTAGAAACATGCAAGCATATCTATATTGTTATAATTATTCAAGGCCAAATCTTGCTATCTCCCATGTGTGTGTGTGCAAGCCTCCTTCAATTTAAAATACTAGAACTCAAATTAGAACTTAAGAGAGTTTCTTTAGTTTTTCCCCTACTCTAGCTTATGCACCAATCTTCAAGCTTTCATGCATTCAAGTGAGTAATATGTCCACTAAGGTGCCTTTCAATCATATATTTTTTTCATGGGCCCAAACTTGCATTTTTTTACCTAGAGGCACTAGCTTTCACACATTCACTGTAGGGACTCGTACCTAGTCAATTCCCAGGCGTCCTTACTGATCACAGCAAAGGCAGCTCTTTTTACCCCTATCCATGCATACTCATTACAAGTTTAACATTTAAAAAGATAGACAAATAAAGCTCATATATTTTGTGTACACTTTTTCTTTTCTCAAGGCATGTATACTCTTTTCTTTTTCCTTAGTCTAAGATTACAAGCTATCATGCATTTCCACTCTCTACCGGTGGGGCTTTTCGAAGTGACAACCAAATACACCCAACTTAATCCTTTTTTCAGTTAAAGATTATAAATAAAAGTGGCTACGTGCTCAAGAATATGAGAGATTTTAAGAGGGACTTAAATGAATTTAACTCAAGATAGTGCTATTCTATTTCCACAATAAGTCATCTAATATGCAAATTCGAATCTCATCATGGGTAATCAACATCAAGGCACACAACCATAAACAACATTCCCATTAACTTTGAAAGCTCCAAAATTTTCAAAATTTTGTTTTTTTTCAAAAATTGTTTCAAAAAATTGACATGCATATGATCATTAAAACCTTCACTAACATGCATAGCAGGATAAGAAAACACACAAAAGTACATTGACATGCATATGATCATTAAAACCTTCACTAACATGCATAGCAGGATAAGAAAACACACAAAAGTACGGAAGACACCTCCCACCCCAAACTTAGAATCATGCATTGTCCCCAATGCATAAGAACATCTAATAAGGACAGAGCAAGCGGGAAGCCACCAAACAGGCTTGGTGTAAGGATTACTTTGTGTGATAAACCACGTTCCTGAGAGATAAAGCATATGAGTGACTCCAAGATCTAAACAAAAAAAAAAATAAAATAAATAAAAAAAAGTAAAGAAAGCAATAAAATTGGGTTGCCTCCCAATAAGCGCTTGGTTTAACGTCTTCTAGCTAGACGGGACTACTGGATCATGCAATGAAAGTCAGGTTCTCAAGTCCGCGTTCTTCATCACCGATGTAGTGCTTTAATCGTTGACCATTCACTTTGAAGGTTGTTCCATTGTTACCTTGTAGTTCCAGGGCTCCGTGTGGGGATACCTTGACAATGATAAAGGGTCCCAACCATTGTGTCCTAAGCTTTCCTGGAAACAAGCGTAAACGTGAGTTAAAAAGTAATACTCTTTGTCCTGGAAGGAAGGTTCGTGATGTGATCTTCTTGTCATGCCATCTCGCAGTGTGCTCTTTGTAAAGTTTGGCATTCTCATAAGCTTGAGCACGGAACTCCTCCATCTCATTGAGTTCTAAAAGGCGTTTCTCACCGGCTTTCTCGAAATCCATGTTCAGCTTCTTGATGGCC
Organism: Citrullus mucosospermus; assembly: GCA_030954485.1. NCBI lineage: Eukaryota > Viridiplantae > Streptophyta > Magnoliopsida > Cucurbitales > Cucurbitaceae > Citrullus > Citrullus mucosospermus. The sequence continues at coordinate 11,020,480 of CM062060.1, forward strand.
CAATAAGCTCTATGCTCGAGCTCTACCGGTAAGTGACAAGCCTTTCCAAACACCAACCTATACAGGGAAGTACCAATTGGGGTTTTGAAAGCTGTGCGGTAGGCCCACAGTGCATCATCGAGCTTAAGGGCCCAATCCTTCCTATTGGTCTTGACTGTCTTTTCCAAAACTTGCTTGATTTCCCTGTTAGATAACTCAGCAAGGCCATTAGTTTGAGGATGATAAGCTGTAGCAATTTTATGATTAACATTATATTTTTGCATCATGGATTCAAACAGTTTATTGCAAAAGTGAGAGCCTTCATCACTAATAATAGCTCTAGGTGTACCAAAACGTGTGAAAATATTTTTATGCAAGAATTTTAAAACAGTGCGAGCATCATTGGTCCTAGTGGCTATGGCTTCTACCCACTTAGGTACATAATCTACTGCAACTAGAATGTATAGGTAGCCATTAGAAGAAATAGGAAAAGGCCCCATAAAGTCAATACCCCAAACATCAAATAACTCCACTTCCAAGATAGGTTTCATTGGAAGCTCATGTTGTCTAGAAATATTGCCAGTACATTGGCACCTATCACATGACTTAACAAAAGTATAGCAGTCTTTAAAAAGGGATGGCCAATAAAATCCTGACTGAAGTACCTTGGCTGCAGTTCTAGTGGGTCCAAAATGACCTCCATAGGGTGAGGCATGACATGAATTTAGAATACTTACCATTTCCTCTTGAGGCACACACTTTCTTATCATATTGTCAGAACAAACCTTGTAGAGAAGTGGGTCCTCCCAATGGTAAGACTTAACATTGTGCAGGAATCTTTTCTTTTGTTAATAGTTCATGTAGGGTGGCAAATGTCCTCCTGCAAGATAATTAACTATGTCAACAATTGGGGGCCATGATTTAGCTTCCTCATTCTCAATTCTAGATAAGTGGTCTGCAACCACATTTTCACACCCTTTCCTGTCTTTGATTTCTAAGTCAAATTCCTGTAACAATAATATCCATCTCATTAGCCTAGGTTTAGAATCTTTCTTAGCAAACAAATACTTTAAAGCAGCATGGTCAGTATGCACTACTATTTTAGAGCCAAGCAAGTATGATCTAAATTTATCAATGGCAAACACAACAGCTAGTAGTTCTTTTTCAGTAGTAGTGTATTTCTGTTGAGTATTATCAAGAGTCCTACTAGCATAATAAATTGCCCTAAACATGTTATCTCTACGTTGGCCTAATACAGCTCCTAAAGCATAATCACTAGCATCACACATGATCTCAAAAGACTGACTCCAATCTGGTACAACAATAATAGGTGCAGCAATTAGTCTTTCCTTCAGAGTATTAAAAGCTAGTAGACATGCATCATCAAAAATAAATTTAGCTTCCTTTTCTAACAAATTACTCAAGGGTTTAGCAATTTTAGAAAAATCTTTAATAAATCTCCTGTAAAACTCTGCATGCCCTAGGAAGCTTCTGACTCCTTTCACATTGGTGGGGAGTGGTAGTTGTTCAATAGCAACTATTTTAGCCCTATCCACCTCCAATTCTTTTTTAGAGACTTTGTGCCCCAGTACGATGCCTTCCGTCACCATGAAGTGACACTTCTCCCAGTTTAGAACAAGGTTAGCATCTTGGCACCTCTGCAAAACACGAGTTAGATTAACAAGACAAGAATCAAATGAAGACCCAAATACAGAAAAATCATCCATAAAAACCTCCATTATGTCTTCAATGAGCCCCTGAAAAATAGACATCATACAACGTTGAAAAGTAGCAGGAGCATTACATAAACCAAATTGCATTCTTTTAAAAGCAAATGTCCCATAGAGACATGTAAATGTTGTTTTTTCTTGTTCCTCAGGAGCAATGACAATTTGGTTATAACCTGAATATCCATCTAGAAAGAAATAATGAGAATAACCTGCAAATCTATCAAGCATTTGATCTATAAAAGGAAGGGGAAAATGATCTTTTCTAGTAGTTTTGTTCAACTTCCTATAGTCAATGCATACACGCCATCCTGTCACAGTTCTAGTGGCTATCATTTCGTCTTTTTCATTTTTAACCACAGTCATGCCACCTTTCTTGGGTACCACTTGAACAGGACTTACCCATGGACTGTCAGATATGGCATATATGATTCCTGCATTCAAAAGCTTGAGCACTTCTTTCTTAACTACCTCCTTCATGGTGGGATTAAGTCTCCTTTGGTGCTCTATTGATGGTTTAAAGGTATCTTCCATCAAGATTCTGTTGCAACAGACCGACAGACTAATACCTTTAAGGTCCTTAATAGACCAACCAATGGCAGATTTATGGTCCCTCAATACTTTCAATAATTTTTCTTCTTCCACAGAATCAAGATCAGAAGATATTATAACAGGTAAAAAAGATAAATCATCTAAGAATGCATATTTTAAATGAAGAGGTAATACTTTTAATTCAAGCTTAGACTTCTCAATATCATTAACAACATGCAAGGGAGCTAAAGGTATAGGTTTATCTACTTTAGAACATATTGGCAACCTATCTAACCACCTAGCATAAAATGCTATTTCATCAAAGATTGTATCTGTATTTTCAGCATCTATCATGCTTTGTTCTAGATGATCATTAGCTAACATAACCTCTACATGCTTAAAAATAGTATGATCAATTATGTCTATAGCATGGCAAGGACTACTCTCATCATGATGACTCAAGGACTTGTAAATATCAAATACTACATTTTCATCATTTACCCTTAGAGTCAACTTCCCTTGTTGAACATCTATGATAGCCTTTCCAGTTGCTAGGAATGGCCTCCCAAGTATGATAGGAATCTCATAGTCCTCCTCCATGTCCAATACTACAAAATCTGCAGGGAAGATAAATTTGTCAACTTTAACTAATACATCTTCAACAATACCTTTGGGATAAGCTAATGATCTGTCAGCAAGTTGCAGGTTGATGGTGGTAGGTTGCACCTCTCCAATGTTGAGTTTCCTATAAACAGATAAAGGCATTAAATTAATAAAAGCACCAAGATCACAAAGAGCTCTAGTAACATTTAAAGAACCAATAGTGCAAGGTATAGTAAAACTCCCTGGATCTTTCAACTTTTGTGGTAGCTTCTTTTGTAGCACAACACTGCATTCCTCAGTCATGCTAATCATCTCATATTGCCCAAACTTTTTCTTTTTAGATAAGACATCTTTCATGAATTTCGCATAGTTGGGCATTTGCTCTAAAGCCTCAGCAAATGGAATGTTAATGTGCAGCTTTTTAAATAACTCAAGAAATTTAGCAAATTGTGAGTCTATTTCTTTCTTTTTAAAACGTTGAGGATATGACATAGTATTAGGTACAAAAGGTAGAGGGTTAGATGACTTACTTGAAGATGTTGACTCTTTTACCTTTACCTCATTTTCTAGGATCTTTGGTTCATCTTCTAGATTTGGCTCTTGGATGGTGTCATCTACCTCTTGCTCTTCATCCTCATCAATGATCAAAGGAGTGGACAGCTTTTTCCCACTCCTCAAAGTCATGGCCTTGCACTCCTCTTTTGGATTATCTCGGGACAACTAGGAAATTTTCCCTTTTGCATTGTTTGAAGGGAAGTGGCGATTTGGCTTATTTGTACCTCGATGTTTTGAATGGCCTTACCATGACTTTGTACGGTGCTTTCCAATGCGGTTGTCCTTCCTCTTGATTCTTTTATGAATTCTACCATCAAATCTTCTAAGTTGGACTTCTTTTCAGTGTGGGAAGGACCTACATTGGATAATTCAGAAGAACTTTGCAAAACATTCCTTTTGTTAGCATAAGAAAAATTTTCATGGTTCCTCAAACTAGGATGGTAGTGAGTTGGAAGTTGTTGATGTTGGTAATTCCTATAATGTCCTCTATCAACATAATTAGTCGTCTCATTATCTCCATGAACGCCCATTTACGATGCCAAAGCGGCAAGAGAAGCTATAGATGGTGGATTTTGAGCTTGGCCTCCTGCAGTTAATTTAGAAAGAGCATTAGTAAGGGAAGCCATTTGAGCTTTGAGAGAATTTACCTCATCCACTTCATATAATCCGGCGGCTCTTGGGATGTTTGAAGAAAACCGTTCACATGGCCAATTGTAGGATGTATTGGCCAAATCTTCTAATATGGTATAGGCTTCTTGAGCATTCTTTGAAAAAATTGACCATCCGGCAGTTGCATCTAAGATGGATTTGGTTGAGCTTGCCAATCCATTGTAGAAAAGTTGAATTTGCAACCAATCCGGATATCCACGTTGAGGGCACCTTCTCAAGAGATCCTTATACCTCTCCCAAGCCTCATATAATTGTTCATCCTCGAGTTGGCGGAATGTTCCAATCTCCGTCCTTAGTCTTTGAGATTTAGCCGGTGGAAAATATTTGTTCAAGAAAGCTTGAGCTAAGATCTCCTATGTTGTAATGCTATCCGGAGGTATGGTTTCCAACCAATCCTTAGCACGGTCCTGCAAAGAGAAAGGAAAAAGTCTTAGTTTAATAGCATCATTAGAAACACCATTCATCTTTACCGTCCCGCATATCTCCAAGAAGGATCGCAAGTGCTTGTGAGGATCTTCATTAGTTCTTCCTCTAAAGGCTAGCTCTCTAGCCATTTGGATCAACCCCGGCTTCAACTCAAAATTGTTGACATTGATAGGCACATTCATTATTCCGGGTTGACTTGCCAGTAGCGTGGGTTGAAAGTAGTCTCGAATTGCCTTGGGTATCTCCTCCGCCATCTCCGTAGTTTGATTAAGTTGAGCCCTTAAATTTCTTCTACACGTCCTTTCAATCTCGGGATCAAGAGGGAGGAGGTTAGTATTATCTCGAGGCATAGACTATCAAAAATAAATAAAATAAAAAAAACAATTATATAAAATAAAAACAAATAAACAATCAACTAATATACACCTCAAATTAAGATCTATCAATTCTTATGAATATTAAATAACAAAAACCGTTCTTTGGATCCCCAGCAACGGCGCCAAAAACTTGATGTGGCACTTTTGTGTGTTAACCGCAAGTGTACGGGTCAAGTTATAATATAAAACGGTTAAGTCCGAGTATCGTTTCCACTAGAGATCCAATTGGGAAGGTTTAAGTTATTTAGCTATTCTAGAATTGAATCAATTTTATTTGAGGATTGGAATTCAACTTTTGTTTTTGGGAAAAAGAAAAATCAAGCAAGAAAATATCAAAGGGAGAATTGCAAGAGTCAAAGAGAGTTCTAGGGTTTCAAATCCTTGTTTGTTTCATCATGCAAAATTATGGATTTCATGGATTTAATTCTTATGCCTAAGTCTAGAAACTTAATTCCAAGTTATCTTCTCTCAAAGACAACTCTTTCTCATGCAACTTGATTGATAGTTAATCTCTTAAAACCAATACAAAATTACATGGCATTAAAACTAGTCTTTAGCAACTTTCATTGTAAACCTAACTACTCTCGTGATAGATTAACAACGATTCATTGTTATAGATCAAATTAAACATATAATCTCTCGATTCATACATCTAATCTAACATGTGAAGGTGGCCAATCTTCAAGAATTAAACACAATAACAATGAAAAGCATATTTATTTGAACAAAACCATAAGTTTACAAAATTACCATGAGTTTACAAACAATTCATCAAAAACCCTAAAACCAAAGAGTTTAGCCACTCATAGCGTAAAACAACATATTGATAAAAAAGAATCAAAGAAAGTGTGTAAAGAATAGGGAAACTCTACTGAAAAGAGGTTCTTGATTGAGGCAGCACCGTCACGAACTCCTTGGCTCTCGCGTCGGACTTCGAAGGGCACCAAAACTATCTCGAACTCTTTTCCTCTTCCTTGCGGCTAACTCACTCTTGGAACTCTAGCTTAATTCTCACCTTTTCAGATCATTCTCTTGTTCTGCAACTTTCTTGATCTTCTTGATCTCTCTCCCCTCTTTTGGCTGCTGAAAACCCCTAATTTTATAGAGTTTAGCCGCCCAAAATTTAACCTAAAATACAAAACTTGCGTTTAAATTAACGCTGGCGTCGCGGTGCTGACGCATAGCGCCGCGGCGCTAGTGTTGCGACCAAAATTAAGTAGCTCTCGGGTTTTAGCGCCGCGACGCTGTCTTGCGTTCACCAAGTATGCGTCGAAGCAACGCCTTCCCAGCGCCGCGTTGCTGCTCTGCGTCCATGCTGATGCGTTTCAGCCTCAACGCCGCGGCGCATCATGCGTTTCAAGCAAGGATGCGTTTTTCAGCACTTTTTCTCCATATTCTTGCTCGGTTTTGATCTTTCAGTCGTTTCTTCTAATTTTCCTCGTTTTAACCTGAAAATCACTAGCAAACAAGTGAAATCTAATATAAAACTCCCTTAATTTGAGAGAATAATAAGCACTTTTCAAGTGCTTATCACATTGGAAAACATAAGCTAACAGCCTAGTGAGTGACAATCTTTGTAAAACAAACATTCATTGAAAACAGGCATGTTACGTATAACAAATAAGCAAGGATTTAACATATTATTCAATTTAAACATACTTTCCACAAGTTCATTAATCTCATAAATCAGATTTCGATTCATACATGAATGCTTTCCAAGGAGATGAACAATAACACTTTTGGTTTTTCAAACTTTTCCCTTAGTTGAGGCGGAGCAATGCTTCAACGCACTCAACGTCGAAATCGTCCCTGGCTCGATGCGGAGCAAACTCAACGCACTAGCCAAATCAACCTCTATGTGCACATAGGAATATGACGGGTTGCCCAAGTACCTTCTCATGTCCTTCAGTACTGGGTCCCGGGGAAACTCACGTGCCTTCTCGTGTCCTTGAGCACTGAGCCTCCTCTAAAACGTTTTAGAATTCCGTTCACATAATAGTTCATATGAAAATCCTTTCATAGAAATCATACAGGTCTTTATTCAATAACATTTCATAAAAATACTTTCTATCAACTTTAGAAAACATGTAACATGACTTGTGAGTAATACAATCAAACCTTATACATATTAAACAGTTCATTGCAAAATCATACTTCATAAGAATATTTTTAATATAATCAATTTGAAGAGTAAAATAGTCACTCACAACTCTTTCTAGGCTTTACGTGGGTTATACGCCTTTCCTATTTCTTCCTGGCCTGCAAGAGACATTTACCTCATGTTACTTAACATTAAACCTTCCTCCTTTTCTACACTAACATTATAAGCGAGAATCCTAGCGATACCAACCAACAGGAGCTGTTACTAGCGATACTTGATTAAACAACACCATCATTACCTTACCTTAGCAGCGACACTCAGCGATATCTAGCGAGATTTGTGAGACGGAAAACTCCTTTGCGTCTCAGCGACACCCGTCTCGCTATTAGTACCCAAACCGTGTGCCGATACTTGATTCTTAGCTGCACTCTGCACTGTAATTCCTTCCTTTCCTCTTGTTCTTACTTCAATCTATTAAAAGTCATAATTCCATATGGATTTAGGACTTCTTCTCTTCTACAAACTTATAGAAAATTGAGTTTGATAGCTTACCTCAAATTTTCAAGGCTTAACTCTTCCTCGTTCTCTCGGTATTTCGAAATCACCTCATGCTATTCTGGATTGATTGTCAGTCTTATACGTGCTGCTTTTCCTAAAGATTCACATAGTTAATCTTCAATTTCAGCTTTATCATCCTTCACAAAATTTGTTAGGAATTATGTTAACTTACTAACCTCCAAATTTCAGCTCTAAACTCGGCTTCCTCTATACGTTCAACTCTAAATATCAATCACTGCTCAGACGGTGCGACTTCAATCAATCCTCTATTCTAGTTCCGTTTTCAACATCAATATGAGTCGAATTTTGTCCAAAATTCGCAAGAACACCTTCCTCAATCTTCTTCTGAAGTTTATTTGAAATATGGGACCAACTTAAGCTCTCGAAATGTCTTAAAAATGATTAAACATTTAATTAATCCAACTATATATATACTACCGACTTAGCCTTTACAAACACTAGGATTTATGTTGCCGACTTACCCTTCTCCCGCAGGCTAGCGCAGGATTTTCACCTCAACGCGAGGCACTCAGATTAACTTCTCCTCCAACGCCTTCAGCAACTGACCACACCCAACGCATGATGTCGTCCTCAATGCCTCCTATTTTTGCCGCATACATACCCGTCTTACACCACTATTTTCGTCGCGTCAGGACCACTCTGTCTTCGACGCAGAGTGACTTCAACGCATGTCTGTCTTCGACGCATAGTGACTTAAACGCATGGTGCAAGCACATTTCTTCCCCCGCCAAAATCACTTATCGTTCAACGCGAGCAGCTACTTCAGCTCACTACCCTCCGTGAGTCAACCGACAATGCATGGACTTGGCCAACACTTAGCCAAAATTTTACTTTCCAGAAATTCTTGCTCTCACTCACGCCACTTCTCCCTTTGCAACGCATAGCCACAATCGCATGGCCGCACCCCAACACTTGGTAACGCAAGTCAGTGCTTATAATCATTGTATATCAGTAACGGGCAGTGATACCTAGAAGACTTTCACTTTCTAATATTGCATGTAATAATATGAAGATGAAGAATAAGAACTACACAAGAAGGAAAAACAAACTGATGGACTCTATCAATGTCCATCACAAATATAGACAGTGTTAGAAATGTCCTTGGTTTTGAATTTGGTTTTAGTCCTTAAACACAATGAATTAAATTGCACCAACTAAGAGGAAATCACCAAATTACAGCAAATATGATAGACAGTGATAGAACTCTATCTCTGTCTATTAGTGATAAAACTCTATTTCTGTCTATCAATGATAGACAAAGTTAGAGCTCTATCACTATAGACTTCTATCACTATCCATCAGTGATAGAAATCTATCATAGTCAATTCGATTTTAATTCAAATCACCCACATTCCAATAAGTGATAGTTGAATAATAATAAGAAGAATAAGCTCACTAAACAACAAGAATAGCTAAAACAAAAGATAGTTCAATCATTATCTATCAACGATAGACAGTGATAGTTCTATCACTATCTATCGCTAATAGAGAAGAGGAAGAAGAAGGATAAGAAGGAGATGAAGAAGATGAAGAAGGAGAAGAAGAAGAAGAAGAACATGAAGCAAAATTACCGTCAACCTTGGAATCGCCTCTACGAATCAACGCACAAAATCATCGTCAAAACAACTAGCAATCAACCTTTTCGATTGAATTTTTTATGTGAAGCAATCTATTTCCTTTTTTTGTAAAATTGACGGCTAGAAAAGGAAAGAAGGAAAACAAAATTGCCAAGGAATTCCCTATTTAATAATGTATTTTGCTAGTTTTGTCGCTACCCTAGTTAAAAATACAAGAACTCAATTGTTTTTCATCAAACCATAAGTGTTTCTAGCCTAAAATTAAATATATTAATTCTTTATTTTTAAGATATAAAGTCAAAGAAATAAAAAAAAGAAAAAAGAAGAGAGAAGAAAAGAGAAACAAACCTCATCCAACCACATTAATTACGCAATGTATTGTACTTAATAATCCAACCAAATTAATTACACAATGTATTGTACTTAATAACACTTTAAAATTAAGTTATTAAAAAAGAATTTTGATTACCGTACTACTTTCATTCTTATATTTTTCAAGTTAAATTTAAATTCTACTTTCGATATATACTTTTAAAAGGTTGAATTTAGTTATAAGCTTCAATTTTTTTTAGAAAATATAATAAAATGACAAAATTAGACATATTGAAAGTAAGTAGACAATTGTTTTAGCACACAAAAAGACTAAATCCAACAAAATATAAAAATAATAAACCCAAATTGAGAATTTTAAAATTACATGACGAAATTGAAGCAAAATTTAAAATGGAAAGACCAAACTAGTATATATTAGAAAATGAACGGCCTTACTCTGTAAATGGAGACAAATCCCACACGAAATTTTATATCCTTTCGAATAAATTTGGACAACGGTCATTTTCAAAATCACTCCGACGAAGTCAGAACATCGGTTGCGTATTCGAAAAATCAACAATGAAATCCGGAAAGTAAACAATTCATTATCTCCACGTTTCTTTCGAAAGTTATGTGTAGTTTGATTTGAAAATTTAATGTGATGATGTCAATCTCTTCATCATTTTCTTCCCTCATTTTTCTTCTCATTTCCCACTCCAATGGCGTCAACCGAAATCATTCCCATTATCCAACATCCTTTTTCTTCTTCTTCTCCCACCATCTCTGCTACTGTAGACACAATGTTAATCAAAGAATATGGTAATAAGGATGGAAATCAACATCCCTTTTTTCTCCAGCTCACAAGTCAAGCCACCGCCGCCGCCAATTTCAAACGGCAAAGACGGTGGCGAGTTTCCCGAGAAAGTATATTGCCCGGCCACAATGTTGGGCATGCTGTGGCCGTCACATTTCTTGCGGTGCGTTTATGTTTCAGAGTTCTGCGATGCCTTTGGTACGTTCTCAGATTTTGCCATTCCTTCCGTATTTATAAGGAATGCTTACAATTATGCCGGTTACAGTTGTTAAGAAGCTATAACTTTGTGATTCTCATTTGATATTGTAAAGGTGTTTATGTCTTTGGATGATGTTTTATGTTGCATTCGGTGCTTGAGATTTGTTGGAATGCTTTGAATAAAGAGAATTTAAGTCAACGCCTCAAACTTAAGTTGTATTCGTGCTTGTCATATTTACGTTATTTATAATTTTGACTTTACGGTTTAGAAAATTGTGCTATATAAACTCTCTAATCCTAAAAGTGTCCCGTTCTATAATTGAATTATTTTCTCTTCCCTCTGCCATGTAGCTAACATGCTCTTAGTGAAGCACGTAAATTTCTATGTCGATTCTTTATTGTACTTACACTTTTTTGCTTATCTTGTTGATTTCATAACACACTTTACCATTTTCCCTTCTGAGATGGATTTTCAATTCTGTTTAATATAAGTTAAAGCTTCCTGATCTAGATTTTGATTCAGGATAGTCTCCAAATGGATAGCAAGATTTCTATCCCTTGGATGTTATGTTGCTTTTATTTTCCCTGGTCTACTTCAAGGTCAATCCCTATGCCTCTTTTCGACATCTTAGCTTAAATTAAACAGTGCTCGTACCATTTCTGGATTATAAACAGTGAACTTCTACATTGCAGTTGCATATTATTATCTGCACTGTGGCCAGATTCGAAGAAGCATAAAGTATGGCGATCAGCCAAGAAATAGGTAGGACTTGTATCTTTTAGTCATTTCATATGGTTGTTATCTCTCATTTTCTGTTTTTTGTTTCCAATTCCTGAGAAATGTCAACGAGTTCTGAACTCTTACATGTTTCTCATCTCATGTTTAAGAAATGTTTCCAAAATTGTTTAATAAGTTCTAGAGACAACATAATATGGTTTCTTGTTTATTATTCTCGTTTCGAAAAAGTTTCATAAACATAAACCAATTAATCTAGTTATTTCTGTGAATCGTGTGTCTGATTGGGTGATTTGTTATATCCAGGTTGGATATATATCTACCAAAAACTGGGCATGGGCAGAGGCCAAAGCCTGTGGTTGCATTTGTAACTGGTGGAGCTTGGATTATGGGGTGAGTGATGGCTTGTCTCTCCTCTTCATGGAGTAAAAATAAATACATGATAAATTATTGATGATGCCTGGATTGTTGGACAGGGCATCTTTTCATATAGAAAATATATCGTACATAAAATTTTTCCCATGTAGAATACAGCTATGGAAATACCAAATTCTCAAGATCTAACACTTTTAGATAGATGAAGTTGCATGTGATGCATTGTTGATACTGGAGTTTGGTACTACATGTGAATTTTAATAATTGGGCGGAGCGAACAATTGTCCTGGAAGAAAAGAAAATCTAGCACCGGTGTGGTACTTAGCTACTAACACTTCAATAATCAAGTTAGTCATAATTTAGAGAGCTAAGAGAATAGAGAACTCATAGTGTTTTCAGCGTCCCTCAAATGTCTTGAGCCTTCTTGATTATATAGAAAAATAATTTTAATGGCTACTAAGCTAACTAATTTCTCAGATTATTAATTTGACCGTTGCTAACTTAATCTAGGTATTACGAATACTCTCATCGGCAGATGCAAGTACAAGTAGTTGGCCTAATAGACGAACACTTTGGCATAATTTTCCCATCATGCCCGACCCTATGGGTTGGCCTCCATGACTTCTTTAAACTTCCATGGGTCGGCCTTTATGGTGTTCATTGACCTTTTGATCCATTTTGTGAGTTGATCTCTTTAGCCTTTATGGTTGTCCCTATGGATAGGTTCCATACTTAGCTAAATAACTCACTTCCCAATGAAACAATGGGTCATTCTTGTAAGGCTAGATACTCAGCCATATCTTTTACCCATTACTCAAATGGAGACTCTCAAAGATTTAGCTCTTGAAGAAAAGAACAGCCTAACTGATAATGAACAGGCAATAGAAAATGCAGAGGAATGGTTTCTTCTAATACAACAGCTGAAAAAATATTAAGAATTTAACCTCGAATCTAATTATTTACATAAGCTTCGTTATAAAACCAAATTACTGGATATAGGAGCTGAAGTTCATAACAAACCAATGGCAATTGACTCTAGTCTGATCATTCGCCTTTGGTAGTTGATTCACTTCCAAATCATCTTAACGTGTTTACTTCAAAAGTCAACTATTTATTTTCTGTTACATATAGTTCCACATTTTGAGAAATGCATTTTTCTGTGCAGTTATAAAGCATGGGGTTCTCTTCTTGGGTCACAGTTATCAGAGAGAGACATAATAGTAGCCTGCCTTGATTACAGGTGAACTGATGTATTGGATCAGTAGATAAAAAACATATTGTCAATTGAAACATGTGATAGGTTGAATTATTTGATGAAATTAGATTAATTTGTATGATCTGTTGTGTCAAATTATATAGTAGAATTTTAAATTTTGACTGCATCATAGCATATACATTAAACCTTTTTCTTAATTAGCCGAAGTTGATGAGATGGGATAATCATAATGTTACACCTTACTATAACAGACTTTTTAACACGTTTTCTTGGAAATGTGTCATAAAACTGTTCATTATCAACCTCAAGAACAAAGTATTACTCATTCCCTATACCTATCCTGTATCTGTGGACTTTCTTTCAGGTCTTAAGGGTGGTGGTATAATCCATCATTAAAACAAGCACAATTTATGTCTGACTGCTTGATTCGGATAGAAAATGTAATACATACATTGCTTTTTTTTTTTTTCTTTTTTTTTCTTTTCAGGTTGACATGTTGGTTTTGTAATGCTGGACACTTCATTTATTAAACTATAACTTAAATGAATAAAATTAAATATGGTTATGTATGTAAAACATCTTTTTCCTGAGTTGTCATTGCTTCTAGTCCAGATGAAAACGACTAAGTAATGACTACAAAGGAAAAGAAATTTATATATCTTCTCAAATTTATTTTCAATTATTGGATATGACTCAATTGCGCTCTTTTGAGAGGATGGCTAGGTGGGAGATAATCCTCTTTACCTCTACTTCCTCATCTCTATCACCTTTCTCCATTCTATATTGTAATCTGTGGCTTCTGTTCTCCCTTGCTTGGAAGATTTCACTTTGGTGAAGTGAGATTCACTTGTAATAGGTTATGTCATTCAATGATGATGGAGGTCCTGGTTCACTCGTTATTCAAGATAGAGCTCTTAGGTGTTAATCTTATTACTTTTTTTCTGGAATATTTGGCTGGAGAGAGACAGGAAGAATTTTCTAAAATGTTGAAAGTTCTTTGAGGGAGGTGTGGGCTAGTTAGGTTTAGTACCTTTATTTGGGTTCCATTTCATAGGAGTTTTGTAACAATCCTTTGCCTATTATTCTTGGCTGGAGTTCCTTTTTGTGATCTTTAGTTTGATGTCCTTGTACAAGCTTCTTTTGTACTGTTCTTTTCTTCTCTTTTGCATTGTTCGATTGTATTCTTCCAATTTATCCAAATAAAATATTGTCTTATTTAAAAAAAAAAAAAAGTCATTAGTCCTTGTTAGTTATTGCATTTTTGATAAATTAGAATTGTTATCTTTATTATATCCGACTAATCATTTTGCTTAGAAGATACTGATCAGTTTCCTTAAACAATCTTCTGGTAGAAATTTCCCCCAAGGAACCATGAGTGATATGATAGAGGATGTTTCTCAAGGCATCTCATTTGTATTCAATAATATTGCTGAGTATGGAGGCGATCCTAACAGGTAATATTTATTACTATGTGCTGTACCGCATGTTTGGTACCTTTGGGGACATCCAATGCTATACTCTATGTTTGCATCTCCTTCCTGTGGCTATTGATTCTTACCTACCTATATTCTTATTTGACCATTAGGCAATGTTTAGGAGTGTTTTTGGCTTTCTCACCCAAAAGTATCATGTCTAGGAGAAATATAATAGTGCTTTTGAAAAAATTACAAATTAAAGTACCTCAATGTGCCACAAGAGAATGATCTTGTGGTGTGTTTTTGGCCTAAGTACTTGACTGGCAAGCACAAGGATTTCACAAGTACTTTTAAGAGTGTAACCCAAACATAAAAGTGATTAGTTAAGCACTTGCACTTTAATATAAAGTGCTAATTTCAATTTTTTTATTAACTCCTCATGAGAGGTTGTATCTTTGAACATACATGTGACTTTGTACACGTTAATAATAAAATTGTTTCATGTTGAAAGCTAAAACACTTATTTTAAAAGCCCTCTTAAACGCACCTTTAATTTGCTTTGTTTTGCTGATATTCTAGGATTTATCTAATGGGACAGTCAGCCGGTGCACATATCGCGGCTTGCACACTCGTAGAGCAGGCAATCAAAGAAGCTGGTGGTGAGAGAGTTTCTTGGAGTGTCTCCAGGATAAAAGCTTACTTTGGTTTGTCAGGGGGGTAAGTGCTATTGAACTCTTTTAGTGACAATTCTAAATGCATATAGAAAGGCCATTTCTTTACTCCACAATTTATTTTTCTGGCTACTGATAGGAAATTTATTTTACCATGCTCTTTATTATTTAGCTGAGAGTTGAGGAGTACGATCACTGTTAAACAATCCCTGTCAATGTGCACGTGTAATACATTTTTTAGATTGTAGCAAGTGATAAGTAAAGAGTGCCTCCTCAATGAATAATGTATCAAATTAGAGTACCAACTTATGTGTTAAGTGAATTTAAGGACATTTTAACTGGTCTGTGGCTGCAAACGCCAAATTACCTGCCAGAACCAGAAGTATGATGCCCTATTTGAGGACGACAGCTAGAGTTATACAAACTTTGAATTTTGTGTAGAAATAAAATTTTAAAAGTTAGTTATTATTAAATAGTAGTTATTATTAAATAGGTTTTATTTTTTTTTTCTTGTGCCATGGGTTTTCCAGCTATATAGTTTCTTCTTGTTTTATGCAACATCAACTTCCATACATAGGTACAATTTGGTAAATCTGAAGGACTACTTTCATGGTCGAGGTCTTCACAGATCCATCTTTTTAAGGTAAACACATTCTTTTTCTTTTATTTTACTATGCATTCATTCAGTACATAAATTTGTAACTTCTTGAATGTCTAATATAGCATAATGGAAGGAGAAGAGTCCCTGCAAAGATTTTCTCCCGAGGTTATTGTACAGGATCCAAAGATTAAAGATGCAGTTTCCCTGCTTCCACACTTGACTCTATTTCATGGAACTGCAGATTATTCCATACCATCAGATGCCAGGTAAATTTTCTTTTTCACAACTCTTGCTATATTTTATGCATGAGAAATGGTGCTAAATATGAATAAAATAACATTCAAGGTTTATTTTAATGCACTATTATATGAATATAAAAGATCTTTTGCCAGAAGTCCTTTTCTCCTCAGACGCATCAGATTGTCCAATAGCCCAAAATCTCTCGTTTTAAAATCTTAAGAAATATCAATGCTAGTTTGAGAATTCAGCTTGTTATTTGAATTTGCTGGAGGTAGAGGTATGCCAATATTTCTGCAGACATGCATTACATTATTTTGTGTTTTAATTCTTCTGTAGTAAGAGCTTTGCAGAGGTGCTTGAAAGACTTGGAGTAAAAGTTGAAACAGTTCTTTACAAAGGAAAGACGCATACAGATTTGTTTGTCCAGGTGAGAGCAAAACATTTTTGTAGGCTCCTATTGGTGCTGTAATAAAAGTAAATTGCCATTACCCTTCTGCCTTTTTATTATATCACAAACATACTAAGCTTATTATGCCTAGGTGTTGGGTTCTAAAATTTTTCTCAAATTCTAACATAGGATCCAATGAGAGGTGGTAAAGATCAGTTGGTTGAAGATTTGATTTTCATCATTCATGAAAATGATAGGGATGCTCTTGCCACAGATGCAGTGGCTCGCCGAAGGAGGCGCCTTGTACCGGAGTTATTGTTGAAGTTAGCACGTAATGTTAGCCCATTCTGATCTGCTAACTTGATTACTTTTTCTCAATGATGCTGTGTGTGTGTATAGCCAAATATATGTGTTCAGGGTTATTGATTTAAAACATAATAAGAATTATTATATCATATGCATTGGTTGATAAATTTTCTCATGTTGACCTGCACTCGAGTTTCTACTCTTTGTGGCTATGTAAGTGAAACCTATTTTTATTTCAGATATGAGAGCTCCTCTCTTGTGACACTGATTAAAATACAACGATAAACATAACAAAGCAGACTAAAATAGAATGGCAATTTGCTGCCTTAGCTCATCTTTCAAGCAAATGGAAACAGCCTTTTTTCATTTAATGCTTTACAGCAGACTTGCCCCCTTTCCTCTACACAACCAAGGATGAGAGAAAATGATTACATTATACATAAACTCAAAACATGTTTAAAAATTAAAATCATAAAACAGTTAACTAGTGTGTACCTTTTTAGGGGGATCTTGAGATCTTTGAGCAGGCTTCTTCGAGGCTGAATTGGACTTCGAGGGCGAAGCTTTCACTGCAGTATCGCTAGGTTTAGCTTCCTTCTTAGACTGCCCAACTTGTTGAGCAGGTTTTTCAGCCTTCAAAGACGCCATGGAGGTGCTCCTGGAACCAACTTGCTGAAGAGATATTGTAAGTATCTGAAGACTAAGCTGAATGAATTGGTGGGTTGGGTTTTGCCTGTGTTTCAATGCTCTTATATAGCAGCGAGTCTCGAGTTTCAAGGCACAGACCATGGCAAAGGAATTTGAACTGCGAGTGACAGACAACATGGGCGAGGGGAATGGAATAACTCAGGTAGAGGACAACTTCATGGCTTACCTATATGCATCAGATACTATGCTTTAGCATAAGTTTTTTAGTTCCGTGCATTAGTAAGCATATATCCAATACATGCATGATTGGATGCTCATTACCTACCTATGGTAAAGTTCAATTTTCTTGGTTTAGGATAGTTTTTTGAATACTTAGAAATTAGCTCTCCCAAGCTACACCCATCTAATGCATCCTTTCCAATAACAAACAGAAAAATAATAATAATAATAATAAAATATATATATATACATATACTTTTAAAAAAGAAAGGTTTTTCATGTGACAACTTGTGATTGGGCATTTAGGTGAGTTGCACAAAGATAGGTGTAGCTCATGATGCACCCAAGTATTTTTCCTCTTTTAAAAGCCTCATATTGTGTTGTATTTTTTGTTTGATTATTTCTTATTGATTTTGTTAGGTTGAATGTCCTAAAACTCGTAGTTTGTAAACAGTAATCTAAATTCTATAATCAATAAAGTTGTTATTGATGTTTATTCAATAAAGTTGTTGAATTAATAACCCTAAATTCAATAAATTAAAGAACCATTGGCTATACTATGATTACTTGGACTTTATGTGGAGACATAAAATTGGATCAAGTTCGAGTAGATAGCCAAAACGGTCTATAGTATATGAATAAGACTGGGTACCTTATTTTGGAAACTATTGGATGCGGTCTACTTTTTATTTGATACAAATGATGTGCTCCTAAATCATTAATGTGAAGACATTCAAGTAGGGGCATCTTGTGCAATGAGTTTGCATAAGACCGAACCATGAAATAATAACTTTTACTTTATAATACTGTTTACTATTAAAACTGATTATTTCAACCTGATGACCTAGGCAACTTGATCTTAATCCTAAGCTAACTATGAACTCCTGTTTATTTGAGATTATCCTTAGATCTGCATATGTAAGAGTAGCCTAACTTCATTACTTAATAAGCCTCCCATTCAGGGGTAAGACCGGGTAGATAGCTGGGGACATAGGATGCAAGATGGAATTTACTCCTACCCGTTTTAGGGATAGTAGATAGGTTGTTCCCTTAAGTGTTGACACTAGGTCTAGAAAAAAGGGTCCCACCCTCTCATTGGCCCGAGAGGGATTCGGTTTAGGTTTAGTGGTTGGACCATAAACCAATTTTTTCATTAGAGGATCAATGGGACTTTAGGAACAAGAAGTACTCACAGGGGTAAAACGGTAATTTGACCTAGCTGTGATTACGAACAACCTGTAAAAGATAAACTTTCTAATCATGGTTATATTAAGTGGACAGAATATATCTACAATGAGGAGAGTGCAGCTACTGAGCTTTAGTGAAGTGTCTCGGTAGTTAACGAATGTTGATTAATTGGTTCAAGAGTTTGACTAGTTAATCTCGTATCGTTGGAACTCATTATATGTAGGTTCATTAGGTCCCCTTACTAGCTCATATTGGACAAAATCTTAGAATAGTGTGATAAATGAATTTGAATCGTCTAAATTCAATTTAGAGAATAAAGCGTTAAAAGAGTTTAACGACTTATTGTTTAATTTCGAATTGAACAGAGACAAAAAATATTTAGTCAAATTGGGATTTATATAATTTAATATATGATATTAAATTTTATAAATAATTAATTAAATATGTAATTAATTATTTGAATTGATTATATATAAATTAATTAGAAAATAGAAATTTTGATTTTTGAAATCAAAAGATCAAATGTTGGACAAAAAAAAATTAGTGGATTTTTCCAATTCCCAATTTTACTTATATTATGACTAAGCTATTTTGCATGCTTGGTGTAAGCTTCACATTTTGACACTAATCATACTCAAATTAGGTGTCAACTTGAAATCAATATTCATTTTTTGTATGCTATGTGTATTCATCTCAAATTGACACTAATTACTCTAGGTGTCAATTTGAAATGATAACTAATTTTGCATGCTAATCTCTTTTAAAGAGAAATTATGAATGAGATTCATGATTGATGGATGGATGAATGAAAAATGAATGTTGCTTGAATTTGTTGAAATTAAGCACTAAAACCAAAAAGCCTCCTAGTCTCTCTCAATTTACATAATTCCTTCTAATTCATCACTAGTTTGACCCTACGATCAAGTTTTAAGACCAATGAATAGCAAGGAAGACACTTGTAGTGGTCTACATCTTGTTCGTGACCAATTGGAAGGTTAATTCACAAGTTTTTGGTGAGGTTGTATTTCAAACCTTCTGTTTTATAGCTTAGAAACATGTTTTTCTTTCAAATTAAAGCAAATTAGAGTTTTCATGATCCAATTGCTTCCGTTGTGCATGCTTTATGCTTTAAGTTTCTATAGATTCTATAAAAGTGCAATGCGTTTTCATTTTTTACAGAAATGAAATTGACTTAAAGCAATTGAGACTTAAAATCTGGTGTATAGATTTCCAAAAATTTTCAATTAACGGAAATAATATATTTTAAAATGAAAAGATATCAAATTAAGTACAATTCATTGATAGGCTTAAAATTTTAAAATAAATTTAAAACATAAATGCAAAGTCAAACATGATGTTGTAACAAAACAATATCATCTACTTTGAGAGCAGTGTACCAAGCGGAAAGAAACCTCACTATCAAAGGAGTTACACATTATATCTCTCATATGGGGGCTAGTGAAGATCCTCAACATTTTTTCTTTGAATGTCATTATTCTTTCGATTGTTGGAAGAAACTTTTGTCAATTTTCCATCTACAATGGGTATTTGTCAACTCCTTCAAAGATGTCCTTCCAATTTTATACGCAACGGCTCAACTGTTATGGGTGAATGTGGTCAAAGCATTACTAGCTAAAATATGGTTCAAAAGGAACCAAAGAGTTTTTAAAGATCTTCAGTGCCCTGAACGTTTTGCTCCTGGTATTCCTTGTCTAAGTTTTTCATAAATTTTTCCATTTAAGATATTTGTCTGAATTGAGGTGCTTTTATATTGGGGAGCTTTTTCTGAATTGGGTGCCTTGTATTGTTACGATGATGTACTACTTTCAATATCTTTTGTTTATTTGTATTATGTATTTTGGAGCGATGTACTTATCTAGACTCCCTTTATAATGACTCATGTCAACCTACTCTTCAATTTCAACTTAGGGCGTGAGTTCCTCTCATCATTATGAAACTTCTCTCAACCTAATTCTAAGATTCCCTCAATACAAAAGAACTTAAGCTCCTCTTAAGTGTGAGATATGCTCATTTTCACTTCCAGTGATTGACAATAATTGTAAATACTTCAGCCTAGTCAAAATGACTATTGGCAACACCCTCAACAATGAGGTGGACATAACATAGTTCACTAACCGTACATGGAAAAACTCAATGTGAACATTCTCAATAAAACATAACACCCGCAATCTCATTTAGAAGGGCTAACCCTAAAAGAGAGAAGCCACACATCACTCCTCTTGAGAAAATATTCAAGGATGGAAATAATCTTCTTTGCAAAGGGCGCATAGCCCTCCTTGCACCAACCAACGCATCACTCCTCTTGTCCACCTTAGCACGCAACTCCCAACACCAACGCATCATCCACACCTTAAACTAACCTTTAGCCACAACAACTTGTCATCCATGCCAAGGATGCCTCATTCTCTCTTACTAACCTCAACCAAAGCGATCATAGGTCTTCAACCAAGCACCTCTTGGACGCATCCTACCTTCTTTTCTACTCAAGCACACATCAACCACATAAACCACACCTTATAGACGCACTCTTCATCTACTCACCAACACCTTGTGCCCGCATCACACATACACTTAGGCTCGGCTACTCAATGGTTCTCCACATTCAAATCCAACAACACATAACCCGACTACTCCATGTCAAAGTAGCCCTTGACTACTCCTCTTTATGGCACTCGCCCACTTCCCTCTCAAGCTACACGCCTAGCACTTGCTTAAAATCATTCTTATGGCTAAGTCCACAAACATGCATTTCTTGGCTTCTCTTTTCCACACCTACTTCAATCTAAACAAAGATAATTTTCTTAAGTCCACAACTTCTAATAATTCACTTAGCTTGGTACTAGGATGGAAGTAGGATTTACAATCCGTGTTTATCATGACACAGATAAACATAGATAGTAGTCTATCAAGATCTATCATGGATATACAGTAAAATTTTTCTATATTTGCAAACATTTTGGTTCACTTTTCTATATTTTTTAGTTTAATTAAAAAATATTGATTAACCTAATTAATTAATTACATTTGAATCAACTTCAAATGTATTTCTCTCTCATAACCTATAGTTTAAATATGAATATCATTCATATTATGTTTTAACCTATAGTTTTAATATGAATCCCGTTCATATTATTTAATATTTGAATCTTATTCAAATATATTATTCTCTCATATTATATAGTTTAGTGTTGAATCTAATTCAAAATTAATCTTTATAATATAGTGTACCTATATACATTATATTAACTGTATCATATATACAATTAACATATAATTCCCTCATTATATGAATCTTATTTATATTGATTTAATATCTGAAGTTTATTCAAACACTAATAATCTCATAATATATAGTTTAATTTTGAATCTAATTAAAAAATAACTTTATATTATAATGTATCTCTAAACATTATATTAATTGTATCTCATACAATTAATGCACATCCCCTTATTTAATTTGAACAATTCAAATTTATCCAAAACTAAATAATCCTTGTTTTATCCCTAATGAGCTAGCAGGGGGACCTGATGGACTTTACAGATTAGAAGCTCCAATGATACGAGATTAATTAATTAAACTCTTTAATTAAATTAATCAATATTCATTAATTGTGGGTCACTCCACTAATGACTCACAGCTGCACTCTTCACACTTTAGATATATTTGTGTGTCCACAGATATAACTAATCAACAAAGTGTTGATCCTTCACAAATTGCTTGTAATTACAACTGGGTCAAATTATCGTTTTACCCTATAATTACATCTAACTCCTTAAGTCCCATTGATCCTCTAATGAACAACCTATTTATGGTCCTACCATAAACCCTTTCAGGCCAGTGAGAGGGAGGAGTTCCATTGTTCAAGACTTGGAGTCAGCAGTTAAGGGAGCAACCATTATCTCAAATAATTTATTAACTACGAGGCTTTAGAGCATACATCCCAACAATCTTCCACTTGCAATAAAGTCGGTGAAACGTGTATCCTAGGGTACACTCTATACCTAACATGCTCTCCCACTTACCTTAGCGCACTAGAGACATGTCTTGTAGTCGTAGACACTCTAGGAGATCCTCTCACACTTTAGCTTAGAGAATCATGTTATATAATTCAAACTGTTATGTCAACAACTACTATTTGACCATCACCATGATGTTTTTCTCAATCTGTTTTTATTCCTAAAACTTTGTGTTTACAAATATCCTTATACTCATTCCTTGCACCACATTATCTCATATAATGGATAGACTATTTCATATCTGAAACAACTTTCAAATATTGAAAAATATACCATGACTATGCAAATTATTGCTTCACAAACAAAAATATTGCCTTAGTTCAATATACACAACTTAGGATAAACACATGGATTTCTCTAAATCTTGTATGAGACAGTGTATCTCGTAAAAGATCAAATCTTAAACTTTATACACAAACATCTCATTATTCATAAGTTTTAATTTTCTAACTTAGTGGTCATACCATTGTTTTAACCGATATAACTAACCAATTATATATTAAATGTTAACTAAGTCTCTTGTAAGAATTATATCCCCTCAACACTTGAGGTGTCTCAAGAAACTTTTCCTTAGACATATCAACTTCACTTTAGAATGATACACTATCATTTCATTTGAAGCTATTGCATCAAACATTCAATAGCAACTTTGTAAATGTAAGATGCATAGGACAAAATCAACATCATGTCCTCAACATCTCTACGTAGACGTTTAATATACAAAATCACTTCAAATCAACTATTTGAAATTGGTTAAATAGTCTAACTTTTGATTTTTATTTCATTCACAATGAGTAAATATCAATATAAAACAGATAAATATTCACTTTTTATTTTTTTATCTGTGCAAGAACATTATCATTGTCCAAAGTCATGGGCTATGATACTATATCAAATCCATATACTCAAAAATCCTAATTGTGAAATTCATTTCTCAAATGATCACAATTTTGCAAACTTTTTGCAATTCAATCTTTGATAATTGATTTGTGTAGATGCATTGAACTTCTTTCCATAAAAGAATTAATTCATTTTTACATATCTCATATATGCAAAAATGAATCAAATAATGCATAAAGGCTCCATTATAGTAACTAGTTAGAAAGAAATTGACTCAGTCTATTTTCCCTCACCAATTGCAACGATAGTTTTCCCCTACACCAGGAGTCTTACTTTGAAGATCTTTATCTCCAAGTTCTACACTTTCAAGTCTCATTTTTGTAGATACATTCATATCTTTTGGGTTTTAGCCCATCAAGAAAATCTATAAAAACAGGCTGAGATTAAGCACAAATACTTTATCTCAAGTTTTATGACTTTGACATAATTTCTTTTGTCAACACCATTCAATTATTGTTATCTAGTATGAGAACTTTGACTTCCAGTAAGTCATAGTAAAGGTTGAGTCATCTCATAACTCTCCCACTACTTTTGAGGTTTATAAGTTTTCATCTTGTCATCTAATATGCCAATGTAGACTTTAAGCAAGTTTTGTAAAGACTGAGTTATCTAATAGCTTTCCCACTGTTGGAAATTTGCTGATTGTCTTTATATTTTTCTAAGACAGTTTCTAGTGGTTTTCTTAGTTGTCACACATGAAGTCTTATCATCTGTCTCAGACATGTCTATTTCTTGCAGAACATATTTTCTTTCCTAATATGGATTTTATATGCAGAATATTCTTTTTCCTAATCTAGGAAATCTCAGCAGAAGTATGTTGATTGATATTTTCCTTTTTATGGTGGATCTTATTTTGGCAAAAAAAGAGAAATATTTTTTCAAGAAATTATTTCCTTGTTTATTTAAGACATGGTGTTATGGGTTTGGCTGTTTGCTTGATGTCACAAAAGTTATCTTAGCTATTGTTGTAACAAGTGCTATTTCTTCTGTCTAGACTTTCCTTATTTGGAAAATTCGGCAGATTTTATATTTTTTATTCTTTCTTTCTTTATGGCCTGCCGAATTCTTTTTGGGATGTTTTCCTTTCCTAAAGAAATTAGTTATTGAAGGTTTTGTGCCCTTGCTAGGGTTGGCCATCATTATTGAATAGTTTGAAGAATTATTGTTCTGGGATCCGACCACATTTTGTTCTTGGTGAGAAAGAGTTTTTGTTTTGGGTGTCTGATTTGTGCAACATAGTGATTTGATCTTTACTCAATTTATTTCATTGTGTGTATCCATTGTTTGAATCGTTCAAAAACGTGAATATTATTTCAATCTTTGGGGGAACCCTAAGTCATCATCGAAGAAAATAGATTCTTGGTCTTAGGGGAAGCATAAGACTTCATTCATCGAGAAGGATTTCTTAAGCCTTAAGGGGAGCCTAAGGTGTTACAAAATGAGAAGGGAGTTCTCAAAACTTAGGGGGACCTAAGTTCTCATGTGAAGGGAGTTCATTGAGTCACAAGGAAGATAATCAACCTGACAGAAGTCTCACAGATTGTCGAAAGTCAAAGTGTTCATCACTAATATTATTAAACTTAGGGGGAGCCTTAAGTACAATTGAGAGGGAGTCTCACATCTAGGGGGAGTCTAAGTGCTTAGCAAATTAAGCTCTGTAAGAGTCACTGTAGAAGGCAAAACCTTACAGATAAGTACTTTGCTGTAAACGCTTAACTATTCAATATTAGTGGATTATCTTTCTTGGGCACACTGCCCCCTAGACGTAGGCGGTTTATCGCCAAAGTGGGTTACCGATTCTGGTGTGCAAATTCTCTTTTGCTTCATGTTCATTTTGTTGGTTGTTATAGTACTTGTATGTGTTTTCTGTTTAACATCCGTATTTGAGTGACCAATCATCTTATAGCTTGTTTACCCACTATGATGAACGCTTATCTGGTTGAATATTAGAAACTATTTGACATTCAAATGCAAATAAATGGTCAACAACACTTGTTAACTATCAAGTGGTTTTGTTTGGAACTAGTTCATCAACACAACCTAACCTTTTTACAGGTTCGCAGCCTTTCATTTGACATTCCTAATAAAACAACCATTTGTCACACAAATACATTTTTTATTTTGGACATTCCAATAGGCCATTTCATAAATCCTCAAGGACTACCTACACTTAGGTGTATTTTCAAACATTTGTTTTTTCAAGCATATTTGTTAAAGGTTCATTTCAACCCAAGTATCTCAACTTACCCAAATACTGAAATGTCATAAAACAATTTTACAACACTTTCATAATCCAAATTGTTTCTCAAATATTTTGGAGGAAATATAATTAAAAAAATTGCAATCTCTATTGCATGTCCTTAGTGGAACCACATCAATGTAATTTTCAAAACATTAGGATTATGTTTAATAAAGTACATAACATGTAGCATTGCAATTTCATCCAAATTGTACCTAATGCTTGAAATTGAGATCTAATCTCATTTCTATCAATTAGGCAAGCACATTAGAATTCTTGTGCTAATCATTATGATTTGATCATAATGTCACATTAGATTTGCCTAAATGACTTGAACTTTAGTCTAATTTATTTTGAACATTTCAAAGAAAATAAGACTTAAGTTACATTAGATTTAGATACTTTCATTCATAAATATTCATCAATCATATTAATGATTTGTTTATGAAGTTAGATTTACTCTTTCAGCCACTAAACCACTTGGGTCAAAATGCGTAAGCCCAAAGGATTCTTTAGTCATGTAGCCTTATCTAATAAGGTTCAATGACACTCTTGCATAATAAGCAAGATTCTTGACAGGTAATAGTAATTTAACTAACTCTTAGAGAATTACCTATAACTATCATTTAAATGCCAAAGACAAGTATCCTTTAAGGAGAAATAAATTGTCTTTCTTTCTAGATTTATTAATCCTTACTCTTTCTCAGTTTAGTATTCAGATGTGTTAACTTTTAATACACAGAAAAATGTAATTATTTAAAGTTCAACATATTTTCAAACAATTTTGAAAACATGTGTTATCACTAAAAAAAAACATTAAGACTCTATGAGTTATTTAGTAATAAAGTCTGAAGAAATCGAATTTCTCTTATGGTGATAAAAGCACCATATTCAGCATAAATAAACGACATTTTAATGTCTCCCGCTACATTAACTGAGATGAGTTTTCTATTGTCAAGTAGTAGAAGTTATTCTACTAAATTAAGTATTTGCCAAGAAACACACAAAGTAATAAAGAAAAGAAAGAAACAATTCTAATTGTGAATTCTTACTCAACTATCTAGGTGGGAATCTATAATTTCCACCGAGAACTTAGTAAATCGAACTTACTTTATTCTTATTTCTCTTTCATTGTTAGGTATTTCTAAAATTCATCATGGTGTGACATCCTAAGCAAATTTGGAAACATTTTTCCTATTGGCTCTAGTCACATAAATTTTTCTTGGACTTAGTTACTAAATTGTTTAGGTCATTTAGCTCCCCATGACCCCAACATACAATATGTTTTTTTTTCATGACTTTATCTTATAACCCAGACACATCATATGTTATCAAGACGATAAAAGTAAGCTATCACTTCATTTATAACTCATGAATACTTCATGAATTGGCAAGGGCCTTTTTTAGAACATTTCCCAAATAAAAGACAAATTTAAAAAATTACACTACCATGTAGTGTTGATATTTTTCCAAGTAACTTATTTATCAAACCTTTTGACTTATATCAGTAATTAAAAATAAAACTTCTGAGAAATTGACATAACTTTGAAATATAAAAAACATGTTATTTGACTTTATGCAATTTTTTACCGATTCTAATTCAACATTAAAAATGAACCCAAATTTCATTTTAAAAATGCAATGATACTTCAGTGATTTAGAATAATAGCCACGGTAGAGTAGCCAGGTACTGCTTCACTGAATTGAGACATTCTCAACCAAATATTACACTAGAATAACTCTTATTCCTATAATACTTAGTTACCATTATTTTGGTCAGAATATCATTAACTACCTTAATGAATTATTGTAAGTGTGACCCATCATTTTGGAATTCATAATTTTTCCCCAAGTCTGTCGTAGTGAAGAAAAATATTGAGAACAAAAATTATATTCCTATCTTTTCAAGAGTTAACCCTGATATTGACCCATGCATACACCTTCCATAGGGGGACGCTCCTATGGGCGCCACGAGACTAAGTATGAATCTCACAATGTTACCTAATGATGGAGATGTGGGATGTGTTGACACATATCCCTCTCCCACTTACTATAAATACTTTATCTAGTTCACCCTGATATTGATTCATGCAAACACCTTCCAAACAAGGATGCTCCTACGGGTACCTTGAGGCCAAGCATGAATCCCACTATGTCAATTACCGAAGAACGTAGGAAAAATATATATATCATATATACTATTTTCTCCCACTAAGTATTTTAAAAACTATGGTTTATTACTTAGGTAAATCCGGATAAAAAATTATCTAAGTAATTTTTAATTTGCCCAACATAACTCTGATATGAATAGTTTAACAATTTTGATTATGATTTATCAAACACTTAATAAATCAAATCAATCATTGCATGCTAATAAAATATTTGACTAATTCACTTTTCAGGTAGGGGTGTTCCATTTTCATCAGCTTAAATACCCCTGCCTTAGATAAAACCTTCCTTAGACAAAGGTCCCTTATAGGCAAATATTTTATAATTAATCCTTTATTTCTCATTTTAATCCTATTAAAATAAAGTAAAAAAATTATTTTAAATCTAATCTCATTAAAAATAAAATTGAAGATTAATTAATCAAATTTGAAACCATTTAAAATAAATTAATTAATCTTATCCTAATCGCATTAGGCTAGCATGCAATCTTATGATATGCATGTCATGGTATTATTAATTGAATACAACAATTATAAACTAATTAATAAAACCATATTTCATACGTATCAATTTTCATTAACATACATGATATAACTCTTATATTAAAGTTAATGAAAAACTATATAATAGGCCTGCTTTTAATCATACATTATTAAAACATATAATATAACACTTATATTATAATCATGCAAACTATATAGTATAATTATGCATGTAAATACTTTAGGAAATAACCAAAACTTTAAATATCATATTTATATTTAATATGATGCATGATCATGCTTTTTCATTAATTAATATAACTCTTATATTAATACTAATGAACACAATAAACATGCTATCAAATAATACAACACTTATATTAAAATGACGCATGACATGCTTAATTAATTTGCAATCATAAAAAATAACATTTATATTAAGATATGATGCATGATTATGTTTAATGTAAAGTGATATTTTTAGTTATATGACATACTTTATGCAACATATATTTAATATAATTAAACATACATCTCATGCATAGTAAAACTATATTATACCAGTAATAGACTAAATATTGGCACGCTAATAAAAATATTAAATTAAATTACATTAACTTAATTTATAATACAAAAAACTACGTTCAAAAGGTGGAAGAAAACTATCATTCTCATGCTTGAAGAAAATTGCTATGAAATTGCCATGACCTTTCTATGATGCACAAACAATGACAGACGGCCTTTAAAATATATTATTCCCTCATATTATATAGTTTAATTTTGAATTTAATTCAAAATTAATCTTTACAATATAGTATATCTATATACATTATATTTATTGTATCATATATACAATTAAAATATAATTTCCTCGTTATATGAATTTTATGCATAGTAATTTAATATTTGAAACTTATTGAAACATTAATAGTCTCATAATATGTATATTTTGAATCTAATTAAAAAATAACTTTATATTATAACGTATCTCTATACATTATATTAATTGTATCTCATACAATTAATGCACAATCCCTTATTTAATTTGAACAATTCAATTTATCCAAAACTAAATAATCCTTGTTTTATCCTTAATGAGCTAACATGGGACCTAATGGACCTATATATTAGAAGCTCGAATGATATGAGATTAATTAATTAAACTTTTTAATTAAATTAATCAACATTCATTAACTATAGGTCACTCCACTAAAGACCCACAGTTGTACTCTTTGCATTGTAGATATATTTCTATGTCTATGGACATAACCAACCAACAGAGAGTTGACCCTTCACAAATTGGCTGTAATTATAGCTGGGTCAAATTACTATTTTACCCCTATAATTACATCTAACTTCTTAAGTCCCACTGATCTTTTAATGACAACGTATTTTATGGTTCTACCATAAAGAAAACCCTCTCAGGCTAGTGAGAGGGAGGCACCCCATTGTTCAAGACCTAGAGTTAGCACTTAAGATTTCAATTTATCTACTTACCCTAAAGATGGGAAAGAGTGAATTTTATCTTGTGTAGCTATGTTCCCAGCTTCGTACTTGTACAAATTCCCAAAATGGTAGGCATATTGAGTTGGCGAATCTAGCCACTCTCACCTATACAAATCAAGGACTACCCTCATAGACAGGAGTTCATAACTCACTAACGATTAAGGTCAAGTCACCTATGGTCATTTGATGAAATGTTAATCTTTTCAGTCAACAGTGTTATAAGTAGACATTAATCATTTTGCGATCCAGTCTTATACAAACTCCTTATATAGGATACCCCCACTCGCATGTCTGTACATTAACGATTAGGATCAAAGCGTTTGTAACACTTTATAACTTTTGTAACAATTACAAAGTGGGTTGTATCTGTAGTGTCACAAGGATAAGGCACCCCACCTTATCCTTACACTACATACCATTTAGCATGTATGTCAACCACATACATGTTTAAGCTACATAAAATAACCTTGGATCTCTCTTTAATGAATAATTGCAAGTATAAAATAATCAACTATTATTTCAAATAACTTATTAACTACAAGGCTTTAGGGCTATATTCCAACAGTGGGGGTACAAGCGACTTCTTTGGGAAAAACCTCAACTCCAAGAGTAGGTCACTGACTTGCCTACATCGACCTCGATCTTCTTCCTTTTGCAGAGACTCCTTAAAGGCCCTACTTTTGCCCTTGTCTTTCTTTGGTTTAGGGCTCTTTGGTCGGTTGGATTCTCCATCCTCCCTTTTCCTTTTCTTTCTTTCTTTCTTTCTTTTCACTTCTTGTATCCTAGACTAGATTTAATTTAGATTCTTTAAGATGATGTAAACAATGAAACTAATGGTAAATAGTTAAAATGAGTGATGATTGGGGTGCTGAATAAAAATAGTAAATAATAGTTGATAAACAAGATTATAGTCCAATTTCAACCAAAAGAAACTTATGTCTTGGGCTATGTAGTTGCATCATGTCAACAGTGACTCAACCTGGTCAGAAAACTTCCCCTTTTCGGTCTTGTTTCAAGTTTCTTGAGGAGCCTAAGTAGCTAATCTTATATCTCTATGGCTAGCTAAATCTTAGATTATTTCATGCAATTTTTATATTTCATGGTGTACCTTATCTTTAAGGTTACATGACAATCCTATCTTTAGGCTTTTAGTCTCATATTGTTGACTTTTTGGCTCTTAATCTCAAATTAATTAATTTTTTTATGATAACAAACCTGATCTTATTCATTAATAATTTTAGTATTTTGAAGAGTCCATTGTGTAGAATTTAGTACAACGATTCCAACGCAATTTGGATCACTCAAATCAAAGCTCAAACGAAAAAGATATAGCCGAAACAAGTTTGACAAAAAAATCGCAAAATGATGACGTGACAAATTTTTTCATCAAAATGGACCAATTGAAAGGTGTCACATGGAGCAAGGGAGAAATGACACATGGTGGGCTTTTGATTTTTGGATTTGTTTTAAAAAGAACATAAATTTAATATTATTTTATATTTGTGTCTAACGACTAATTGAACACATGGTGGGCCATGGGTTTTAAGAGAAAATGATTTTAAAAAGAAATATATATTATTATATTATATTATGTTTGTGTCTAACGGCTAGTTGAGTTTAAATCTTCACCACTCAATTTTCTTTTACCAACATCCAATGGCCTAATTTGAATGTGGTTTTCACCAACTTTCCTCTTGTTTTAAACACTTCATCTTCTCCAAATCTTCACAAGAACTTTGATTATTTTCAATCCTCATAATTCACCAAGCCACCATTGATTGTCTCTCTCCAAGCTTCATTTTTTCTTCTTTCCATCTAATGTTTTAGAGAGATTTATGTAGGGTGAGGATTGATCTATTGTGAGCTCAAAGTTTGTAAATCCACTCTTTTACAAAGTTTCTCAAGTGTGTTATTTAATTTCTCCAAACATTTTGTAAGGGTTTTTCTTGATCCTAAAAAAGAGTGGTTGTAACAGTTTGATCCTAATCCGTAGAAAGGATTGAGTTTGCTCTTGAACTTGCAAAAAGAGTGGTGTAACGGTTGGCCTCTGATCTGTGAAAAGAGTCGTTGAGATCCTTATACAAAATCCCAAGAGGCGCTTGGGAAAGTGGACGTAGGTCGAGTTTCACCCACAATAAAAATTTCCAGTGTTAATTTTTCTATTCATACACTACTTTAGTTTTATAATTAATGTGTTATTATAGTTTATTGCATGAAATTAATTGAAGTTAATTGCTCATATTTGTATATTTTGATTGATAGTTCTTAGATTTCATTATCAATTATGTTACTAAAATCAAATAGGGTGCTTTAAAGTATTATTAACTTTTTGATTACTTTGGGTTGAATTTATTTGCATGAATTTTCTTTGTTACCAAAAGTGTGTTAATTTATTTAATTGGACTCACATTAATAAAAAAGTTTAATTAGTTTGAATAAACCTTATACACACCCTACACATGTCACACCCCCTC
Source organism: Citrullus mucosospermus (assembly GCA_030954485.1). Taxonomy (NCBI): domain Eukaryota; kingdom Viridiplantae; phylum Streptophyta; class Magnoliopsida; order Cucurbitales; family Cucurbitaceae; genus Citrullus; species Citrullus mucosospermus. The sequence goes on from CM062060.1 coordinate 11,052,739, forward strand.
CCAGGTACTCTCTTAACCTAGGAGAAAGTGTGAGGACAGCAGACACCGACCCTCTTACGGCATCCACTGCTAGCCTTATATCTTGACCAAGACCTAATAAGTAGATATACACAATAATTGAACATCCAACTATAACCAGGGTTAAGCTATCATGATAATACCAAATTTACATTCAAACTTAAGAGTTACACATGTTCACTAACTTCTGCCCTTAACTCTCTATATGTACAACACAGGTTTAAGATCAAATATTTACAATGCTCAAAATTCCAGACATTGATGGTGGGCCTAGACGAGTTGTTGTGTAGGCTAAGCACCTCAAACTCGCTCGCTACTTGGAAAACAAAAAAAAAAAGGGAAAAACATTAGTTAGGTTGCCCAGTGAGTGACATATTTAGCAAAAACCTTTCGTTAACTGAAAAACAATTCAAATTTGTATTCAATTTGTAACAATAAATAAGCATAAATTGTTTTCGTATCCAAACAAATCATGCTCAAGTAACATTATCAAATCACATACGTATCATTTCTAAAGGAAAACCATGTAAGTTCAATACATTTCAATCATATTTTCCTTAGTTGAGGCAGAGTGGAGCTCAACGCTACTCAACATCGAAAACATTCTTAATTGGGGCGGAGTAATCTCGACACACCCAACGTCAAATATTTTTAGCTGTGTGGTGTAGTCTTAACACAACAGCGTCTATCATACCTCTATGTGCACATAGATATCATATCTTGGGTTACCTGTACACCTTCTCCGAGTCCTTCAGTACCGGGTCCCATATACAAGATTTAGGCCACCCACATGCCTTCTCCGAGTCCTTTAGCATTGGGGACTATCTCAATACTCAGGTTACTCACATGCTGTATTTGAGTCATTCAGCATTGGGGCTATCTCAATACTCAGGTTACCCATATGCCGTATCCGAGTCCTTTAGCATTGGAAACCATTCCTACATCTTGGCTACCCACATGCCTTCTCTGAGTCCTTCAGCATTGGGAGCCTTTCTTTTAAAACATAACTCAAAAGTAACATGCTTTGATAATAACATAATAAAAATTCACGAGTTTATAACATCTCAACCTTCCGCATATTCCTTAACAGTCATCATACCTCCATGAAAACAAAGATTAATATATAGCTTGCCTTTTATAAAAACTTGGTTAACAACTAGCATGCTGCAAATATTTTTTATGCAAAACCATAATATACATTTATATGGAAACACATACTTCTTTAAAGCAAATAGGCATCATAGCATATTTAAAACCCGTGAAAAGCATAAACATAATAACATGTTTCCAAGAAATAGTAAATAGCATGAAAATTTTGTACAAAACATGCTTATTTTAAATAAAATTTTCACTCGCAACTCGTCTCGGGCTCTTAGTTGGTTATATGCCTTTCCTAGCTCCTCTCGGCCTGGAATAATATATTTCCCTTTGTTAGATTTCCTTAAAATTTCTTTTTACATAGGAAACAAGCCTTAGACATTCATATTATTCATTACCGGGACCAAACTACATAAAAAAAAACTATCACCAAGACTATATTCCATGAAGAAATGCTCAACCAAGGCTATATTTTATTTAAGAGTTCACTAATGTACGAGATTCAAGCCATTAGCGAGACTAAACCAACGAAAGCAAGCAAAAACAAGCAGTACCAGCCAAACTGTGGACGAGCGAGAGCTGCGAGATTTGTGAGACAAATTCGACCAGTGAGACTAGCGAGACTCGTCTCCCTCTCGCTCCTTCACACTCCCAATATCGTCCAACCTTCCAGCGAGACCCACCTCTTTCTGCTGTTGTTCTCGCTAGTGCCCGAACTTCTAACTGTTAAAAGTCATACTTCAAGCCCAAATTAGAATTTCTTCCCTTCTACAAACTTGTAGCGAAATATATTTTCTAGCTTACCTCAAAATTTTAGAGCTTAACTCTTCTTTGTTCGACAGATATTTCCAATTTACTTCGTGCTGCTCCAGATCACTCGAAAAATCTGTATCAGTCGTTTCCACCTAAACTTTAACATGTTTCTCTTCATATTCAGCTCAATTATCCTTCACAAGAGTTATTAAGAATTGAGTTAAATTACTAACCTCAAATATTCAGCTTCAAACTCTTTCTCTTCCGCTCGATATTTACCAAATACCAAACCTTGTTCAGACTGCACGACAGCAAGCAACCCTTCTGCTTCAACTTCAATTTCACCATGAAACTAACCAAAATCCTACACGAATCTGCCCCTGATATCTTCTTCTACCTTCCCTCGACGCCCAGCTAAAGAATAGAATCGATTTTAGTTTAGAAATGGAAGAAAAATCAGTTGGCAACTTCCCAATCTAAAAGTAAAACTTAACCGATTTCCTTCCACTATCTCTTTCTTTTTTTGTCTTTTTTTTTAAAATTTTTTTTATTAATTTTCTTTTCTTTCTTTTTTTTTTTTCCTTTTCTTTCCTTTCTTTTCCTTTATTTTTCTTTCTGTTTAATTTAGGAGAAAAAAAATAAGAAAAATAAAAAGAAAATCCGTTTTTACGTCCCAATTAATATTCGAAGTAAATTCTAACTTGGTTTCCTCTTAATGACTTAAATATTCAACTTACCAAAAATATTCTCGACTTTCCTTCACTTCCCCCTTCGCTTTACACAAGTGAAAGCAAATAAGTCCACACCTATTACAAACTTAAGTTAAGTCCTTAAAAACGAAAGTAGGTTTACAATTTACCACCTCCTTATAAGAATTTCGTCCTCAAAATTCAACAACTGCTAATTCCTCGGAAACAGATGTGGATACTTCTTTATCATTTGCTCCTTGGTTTCCCAGGTAGCTTATTCTACATCGTGATTCCTCCATAAAACCTTGACTAACGGAATCACCTTAGTTCTCAGAACTTATTCTTTCTTGTCCAACACTTGAATCGGTTCTTCCTCATAACTCAGATCTTCTTTTAGATCAATCGGTTGCACCTCAAGTACATGAGTAGAATCAGGAATATATTTCCTTAAAACTGAAACATGAAACACATTGTGGATCTTAAACATCTCCATTGGTAAGGCTAACCTGTATGTTGCCGGTCCAACTCTTTCCAAGATCTTGAAAGGTCCAATATACCTTGGACTCAACTTCCCCTTTTTACCGAATCTCAGAACTCCTTTCCACGGTGATAACTTTAGGAATACCGTAATGCCAACTTCAAACTTGAGATCTCTCTTCCTGTTATCAGCAAAACTTTTCTACTAATCTCGTGCTGACTTAAGCTTTGCTTTAATCATTTCCACCTTTTCTGTCGTAATCTGAACGATCTCTGGTCCCACCAGCTTCTTTTCTCCAACCTCTCCCCAGCATACTGGTGTTCTGCATGGTTTACCATATAATACTTCGTATGGAGCCATACCTAAACTTGCCTGGTAACTGTTATTGTAAGCACATTCCATTAAAGACAAAAGTACATCCCAGTTACCTTTTGAACAACAAGGTCTTATCCACATACATCTGTGTTAACCTATCCAGTATATAAATTGCCTTAACTGGCAAGAAACATGCTGTCTTGGTCAATCTATCAACAATCACCCAAATTCTGTCAACACTTGCAGGAGTTTTTGACAATCCAAACAGGAAATCCATCTTAACATGTTCCCATTTCCACTCAGGAATAGGAAGTGGATTCAACAACCATATCGACTTTTGTCGCTCAAGCTTTACCTATTGATAGACTAGACATCTTGCTACAAAATCAGCTATCTCCCTTTTCATACCTAACCACCAGTAGAAACTCCGTAACGTTCTATACATTTTGGTACTACCAGGATGCATAGCATAAGACGAGCTATGTGCCTCCTCAAGAATTGCCTTTTTGATTTCCACATTCCTTGGCACATAAATCCTACCATGTTTCAACAAGGCGCCATCAAACCTAAGCTCGTAGTCCACCCTTTGCTGAGCCTTTACTTCTTCTATTAGTTTCTTAATCACAGGATCTTCTGACTGCATCTTTATGACTTCATCCACTAGCTTAGGCCTCAACTGGAAATGTGCCAACAATGTCCCCTTATCAGTTACTTTTAAACTAGCAGCACTATTTCTAAATTCCTTGAGCAAAGTAACTCCTATAGCATTTAAAGAACTCATACCATCCCTGGACTTCCTACTTAAGGCATCAGTCACAACGTTCGCTGTCCCTGGATGATATTCAATAGTGCAGTCATAATCTTTCATTAGCTCTAACCACCTTCTTTGTCTCATGTTAAGCTTCTTCTTATCAAAGATTTATTTCAGACTCTTATGATCTATGTAGATATGGCATTTTTCTCCATACAAGTAATGTTGTCATATCTTTCATGCTAAAACAGCTGCAGCTAACTCCAGATCATGAGTAGAGTAGTTACTCTTATGAAGTCTTAGTTTCCTAAAAGCATAAGCTATGATCTTATCATTCTGCATCAGCACATAACCTAATCCCTGGCAAGAAGCATCACAGTAGACTTCAAACTCTTTACCTGACTCTGGAAGTGCCAGGATAGGTGCAGTCACCAATCTTCTCTTTAGTTCTTGGAAACTTTGCTCATATTTCTAATTCCACTCAAACTTAGTATTCTTCTTTTTCAAACCAGTGAGTGGTAATGATATCTTGGAGAACCCCTGAACGAATCTCCTGTAGTATCTTGCTAAACCTAGGAAACTACGTACTTCTATCACGGTCTTAGACCATTCTCACTTGACTATAGCCTCAGTCTTTTGGGGATGTACATTGACTCCTGCAGCTGACACCACATGACCTAAAAACACGACCTGATCTAACCAAAACTCACATTTACTAATTTTAGCATTCAACTTCTTTTTTCTCAAGGTTTGCAAAACAATCTTGAGATGTTCAACATGTTTTCCTCTGTCTCTAGAGTACACCAATATATCATCAATGAACACAATGACAAACTAGTCCAAGTAAGGATGGAAAATTCTGTTCATCAGATCCATAAATACTGTTGGTACATTCGTCAAACCAAATGGCATCATCAGAAATTCGTAGTGTCCATACCTCGTTCTAAAATCCGTCTTAGGTATGTTCGATTCTCTAACTCCCAACTGATGATACCTTTACCTCAGGTCTATCTTCGAGAACACCGAAGCTCCTTTGAGTTGATCAAACAGATCATCTATACGAGGCAAAGGGTATTTGTTTCGTATTGTTACCTTATTTAGCTGACGATAACAAATACATAACCTCATTGTGCCATCTTTCTTCTTAACAAACAAAATTGGTGCACCTCATGGAGATACACTCGGTCTATTGTACCCCTTGTCTACTAACTTCTATAGTTACACCTTCAGCTCCTTCAATTCCATAGGTGCCATGCGATATGGTGTCTGAGAAATAGGTGTTGTACTAGGTACTAAATCTATAATAAACTCCACCTCTCCATCAGGTGGCAAACCTGACAGCTCCTTAGGGAACTGATAACTTGTAGAAATACAAGTTATTATAGTCACTATTTGATATAATTAGAGTAACTTTGGAGCTAAACGCATGATTTTGGTAGTTGAATGATGAAAAATGTATCACCATGCGTTGGCACTACTTACAAAAGAAAACACCTGAAAAATGATGAGCTTTTCTGTTCTTAACGCAGCGTTAAGAAGAAAAAAAGCGCAAACAACCAAGTACGAAGAGATGAAGCTGCTGCGAGAACAAGTGGAAACCCATGCGTCGAGCCTAGGCGTTGTGACCATGCGTCGAGAAAAAGTAGATACAGACGCATGGCCAAAAGCTGTCATGTCAATATGCAGAAGGATAACACGCTATCAGAATATGGCAGAACAAATGGGCCGACGATGTGAAAAGTCTGCGCAGCAGGGCATGGAATTCAATGTAAAGGTGTCAGGTCATCATGAGTTTCAACTTTTGCCTATAAATAGTCCAAAGCTTCTCCATTCAAGAGGGGAGAGACCAGTTCAAGAGGCGAAAGCTCTGCACTATTTCTCCTTCACCATAACCAGCCTCCATTTCGAGCTCTTTTGAGAGAAGGATTCTGAGCACCTTCAGAGTCGTCTCCCAGAGTGTGAGAATCTCCACCCTATGGAATATATGTATCAGATAACAACCATTTCAAGCCTCCATGAAGCAAGACGTTGCCAGTGGCAGCTTAACGCCCTTCATTTCTGTTTTATTTTCATTTCTCTCCTTCTTGCTTATATTTTGTTAATGACATTCAAGAGAATGATTTATTGTCTTAATATGAGTTTGATTGACTATCATCTTCCATCTATTTCCGTATTAAATACTTTACACCATGTTGTCTAAATGCTAAATGAGTTAAATGTTAAAAGCTAGTTTTTCTTGAGCAATTCTGAGTATGTTACATCTTGATTAATGCATATCTTTAGCTTGCATAACTTTGTCTGACAAAAAAACGTAGTAAGCATGACTGTCGAGCTTGAGAGAGTGGATAGTTAATCTTTAGCATTAATTAAGACTAGATGAGTTGCAGAGATGTAGTTCATCTTTTGCCAATGCAAACTTACCATGCGTCTTAGAGATAAGATTAATGTGGCGTTGAAACATCGAGAGATGGATTCACAAACGCAGTTTGTAGGTATGTAATTGTACTTAGAAAGTTTAGGTAACAACTAGCTCTTGCGTTCAACTCTACTTCTATCGCATGGTTCCATTCATTCTCAACGCATGCTATCTGACGCTAAATTACATATGACTACCCAACGCCGCGTCCACCTCATTATTAGTAGTAGGAAATTCTTTTCATTCTTTATGTATAGTTTTACACACATAATCAACAAATGCACATATTTACATGTACAGTCACCGCATAGTCATGCATTTATTCTCAATGCTTAGTTATTACAAATCCCTGCGTTCGACCCTGGACTCACCAGGAAACCTATAAATGCTTATACTTGGGCTTTTTATAGGAAAACTTGCTTAATCATGATCACATCTAGAGTAATTCTCAACGCATCCTTGTACGGAAATGATAAATCTATTTTTGTGCAACGAGCTCAGAAACTCAATTTAATTCGAATAGAAATTCAAACGAACAGGAACACATCTGGATACTCCCGTACTACTAGCACATCTTCAGGTTTCAACTTTTCCGTCTTCAATTTAGTTACATGTGCCAAGTACGCTTCACAGTCTTTACTCAACAACTTCCTGGCCTTCACTGCCAAGATCACATAGGTAGGAAGGACTCTCCTTCTTCCTTTAAAGACCACCTCAACCCCATCAGGCTTCACAAACCTTATTATTTCTTTTTTCTTTAAAACAATCAACATCAGCATGATACTTCGACAGGAAGTCCATGCGCAGATTAATGTCAAACTCTATCAGATTCAAAGATAACAAATCAGCTAACAACGCTACATTATCAATCACCAACTCGCAATCATAATAAACATGTTCTATGGTTACAGATCCACCAGAGTATGCACTAACAAGGCATCAGGCAAAAACTTTAAACCCTCATTCACTTGCACCACAACACACGAAAGACAACGAATGCACAGCTCATAAATCAATTAACCCCACTTAACTAATAAGTATAAGCACCAACAAGTAACAATCCCTGACTCCCCTCTTACTTACCAATTTAACAGAACATTAGGGATAAATAAATACATTGCTTCTGAGTTAATTACACATAAATACTCTTAAGGCTAATATATAATGTACTCGTCGTAATACTCGAGATCTCCTCAGCTATCTGTTGAACTATGTCATATTCTTCCTGATAGCTTTTGTCTACAAATTTGACAACCATGTCTTACTTTGGTATTATATCCATCAATCTCTTCTTTTCAATTAGAGTTTTCTTTACTCTTATATAGCCTTAGCTAAATCTTCAGAATCCACCCACTCCATACTAACTAATTACTAGAGTACGGTTCCTCTTCTGCAAGTTTCACCCATACCACTTGCACATAACTAACTCATCAGTTATAATTATCATAATATACTTTACAACTTAGTAAATCTTTCCCTCAAAGATCATAACATACATAATTTACTTAACTTCAAAACTTGCTTCTCTTTCCAATATTGAAAACTCAGTATAACGCTTATCTTGTAGTCATACCTAGGTTTACCACACCGTAGTAGACTAAACATATGGCATACTATAGCTCACACATGCCCAATGTCCTTAAAGAACATGTGGCCCTGCTGAGCTCACACATATCTAGTATCGTCAGCAATGGCAAACCTTGGGTAATGACTACATCGAAAATCTTCCTAAACCATTACCCAACCTTTAGCATGTGTAATATCTATGGTACCCATAAATACTATGTCTCATAGGCTTTGAATTCTCCCGATCCCTACTCTCCTTTCGGGATCTACCTCATACTATTTTAACATTATCAGTTAATCATTGAATTAGTCAATTAAACATTTAATTTTTACAAGCTCATACCTGCTGGAAGATCATCAGAATTCCCCTTCAAACTTTCCTGAGCCTCTGGTAGCTTGCGAAGTTTCGGCGTGTGCTTGCCTACCTCGTCTGTCTGTTAACAACAATTCCCTGTTATCCTACTATATTGCAACTCTCATACTTTGAACTTGCAACATTCAATCTTCCTTCCCCAAAATCTTATGCTCTGATACCCCTCTATGGTTATCATATCGATCCTACACATTATTTTGTGAAGTCAGTTTTTATCTTAACCTTTTCAACTGTAAGACTCCACTAGTATGTTAAATTAAGTGGTCAATTTAACTTAACAAGTTAATATTAAACTCAACAAAGGAATGTAAAAGTCAATTGACATAATGAGTTAGCATTTGCTCGTACCATCGGATCTTAGGGTATCCATATGACTGGATCCCTTAGAAATTTAGCTCATAACTAAGGAAGAATTCATAGATTCCATTAAAAAGTCATAAGAACAATATCAACTTGCAAACAATGAAGAAAAAAGAATGAAATATGCAAAAAGAAAACTAAAGTAATGCTCGAAAGATACAGGACTCCTTCAAGCAATCTCTCATGCTCAAGGATGAATTCACCTTTCTCAAGGATGAATTCCTCTATGTACACATGTTCTCACAGGGTAAAGATGACCTAGACCTAGGGTTCTTTGGAGGAACATTCAGTCTTGAAGAGATTTTGGATGGAATGGTGAGATCTCTCCTTAGGATTGTTGATTGATAAAGAAAGAGGCTTCCAATCCTTTACATAGGCCCAAAGTTGTTGAAGAGAAGTCGAAAATAGTGCTTTCGGGATTTTTCGGCATTGTATAACAGTTATGGAATAAGAAAATAGCAACCATGAATTGCGCACAAATCTAGAGAATTAGGATTTCAATGCAGCCACATCGCTTCAACAATGTGAGCACATCATAGTCAATTTTTGCAAAACAGTTAAATTATACCGCAAAAGCAACCTTTAGACACTTAAAGGACATATACTTGTTCAATTTGTCCAATTTAGGTCAATTAAAGGGTAACTAACATGTAAATAACAACTTTCACGAAGCAAAAGTGCCAAAATATATATTAAAATTATGCATTTAAGACATTTATCAATACTGTTTAAAGTGGGTGTGAAGTGTTCCTCCATGCTAAAATTTCTCTTCAATGTCTTAGAGGCCGTATGGTTGATAGGTATAGAGGGTATGAATGGGCATGGGCTTACAAAACTCATGTTTGGTTGGTGGGTTTTCTTTATTTACCTTGGAAAGGATATTTTCCTAGGCATATTTTATCAACACAAGTGGGGCGTTCCAAACCCATTGAGAAGCAAGAGTTTTGTATTCCTTCCTACGTAACTCTTCTTTCTCTTCTTCCTTTTCTTCCTATTTCCTTCATCTTTCACATGTTCTTTCTTTTTCTTTTCTTTTATTTTTTTTTCTTTTTCTTTTTCTTTTTTTTTGTATAATTTTGTTTTAACTATTTTCTATCTTGACTTCTGTTCGTTTAAATTTCTATTCGAATTAAATTGAGTTTCTTAGCTTGTTGCACAAAAACAGATTTATCATTTCCGTACAAGGATGAGTCGAGAATTACTCAAGTGTGATCATCATTAAGCAAGTTTTCCTATAAAAAGCCCAAGTATAAGCATTTATAGGTTTCCTGGTGAGTCTAGGGTCGAACGTAGGGATTTGTAATAACTAGGCATTGAGAATAAATGCATGACTATGCGGTGACTGTACATGTAATATGTGCATTTGTTGATTATATGTGTAAAACTATACATAATGAATGAAAAGAATTTCCTACTACTAGTAATGAGGTGGACGCGGTGATGGGTAATCATATGTAATTTAGTGTCAGATAGCATGCGTTAAGAATGAATGGAACCATGCGATAGAAGTAGAGTTGAACGCAAGAGCTAGTTGTTACCTAAGCTTTCTAAGTACAATTACATACCTACAAACTGCGTTTGTGAATCCATCTCTTGATGTTTCGACGCCACATTAATCTTATCTCTAAGACGCATGGTAAGTTTGCGTTGGCAAAAGATGAACTACATCTCTGCAACTCATCTAGTCTTAATTAATGCTAAAGATTAACTATCCACTCTCTCAAGCTCGACAGTCATGCTTACTACATTTGTTTGTCAAACAAAGTTATGCAAGCTAAAGATATGCATTAATCAAGATGTAACATACTCAGAATTGCTCAAGAAAAACTAACTTTCAACATTTAACTCATTTAGCATTTAGACAACATGATGTAAAGTATTTAATATGGAAATAGATGGAACATGATAGTCAATCAAACTCATATTAAGAAAATAAATCATTCTCTCGAATGTCATTAACAAAATATAAGCAAGAAAGAGAGAAATGGAAATAAAACAGAAATGAAGGGCGTCAAGCCGCCACTGGCAACGTCTTGCTTCATGAAGGCTTAAGATGGTTGCTATCTGATACATAGATTCCATAGGGTGGAGATTCTCACTCACTGGGAGACGACTCTGAAGGTGCTCAGAATCCTTCTCTCAGAAGAGCTCGAAATGGAGGCTGGTTATGGTGAGGGAGAAATAGTGCAGAGCTTTCGCCTCTTGAACTGGTCTCTCTTTCTCTTGAATGGAGAAGCTTTGGGCTATTTATAGGCGTTGAAAAGTTGAAACTCATGATGACCTGATACCTTTACATTAAATTCCATGCCCTGCTGCGCAGACTTTTCACATCGTCGGCCCATTTGTTCTGCCATATTCTGATAGCGTGTTATCCTTTTGCATATTGACATGACAACTTTTGGCATGCGTCTGTATCTACTTTTTCTTGACGCATGGTCTCAACGCATGGTCCCAACACATAGGCTCGACGCATGGGTTTCCACTTATTCTCGCAGTAGCTTTGTCTCCTCGTACTTGGTTGGTTGCGCTTCTTTTCTTCTTAACCCTGCGTTAGGAATAGAAAAGCTCATCGTTTTTCAGGTATTTTCTTTTGTAAGTAGTGCCAACGCATGGTGATACATTTTTCATCATTTAACTACCAAAATCATGTGTTTAGCTCCAAAGTTACTCTAATTAAACCAAATAGTGACTATAATAACTTGTATTTCTACAAGTTATCCTCTCTTCTTCATCCTCCTTTACAAACATTTTTTTGTGTATAATTTGGTAATGACGCACTAGCGAGAGCAAGAGACATAGAGTGAGAGAGTGAGAGAGAGGGAGAGAGATTGAGAAAGAGAGAGCGAGAGAGATAGAGTGAGAGAGAGCGACAGTGACAGTAAGAGAGATAGAGTGAGAGATAGCGAAAGAGTGAGAGAGAGCGAAAACGAGAGCGAGAGAAAGAGAGTGAGAGAGAGCGAGAGAGATAGAGTGAGAGAGTGAGAGAGAGAGCAAGAGAGCTAGAGAGAGCAAGAGCGCAAAAGTTGATAATATTTGCTACATAACCAAACACCGTTATCTTTGATTCCCAGACATCTTATTCCGAGGCATTCTATTCCTAGATATCTTTTATTCCTAGGTATCTTTAAAATCTTGAACCAAATGGCTCCTTAGTGAAAACTCTATGAGTAGCATTTGGAATAGACTCTGAAAGCTTAATGTTCTAAACAAAATTAAACACTTTATGTGGAAAGCCTTAAATGGCACATCCTCCCTACAGGCATCAATCTTCAAAAGAGAGGGATGTCTTACCTTGGTGCCCTGTTTGCTATCATGCTCCTAAATCCTCTGACCATGTTCTTTTCAGCTGCAAAAAGGACAAACTTATCTTGAGTTGGATCTGTTCTGCCCCTGCAATTCGGAACAAGTATAATTTCAATTACCTATTTGGCCATTTGGTCGGACAAAAATAGTTTTGTTCATGCCTCGCCTCTGCCTTTGCCTAATGTTCGTAGCATTTGGATATGGAATTACTATTAAGAGTTTATGAACTCAAGGAAGTCGACCCTGGTTTTGGCTCCTAGTAAGATGCCTTCGTAGGTCTCCTCTGCCCCTTGGAAATTGGATTTGACCTCAACTAGCCTTAGTGCCATTTTACATGATTGCTCTGGCCTGCTAATGGGAGCTGCTATTAGCTGTTTGGATATAGCGTTTCCTCCCCCTTTAGCAGAAATTTTTGCTTTTCTAGAAGGTGTTCACTTGGCTCATAGCCTTCATCGGAACTGTCTTCAAGCTTTTAACCTGATAAATAAAGTTTCTTCTTCACTTTCAAAGAGCTTGTGCTGGATTGAGGAAATATGGTGTCTGTCCAAAGTTTTGTGTTTGCTCCAGGAAATGTAATTTTTTTGCTAATCTCGTTGCTAAAAAAGGCTAAGGCTCTTCCCATTTCGAGAGTTTTGGCTTGAAATTTTCCTCAATTGGATAGCCCATTTGTCTGCGATGGACTCTTCTTCTTCTACCCTCGCTACTTCATGATAATATTCCTTTCTGCAAAAAAAAAAAAAAAAAAAGAAAAAAAGAAAAAACTCCAACAACTGAAGTTTGTTAATCGTGTTGGTCGAGTGATCATTGATTTAAAAAAAAAAAAAAAAAAAGAAAAACTACTCACGTATGAACTAAGAGTGCTATTAAATGCAAACATCTAAAATAAAATTTATTTCATGAAAAAAAAAAGATAAATTAGAAATTAAAAGCAAAAATAAATTTGTTATAAATGTGTTATATAAACTAAATTTCAAACTTGGTTAAGTTATCAAAAGTTCAATGTTTATTAAAAAAAAAAAAAGATAAATTATAAATTTAAAGTAAAACTAGAATTGTTATGAATTTGTTGTAAAAGTAAAATTTAAAGTTGTGTTATTTTGTTACTGAGAACTAAATTTTTTATAGAAAATAACTAAATAATCATTGTCGTCATTCCTATATCAGTAGACTTCCAAATTCAAACTTAAAAAATCCAGGCTTCCAAAACAAACATTTGTGACTCCTAAGCTTCAAAACTCCTCAAATAAACCTCGAGACTTTTGATCTCAACATAATGTTTTTTTTTTTTTTTTTTTTTTTTTTTTTTTTGGAGGTATTAGTAAGACTTGTTAGAGGCCATTATCATTCCCTTTTTATAAAGGGTATACGAAGGATATGGGAAGAACCATATCATCACATCCGATGTGCCAATTGGTTTTCTTACACAAAAGATGGTGGACACTCATTGGGTTTCCGTATAGTCCTCATGCCAAAAGAAAAAACTTGGGTGCAACAAACTAAATATTGCTCTATGCCAAATTATCATCTGATCAACAACCACAAAGTCCACAGTTAACCAAATCTATATATATTTACAATGAACAAACGTTTAAACTGCAAATATCTAATTACCAAACGATCATTATTTATACCCATCCAATAGAACATAAATTAAAGAACGTTTGAACGTTCTGCATCCGTAGTTCAAAGTTTTCATATAGAAAACCCAATAACCAATAGGAACTCTCTTCATTAGTCTTTCTGGGTTGCATTTTGAATACAAACCTGACAAGATGAGAACAAACTCAAATTTTCTTGGACTAAACAAGAGAAATAACATTTTTTTAAGTTTCGTTTTGAAAAGTATATAGCTGTTTTGAATTTTAGGTAATTAATAATTTATGGATTACACAAAAATACCCCCAACCAACACTCTTATTAAAATAAAAAAAAAATTAAAAAAAATAAAAAAAAATTGAACTTTATTGAAAATACTCAAACCCAGATTTGCTGTTATTTAAAATTGATTCTATCTAAACTAACAATTTGAAATTATGACCAATCCTAATTGGAGATTGAAAAAGCCTATGAAAATAGGAATAAAAAATAAAAACAAAATGAAGAGCACATGAAAAGAGGAAGAAATGATTGATGGAAAATACTAAATGATGTTTTACACAATTACTAGTGAATGCATTAGAGTAATTGAAAAGCAAAACCCTCTTGGACCACCTCCAAAGGTGAAGAAATGGTCAAAACCTACTCCAAAACTTGAAGAAACAGAGGATTCGGCAGCAGGAAACTATCGCGAAGAAGAACCAGAAGCTTTGACGACGTTTACAAGCTGCATTCTTTAGTTTCGGAAAGAAACGTCTGAATTTCAAAACTTGTCCAGAGTCTTTCTACCGTTTCTTCCTTGAGCTAGCTATTAGGTACACGATTCGAACGGAGCTTAAATGTTTTCCTCTATTGTAATTTATGGTTCTTTAATTTAAAGATAACAAATTATGACACTTAATGGCTACATTATATTTCTGAATTTTAAGTTTTAAATATTCAAATCTAATAATTAAGGAACCAGCTAGGTTTGAATTTGACCCGCCCTCCTTTCTTTAACCGTACACTAGAATTAGACCATTTCTAACTTATTGTATTACAACGTAATCAAGGTTAGTAACATACACCACCAACAAATTTGAAGGTTGTTTTCAGAATTGTTTGATCTACACTGTAATTATAACATGTTCTTTAACTGTACGCAATTATATAATTAAACTTAATTTGTGCAAAGCATTGTCAAAATATTGCGTGGAGGTTAGAGTCATGTTGTGTGAAACGTTTATTTACAGTGTAATTAATTAGGCAATTTGAAGATTGTTGTGTAAATATAATAAATTGAAAACGCAGATACAAGATAGGAAAATCAAAATCACACAATCTAGATAAAGTGATTGAAAATAAGAAAAATAACAAGATAAAGGATAAAAAGGGGAAAAATTGGGAATCTTAAATAATATATTATTTGAAAAAAGTGTTGAAAAATAATATTTATTTGATTAAGTGGCAGAAATATTTGATTCATTTGAAAAAACTTAAAACCAAATTGGAGAAATATTAGGATAGAATCTGCAAACTCAAAT
Source organism: Citrullus mucosospermus (assembly GCA_030954485.1). Lineage (NCBI taxonomy): Eukaryota > Viridiplantae > Streptophyta > Magnoliopsida > Cucurbitales > Cucurbitaceae > Citrullus > Citrullus mucosospermus. The sequence goes on from CM062060.1 coordinate 11,067,978, forward strand.
CCAAATTTGTAGGAACGGATATTTAATTACTGTTCTGAGATATATATATAGGGGAAGAAAGTGAAAAAAATTGAATATTAAAAAAATGTATTTAATTGTGTAGATTAAATTCATTGTCTTTGATTGAAACTTCAAATTAAAATGATGTTTCATGTGTAAATTTAGCATATATGAAAGTTAAATTTGTAGTTTATTCAATTTAAATGAGTTATGTTTGATTTTGTCAAGTAACAGCTAAATTGAGTTCAATTTGACAAATGTTTCAATTTTTTATTTATTTGATCTTATTTTGTATTTTGGAGAGTTAATAATGACCCATTTGGATTGACTTGAGAAAAAGATGTTCCCAAAAAAGCTCATTTTTATTTAAACTCTTTTGATAAAAATTGTTTAAAATACACTTCAAAATCTATTTTAAGTGGTTGTCAAACACTTCAATTTTTTTCAAAACACTTGAAAATGCATTCCAAACACACTCTAAGTTGCTAGTCTATATAAATAGCAACGTGTTTCTTCATTTGTAGCACCCCACTTCAAATTGAAGAATTCTCTCTTTCTTTCTTTTGGTCTTGAGTTGAGTTGACAGCAAGTATTCAAGAGTTCTGCCAGATCCTAGTAGTTCAAGGTTGCAGTTCTACCAAAGTTAGTAGTTGTATCCTGTTAAGACGATCGTTGTAGTCTGCTTGCATTTGATGTAGAGCGAATAATTGTCTTCAAGACAGCGTTTATCAAAAGTGTGTCTAGGCTACCTATTGAAGTCTCCACAATACATTGAGGTTTTTAATTATTTCAATCTATAAGTCTTGCTACACCATCTTGTCGGTTGAATATTATTCATTCAAAGTATTGTTTCAAGTTGAGGTATAGTCGGTTTGTTAGCGTATTCAATTCACATATATCATTTCCCCCCAACAATCTAAAGACAATTTGTAATATCTGAACTGGTGGCTGCAAACTCCTCCACCAATATTTCTACTTTTGCCATAATAGGATTGCCCATTGTGAAATCGCATGCTGAAAAGCTTGAGAAGTGCAAAGGAGACAACTTCAAGATATGGCAACAAAAAATGATCTTCTACCCACCACATTAAATCTTGCTCATATTTTGAAGGAAGAATGCCCAATTACCCCACCAGTAGTTGTAGCTCTTGAAACGTAAGCAGCAAAGCAAGCATGGATGCATTCGTTCTTCCTATGTTGTAACTACATACTTAATGATTTTGAGGGTTGTCAAAATCCCTCCCAAGTTACCCTCTTTAACCTGGAAAAAGGTGTGAAGACGACAAACATCACCTCTTTTGTGAGGTTCATTGTCCACCTGTACTTGAATAGCCTGTTGGAAACATCTCTGTACATAGTCACCTACAAAATATCATTTCCTCAAAGCATATAACATACATGACCAACATCTAAAATAAATACAAGATCATGAAATTTAAATATTTACATCAGCTAAACCTTTAAAACCATCTCATACAAGACTAACAATACATACATAACCTACATTCTCACACCCCAACACTAGACCCACAAGTTATGTCTACATACCACATTAACCCAAAATCATTTACACATACAAAAGCTGGAAAGAACAATATGCTCATTTCTTGATTCCTGAGCAAGACAAGGCTTGAATAGGCTAAGCTACAGGAACTCTTTCGTTACCAGGGTGGGAAAGAAAACATAGAAAAACGTGAGCTGGAAAGCCCAATGAGTGACATACTCTTGAAAATACAATCTTTAACATAAAAATCACGCTCAGGCTTTAGAGAAATCAAGCTAAACAGTTTACTAAAATAAAGCTTTCAAAACACATCATTCTTTATCTTTGAACTCAAGATAACCTTAGTTGAGGCAGAGTAAGCTCAACACACTCAACGTCGAAAATAAACCTTAGCTGATGTGGAGTAATGTCAACATAATAGCGTCAACTCTCTCTATGTATACATAGGAATATCTTATCTCGGGTTGCCCAAGTACCTTCTTAATGTTCTTCAGTATTGGGTCCTAGGGATACTCAAATGTCTTCTCAACGTCCTTCAGCGTTGAGTTCCTCAATAATCTTAGGGTTGCTCATATGCCTTCTTAATGTTCTTCAACATTGTGTCCCTTTATAAACATTTTAAGAAATACAAGCATAGTTTAAAAATAATCATTTGAACACCTAACATTTCATGGAAAACTTTCGATTTCTCATAAACTAGCATCAAGTAATCATGGTCTTCAAAATTTAAGAAAACAGATAAAACATGTTCTTCAATCTATAATAATCAAGTATAAATCATGCTTTCCAACCATATACTTCACAAGGAGAACATTTGAGCATAAGAAAACATATAACTTTTCTTTTTTAAGCTAAACATTCCATACTTGGCAATTTAAGTAAATTCAGTAAACCATGCTCAATACAATACAAAATCATCAAAAGAACACATTTTCATAAGAAATCATGCTAGAAATCATAAATGAATTCATTTAAAAAAAAAAAAAAAACACATGTCACTCAAGCTTAAGTGTGACATCCCAGATTTTTCAGGTAGTTAAACTAATTATCTTGATTTATTTGGATGATTGGTTCACTTATAAGGTTTAATTGGGTTATGTTGAGAAATTAGTCCATGCAAAGTCAACATGATAAAAGAATTTGGGAGTAACTCAGTTAATGAAAATCTCAATTTAATTTGAGATTTAAGTTTAATTTGAATTATGTTGAGTGGTTGGAGGAAATTTATTTGAAAGATAATTGGTTTTAATTTAATTAAGGAAAATTATCTTAAATGGCAAAACTGCAGAAGATACTTACAACTAATAGCAAAATATACAGTCTAACTATGATAAACCACGATAGATCGCGATAAACTACTATCTATCTCTATCATGACACAAATAGTAGTCTATCGTGATCTATCGTAGTTTATCATAGATAGATAGTGAAACTTTGCTATATTTGTAAATATTTTGGTTCCTTTTGCTATATTTGAAAAGAGCCCTTTAATTAAGTAGTGTTTTGTGTGGGAAAAGGAAAAAAAAAGAGAGAGAAAGGAGGTGGTTTTTTTAAAAAAGAGGGAATTAAGGTATTGTAATTAAGGAAAGGAGGTAAGTTTGGATATATTTATTAGGGTGGCCTCGGTTTGCGTGCAGAGTTAAAAAAAAGGGAAAATTTTCTCTCTCTCTCTCCCATTCTTCTAGACGTCACCCTGCCTTTTCTACTTTTGTTTTTTTCTTTTCTTTCCGTTGGCGTCGTCCGTCTCCGCCACACCAGTCGTTGCCGCCAGTTCAACATTCCTTCATCTTGGGTTTAGCTCGAATCCGTAGCGTGGTAATTTGCCCATTTTTCTGTGGTTCTGATTGAAGAATGGGTTATTTTTATGTTGGGTGTAAATTTACTAATTCATGGTTTTGCGCGTAGATTAAATTGGCAGTGGTTGTGGTAGGTGGTCCAACCAAGCTTGAGTGTTTCTAGCGACTTGTGGTAAATAACTAAATTATTTTAAGAGTCTTCTAAAAACAATTGCACTGATTATGATGCTGCAATTTGGGTTTTCAACCCCTAAATTATTGATTGCTTGTAGGTTGGACTTACTGTTGGAAGTTGGGAAAATTGGAACCTAGTTGCACTGTGGGTAAGGCCATTGTGGTGCAATTGTTAAGTAATTGTTTTGGGGTTTATGCCTAAAAGCTTGCTACAATTTTGGGTTTGGGTTGTATCCTAGGTTGTAATTCAAGGTCCTTAGGGAAAATTATCGGCTGGGAAATCTTTTGGACTCATTCCCAAAGTAAGTGATTTACTTCTATTTTACCTGCTTTTGATTCCCTAATTGTACTATTCATGATTAAGTGTATGCATACTCTATAAGCATGTAGTGGTTGTCTGCGTTATCAGTTAGGTCTATAAGCAAGGTTTTGAGTATGTTAGATTTACTATGTTTGATGGGTACAATTTTGGTTCTATGTAGGAATATTATTTGGTTATGATAGACTAGATTCGACATTATGATTAAGTTCGGTTGTCTGTGTTATTAGTTAGGTCTCATGAATGTAAGAGATGTTTTGAGTATCCAGAGTATTTGCTGGGTACAATTTTGGTATATGGTTCAACATACGAATAATATGGTTATATGTAGGAATATTATTTGGTTACTATGAACTTGACTAAACATTATGATTAGGTTGTGATGCCTATTTCTGAATGCATATTGGAATGACGATGATTGTTATCCTACTTATCGAGCCATGTACTCTCTATTGACTATGAACCTTCGGGTTTACTAACTATGATTATGACTGGGCGTCCCTCGGGATCACCACCTATGCCTATGACTGTGACCTTCGTGATCACTACCTTTGACTGCGTGCCTTCGGGTTCGTTACTTATGCCTATGCTTATGTTTTATACATCGGTGCCTATGATAAGAGGATAACAGTTTCACCTAGTGGGACCTGTAGTGGGTCACTTACTAAGTATTGTAATACTCATTCTTTCCTATGACACATTTTTCAGGTTGTACTATTCATGATTAAGTGTATGCATACTCTATAAGCATGCAGTGGTTGTTTGCGTTATCAGTTAGGTCTATAAGCAAGGTTTCGAGTATGTTGGATTTACTATGTTTGATGGGTACAATTTTGGTTCTATGTAGGAATATTATTTGGTTATGATAGACTGGATTCGACATTATGATTAAGTTCGGTTGTCTGTGTTATCAGTTAGGTCTCATGAATGTAAGAGATGTGATACGCACTTTTAGTGTTAATCGCAAGTGTACGGGTCAAGTTATAATATGAAACAGTTAAGTCCGAATATCGTTCCACTGGAGATCCAATTGGGAAGGTTTAAGTTACTTAGCTATTCTAGAATTGAATCAATTTTATTTGAGCATTGAAATTGAATATTAGAAGTTATGGAAAAAAACAAATCAAATAAGGAAAGTATCAAAGGGAGAAACACAAGAGTCAAAAAGAGTTCTAGGGTAATGAATCCTTGTTTATTTCATCGTGCAATATTATAGATTTCATGGATTTTATTCATATGCCTAAGTCTAGAAACTTAATTCCAAGTTATTTTCTCTAAAAAACAACCATTTCTCATGCAACTCGATTGATTATTAATCTCTTAAAACCAATACAAAATTACACGGCATTAAAAATAATCTTTAGCAACTTTTATTGTCAACCTAACTACTCTCGTGATAGATTAACAACAATTCATTGTTATAGATCAAGTTAAACATACAATCTCTCAATCATACATCTAACCTAAAATGTGAAGATGGCCAATCCACAGGAATTAAACACAATAACAATGAAAAGCATAATCATTCCAACAAAACCATGAAACTAAAGAGTTTAGCCACTCATAGCTTGAAGCAACATGTTTAAGCAAAATAAACAAAGAAAGAGTGTAAAGAAAGGGAAACTCTACTGAAAAGAAGCTCTTGATTGAGGTAGCACCGTCACGATCTCCTTGGCTCTCACGTCGGACTTCGAAGGGTACCAAGACTATCTCGAACTCTTTTCCTCTTCCTGGCAACTAACTCACTCTTTGAACTCACACTTAATTCTCTCCTTTTTGTATCTCTTTAAGTCTGCAACTTCCTTGCTTTGCCTTGAGTTTTTTAGATGATTTGGGCTGCTGGAAACCCCCAAATTTATAGAGTTTGGCCGCCCAAAAATTTTCCAAAAATACAAAATTTTCATTTAAGGAAAGTTGGCGCCGCAGCGCTAAGGTTGCATCCGAAAAATTTTGCTCTCGGGTTTTAGCGCCGCGGCATCGCCGTCCAAGCGCCGCAACGCTAAAATGCGTTTCAGAAATATTGCTCTCTGGTTTTAGCGTCGCGGCAGCGCTGTCCAAGCGCCGCAACGCTGTCATGCGTTCAACAAGGATGCGTCGAGGCAGCGCCATCCCGGCGACGCGATGCTACTCTGCGTCCAGAACTATGCGTTGATGTTTCAGCGCCGCAGCGCTATCCCCAAAATTTGCCCTTTTTAGTTTTTCAACTCTTTTTCGCCGTATTCTTGCTCGGTTTTGATCTTTTAGTCGTTTCTTCTAATTTTCCTCGTTTTAACCTGAAAATCACTAGCAAACAAGTGAAATCTAATATAAACTCCCTTAATTTGAGAGAATAGAAAGCACTTTTCAAGTGCTTATCAAGATGTTTTGAGTATCCAGAGTATTTGCTGGGTACAATTTTGGTATATGGTTCAACATACGAATAATATGGTTATATGTAGGAATATTATTTGGTTACTACGGACTTGACTAAACATTATGAATAGGTTGTGATGCCTATTTCTGAATGCATATTGGAATGACGATGATTGTTATCCTACTTATCAAGCCATGTACTCTCTATTGACTATGAACCTTCGGGTTTACTGACTATGATTATGACTGGGCGTCCCTCGGGATCACCAATTATGCTTATGACTGTGACCTTCGTGATCACTACCTTTGACTGCGTGCCTTCGGGTTCGTTACTTATGCCTATGCTTATGTTTTGTACACCGGTGCCTATGATAAGAGGATAACAATTTCTCCTAGTGGGCCCTGTATTGGGTCACTTACTAAGTATTGTAATACTCATTCTTTCCTATGACACATTTTTCAGGTAAGGGTTGGGACAGACAGGGGAATGACAAGAACAATCTAGGATCATGTCATGGGACCAGTCATCACTTCCACGTATCATGTTTATGTCTTCTCTTTTTAGGCTATATGTTCTAGTTACAATTGATAATCTAACTTACTTAATTATTTATTTAATTGTTTTTTTAATTTAATATTAATTTTGAACATATGTTTTAAGGAGACCCCGAGAAACTTATTTCATGTAATTTGATTGAATTAGTTTATTCGATTTACATTTTATTTTATGTTATTTATGTATGTATTTATTTTTAAAAACAAGATAATAATAAAATATGTTTTATTACTTGATTTAAAAATTGTTTTACACGTTCTCCCATGCACACAGAGTAGCGTCAATAAGTTAGAAAATTCGAGTCGTTACAGTTGGTATCAAAGCCTAAGTTTTTCGGTTCTGTAGACTAACTCATTATGTAAGTCCAGAGTGTCCCATGGTCGTTAACGGATTCTTCGTCAACGCCCTTGCAAGTAAAGTTTTTCTTTTATGAAAAGTTGAGCATTAAAATATTTGTTTGGCTTAAATGCACCAGTTATGCCTTAATGCTAGGTTAGTGACTCGATAGAAGTTATTATAGGTTGATTATTCAGTTACGACACAACAAAAAGAAGGAAAAAATTATCTCATGAAAGAACTATTTTAAAGGAATATATATACTTCAATTCAGAGATCTTAAAGATTGTATATATATGTTTATGCCAAGGAATAAAACAGTCTAGATAAGAACTCATCAAGTGTTAGTGTGACATTTTGTAATCGATAATAAGCTTGGTGGTAATACAAGAAATTATTTTCTGAGGCACGTACTTAGGGACAAGATTAAAGTTGTTTTGAAGATAGGAAGGAGAAAAGAAAGAGACTATAGTTTTATTAAAGGCTACTAGATATTAAGTCAAATGTCTCAAGAAGAATTTTGAAAGGGTTATTAGGACATGATCACATTTGTGGTACTGAAGATTGGTGGTTTGAATAAGGTGTGTTTTGGTTCTTCGGTTAATGTGTCTAAAAAGGAAAAAAAATGGGTCTCTATAAGGGGTTAAGGCATCACGAGAAATTTCTAGCTATTGGAGATGGTGCCCCTTATATGAAAAGTCTAAAGGGTTTAATATGACAAGATTACTATTGAGGAGTTTAAGATTGATGGACTGCAAAAGGTATTTTGGTTATTCATGTGTAGTACTCAAAGAGTGAAAATGTTCAAGTTGGAAAGTAAGTGAGCTTCATGTGAGGAAACTTTTCTAAAGAATACCTTATTTAGTTGGTGTGATCTGGAATGAAAGCTAGCTTGAGACTTAGAAAAAAAGTGGTTTTTGAACTAAAGAGTTAACTTAAAGAAGTATCTCAAGGTATTTAGGTTACCCATACCCTGTTCAAGATGAAAAGAATTTGTTTCAGCTAACGGGACCACGAGAGCAACTTTTGGAGTTAAAAGACAATGAAAATTGGTGACGAAGAATGCTACAACATTAAAAAATTTAGACGAGAATGTAAGACTTATTAAGTAGAGCTACACCTTGTGTAGTGGGTTTATGTCACATTTGGAAAGGGAAGAAGAGCACCTTGAGGTTTGGTCTTAAAGAAAAGTGTTTAAGGAAGGTGACTACTTTGGAGATAAAGGAAATTAATATGTTCAAAACTCCAAGTACTTAAGTATGGTTTGGATTGAAGACATGTTATGAGTGGTTACTAGGTGTTGGTTTTAGAGTAAAAAAAGAATCTCTCACTACCATTTGGAGATTTGGACCACTATGTGGTGGTGGAAGAATTGCGTAAAATGTTGGTTGTGAAGCTCAATTTCAAAATGAAAGTCTTTTTCCAAAATAAAAGGGGTAAGAAAGATGAACTAAAGTGGAGTTCTTAGTAGCAATGGTTGTTCTGAAGCTATTGACATGGAATGTTGAGGCTTTAAAAGTTAAAAAGTGCACCATTGAAAGTATTAGCAAAAGTTAAGGGATTGCAACTTTGGGTACAAGTTGTAACTAGAAACTAGTGATTAATGGATTTGGTTTAAATGTGAAAGTAATCTAACTATAAGTAGAGATCTAGTTGTACAAGAGTTAAGGTTAAATAGTTAATCTAAATTTTCCGGATCACCACTAGCACAAAAGATGAACTTGAGAATAGAACACTTTCGTTCTTAAGGCTACCTACAAAGTAGTTATAGTAGAGTTGAGTAGCAAGTCACAGATACATGAACTATTTATGGAGGTTTTTTAGACGCCTTAATATTTTACCTTTAGGCACACTAGTTTTATATGTTTAAAAGAGAATTGAAATCCATGTGTTTATGTATCAACTATATTAATTAAGAGTTGATTATGGTATTGTAGCCAGGTCGCAGTGGAATGTCGGGGTCATTGGGTGCCGAATCCGGATTTCAAATCCTGGACTTGGAGCACCACATATAGTATGTTTCTTTTAGCATGGACGATGAGTTGATCAACTCTTTGGAGATGGATATTCTCGTGATAAATTTACGAACCAGGAAGGTTTTTATCTTAAAACTAGCGTTAGGGTTTGGATGTAGTATTTTGAGGTTATAAAGATGTGTTTTAGATTGACTGATGTTCTATAGTGTTCAAGGACTTTGGAAACCTTATTATGAAAGAGATTTCCATGCTCGTTCATAGCAGGGTCTAAATAGTAATATACGACTATTTTAAGACTAAGGAGTAACATGAGGTTTGGCAAGTAAATTTTATAGCCTTGGGTAGGATAAAGCTTCATTGGGCATCTAATGAATATGAGATTTAGTTGGACAATGTTGGTTCTCAAACATGTAGCTACCCGTATAGGCATCTCATTTAACGCTTCTAAAGTAGAAGTTGATTCCAGAGGACCAGATTTTCCTTGCTACGCATCTTAGGATTATGTGGTATCGAGTATGACCAATTGTTTTGCCGCACATATGAAGATTTCTCTTTGCCAGCTCGATCAGTTCAGATTCATATTTCTAAAGGGTGCGATTTTTAGAGCTCACAAAGGTTCTCAGAGTAAGTTAAAGTATTGTGGATTTCTAGTTTTATATGAAAGAGGTTGTCACACTTCGTGGGATACCAATTTCAGTTATGTTAGTGGCCCTCATTTAACATCCAATTCCTGGAAGTGTCTCCAAAAAGTTTTAGGTTTTCAATTGGAGTTCAGTTCATCTTTCCACCCATAGACTAATTGTGACACCCTAACCTTTGACCTAGTTGCTTAAGAGACATAAAGAAAATAAACTTGGATCACAAGCCTGTGGAGTTAGAAAAATTTTTAGGCAGAAAACCTAGGCCAGTTTAGAGGACACTATGCATTGAGATGAAGAAGAGGAAGAAAAGTATTTGTATCAACTTAAGTTTTGGGTTAAGAATAAGCCGTAGGTGAGTTTGGAAGAAAACCACATTAAGTGATTTTTGAGTCTTGAATGACAAGGTGGTCTATGAGCTTAGGAAATCTTCTAAGTGTCACAACTATGCTTGTTGAACTCAACTATACTATGAAAAGACAAGAGTTGGATGTATGGTTGAGGAGAAGAGAAGAAATTTCACTAAGTGTTAAAGAAAGAAGAGTTGAAAGCATAGTTGGGAGCTAGTTGTGAGTTGGACACATCCTTGGGGGAAAGACAACCATGTTGGAGGCATGGTTGGTGAGTTGAACGCATGGTGACCATTTTGGGAGGAAATTGGTTTAGTGTTTAAGTAATGAAAGAAAACCTAGGTCTTGGGAAGGAAGGCTAAACGCATAGGGCAAAGATGAAGGAGAAACTTCACCATACCTAAGGTTAGACGCATAGGTGGAAAGATGGGTTGAAAAGCAACCCTAAGGAAGGAAAAGATAGGTTGGGGCATAGTTGGAAAGATGGTTGAAAAATGGCTAAGTATAGAGGTATAAGAGAGGAAAGTTGGAAGCATAGACTCGGGAGGCACACCATGGATGCATAGGTGAGAAACTAAGGAGTCCATGAGGCCATATTGGGATTCTTGGATGCATGGATCAAAGAAAAGAAGGTGTTGGACGCATACGTAAGAAATTTGGAGGAAACCACACACATAGTGAGCTATGTGAATAGAAATTTGACTAAGTGTGGGAACCCCAGGTAAGTTGGACGCATACTTACTAGAAAAGGAAATTTTGACTAAGTGTTGGACTCTTGAAGGAAGCTTAGACACATTCTTGGTATGTTGGACGCATAGGAGGATTTTGGTAAGAAAATTTAGCTAAGTATAGGAAGGTTGGAAGAAGAAAAGAGAGCAAAAGAAGTAAAACCCCAAAAGCATCCCCATGGATGCATGGTTGAGGGAAGTTGGATGCATGGTCCCTATCCCAAGACTAGGGTGGATGCATGATGGGTATTTTTGGTGCTAAGTGGCTTCATTTGAACTTAATACTTCATAAGTAAGAGGTGTCACACTTGGTTGGACGCATAGGGTGTTCATCATGCATGGTGACATGTGGGAGCTAAATATCAAGCTTGGAGACAAGGTTGTATGACAAGGCTTGTCATCCAACATCTATAAATAGGACCAAAGGGTAAAGAAGTTCTCACACCATAACAAAACTCTTGAATTCACTAGAGGAAAGAGAGAAAGAAGGTGGAAGTATTGAGCCTTGGGTCCAAGGAAGGTCAAGTCTGCGTCCAAAGTGTTGTTTTCATTGCTGTCAGAAGGTTGTCTATGTTCATCAGCTATCCCAGGCGTCTAAGGAAGGCTTCCCTACGTTCAATTGAGCTGTTTCAGGTGAAAAAGTGTTGCCCTGTGTCTAGATTGTGCAGCCCTGCGTCCAAGGAGTTGTTTTCTGGCATTCAGGGAGCTGTTCTAGGGATCCTGAGGTTTCCTAGTTGCTGTGAACTCAATCCCAAAAGTTCGAAAAAAGTTAAGAAGGTTCGGAACCCAACGAGAAAGAAGAAAACTTAAGTTAGATGCTACTTTCACTATGAGTGATTGTTTTCCTTTCGCGAGAGAACTTAATTATATTCTTATGAATACTTGTTAATAGCATGCTTATGTACTGATTGCGCCACTTTAAGTGTTAACCGCAAGTGTAGAGGTCAAGTTATAATATAATACAGTAAAGTTTAAGTATCGTTCCACTGAGGATCCAATTGTGAAGGTTAAAGTTACTTAGTTATTCTAGAGTTGAATCAATTTTATTTGAGGATTGGAATTTAATTTGTGAATTATGAAAAATATAAACTAAATAAGGAAAGTAATAAAGTGAGAAACAAAAGAGTCAAAGAGAGTTCCAGGGTAATGAATTTTTGTTTATTTCATCATGCAATATTATAGAATTCATGAACTTTATTGTAATTCATATGCCTAAGTCTAGAAACTTAATTCCAAGTCATTTTCTCTAAAAAACAACCCTTTCTCATGCAACTCGATTGATTACTAATCTCTTAAAACCAATACAAACTACATGGCATTAAGACTAGTATTTAACAACTTTTATTGTCAACCTAACTACTCACATGATAGATGAACAACAATTCATTGTTATAGATCAAGTTAAACATACAATCTCTAATCATACATCTAACCTAACATGTGCAGGTGGCCAATCCTCAAGAATTAAACACAATAACAATGAAAAGCATAATCATTCCAACAAAACCAGGAAAGTCTACAATATCAACATGAACAATTCATCAAAGCCCTAAAACTAAAGAGTTTAGCCACTCATAGCTTGAAGCAACAAGTTCAAACAATAAAAACAAAGAAAGAGTGTAAAGAAAGGGAAACTCTACTGAAAAGAGGCTCTTGATTGAGGTAGCACTGTCACAATCTCCTTGGCTCTCACATCGAAACTCGAACGACACCATGACTCTCTCGAACTCTTTTCCTCTTCCTTGCAACTAACTCACCCTTTGAACTCCTTTATGAACTCTCACTCAATTCTCTCCTTCTTGTGGCTCTTTTGGTCTCTAATCTTGTGCTTTGGTTGATGGTAGATTGATCGATTAGGGTTGCTGGAAACCCCCCAATTTATAGAGTTGGCCGCCCTAGAAAACTTTCCAAAAATATAAAAAATCCATTTATAGAAACTGGCGTCGCGGCGCTGCTAAATATGGAAAGATAGCGGCGCAACGCTGTTGGAGAGTGTCGCGGCGCTGCTGCTATGTTGCGGCAGACCTGCTCTCAGGTTTTAGCGTTGCAGCGCTGCCCATTTTCTCATATGGAAACTTTGTTATTTTCTTATCTTTTTCACCATATTCTTGCTCCGTTTTGATCTTTTGGTCTTTTCTTCTAATTTTCCTCATTTTAACCTGAAAACCACTAGCAAACAAGTGAAATCTAATATAAACTCTCTTAATTTGAGAGAATAGAAAGCACTTTTCAAGCTCTTTTCATGTACTTATGAGTGATAGTTGAGATATTATTAATGTGTGTCCTATGGTGAGATAATGGATAGTATATAGGATATCGAGCTTGTTGGATATTATGCAAGGCACCAATGAACGGATTGTATTCCAATGCTGAAGGACCTTGAGAAGGCATTGATGACTATGGTCGTGACTAGGACCGAAATTCGACACCAAACAAGATTGTTAGAGGGTCAGAACGATCTAGCATCTGAGCCTGTGTCGGGAAAAGAACCTTGCGGGATGGTCAAGGGGTGCCGAAACCTAGTTCCTGATCCTACAAGAAGTATCTTAAAAGGATGGTCAGAGGGTCGACAAACCTAGCTTCTGATCCTCAGAGATAAGACTATGTGCACATAGGACACATACAAATGCAAAATTGATGAGATTAGCTGAGCCGGTTGGCCAGCGGGAAAAACCAGTTAGAATTGCTGAGCTGTGTGAGCCAGCAGGATAACCAGAGGCGATGTTGTGCCGAAGGTGCCAACAGGAAAATAGACTCAGAGAATAACCCTATAAGGAAGGTTTGAGTATAAGTTCGATATAGTTATAGATTTACTTGTGTATGATTTATATTATGGTTATCATGATTATTATTTACTGAAAGGGTTGATTGAACCCTAGTTTATTCGATCACTCACTGGGCTTCGTGAAGCTCATTCTTTTCTTATCTTTTTCTTTCCAAGTAGCAGCTAAGTTTCTGTTGTTGTACGAAGTCAAGGTCTATAGAGAAATTATGTGCACTTAGCTGTAGGCGGCAATTTAAATAAGAAACTAGAAACATATCTTCTGTAAACAAACGTGTTAAATAGTTGTAATAATAACTTATGCATGTTTTATAAGAGTTAGTTTCCTTTCTACCTATCTAAGTTACACATGTTAGTTTGAAAAGGGTAAAGGTTTAATAGTAGAAATCGCAAGAGGGTCAGTGTCTGCTGTCCTCACGCCCCATCTCGGGCTACGGAGGGGTGGCTTGGGGAGGCATGTGACACTAATGGTCAAGCCGAGCGTTTGAACCAAACTCTAGAGGGCATGTTGGCCGCTTGTGTATTGGAATTTCCAGGAAGTTGGGTGACGGACGGAATTTGTCGCCCAATTCCATGCCAAATATTTTTCCTAACTTACCCACAGTAGTAGTGGCAAGTCGGGTCAAACACGGGAAGCTCTCGAATTTCATAGTTGAAAGTTTTCAATTCAAGTAACCTAAGGGGGGCTTGAGAAACAGTTGATTGCAAGAAACTTAAATTTCATGAAAGTAAATTGCGTGAAGTAAAAAGAGCTAAAATTCAATTGAAGAAGACGATAGCTTGGGTTACGCGGGATTTCCTTTGTTCATTGGTTCGTCATTACTAAATCCATTGAAGCTAGCACCTAATCAATTCAATTGGAAAGACCATAATTGAATTGTCCTAGTCGACAAGTTAGATTTAAGGCAAATCAGTGAAAAGCATGTAAAATTTGACTAAATCTAACCGCATTAAGTTCAAAGGAAAATTAGGCAGAACATTCAACTGGATAGACCTAGATTGAATGTTCTATCGATTTAATCCTAGGTTGATTAGAACAATGTGCATCACCATCTAGATTTGCAAGCTAACCTAACCTACTGCTTCCTAAGATTGACATACAACAAATTGTCACGAATTTTAATAGAATCAAAGTAATAATCAAAATAAACACCAACGTTACAAATTGATCGTAATTCTTGAAAAACTCGGGATTAAATCATGCATACACTTGAATCAAGTTCAAAACCTCAAAAGAACATCAATTACAAGGAAAATCCATAATACCCAAGCTAGAAAAACGTTACCTTAGCCAATAATCGGCATACCGATTATTGGGTTCAAGTTCCTAGGTATGAAAAGAAGAAAAGAGGAGAGAATGAAGCCAAAAATCGGCTGGTTGGGTGATTTTTTAACCTAGAAAGCATTGCAACACCGCGACGCTGACGCGAATTAGGCCGTATAACATTTTTGGAGCGTCACGCCGCCTGCTGCGCTTCGCCAGTGGAACTCCTTGGGAAAAAGCGTCGCGGTGCCGTGGTTTTAAGGGCATTTTGGACATTTTGGAGTTTTATTTCCCAATTGATGTCGTGGAACTCCTTTTTGGTTCGTTTTAACTCGATTTTGTTGCTAACACCCCGTTCTACCTATTAAATGCTCGAAACCTACAAAATAACATAAGAGACACATTAAATAGCACAACGATCCCGAGTTAAGCTGAGGAAGATAACACATTTTAGGTGCTATCATTGGGACTCTCACTTACGTCTCATAGAGTTTGCCTATAATAATAGCTATCCGACTAGTATTACCATAAAGCCATTTGAAGCATTGTATGGAAAGAGCTGCAGATCTCCAGTTTACTGGGATGAAGTTGGAGAATGGAAATTGTTAAGACCAAAGTTAGTGCAAACTTCAAATAAGGCTATCCAAAAAATCAGAGCACGAATGTAGACAACTCAGAGTAGGCAGAAAAGTTACGCCGATGTTAGGCGTAAAGACCTAGAATTTAAGGTGAATGACAAGGTGTTTTTGAAGGTGGCACCTATGAAGGGTGTCTTAAGGTTTGGGAGGAAGGGAAAGTTAAGTCCGCGTTTCATTGGGCCATTTGAGATTCTAGAGTGGATTGGCTCTATGGCTTATTGGTTGGCACTGGCATCGTCCCTTGTTGCAGTTCACAATGTATTTCATGTCTTGATGTTGAGGAAATACATGGCAAATCCATCCCATATAGTAGATTATGTGCCCTTACACTTAAACGAGAACTTGAGTTACAAGGAGAGAAGCCTATTCAAATTTTGGCAAGGGAAGTGAAGACTTTACCCAATAAGGAGATAACATAATGATGGTTTTATGGTGAAATCATGAATTCAAGGAAGCAACGTAGGAACGAGAGGATGAGATAAGATTGAGGTATCCTAAGCTTTTCCAGGATTAGAACTTTCAAGGACGAAAGTTTCTTAAGGAGGGAATAATGTGACATCCTAGATTTTCAGGTATTTAAACTAATTATCTTGATTTATTTAGATGATTGGTTCACTTATAAGGTTTAATTGGGTTATATTGAGAAATTAGTTCATGCAAAGTCAACATGATAATAGGGTTTGGGAGTTACTCAGTTAATGAAAATCTCAATTTAATTTGAGATTTAGGTTTAATTTTAATTGTGTTGAGTGGTTGGAGAAAATTTATTTGGAAGGTTGATAATTGGTTTTAATTTAATTAAGTAGTGTTTTGTGTGGGGAAAGGAAAAAAAAGAGAGTGAGAGAAAAGAGGAGTTGGTTTTTTTTAAAAAAGAGGAAATTAGGGTTTTGTAATTAAGAAAAGGAGGTAAGTTTGTATATATTTATTAGGGTGTCTCAGTTTGCATGCAAAGTTAAAAAAAGGGAAAATTTTCTCTCCCTTTCTTCTTGACGCCACCCCTGCTCCTTCTTCTTTTGTTTTTTTTTTTTTTTCTTTTCTTTCTGTTGGCGTCATCCATCTTCGCCATGCCAACCGTTGCCACCAGTTCAGTATTCCTTCGTCTTGGATTTGGCTCAAATCTGTAGCGTGGTAAGTTTTGCCCAATTTTCTGTGGTTTTGATTGAAGAACGGGTTATTTTTGTGTTGGGTGTAAATTTACTAATTCATGGTTTTGCGTGTAGATTAAATTGGCAGTGATTGTGGTAGGTGGTCCAACTAAGCTTGAGTGTTTCCGGCGACTTGTGGTAAATAACTAAATTATTTTAAGAGTCTTCTGGACAACAATTGGACTGATTATAATGCTGAAATTTGGGTTTTTAACCCCTAAATTATTGATTGCTTGTAGGTTAGACTTACTATTGGAAGTTGGGAAAATTGGAACCTAGTTGCATTATGGGTAAGGCCATTGTGGTGCAATTGTTAAATAATTTTTTTGGGGTTTATGCCTAAAAGCTACTGTAATTTTGGGTTTGGGTTATATCCTAGGTTTTAATTCAAGGTCCTTGGGGGAAAATTGTCAACTAGAAAATCTTTTGGACTCATTCCAAAGGTAAGTGATTTACTATTGTTTTGCTTGTGTTTTGGCATGATTAAGTGTGTAAACCCTACTTTCATTTTGTAAGAGCTAAATGTAGGTACGTAGTACCGATATGGACTAAATTGTTTTTCCTCTTGTAGATTGAAGGAAGAAGTGAAGGAAGCCAGAAATATTTTTGGTAAGTGAATTCTAAATCATTACGAGGTAAATCGAGTTTATGAATTACTTTGTTTATTTAAAAATAAAAATAAGATAAAAATAGAAAAAAAATGGATTTTAGAAATAGAAGAAAAAGAAAGAAAAGAAAAGAAAAAAAGAAAAGAAAATGAAAATGTTTGATAGTGGGAAGTAAGTCGGCAGCTCGTATAAGTGTATAAGCTGAATTTTCGATCATTTATTCCATTTTCAAAAGCTTCAACTGACCCAACCTATTAGCTGCATGTCAAAGGGAGGAAGAAGAAGTATTCTAGGGCAAATTCATGTAGAATTCTAGTCGGTTTTATGGTGTAATTGAAGCTGAAACAAAAGGTTTAGTTGCTGTCATACAGTTTGAGCAAAGTTTGGTGTTTGGTGAATAGCGAGCTGAAGAGACCGAATTTGAAGCTAACAATTTGAAGTTAGTAATTTAACTCAATTCTTAACAACTCTTATGAAGGATATTTGAGCTGAATATGAAGAAAAATATGTTAAATTTTAGGTGGGAGCGACTGACACGGATTTCCCGAGTGATCTGGAGCAGGGCGAAGTAAATTGGGAATATCTGTCGAATGAATAGGAGTTAAGCTCTGAAAGTTTGAAGTAAGCTAGAAAACACATTTCTTTATAAGTTTGTCGAAGAGAAGAAGTTCTAATTCGGGCTGGAAATACAACTTTTAACAGATAGAAGTGAAGATAGAAGCGAAGACAGAAGCTGTGGGAGAATGGTTTCGCTAGAAACAGCAGCGACACTGTAGGCGTAAGGGTGAGCAGTGAGACTCGTCTCGCTGGTGTCGCTGGTGGCTTTTTGACTCACAACTCTCGCTAGGTCTTGCTAGTCTCGCTGTTGTCGCTACTCTTGCTAGTCTCGCTAATCAAGTAAGTCTCGCTGGTCTCGATAGTTCACAGTATCGCTGGCACAGTTTGGTCTTTTACTTGAATTTGTTAATTTAGTCTCGCTAATGGCCTAAATGTCGTTCATTAGTGAACTCTTTTATGGAATGTAGCCTTAGTTGAGCATTTCTTTGTGGAATATAGTCTCGGTGATGGTTTTCTTCATGAAGTAGAGTTTCAGTGGTGAATAATAGAAATGTCTAAGGCTTGTTTGCTGTGTAAAAAGGAATTTTAAGGAAATCTAACAAAGGGAAATGTACTATTTCAGGCTGAGAGGAGCTAGGAAAGGCGTAAGGGTCGGGACAAGTTATGAGTGACAATTTTATTTAAAATAAGTTTACATTTAACAAAGTTTTTATGTTGTATAATTATGTTTGGACACATGTCTATATGTTTATGTTTTCCACGGGTTTTAACGTGCAATGAGGATTATGAGCATATTATGTGTTTTACATTGGAAATCATTTGAAGCATGCTAGTTGTTAAATGAGTTTTATGAAAGGCATGCTATTTATTAACCTATGATTTTATGGAAAGCAGTGATGATTGTTAATGAGTTTGTGAGAATTTGAAATGTTATAAACTTGTTAATCTTTAATATGTTATTTCCAAAGCATGTTGTTTTTTTTAATGATGTTTTTTAAAAGGCTCCCAATGCTGAAAGACACGGAGAAGGCATGTAGGTAGCCGAGATATAGAATGATTCCCAATGCTAAGGGATTCGGAGAAGGCATGTGGGTAACCTGAGTATAGAGATAACCCTCAATGCTAAAGGACTCAGAGAAGGCATGTGGGTGGCCTAAATCTCGTATATGGGACCCGATACTAAAGGACTCGGATAAGGTATTCGAGTAAACCAGGATATGATATCTATGTGCACATAGAGGTATGACAGACGTTGCTGTGTTGAGACTACTCCACACAACTAAGGATATTTGACGTTGGGTGTGTCGAGATTTCTCTGCCCCAACTAAGGATGTTTTCGACGTTGAATAGCGTTGAGCTACGTTCCGCCTCAACTAAGGAAAATGTGATTGAAATGTGTTGTACTTACATGGTTTTCCTTTAGAAATGATACGTATGTGATTTGATAATGTTACCTGAGCATGATTTGTTTGGATACGGAAACGATTTATTACTGCTTATTTATTTTCATATCTTGATTACAGTTTTGATTTAATTATGAACCAAAGAAGGTTTTTACAAAACAAGTCACTCACTGGGCAACCTAGCTCATGCTTCCCATGTTTTTCTGTTTTTCAGGTAGCGAGCGAGTCCGGGGTGCTTAGCCTACACAGTAGCTTGTCTGGGCCCACCATCAGTGTCTGGAATTTTAAGAATTGTAAATAATTGATCTTAAACCTGTGTGGTACATATAGAGGGTTAAGGGTGGAAGTTAGAGAACTTGTGTAAATTAAAGGTTGAATGCAAATCAATGTCTGAATGATAGCTTAACCCTGGTTATAGTTGGATTTTCAATTATTGTGCATATCTGCTTATTAGGTCTTGGTCAAGGAATAAGGCTGGCAGTGGATGCCGTAAGAGGGTCAGTGTCTGTTGACCTCACACTTTCTCCTGGGTTAAAAGGGTACCTGGGAGGGGGTGTGACAAAGTGTATGCATACCCTATAAGCATGCAGTGGTTGTCTATGTTATCAGTTAGGTCTCTAAGCAAGGTTTTGAGTATACTTGATTTACTGTATTTGCTGGGTACAATTTTGGTTCTATGTAGGAATATTATTTTGTTACAATGGACTAGATTCCACATTATGATTAAGTTTCGGTTGTTTGTGTTACCAGTTAGGTCTCATGATGTAAGAGATGTTTTGAGTCTACGGAGTGTTTACTAGTACAATTTTGGTCTATGGTTCTAGGCATGAATTATATGGTTATACGTAGGAATATTATGGTTCTATGTAGGAATATTATTTGGTTACTATAGACTGGACTAAACATTATGATTAAGTTGAGATGCCTATTTTTGAATGCATATCGGAATGACAGTGGTTGTTATCCTAATTATCGGGCCTTGTACTCTCTGTTGACTATGAACCTCCGAGTTTACTGACTATGATTTTGACTAGGTGTCCCTCAGGATCACCACCTATGCTTATGACGATGACCTTCAATATCATTACCTATGACTACATGCCTCCGGTTAGCTACTTATGCCTAATCCTATTCCTATGTGATAACTTGTAGAAATACAAGTTATTATTGTCTTTCTCTTAGAAAAATAGAGTTTAAATAGACAATCATGCGGTAGTAGGGGTTAAATTTTATTGATAAATCTTCCTATGCGTTCTACTCTTGTAAATTGATGAAGATAATTGTTTTGAAGCTTTTTGAGCCTAAAACGCATGCTTTAACGCAAGAACGCAAGCAATCTGTGGATGTGTTGGCAACACTTCAACGAAGGAACGCCAAGCAATCTGTAGATGCGTTAGCAACCCTTCAATGCAGGAATGCAAGCAACCCATGGATGCGTTGGCATACTTGAACACAGGAACCCAAGTTATCCATGGACGCATATCAACCAGAAACGCAAGGTAGCAGAGAATCAGATAAGAATTTTGAGAGATTGTCGGGAGATTGATATGCTTGATATGCGGCGAGAGTGGTGGATCCAAATTAAACCGAAAATCACGCGATTAGGCGAGATGGACACAAGGCAAAAATTCAGCCTCCAATCATGCAGATTTTCCAGTGATTGCAACGCAACATCTTTAAAAGGGCAGACCTGAAGGCTAAAAGGTTGTTGAACCTCTCGGAAGAATTCCTAGGTGACAGCAGAGTTCTCTCCAGACGACAACCAGAGACAAATAGCTCAAAAGAAAAGAGTCTTTGCTCCACCTGACCATTTCACAGCAGAACTCACACTACCATCCCAGCGAGCTCAGGACATTGAGAAGCCATTCCATGCTTTCTATCTTTTTCTTACTTATGTTTTAGTTTATTAGCAAGACATTGTATTTTCTAAAACATTTATTTCGTTCATCAATCTATACATCTTCCGTGGCTATTCATTTCTTATCACTTTCCATTTGTTGTTTATTATCCATGAGTAACTAACTCTCTTAAGGGTCACGGGTTGCGTTATCATCTAAATAAGAACCGTAGAAGACTATTCCATCTTGTCAATTGTACTTTTAATCTAATGCTTATGTCCATCTAGCTAATCGATATAAGTAATAATAATCAGACTGCTTGAGAGAGTAAGTGATTGTGGAACTCAATTGACAAGGCTAAGAAGTGTTACCTAGACATAGGAATAACCTTGGCACTTAATACTCTCCTATGCATTATAGACATGTAACGCATAGCGGCTGACAACCGAGAGAAGAGTCGCTGGTATGAAATAGACCTCACTATGCGTTTCTGACTTTAGATGATAACCAACCCCAACCCTGTTTTTACCATCCATATAATTCAATCAGCTGATTTTGTTGTGTCGCATAGCTCTCCATCCAACCACTATAGCTTAGTTTTACTGCTTTATAGTTTCTTAGACGCATCACTTCTCACCACCTTCTTTAAACACATGACTCAAATAATCCAACTAATTATAGAATCTGCATAATCCCTGTGTTCGACCTCGGACTCGAAAACCTCATTCTTTGCTTATACTTGGGATCAGAATAGGAAAACTTGAATGATTAATAACGCATATTATTAAGCACGTTCAATGCACAACATGTTTAATAAAGATTCACAACACTATGCCTATGCTTATGTTTTGTATCCTTGTGCCTATGATAAGAGGATAACAATTTCACCTGGTAGGCCCGGTAGTGGGTCACTTACTAAGTATTGTAATACTCATTCTTTCCTATGACACATTTTTCAGATAAAGGTTGGGACAGATAGGTGAATAACAAGAACAATCCGAGATTGTGCCATGGGACCAGTCATCACTTCCGCGTATCATGTTTATGTCTTCTCTTTCTAGGCTATAGGTTCTAGTTGCAATTGATAATCTAACTTATTTAATTATTTTTTTTAATTTACTATTAATTTTGAACCTATGTTTTAAGGAGATCCCAAAAACTTATTTCATGTAATTTGATTGAATTAGTTTATTCAATTTATATTATATTTTATTTTATTTTATTTTATTTATGTATGCATTTATTTTTAAAAACAAGATAATGATAAAAATATGTTTTATTACTTGATTTAAAAATCGTTTTACATGTTCTCCCATGCATAGAGTAGCATCCGGTTAGTTAGAAAAATCGGGTCGTTACATCAGGTCTGATCCTTTAGGATTATAGGCTTCTCCAACCTAAATTTGAGTTGAAATACCAATTATGAGACATTAGATCATCTCCTTAAGGTTTCCACAATCTTCATTTTAACTAATCTTCATCCACATTACCCATACTAAGCTTAGATTTCACTTATTTCATCACTTTGGCCATTTAGGGGTTTGCACAGCATCGTCTAGCACACAAGGCGTGCACAGCAGCATCCCTGGGCAGTCACCAGCAACCTTCGGCCAACAATCCCCTATTTTCAACTCGATTTTTCATTGCTCCAAAACACATTTTTCAATCAAGTGAACTTCAAATAAATTTCATGGAACTCAAGAGAAACCTCTTAACTTACTTACCAAGAAGATTGGGCTTCAAAAACCTTCCCAGCACCCTTGAAAGTTTCTCAAAGCTAACATGACTAGTTTGCTCGATTTCAACAACAACCTTAAATTTTCTCAAGTTTTCTCAACCTTCCTAACTTCAAATCATTTCGGCAACCCTAGGTTAGAATTCTAACTCAAAAATCTTTATTTGGTGTAGAAATCCTGGAAATGGCAAAAATGAATCGAGAGACCTAACGATTTCTTTCAACTACTTGAGTTTGGACCAAACTGCTGTCCAATCCCACCGAGCTCTTTGCTTCAACGTGGCTCCATCTCTTTTTCCCTCATCCTACTCATCCAAACTTAAAATTATCAAAACTATTATGTGAGGCATTAGAAAAGAAGTACAAGGTGGAAGATGTTGGTACTAAGAAATTGCTTGTGGGGAAATTCTTAGATTATAACATGATTGATACCAAGTTCGTAGTCAATCAGATGGAAAAACTGCAAATTATCATTAGTGATTTGTAAAGTGAAGGATTGGACATCAATGAGCCATTCCAAGTTGTTGCTATAATTGAGAGGTTGACTCCTTCATGGAAGAACTTCAAATGTTATCTCATGCACAAGTGAAAGGAGTTATCCATGGAAAACCTCGCAGTAAAACTCCATATAGAATAGGATAATAGGAAAGGAGATAAAACTCCACTGGAAGTTGAAGCCAAAGCTCATATTGTTGAAGCTTCAAGACATAAACCCAAGAAGCAAAATTTCAAGAAGAAAACTATGAAATATGGGTCGAGGAATGATGCTAGCAAGCACATTCAAGGAAATTGTTGAGTTTGTGGTAAGAGTGGCCATGCCGCTTCAATGTGCAAATACAAAAAGGGACAAAGTTCTAACAATCAAGCCAATCTTATGGAAAATGACAATTTGGATGTCGTCATTTTTTAGGTAAATATGGCTTCAGACACCAAAGGTTGATGGATTGACATTGGTGCTACTAGGCACATTGTAAGGACAATTCATTATTTGTTATATATGAGAAGCTAGATGACAGTGATAAGCTATACATGAGAAATGCTTCAGCTGCCTCTGTGGAAGGCAAAATGAAGATCCTATTGATATGGACTTGCAGAAAAATATTTATCCTCAATGAAATGTGGCATGTGCTAGAGATTCGAAATAATCTAGTATCATGAACTTTACTTAATAAAAATGGGTTCAAGCTTGTATTTGAGTCAAATAAATTTATTCTAACAAAAGGGGGTATGTATGTGGGAAAAGGCTACCTAAGTGATGGCATGTTCAAACTAAATGTATCGGCATAAATGCCAAAGAATAATAATAATACCAACTATTCTGCTTATATTGTTGAGTTTTGTGATGTGGCATTCTAGATTGGGGCATGTCAATTATCGTTCTTTAAATAGAATGGTAAGTTCAGAACTATTGTCAAAATTTAACATTGATAATAGACACTGAGAAAGATGTTTGTTTGCGTCTAACTAAGGAAAGGATAACATTTACACAAGATTAAAATGTGAAAGATGGAAAGGCATGCGACACAACAAAGTCGGCTAAGTGGTTTAAATGAATGGATAAAAACAGGGTTCGGGTTGGTTAACATCTAACATTAGAAACGCATGGTGATAGTCTATTCATACTTGCGACTCTTCTCCCGGTTGTCAGCCGCTATGCATTATATGTCTATAACACATAAGAGAGTGTTAAGTTCCAAGGTTATTCCTATAGACAGGTAACACTTCTTGGCCTTATCAATTGACTTTCACAATCACTTACCCTCTCGAGCAGTCTGATTATTACTACTTATATCGATTAGCTAGATGGACATAAGCATCGGATTATGTTTGCAATTGACAAGATGCAATAGTTAAACTATGGTTCTTATTTAGATTCTAACGCAACCCTTGACCCTTGATAGATTAGTTACTCATGGATTCAAAGTAAAAAGGGAAAGTGTAGAGAAATGAATAGACATGGAAGAATTGTAGATTAATGTACGAATACAACAAAATGGTGTAGCTGAAAAAAGAATCGAACTTTAAAGGACATGGTTAATTGCATGTTAAATAGTTCAGGTTTACCTCATAATTTATGGGGGTAAGCTTTGCTTACAAAAAATTTTATACTAAATGAAAAATTGCCCTCATATAAAATGCTAAAAGTATGAGGGTGTTTGGCAAATGTACAAGTTCTTTTACCAAAAAGGACCAAACTTGGACCTAAGACAATTAATTGTATCTTTATAGGCTATACAATGCATAGTGCTGCTTATAAATTCATAGTGATTAAATCAGAAGTATATGATGTTAATAACAATAACATCATGGAATCTATTGAAACTGAATTCTTTGAGGATATATTTCCTTTAAAGGAAAAAAGACACAAAAGTAATGGTACCAAAAGAAATTATGAGGCTAGCTCTTCGAAAGGTAAAGACGATCAGAATACTGAGTCTGAACCTAGAAGAAGCAAAAGTGCTAAGAAAGCTACTTATTTTGGACCTGATTTCATACTTATAT
The DNA here is from genome assembly GCA_030954485.1 of Citrullus mucosospermus. NCBI lineage: Eukaryota > Viridiplantae > Streptophyta > Magnoliopsida > Cucurbitales > Cucurbitaceae > Citrullus > Citrullus mucosospermus. The sequence goes on from CM062060.1 coordinate 11,093,180, forward strand.
GATAAAAGGTGAGCCTCAAACTCTTCAAGAAGCTGCATCATTTCTTAATGCACCTTATTGGAAGGAAACTATCAATCATTTTAGTATTTGTTGATTTACCTCCTAAAAGTAAACCAATTAGGAGTAAATGAATTTTTAAGAAAAAGCTAAAGGCCGATGACACTATTGTTAAGTATAAGGCTCTCTTAGTAGCTAAGGGCTTTCGCCAAAAAGAAGGGCTAGATTTCTTTGATACCTATTCTCTAGTGACGAGGATTACATATATAAGGATGTTCATTGCAATAGCAGCTTTACAAAATTTGGAAATACAACAAATGGACGTGAAAATTGCATTCTTAAATGGAGATTTAAATGAAGAAATTTATACGGAATGACTTGAAGGGTTCATTGTTAAAGGACATGAAGACAAACTTTGTAAATTTGTCAAGTCTCTTTATGGGTTGAAACAAGCACCCTAACAATGACATAAAAAGTTTGATAACACTATGTTATCAAATGGATTTAAGATAAATGAGTGTGATAAATGTGTCTAAGTTAAAATCATAGATCAAGAATATGCCATCGTTTGCTTGTATATGGATGATATGTTAATAATGGGCACAAATAGAAGTGTCATTGATTCCACACTACTACAAATTTTGATATAGACTACGGTCATATGACCATGGTTTTTTGGATTAGACTATGGGTTTGTGTTCATGATGGATTCCAGAGTAGTCTATAGTATATACCACGGTTAACGTTAGTCATGGTCTATATGGTCATAGACCATGGCTGACGCTAGTTGTGGTCTATAATAAACCACAACTTACGTTAACGGTGGTCATTATTGATAAACTTGACTAACTGTAACCATAGTCTATATCAATAAACAACCAAAAAAAAATGTTGGTGGTCTATCACTACAAACTATGGTTGACATAAGTAGTGTTATATATTAATAGACCACCATCAAATTCCAGTTCAACCAAATTATATCAATTAAATAACATCTTCAATTTACACGAACAAGTTCAAATTTAATAAACCCAATAAAGTTATATATATAAATGAAAGGTAATAATACAATAATTAAAAATAAAAAAAAAAAACTAAATTGTTGGGTCTTATTTCCTAAAACTCGTAGTTTGTAAACTTTGGAACTTATTCTCAATAAAGTTGTTATTGAGTTTTATTCAGTAAAAATGTTATTGAATATGTGAATTGCATATATTAAATCCAATAAACTAAGAACCTCTGGCTATAGGTTGAATACTTTAGACTTTATGTATAGACATAAAAGTGGATCAAGTTTAGATAATAGCCAAAACGGTCTATAGTATAGGGATAAGGTTGGGTACCTTGTCTTGGGGACACTATGGATGCGACCCATTTTGTATTTGATATAAGCGATGTGATCCTATATCGTTCATGTAGAGACATGAGAGTGGGGGCATCCTATGCAATGAGTTTTCATAAGCCCGAACCATGAAAAAATCACTTTTACTTTATAACATCGTTTATTGTTAAGACCGATTATTTCAACATGATGACCTAAGTAACTCGATCTTAATTATGAGCTAACAATGAACTTTTGTTTATTTGGGATTATCCTTTAATCTGCATGGATAAGAGTGGCCCGAGTTCACCAACTCAATATGCCAACCATTTTAGGGATAAAACTAGTTAGATAGCTGGGGACATAGTCCTGTAAGATGAAATTCACTCCTACCTTATTTAAGGTTAGTAGAAAAGTTGTTCCCTTAAGTGCTAATTTCGGGTCTTGAACAAGGGGACCCACCCTCTCATTGGCCCGAGAGGAACTCGTTTTGATGGTTGGACCGCAAACTAATTGTTCATTAGAGGATCAGTGGGACTTAAGGAACTAGATGTAATCACAAGGGTAAAATGGTAATTTTGACGCAGCTGTAATTACGAACAACTTGTGAAGAATCGACTTACTAATGATGGTTATATCAAGTGGATAGAAATATATCTACAGTGAGGAGAGTGCAATTACTAAGCTATAGTGGAGTGTTTCGGTAGTTAATGAATGTTAATTAACTAGGTTCAAGAGTTTAGCCGATTAATTTTAGATTGTTGGAGCTCATGATCTGTAGGTCCAATAGGTCCCCTTGTTAGCTCATGGACTAAACCTTAGAATAGTGTGATGAAAGAATTTGAAAAGGTTCAAATTCATTTGAGGAGTAAGATTTATGGTTTTTTCGTTTTAATTATGAATTAAACAAAATTGGAGAGTTAAAAATATTTAAATGTGATTTAAATTTTTGAATTTTTGAAATTCAATTTCTCAATTTCTTGGAAAATTCCACTAATTGCATGTAAGTAGGAGGTGAGTCTCCCTCATGCGATCTTCTTCACCATCAAAACACCTCCTAATTGAGGATGTTAATCATCTTCTTGGGTGTCAATTTGCATGTAAAAAGGTTTTGCATATGTTCTTCTATATATAGAAGAAAGTTAAATTGAAGAAGGGTTGATCCATTTAGAGAATTTTGCTGGAATTTTTCATTTACTAAAAACTCTCCACAACCTTGACTATCATTAAAAAAAAAAAAAAAAAAAAAAAGCTCCAAATTCATCACAATCCGTTCTAAGGCCAGCGTAACAAGGAAGATACTTGTGGTGGTCCACGAAGTGTTTGTGATTAAATACTTGAAGAAATTTGATTCAATTTTAAGGTACAACAAGTAATTGTTTATCATCTGTTTTTCGGTTTTGGAAACAAGCATGTTTAATTTTCAAAATTGATGTAATTAGAGTGCTTTAGATCCTAATTGCTTTCGCATTCATGTTTCTAACTCCTTCAATTGGTATCAGAATATGATTAGAGCACTCAATTTGCATCAATTTGAGCTTGGTGTGTGTAATTTCATGATATGAGTGTTGTGGTTGCTAAAGTTGGGAAATTTTCTGGTTATGGCATTTAATTCAACTTTGTTGTTGTGTAATTATTGTAATTGGCCGCTTGTTATGGCCTTTAATGTGTGAAGAAGGGTCTGTAAATTTGTTGGAGTCAATAAAGTTGAAATTAAGTTGTAATTTGAAGAAATTGGAGAAGCTACCAGTTGGTTCGAGCAACAGAGCGACGATTCTGCCTTACTTCTAAATAACGTCACGACGTTGTTCTTCAAATTTTCCAGAAATGTGTGCGGATGAAAAAACAGTCCAGTCGGACAAGTAGAAATTCGATTTGTGTTTTTCCATTCATTCAACCTATTTTCAACTAGTTCTACCTGTTCTTCACATTTGGAGGTCCAGTTCAAGCCGTTTTCTCATGGTTCTGGTTGGTTTGAAGTGTTTGGAGTCGATTCGAGCAAGTTTATAATTATTATTGTAATAATTTAGCTGTTTTAAGCCATTAGATACCAAAAGTGGTCCACGTTAGTGTGTTTAATTAATTATGCATTTAGAATATATGTTTTAATTAAATTAAATTTATTTGTGCATAAAGTATGACATATTGATTTAAAATCCTACCATAGGATTAACATGTTTCATGCATCTATGTATGTTATAAAATGTTATAATATAAAGTATGCATGTCTAGCTTTCATAAAAGTAATATAAGTTATTATATTGTTTTATGATGTTGAAAAGTGCTTGAAAAGTGTTTTTTATTCTCTTAAGTTAAAGGAGTTTCTATTAAATTTCACTTGTTTGCTAGTGGTTTTTAGGTCAATGTAAATAAAATAAGAGTTGAAAACCAAAAGAACTAAATCAAGCAAAAATCAAGGGAAAAAGAGAAGAAAATCACAAAATCCCTAAAAACAGGACAGCGCCACGTCGCCAGCTCGGCGCTGCCACGGTGCATTTTCCCGAGAGCATCAGTCAAACAATGGAAGCCATGTTAGGCTAAGCTTCTCATAGTTTTAGGGGTAGATGAATTCCTAGGTTAGACTAAACTTCTCAAAGTTTTAGGGGTAGATGAATTCCCGAGAGCATCTTGTTGTTCTAATGTTGGTTCTATCTATGGAAGCCATGTTAGGTTAAGCTTCTCATAGTTTTAGGGGTAGATGATTTCCTAGGTTTAAATGGTTGAACACTTTGCTTCTTGAATGTTAATTTGCATTTATGCTTTCTAGCATGTTTGTTCCTAATGCTTTTGAATGTTTGATCGATATTTGAATGATTCTATGATTTACACATAAAGTTGTTGGATAACGGTAAAGATCGTTGACAAAGGTTCTTAATGCTTTGCTTAATCACCTAGTTTCAAGGAATTAGTAATTAGGGATTAAGTAAAAGAAAAGATCGCTTTTGAAAGATTCAACCCAGATAAAAGACTTTTAGATCTAAGTGTTGTGTTAATTACTTCAAGAGTCAAGCAATTGTGTTTAATGATACCTTTTATGAAATCTATTCCCTAAAACGACTCTTTTTATTATTTTCCATATCTTGATCACTTTTATTTGCTTTCTTAGATTAAGTTAGTCTAAATGTCATTATAAATTGGTTCCCTAAATAAAATTGGGACAATCTCTGAATAGCTAAAAGAATACTCAAACCAATTCCCTGAGGACGATACTCGACCTTACAAACCGTTTTAACTATATTATAACTTGACTTGTACACTTTCGGTAACACGGAAAGTGCACATCAGATGTGTATGTTATAGATTGTTATTCTTTTATAAAAAGTTATAAAAAGACTTAGACATTTTAAATCTTTAACAAAGATAAAATGCATGCTCACTTAGGGTTAACAAACCTATAGTAGATAGTTAATTTATAAAACAAAGGTTGCAAAAATTCACCCGGCAAAATCCTGTCTGAGGTTAAACATATTTAAGTTGACGGTTTATGGAACATCTGCTACCTGGGGATCAAGCCGGTTCTTGAATTCATGTTATCCTAGTTTTATGAGCTTGTGTTTGTGGTATAAGTATAAAAACGGGTTTTTATCACTTAGACATCGTAGGTTAAGTCTAGTATAAAAGTTATACTTGGACAAATGCCTAGATTTAGGTTATATTTAATTAGCCGAGATATAACTGAGTAAAGTTAAGCAATATACCAATTAGAACACTTTAGTGGAAGAGTTGTACATATGATATATTAGCTCTCACGTCCCTAAGAGTTCACACTGTGAGGTTCATGCTCAGCTTTGAGTCGCATTGAGAGCGGCCTTCATTTAGAAAGTGTTTGCATGAGTCAATAACAAGGTGAAAAGGGGAAGTAGTTCATAGTAAGTGGGTGAGGAGAGTGTGTCAACACATTCTATGGTCTCTTCCATTAGGTTACACTGTGAAACTATCCATTCGGAGGGTTTGTAAGATGGGGATCGAAACACCGTAAACTCCCGAAATGGATAGGGTTTCTTAGGTCCATTTTCAACATTCTCTTTCCCTCAAAAGGTTGTTGATTCCAATCTCTGAAATCTGAAAATGGAGGGTAACACTTATTGATAAGCACTTGAAAAGTGCTTTCTATTCTCTCAAATTAAGGGAGTTTATATTAGATTTCACTTGTTTGCTAGTGATTTTCAGGTTAAAACGAGGAAAATTAGAAGAAACGACTAAAAGATCAAAAACTGAGAAAGAGCCGAAAAACTCAAAAGGGCGAATTTTGGGATAGCGCCGCAGCGCCGAGACGGCGCTACCGCGGCGCTAAAACATAAACGCATCGTTCTGGACGCATAGTAGCACCGCGGCGCCGAGACGGTGCTACCACGACACTGAAACATAAACGCATCGTTCTAGACGCATAGTAGCACTGCAGCGCCGAGACGGCGCTGCCGCGGCGTTAAAACATAAACGCATCGTTCTGGACGCATAGTAGCACCGCGGCGCCAAGACGGTGCTACCACAGCGCTAAAACATAAACGCATCATTCTGGACGCATAGTAGCACCGCGGGGTCGAGATGGCGCTGCCTCGACGCAACCTTGTTGAACGCATGATAGCGTCGCGGCGCTTGGACGGCCCTACCGCGGCGCTAATGCCCGAGAACAATATTTCTGAAACGCATCACAACGTCGCGGCGCTTGGATGGCGTTAAAACCAAAGAGCAGACTTTTCTGATGCAGACCTAGCGCCGCAATGCTATGGACCATCGCCGCGGCGCCAGCTTTCCGTAAATGAAAAAATGTTATTTTTGGTAAATTTTTTGGCAGCCAAACTCTATAAATTTGGGGGTTTCCAGCAGTCCAAATCATAAAAGAAAATCAAAGCAAAGCAAGGAAGTTACAGACCTAAAGAGGCATAAAAAGGAGAGAATTAAGTGAGAATTCAAAGAGTGAGTTAGTTGCAAGGAAAAGGAAAAGAATTCGAGATAGTCTTGGTCCCCTTCGAATTCCGACGTGAGAGCCAAGGAGATCGTGACGGTGCTACCTCAATCAAGAGCCTCTTTTCAGTAGAGTTTCCCTTTCTTTACACTCTTTCTTTGTTTATTTTGCTTAAACATGTTGCTTCAAGCTATGAGTGGCTAAACTCTTTAGTTTTAGGGTTTTGATGAATTGTTTATGAATTTATGTTGATCTTGTAGACTTTCATGGTTTTGTTGGAATGATTATGCTTTTCATTGTTATTATGTTTAATTCTTGTGGATTGGTCATCCTCACATGTTAGGTTAGATGTATGATTGAGAGGTTGTATGTTTAACTTGATCTATAACAATGAATTGTTGTTAATATATCACGAGAGTAGTTAGGTTGACAATAAAAGTTGCTAAAGACTATTTTTAATGCCATGTAATTTTGTATTGGTTTTAAGAGATTAATAATCAATCGATTTGTATGAGAAATGGTTGTTTTTGAGAGAAAATAACTTGGAATTAAGTTTCTAGACTTAGGCATATGAATGACAATAAAATCCATGAAATCTATAATATTGCATGATGAAATAAACAAGGATTCATTACCCTAGAACTCTCTTTGACTCTTGTGTTTCTCACTTTAATACTTTCCTTATTTGATTTGTATTTTCCATAACTTATAATATTCAATTTCAATCCTCAAATAAAATTGATTCAACTCTAGAATAGCTAGGTAACTTAAACCTTCCCAATTGGATCTCCAGTGGAACGATATTCGGACTTAACCGTCTTATATTATAACTTGCATTCTGTTACCTAGAGGCACTAGCTTTCACACATTCACTGTAGGGACTCGTACCTAGCCAATTCCCAGGCGTCCTTACTGATCACAGAAAAAGCCAGCTCTTTTTACCCCTATCCATGCATACTCATTAAAAGTTTATCATTTAAAAAGATAGATAAATAAAGCTCATATATTTTGTGTACACTTTTTCTTTTCTCAAGGCATGTATACTCTTTTCTTTTTCCTTAGTCTAAGATTACAAGCTATCATGCATTTCTACTCTCTAACCGGTGGGGCCTTTCGGAGTGACAACCAAATACACCCAACTTAATCTTTTTTTCAGTTAAAGATTTTATTTTAAAGTGGCTATGTGCTCAAGAATATGAGAGATTTTAAGAGGAACTTAAATGAATTTAACTCAAGATAGTGCTATTCTATTTTCACAATAAGTCATCTATCATGCAAATTCGGATCTCATCATGGGCAATCAACATCAAGGCACACAACCATAAACAACATTCCCATTAACTTTAAAAGCTCCAAAATTTTCAAATTTTTTTTTCAAAAATTGACATGCATATGATCATTAAAACCTTCACTAACATGCATAGCAGGATAAGAAAACACACAAAAGTACGAAAGACACCTCCCACCCCAAACTTAGAATCATGCATTGTCCCGAATGCATAAGAGCATCTAACAAGGAAAAAGCAAGCCTGGGAGTAAGCGGGAAGCCACCAAACAGGCTTGGTGTAAGGAGTACTTTGTGTGATAAACCACGTTCCTGAGAGATAAAGCATATCAGTGACTCCAAGATTTATTGAAAAAAAAAAAAAAGAAAAGTAAAGAAAGCAATAAAATTGGGTTGCCTCCCAATAAGCGCTTGGTTTAACGTCTTTTAGCTAGACCGAACTAATGGATCATGCAATGAAAGCCAGGTTCTCAAATCCGCGTTCTTCATCACCGATGTAGTGCTTCAATCGTTGACCATTCACTTTGAAGGTTGTTCCATCATTGCTTTGTAATTCCACGGCTCCGTGTGGGGATACCTTGACAATGATAAAGGGTCTCGACCATCGTGTCCTAAGCTTTCCTGGAAACAAGCGTAAACGTGAGTTGAAAAGTAATACTCTTTGTCCAGGAAGGAAGGTCCATGGGGTGATCTTCTTGTCATGTCATCTCGCAGTGCGCTCTTTGTAGAGTTTGGCATTCTCATAAGCTTGAGCACGAAACTCCTCCATCTCATTAAGTTCTAAGAGGCGTTTCTCACCGGCTTTCTCGAAATCCATGTTCAGCTTCTTGATGGCCCAATAAGCTCTATGCTCGAGCTCTACCGGTAAGTGACAAGCCTTTCCAAACACCAACCTGTACAGTGAAGTACCAATTGGAGTTTTCAAAGCTATGCGGTAGGCCCACAGTGCATCATCGAGCTTAAGGGCCCAATCCTTCCTATTGGTCTTGACTGTCTTTTCCAAAACTTGCTTGATTTTCCTATTAGATAACTCAGCAAGGCCATTAGTTTGAGGATGATAAGCTGTAGCAATTTTATGATTAACATTATATTTTTGCATCATGGATTCAAACAATTTATTGCAAAAGTGAGAACCCTCATCACTAATAATAGCTCTAGGTGTACCAAAACGTGTGAAAATGTTTTTATGCAAGAATTTTAACACAGTGCGAGCATCATTGGTCCTAGTGGCTATGGCTTCTACCCACTTAGATACATAATCTACCTCAACTAGAATGTATAGGTAGCCATCAGAAGAAATAGGAAAAGGCCCCATAAAGTCAATACCCCAAACGTCAAAGAGCTCCACTTCCAATATAGGTTTCATTGGAAGCTCATGTTGTCTAGAAATATTGTGAGTGCGTTGGCACCTATCACATGATTTAAAATTTTACTAAGTGTTAATAAGTATTTTAACCAAATAAATAATAGTTAAATACTATAGGAATAAGTTATTATGGTATTTATATTTAATCAAGAATGTATTCATTTAATGAAGTAGTAATTGATTTCCCCTCCGTAGGAGTTATTCTAACCCACTAAAGTATCTATAAGAAAATAATAAATTATGGGTACATTATTACTTGCTAAATTTGATTGGATTATATAAAATTATTTAGCAATTCACTAAATATAGATTTATTTTCTCAGCAATGTCTAGTTCGTTCATACAACTACTCACTTCTGAAAAAACTTAATGGAGATAACTACAATACTTGGAAATCAATGGAGGAATATCCTCCAACTCGGCTCAAATGCAAATCAAAATATTTGGGATGCATATGATAGATGGATTAGGGCTAATGATAAAACCCGAGTCTACATCTTGGCAAGCATATTAGATGTGTTGTCCAATAAGCATGAGAACATGATGACTGCTAAGGAAATCATGGACTCACTACAGGCGATGTTTGGACAACTGTCCTCATCGATCAGGCATGATGTTATCAAATACGTTCACAACTCCTGCATGAAAGAAGAAACCTCTGTTAGAGAACATGTTCTGGATATGATGGTTCAATTCAACATTGCGGAAGTAAACAGGGTTGTCATAGACGAGAAAAGTCAAGTCAGCTTTATACTGGAATCTCTTCTGAAGAGTTTTCTACTGTTCGGCACCAATTTGGTAATGAATAAAATAGAATATAATCTGACTTCTCTTTTCAATGAACTCCAGACGTTTCAGTCGATGATGAAATCAAAAGGACATGAAAGGGAAATAAATGTTATTTCTAAAAAATCTTAGAGAGGATTGTCCTTAGGGACTAAATTTGGACCCTCTTCCTCAAAGAAGAAAAATATGAAGAAGAAGGGTAAAGGGAAAGCTCCTACGAATCTCAACGGCAAGAAAAAATTGCAGGTAAAGGAAAATGTTTCCACTGTAACGAGGACGGGCACTAGAAGAGAAACTACTTGAAATATCTTGCTGAGAAAAAAGCTAAAAAAAAAAACCAAGGTAAATATGATTTACTAGTTGTTGAAACATGTTTAGTGAAGAATGATAACTCCACTTGGATATTAGATTCATGAGCCACTCGTTTGTTCTTATTTTTAGGAAATTAGTTCCCGGAGACTACTTGAAAATGGCGAGATAACTCTCAAGGTTGGATCAGGGGAGATCATCTCAACCAAAGCAGTGGGAGATTTGAAGTTGTTCTTTGGAGATAGATACATTTTACTAGAAAATATACTTTATATTCCAAGTATTAGTAGGAATTTAATATCTATCTATAGTTTGTTAGAACATTTGTATAAAGTATCTTTTGATGTAAATGAAGCATTCATTAGCAAAAGAGGTATTCATATTTGTTCTGAAAATTAGAAAACAACTTATACAAGTTAAAATCAACCAAAGCAAGCTATTTTAAATACTGAGATGTTTAAAACAGCTGAAATGCAAAATAAAAGACAAAAGGTTTCTTCTAATACGTATCTTTGAAATTTAAGACTTGGCCACATTAATCTCAATAAGATTGGGAGATTGGTAAAAAGTGGCCTCCTAAACCAGTTAGAAGACAACTCTTTACCTCCATGTGAGTCTTGTCATGAGGGTAAATGAACAAAAGATCTTTTACTGGAAAAGGTCTTAGAGCCAAATAACCCTTAGAACTCGTGCACTCAGACCTCTGCAGTCTTATAAATGTCAAGCACGAAGAGGGTATGAATATTTCATTAGTTTCATTGATGATTATTCTAGGTATGACTATGTTTACCTAATGCATCATAAGTCCGAAGCTCTTGAAAAATTCAAAAAGTATAAGGTTGAGGTTGAGAACCTATTAGATAAAACTATTAAAACACTTTGATGGGATCAAAGTGGAGAGTATATGGACTTAAGATTCCAAGACTATATGATAAAACATAGAATTCAGCCTCAACTCTCTACGCCTGGTACACCTCAGCAGAATGGTGTATCAGAAAGGAGAAATAGAACCCTATTAGACATGGTTTGTTCTATGATGAGCTATGCTCGATTGCATAATTCGTTTTGGGGACATGTAGTAGAGACTGTTGTATATATTTTGAACATGGTTCATTCTAAAAGTGTTTCAGAAACACCATACGAATTATGGATAGGGCATAAAGGTAGTTTATGTCACTTTAAAATTTGGGGATGCCCAGCACACGTGTTGATGCAAGATCTAAAGAAGTTAGAACGTCATTCAAAATTATGCCTATTTGTAGGATATCTCAAACAAACGAAAGGTGGTTTGTTTTATGATCCTCGACAAAACAGAGTGCTCGTATCAAAAAACACTATTTTTTTAGAGGAAGACCACGTAAAAGATCATCAACCTCGCAATAAACTAGTATTAAGTGATATTTCCAAAGAAACTATAGATAAGTCAACAAGAGTTGTTGATCAAGTTCGTCCTTCCAAAAGAGTTGTTGATAGAACACATCCTTCTCAAGAGTTAAGAGTGTCATGACGTAGTGAGAGGGTAATTCATGAACTCGACCGTTACATGGGTTTGATAGAAACTCAAGTTTTCATACTTGATGATGACATAAAGGATCCATTGACCTATTAACAGGCAATGAATGATGTAGATCGAGACCAGTGAATCAAAACCATGGACCTCGAAATGGAGTCTATGTACTTTAATTCTATCTGGGAACTTATAAATCAACCAAATGGGGTAAAACATATTGGTTGAAAATGGATCTACAAAAGAAAACAAGACTAAGCTAGTAAGATATAGATCTTTAAGGCTCGATTAGTGGCAAAGGGTTTTACCCAAATAGAGGGGGTGGACTATAAAGAAACCTTCTCTCCTGTTGTAATGTTAAAATCGATTAGAGTACTCTTGTCTATTGCTACATTTTATGATTATGAAATTTGGCAAATGGACGTCAAGACAACTTTTCTGAATGGCTATCTTGAAGAAAGTATTTATATGACTCAACCAAAAGGGTTCATTAAACAGGGTTAAAAGCAAAAAGTTTGCAAGCTTAAACGATCTAGTTATGGGTTAAAACAAGCTTCTCGATCCTGAATATAAGGTTTGATACTGCGATTAAATCTTATGGCTTTGAAGAAAATGTTGATCATGAACCTTGTGTCTACAAGAAAATTATCAACACAACTATAGCTTTTCTAGTATTGTATGTTGGTGATATCCTTCTCATTGAGAATAAGGTAGAATTCTTGACTGATGTTAAACAATGGCTAGCAACCCAATTCCAAATGAAAAATTTGGGAGAGACTCAGCATGTTCTTGGAATCCAAATAGTTCGGGATCGCAAAAACAAGACATTAGCTATGTCTCAAGCATCTATATCGACAACAAGATATTGTCTAGATATAAGATGCATAATTCCAAGAGAGGTCTATTACCATTCAAGCATGGAATTCATTTATCAAAGGAACAATGTCCTAAGACACCTCAAGAAGTTGAGGACATGAGACGTATTCCCTATGCATTAGTAGTCAGAAGTCTGATGTACGTCGTGCTGTGTACACGACCCACATATGTTAAGCAGTAGGGGTAGTCAGCAGGTATCAGTCCAATCCAAGATATGATCATTGGACTACAATTAAAAATATCCTCAAGTATCTAAGGAGAACGAGGGACTATATGCTCGTGTATGGCACTAAGGATTTGACCCTTACAAGATACACTGTCTCTAATTTTTAGACCGATATAGATTCAAGGAAATCTACATCGGAATTAGGGTTCACTTTAAACGGAGGAGCAATATTTTGGAGGAGTATGAAACAAGGTTGTATTGTTGACTCCATCATGGAAACCGAGTACGTAGCTGCATGTGAAGCAGCGAAGGAAGCAATATGGCTCAAAAAAAGTTCTTAGCAGATCTGGAAGTTGTTCCAAATATGTGTCTGCTCGTCACTCTCTATTGTGATAATAGTGGTGCAGTTGCAAATTCCAAAGAACCTAGAAGCCATAAGCATGGAGCACAAATATCATCTCATTAGGGAGATTGTGCAAAGAGAAGACGTAATTGTCAAACAGATTGCGTTAGAGCATAACATTGTTCATCCGTTTACAAAAGCACTCACGGTTAAAGTGTGTGAGGGTCACCTAGTGAGTCTAGGATTTTGAGTTATGTAAATTAGGACAAGTGGGAGAAAGCTACTACGTGTGTGATGCCCTAATATATTGTATTTATATGCTTCCATGGAATCCTCTTTCACACATCATTTATAAATGAAATACATCTCTTCACATAATACCAAACTTTTTGAAACAAAATTACAAACTTTTCCATTTTTCTTTGCCCCATCTCCATTTATAGAATGTGATAGAAATCATTTAGGAATACTGATAGAAGTTTTTGTTCTTCATAGACAAAATATTTGTGATAATCTATAAACTTATTTTCTTCAACAAAAGGATATGATTATTATCTCCAAATTTTAATTTTTGATTCATTCATTAGTAGATGTATCTGAAAAAAAATTAGATATTTGTAGTATCTTTAAAATTTGTTTTGTTGTTGATTAGTAGATTTGTTTTTAACACTAACAAATATTTGTATTGTTTTCAAATTTAAAATTTGATTATGTAGGAATTAAATTTCATATTGAGTAGATTTATTTTCATAAATGTACACCTCCAAAAAAGATATAAATATATCACATATTTTCGACTTTCCAGAAATCCTCTTACAAACTTTTTATGTTTTTCTTTGGAGATTATATAGGAAATTCGGTTTCATATTCAGTAGATTTGTTTTCATAAACTACACATCTCCAACAAAAAAAGATATCACACTTTTTTGGCCTTCATGAAATCCTCCTACAAACTAATATAAGTTTTCATTCTTCTTAGAGAAAACATTTGAACATGCCATAATGAAGTCTCAATAATCCATAAATTTATTTTCTTACAAAAAGGTTTAATTGTTATCTTCAAATTTAATATTGAATTCATTACTGTTCATTAGTAGATATATTTAGAAAAAAAATAGATATTCATAGTATTTTGAAGTTCAAATTTTGATTCATTATTGATTGTTAGATTTGTTTTCAAAACTAACCAATATTTGTGTAATTTTCAATTTTAAATATTGATTAGTAGGAGAATTAGTTTCATTTTATTTTTATTTTTTTTAAAGGAGATAGGATAGAGAAATTTTTAATTTTCAATTTACCAAATGGATCTTCTCCTAATTACAAGAAGCAGAATGAAACAAGAATGGGCCGGAAGAGAATAAATGGAAATAAGTTTGGATGAAGAAAAGGGGAGAAGGGATGTGAAATTAAATGTTAAGGTTGAAGGTGGAGTGTTAAAATTGGGGATTATTTTGGATTCGAAAGGTTGTAGTTGCAAAGTGGATTTAGATAGCAGCCACACAATAGAAGATATGTAACTTAAAGGGTGCCACAATTCATCATTATTCTACATTTCATATCAATGTTTCCATGGTTCAGGCAAATGAATCCTCTCTCAGTTACAAATTATTTAATATATTTTAGTTTGTACTCCTTTTGGTAGAAACACACTTATATGGAGTGTCTTCCTTTCAACCATAACAAATATTTGTAAACTTGTGTTATTTTAAAAATTAAATTTTGAGTAGTTTTTGGTAGTTTGGGAAAGTTTATATTATTATTATTGTACACGGTCAATTACTCTTAAACAGAATCATTAATTATGCATTTCTATTTTAATATATTTTTATTATTTTATTATTTTCGATTAGATCTTTGATGCAAAATCAATAAGTATCAAATATATTATTCACAAGTTAGTTGATGATTTATATTGTTCTTTCATTACTTCTTAATTTCATGCGACTTCAACTCTCATGAAAAGTATATTGATTCAAAATTTATGTGTCGAACCTCAAACTTTGAGGTTGAGAGTACATTTCTGCTATGCTCATTTTGGCACCTATTAATTTTTTTATTATTTTAATTCTAAGGTAAGATATTTATTATTTGAACTTAATAAAATTTTAATTTATTTGGTATTCGAAATTTCACCAATAACATAAACATTTAGTTTATTTTTGGCCATGTGCAATGCACGTGTATTATAGCGTGTGTGTGTGCATGCGCACGTGCGTGCGTATGTTGTATGTGCGCACGCACACAAAGAAAGTGAAAACAATCGAATATGGAATCATAAAAATGGATTTAATTGTGTAGATTAAATTCATTGTTTATTAAACTTTCAAATCGGATTGAAACTTCAAATTAAAATGATGTTTCATGTACAAATTTAACATATTTGAAAGCTAAATTTGTAGTTTCTTCAATTTAAATGAGTTATGTTTGATTTTGTCAAGTAACAACTAAATTGAGTTCAATTTGACAAATGTTTCAATTTTTGTATTTATTTGATTTTATTTTGTATTTTAGAGAGTTACTAAGTTGCTAGTCTATAAGTAGCAATTTTTTCTTTGAGCGTAGCATCCCACTTCAAATTGAAGAATTCTCTCCTTTCTTTCTTTCTTTCTTTTGGTTTTGAGTTGAGTTGAGAGCAATTATCCAAGAGTTCTACCAGATTCGAGTAGCTCAAGGTTGCAGTTATACTGGAGTTAGTAGTTGTACCCTGCTTCGACGATCATTGTAGTCTGCTTGCGTCTAGTGCAAAACGAATAATTGTCTTCAGGACAATGCTTATCAGAAGCGTATCCCAGCTATCAATCGACGTTTCCACAATATCTTGAGTTTGCTAGTGTATTCAGTTCACATATATTATTTTAATTTTCTCCAGAATTACTATGGAGTGAAGTGTGCTTCATAAATGTGTAAATCACGTCAACCTTATCTTTTTGCTATAATTCAAAATCCAAATCAGTTTTGCCAAAACTCCAAATGAATCTTCAAATAATGCTATAAGTTCAATTTCCCTATTGTCGTTCCAACATGAAGGCCTTATTTAGAGTAACTTTCTACATGCTTAAAAAAGATTGTGTTTTAAGTGTTAAAAAAAGTTTAAAAAGCATTGGAAAAATTTAATTGTGTCAGTTTCATTAATTTATCAATTCATCACTTTAATACAAATAAAGCATTCTTTTTTCTATACATAAAAAAATAAAAATTATTGGTGTTGTCCGTGTTGCAAAATAGAGCATATATATTTTTTACCAACTTGACCTGGAGCAAAATGTTACATTAAAAAAGGAAAAACAGGGCCATCCCATTTTGGAAATACATGAATCTAATATGCAACTTACAATTTCCCTTAGGAAGTCTGAAAGAACGCAATGAACGAAGTTTCTCAATCCCCAATTTGAGTCAGAAAAAAAAAAAAAAAAAAAAATCTGAGTAGTTCCCTTTGATTGCACAGTTTAGTTGTGAGAGGTAGGAATCATGTTGTTGCTTGTTCCAATGTTATGATGGTCAGAAGAAAGAGAAAATAATCAGTGAGGTTGTGCCATCTTCAAAGCAAGAAAAGCCAAAATCCTATACCCAACCAACATAAGAGCCAAAGCAGCCACATCCCACAAAAGACTATGATTCCCAATCCCCAAACATTTAACAGCAGGAAAATCCCACACTTTGCAATAACGACTATTCAGCCCAAAGGAAGTGGCACAGTCATACACCTCATTTAAAGACTCGTACTGAACTCCAACCAAAAGCCTATAGCAATAATGGCTGAAGGAAACATACTTAAGCCAAGAAATAAAAGGGGGGATGTGTTGAATATAGTACCCACCAACTAGAAGAAACAAAAGCATAGTGACTGATGCCAGCGTGGTGGCTTGTTTCACCTCCATTAAAATGGCGCCCAGAGCCAAACCCAGGCCCTGCGACACCAACACATTCAACAGAACAATCAAAAGGGTGAGTAGAAATGGAAGCAGCGAAGGGTTTAAACCCCCCATCCAGTACGTGACCGTCACGAAAACGGTGGGAAGAACCAACTCCATTGGCAAATCCCCTGCGGTTCGAGCCATGTAATAAGACGACAGACGGTACATTCCAGAGGAGCGTTCTTTATTTAGCATTGGCCGTTCTAATGGGAATGCGAATATGGCGTTGAATAATGGGAAGAATCCCCAGAAGATTGAGAAGAAGAAGATTAGTCCAACCTGCGTAGATACATCATTTATAGTTAAATTATGCTTAAGAGAATTAATTAATTGAAGTCTGTTAATTGGGCTATATATGTCAATATATATACTTGATCCTGTATATGCGAAGGATCTGAGTGCCACCATAAGAGCCCTGAAAGAAATGAAACTGACATCACTTGGAAAATCCTCAGTCCTGAATATGATTCGTGTCTCCTTTCTCGTAATCCCCTTTTCAGTAATATCTTAAACTGATCCCACCAGCTCGTCGTCCATTTATTTTCTCTTCGCCCTCCTGCAATTTCCTTACATTAAATTTATCCACTTAATTTTTTTTTGTATAATATATCAATTATAAGCCACGAAACCAACAATGAATTACTTACTTGGGGAATCGGATCTTGAATCAACGGTGGTGATGTTAGTTTTGGTGAGAATCTCAGTCTTGAGTTGGGGGTAAAGGTTCTTTCTGAAGGAAGCAATGAGAGACTGCTTGACAGAATTTTGATCGTCTTGACCATTCAATAATCCGCCATGGAAATGCTCCACTTGGTCTTCACGTACTGAATCTGGCGCTATGCCTACAAAATCACATTAAAAAAAAAAAAAAAAAAAAAAAAAAAAAAAAAAAAAAAAAAAGTTGAAAAAGACCTGTCAATTAAAAGTTGATATAATTCCGGAAAGTAAAGCTCGAATTATTGATACAAAATTAAATTAAAAATTAAAAAGTTAATGCTTATTAATCTTTCTTATTTAAAAAAAATAAAAATAATAAATAAACTTTTTTTTTTCTTACCATTGGCAAGATCGAGGAGAAAGTCGGCAGGATTGATGAGATTGAAGGAAGGCACATAGCCAATGGACTCAAAATAAGGCATGACCCGAGCCGCGGGGCCGCTGTAAATGGGAGAGCCATCGGACAACACCACCACCTTATCAAACATCCTATACAAGCGTGTAGAGGGCTGGTGAATAGTCATAACCAGGGTCCGACCGCCACGAGCCAATCCTCTCAACGTGGCTACAATCCGCTGTGCCGTGGTGGAGTCCAGCCCAGAAGTAGGTTCATCCAATAAAAGCAAGCTCGGGTTCACAATCATCTCGTGACCAATACTAACCCGCTTCCTCTCCCCGCCAGAGATCCCCCTGAGAAGTCCGCCGCCGACCACACTGTTGCGGCAGCGCGTGAGTCCTAACTCCGCAATGATCATCTCCGCCTGCGCAACTTTCTCCTGTTGGCTGAGCTCCTTAGGCAGCCGGAGCATGGCGGCGTAGGTGAGGGTCTCGAGGACGGTGAGATGAGGGTAGAGAACGTCGTCTTGGGAAACGAAGCCGATTTTGCGCTTCATGGAGCTGGAAAAGGGCTTGTCGTTGTAAGTAATGGCGCCGGAGATTTTTCCTGGCAAACGGGCAGCCAGGGCAGTTAGAAGAGTGGTTTTGCCACTGCCCGAGGTGCCCAGCATTGCGAGAAGCTCCCCAGGGTGAACCACTCCACTAACCCCATTCACTATAGTCCGACTGGTGTTGCTTTGGGACTCATTCCTTAAGCTTAAACAGCTTCTTTTGTTGGTCTGGATTTTGATACTATACGATACGTCTTCAAACTATATCCAAAGAAATAAATAAAAATAAAGTAATTAATTTGTCGCAATACAGTAACTCATTTATTTTATAAAGATTACACATGAGTAAGTACCTTGAGAGTAAGAAGGAATAAAGATTGGCAAAGAATGGAGAATGTGTTAGGGGTGGAGGGGATGGCATGGATGAGAATGTCGGGGCGGGGATGGGAGATTGTGGAGGTGGAGGTGGAGGTGGTGGTGGTTGTATCTTGCTCCGGTGGCAACATGACGGGAGGGAAAGAGAGAGGAGAGTAATGTGTGGGTATGGTATTATTTGTGTATGATCACATGAATAAGGAGGGGAGTGGAAATGAGTTTATAAAGTGAAAGGGAAAAGCAAGAGGAAAGGAGAGGAGAAAGAAGACGTAAAGAGGAGAAGAGAAGAAAGGTGGGGGGCAGCCAAATTCATGGCTCTCAACACTCCTCTCAAAAGTTGGGGAAGACCTACGCTACTCCCATTTTCCAACTCTTCATCTTTTTTTCTTCTTTTTTTTTTTCAAATAAAAAGGAAATAAATAATTTATTTATTTACATCCCTATTTATCGGTATATAATAATATTCATTTTCCTACAAAAATAATTAAAGTGATATTATACTCTTTCCTGTTCCTAGGTTTTGAGTAATTAATTTGAGAGTTCTATCTATTGGTTTTAAAATAATTACACTTTTACCCGAGTGTGTTTTGAGTTTATTTCATAATTTGGTTTTAAAATAATTTCACTTTTGTCTCGAGTGTGTTTTGAGTTTATTTCATAATTTGGTTGCTAGGTTTCAAAATTTTAACTTTGGTCTCTAATTAGTTTTAATATATTATATTTTGTTCATGTTTGTTGATTTATTTAAATAGTTATATTAATTTTCACTGATTTGTCATTGCCATTGAAAATTAATTAAAATTTTTCACATCAAAATGATATCAAATTAATTTACTAACATCAAAAACAATTGTAAGCATTAATAGGACTATGGATAAAAGTGTAAGTTATTAAAATCTAAAAACCAAATTAAAACTAAATTCAAAATTCAAAGAAAAAATATAACATTTTGAAATATAAAAATCAAATGAAATTAAACTAAAAACTTATAGGTAAATGTGTAAAAATATTTTGAAGTCTCTAGACCAAATGAAAATTAACTAGACTCAAAATTAAGTACGAAAGCATATTTTATTTTCCAAAAAGCAAAGAAAAATAATATCATGGTTTTAACATCACATCATCTATTCTTTATAATGGTGATTGATATCTTAATTATTAATATTTTGTTTGATAATTCTTAGGTTCTTTTGTTTTCAAAAATTGTTCTTGTATTCTCATTGTCTGTTAATCAATAGTTGTTATTCTATAAAAGTTTTGAAAATACTCCTACAAAGTAGAAACAAAAAATAAATAAATAAATAAAACCACAAATAAATAGCATAAAAGTAGGATTTTTAAACTATGCCAAAATGAGCATATCTTGACTGGCATCAAATATATATCATCAATCTCAAGGTCAAGTCTAAAACCCTTTTGATAATCTTTTAGTTTTGGGTGTTGGGTTTTGGAAACATAAGTTAAACAATCCCTTACACTTAAAAGTTTCTATGTACATTTAAAAAGAATCCAAAATATGTTTAGTATTTATTAATTAAAAAATCATGTCAAGCTTTGAAAACTAAAATAAAAAATAAAAAAATAAAAAAGCTACTTAGTTTTAAAAAGTTTTTTTTTTTTTTTTTTTTTCTATAAATTGACTAGTAAGTAGTATTTTCGAAGTGTTTTTTTTCCACTAAGATATGAGCTCTAGGGCCATGAAGGAAACATAGCACAAGATGTTGTTGGTAAGCTCGAATTTCATTAACAAAAGACTAAATTTCGTCGTCATCGGAATGCTCTCGTTCCTCAAGTCCCAAACTCAATAGTTGTACTAATTCTAACAATGAAAGCAACAGCTTCCACGAGTTCTCTCAACCTAGACAACCTTCGAACATGTTGAATCACTAACCTTGATGAAGTCTGAACCTCAATAGTTGTACTATTCCCATTAGAGTTCTTGATGATCATGCCCAACCCTAATGCCTAAGGATAGAGAGACATCCGGATTGGGCTTGAATGTATTTCCCATCGGGGGCCATCTAGCAGTCATTGTTAGACAAATTCATATAACTTGTGTATGAGAAGCTTCGCCATTGGTTGAGTGAGTTATCAAGGATTAAATATTCATTTTTACATCAATATATCCATAATTTAAAAGGTTCAACATTTTTTTCTTTTTTATTATTATTATTTTTCTATGAAAATATGTGGGGGTAATCGAACCTCAAACCTTAGGTTGATCGTACAAGTTCATGTGATCAATTGAATTATGTTCATGTTGGCTAAAGAGTTGATCAACAGGGATATTAAGAATTAATCATTACCTTTAATATCATTTATAAATACACATAAAAAAAAATTATCATCTATTAATCTCAACATGAATATGAATACAAACAATAATCTATAACTTCATTTAAAAATAAAAACAACTTAATTATTAAATTTAAATAGTTTTATAGAGTTCCTTACTTATAGAATTATTTGTTGATATTGATATTTTATTGATATATCTGTAAAATTGAAATTTTGATATTGAAATTGATATTTTAGGCCTAATATAATAACCATTTGGTTTTTTAAAATTGTTTGATCTAGTTTTCTCACTCTCTTACTCATGATTTTCACATTTCCTATGTTAACGATATTTGAATTATTAGCTAATTTCTAAAAATAAAAATAAGTTTTTGAAAACCACTTTATTTATTTTTCAAAATTGAGTTTTGATTTTGAAAACACTCCAAAAATATAGACAACAAAATATAGAAATAGATGAAAGTAGTATTTATAGGCTTAATTTTATTTTTTTAAAAAAAACAAAATAGTTGCCAAATGGGGCTTTGTAACTTTGGTTTTTAGTTTTTAGTTTTTGAAAATTAAGTATATTTTCTCGTAGTTTCTTACAATGGTTTGCATCTTTTTTAAGTAAAAAAGTTAAATTCTTAGCCAAATTCCAAAACAAAAATAAATTTTTTAAAGAAAAATTATTTTAAATTATAAAACTACTGAAAATATTTACAAAAAAGAACAAAATATCACTGTCTATCTACGAAAGACCGCAATAAATCGGTATAGACTACTATATATGTCTATTATGACACAGATAGACAGAGATATTTTTTAAAACTATCAGAGATAGACGGTGATAGACTACTACTAATATGTGTCTATTATGACACAGATAGACAATCTATCGGAGATAGACGGTGAAATTTTATTATATCTTATATGAATATTGTGGTTCATTTTCCTATAATTGAAAACAAACTCTTTTATATTTTTTAAAACTGAGCTTGATTTATAAAAATATTGATAAGATAAAATAAAATAAAAAAAAATAGATACCAAAGAAAGAAATGTAGAGGTGAAAATGATTTTTATAGGCTTAATTTTTCAAAAACTAAAGGTCTCGTTTGGTAACCATTTTGTTTTTTGTTTTTGTTTTTGAAAATTAAGTCTATTTTCTCTCCATGTCTTACATTGATTTGCATCTCTCTTAAGTATCATAGTTGAATTATTTGCCAAATTCCAAAAACAAATACAAGTTTTTAAAAACTATTTTTCTTAGTTTTTCAAATTTTGGCTTGGTTTTTTAAACAATTGGTAAAAATTAGATAACAAATGAATAAATTTGAAGGGGTAAGTAGTGTCTATAGGCTTAATTTTCAAAAACGAAATGGTTACAAAACGTGGTCGAAATGGTTAACAAATGAGTTTCATTTAAACATAAATTTTAAGTTTTTGTGTTAATAGATTAATTAATTTTTTAAAATTTCAAATTTGTAGGAAACCTAGTTATCCTTTTATTTGTCAACATGAATGGCTGACAGAATTCGTAGCCCAATTTTGTGCCAAATAAATAACCATACTCACTAGAACTCTAAGTGGCAAGGTCAGGTCGAATACAGGGAGCACTAAAATTTCTCAATCAAGAATATCATGGAATTTTCTTTATTTGAAATGCTTAATTATTGAATCATCATCACGAAATTTAGTGTTGCTTGCACCTAATCAATTTAATTGAAAATGTCAGTTAAATTGTCCTAAACGACTAATTAACACAAAATTGAATTGATGAAAGACATGTGAATTCAAGTTCATCCTAATTGCATTAAGTTCTATGGAAATTAGGAGGAATATTCAATCGAAACGCCCAAAATTAAACTCTTTTGATTCAATCCTAGGTTGATTAGAACATTACTTATCGTGTCAGATTTGCAAGCTAATCTAACCTATCGCTTCCTATGGATCAACATACAACCAAGTGCCACAAATCGTATGTCAATCTGAAGCAACGATTATAGTATTCACAAGCGTCCAATAAAATGATCGTAATATATTAAAACTCATAATTGAATCACGCATACAATAGAATTCAGTTCAAAAACTCATAAACACATCAAAGTAGAAGAAAATTCTTAAAACCCAAGCTAGAACTAGATACCTTAGCCCATTATCGACATTCCGATTAATGGGAGAGGGTTCCGGTACATAAACTAACTAAAAGGAAGAAGAAGGTCGAGAGAAATTGTGGTGAAGTTAACTGGAATCCATGGTCCCCCAACCTATATAGGTAGTTGAAGACTCTTTTATAAAATCGTGATGGCGTTGTGACGTTGACGGAAATTTTACGAAAGCGGACATTGGAGCGGCACTGTGCCAATGGCTTTCACCAAAACACTTCCTTCTCACGAAAAAGCGCTACTGCGGCATGAGTACTTCAGGGACATTTTGATGATTTTCTCTCTCTTTTTATCGGTTGATGCAATTCAGCTTCGTTTTGGTCTGTTTTAGCTCTGTTTCATTGCTAATGCCCCATTCTACCCAATTAGGTACTTGAACCCTAAAAAATAACCAAATAGACACGTAAAACCAAGGAACAATCTTTAATTAAGTAGAGCAAGATAGCATATTATGGTGCTATCAATAACCAAAACTCAATTAGCACACAACTGATACTATCACCTTTGAAGTTAGAAGTTTGATTTCTTTAACCCTGATTCATACATACATATAACCTTTTCTCTAAATTTATTTATTTTCCTCCAACTTCTTTCTTTTTCTTCAACAACTTCTTTTACGAAGACTACTTAGTATTCTAACTTTAACATTTTCTTTAATCCTATTATGTTTAAATTTTTTACCTAGACATTTACCTCTATGAATCTAAATTCTTATTTATATGTCTTCACTTATTTTTTTTCCTTGTAAAACATCTAATTATCTAATTCAAAATAAAAACAAAAGTGGTCATCAAATACAAAAAGTAAATTTAGAGATATGAAAGAACAATGTTTAGAGAGAGAAAAAGAATTTTAAAGAAATAGTTAGACAATAATTATTAGGTAGATAAAAATTAAAGATATAAAGGTTATTGATAAAAGATAAAGAGAAAAAAGTTAAATAAAAAGAGAAATTTTAAAGAAAGTAAAGTATTGAATTATCTCTCTAAAACTGATGTATCTACACAATTTGACCAAATTCAAATATTTGAGTTTTGATTCCATGACTCATCGACAATTCTTTTATCTTCAAATATGATATTGTCCACTATAAATATAATTCTCTTAACTTTACTTTTGGTTTCATTCAAAAACACAAAATATGAAATTAAAAAATTATGAACTTATTCTCAAATTAGAATTTTTTTTATTATCAAATCAGATTTTTTTTTTGGTTTTTTTTATTTTTTGTAACAAGAGTTGTTTATGAACATTTTTTTTTCAAAAAAAAGGAAGCATAAATTAAATTATATATTTTATAGTATAAAATTAGTGTATAATTCGGATATTTCTATAACATTTTTTTTTAAAGAATAATACTTACACCTAGTTAGTAAAGTCTCACAGTTAATTATTTATTATCAATAATATTATTTGGAGAAAAAAAATGCCTTCTCTCCTCCATTTCTCTTTCGCTATAGGTGAAGAATATAATGGGACTCGATAGGACATGTGTAAATGTTTTTTTTTTTTTTTTCCCAGAAACAAATAAATAAATAAATGAAAAGTAAAGACAAGATATGTCATAAAGAATAAGATAGATTAAATTAAGTGTAAAAAGAAAGATAGATTACATTAAAATTAATAGAGAAATAAAAAGTATAAGTAATTATTTTTTTCTTTTGGAAAAAATTTGGTGGAGGCTACCGACCACGTGTTGTGTGAAAGGATGTCTTGGATAACTGGGAGTTTGACGAGTGACGTCTTTTGAGGACGACGATGTTGCTCTATCCATGGCCACGTGTCTTCTTGATAAATTCAGTTTAAGGTTGGGTTTTTTAGTCCGTGACAGACAATTTTTTTTATTCTTTTCTATCTTTTTATTTTAATTATTGTTTTCAATAAATATTAAATAATAAAGTGGCTTTTTTCCATTGGACCTTTTTTTATCTTGTAAATTTAATAAATTATGGCCCACTTAATATTATTTTATTTTTAATTTTCTATTCAGGTAAATAAACGTATATTTTAAATGGGTTTTTTCAAAGAAAAAAAACTTTAGAATAGGAAGAATTCTAACCATATTAAAATATGGTTAAGAAATACTTAAAATAATCAAAAGTTACTATCTATATAAATAATATGTCTTTCTTTTTGGTGGCTCAATCATTAGAACTCTAATGTTAAGCATGCCTAGTTTGGAACTGTTTTACATAACAAAGCATGCAATAGGACCATGTGATTTTTTTTGGTATGTGAGAACAACTTTCACTCTCATAAAAGCATTCAAGAGAAGCAAGAATGATACTACTAGATCAAGAGAAATGTTGGGGCTGCTAAAAATTTGTCTATTGGCTCTCAATTGTTTTAAGACAAGATATTTTCTTTCCTTATCTAGGTATTTCCTGATGATATATTCTCCCCGATATTTTTCCTTAATAAAAAGTGATGCTTATCATTTCCAATTGGGATATATTTTTTCTTTCTTGGCATTGATTTATAAAAGGAGATTAACAGTGTTTTTAAGGTAACCACTTTTGTATTTGTGCAGAGAAAATTTATGTTCTGAGTGGCCAAGTTGTGCAACATTGTGTTTTTCTTCTTGCTCTCTTTTTCCGCTGTGCATCTTCATTATTCGTTGAGAGCAATAATCTTGAATATAATCTTTGTCTTAGGGAGAGCCTAAGGCATCACTACATAGAAGGGATTTTTGGTCTTAAGGGGAGCCTAAGACTTTATTCTCAAGAAAGATTTCTCCATCTTAGGGGGACTTGAGATCCATTAGTGAAGGGAGTTCATAGAACTACAAGGAAGATAATCAAGCTGAGAGGAGTCTCGCACACTGTAGTATGTTAAAGTGTTTTCCACTAATATTATCACACTTAAGGGGAGCCTAAGTACTATTGAGAGGGAGCCTAGGTGTTTAGCGAGTTAAGCTCTACAAGAGTCAATGTAGAAGTTGATATTTTATAGATAAGTATATTGTTGTAAACATTTAACCATTCAATATTAGTGAACTATCTTTCAGGGCACATTGCCTCCCAGACGTTGGTGGTCATCACCGAACAGGGTTACCAACTCTTGTGCATTGACTCTTTTACTTGATGTTTAATTTGTTGGTTTTTTACAGGTGATTGTTTGTGTTTTTTGTTTAACATCCGTGTTTGAGTAACGAGTCATCTAATAGTTTTTCAGGGGTCATTCGAATTTCGAATCCACTAGGCGTTATATTAAAACACATAGTTAAGGTTTTTTTTTTCTTTAAAGCCATACTTTTTTTTTTTTTTTTGTCTAACCTATTTTCTCTTTTTATAAAACTAAAATTGAAATTTCAACTAAATTTTGAAAGGGAAATTTATATATCACAAACTCGTTTCAGTTTTTTAAATCATATTGATTCTGAAAAGTAAAATGTAAAAAAAATCAACAAAGAAAACATAATTATGAGTAATTTTTCAAAATGAATTAAAATATTTAATTTAAATATTATCTATATCTATTATGAAACAAATAGACACAGAACAATCTATCATAGATAAACTGTAATATTTTATTATTATTGGTAAACATTTTCAACAAATTTATCATTAAAATAATTTTTTAACTTCTATATTATTAGTTTCTAATTTTTTTTCTTTTATAATTTTTTAAAAATCATTTTATGGAATGAAAGTAAAAGTAGCTCAACTCAATTATAATTAAAAGCATAAAACTAAAAAAAAAATCACATTAGTTTATAAAAATATTATATATATATACATATTTTTTTGAAAAAACTTTGTCAAAGTTTAAAAGTTTTCTTATTCAATTTGGATGTGCTTGGGATAGATGTAGATAACTTATTTTGAGTAGCAATAGACACCAACGATATATTTCGAGGCCAACATTAATTAAGGGTATCGGTAATAAAAAATATAATAAAATGAAACAAGATATCTTAATTAAGCTAGTGCATAAGCATATAAACTCTTTAAAAAGTTAGAAAGTTGCAAATCTAGCCTAATTTAGATAAAATATTATAAAATACAAGCCAATTAAGGAAACACAGTTGCAAATACGGTAAAAGTGTCTTTTTCTTTTTTTTTTAAAAAAAAACAAATGTAAAATAAATCACCACCATTAATTAATTTGCAAGCCAATACCTAATTTAGCTATTCAGTTTTTGAAATTTGGGTTTGTTTTTCCACAAGTTTATTTAAAAAATTACTATTTTGTAATATATAGTATATGACATATCAAACAAACTCAGAGAGGAAAATATTGTTTATAAATTAGAACAAAACAAAAGAATCAATGGTTACCAAATGATTTTAAATATCTAAATTAATACACACATTATTTAACTATTTTAAAATAAGTTAAAATTTTATATTATTACCTAATCTCCCCTTTAATAATAATAGAATGTATTTCAAATATAGTAAAATGAATCAAACTATTTATAAATATAGAAAATTTTTATTGTTTATGAGCAATAGATTGCAATTAATTTTTATCGCTCAAGTGATAGAATTTAATCGCAATCTATCACTGATAGACAGTTGAATTTTTCTATATTTATAAATAATTTGATATTTTTTTTTATTTATAATAATTTTCTTGAGTAATATTTGATTGATATTTCTTTTATATTTTATCAAATTTTCAAAAACATAATAAAAATATTGATTACCTATCATGTTAATGTTAAACCCATGCATATAAAAGGAAAATCTCGACAAAATTCTCGACATGTAAATGAAGATTGAGAACTTTGTGTATAATCACTTTAATATAAAGTAACTTTTATAACTGAGGTCACATAAAGTAACCATTTAATTTTTGAAAACTGTATTTTTTCTTATAATTATTTTCACATTTTCTAAGTAAACTTTTGAATTCTTAATCAATTTTCAAAAACAAAAATAAGTTTTTAAAAATTATTTTATAAGTTTTCAAATTTTGACTTTAATTTTGAAAACACTCTATGGTAACAAAATGTAGAAACCAATAGATGCATATGGTATTTCTAGGCTTAATTTTCAAAAACCAAAAATTAAAAACCAAGACCTCATTTGGTAACTATTTAATTTTTTATTTTTGAAAATTAAGCCTATAAGCATAATACCCTCAACTTCTAGGTTTCTTTGCTTTGCTATTTTCTACTATTGTTTTCAAAAGCTAAGTCAATTTTTAAAATTAGAAAAAGTAGTTGTTAAAAACTTATTTTTATTTTTGTAAGTTGGTTAAAAATTCAACCATTTTACTTAGGAAACATGAAAACCACACAAAGAAATTTAGAGGAAACAAACACAATTTTTAAAAACTAAAAACTAAATAGTTACCAAATGAAGTCTAAATGATTTCTAAATTAATAGAGCCAAAATAATTACGAATTAAGACCTAATGAATTTATGAAAGTCATAAATTTAAATTCCAAATCTAAGAAACTGGTGTACATGGAGTAGAAAAAAATTTCTTTAAATTCATGATTTAAGGCCATATTTACAAAATTAGGGTAATTGTAATGGGATCCTATTGATAGATTAATTGTAATAGGCTTAAATCATTACTTTTGATATTGTTTATATAGAATTATGAAACTGTCACATTTTAGTGTTACCATTATTGTTACTATTATTGCTTGACCCTAATGGTAACAGTAAATGTAAAAATAATAATAAATGTAGTAGATTAATAATTTTCATACTATTACAATAATAATAATATGTGTAACAGTAATAATAATAGTAATGGTAAAGGTAGCAAGTCCTACGAATTTTCAACTATAATCGGATTGAACACTCTTAGTTCCTTAATTAGATTACCATTATAATTATAAATTTAGAGACGGTCTCCATAATTTATTATGATCAACGACAATGAACATAATCAAATGGAAACTACTTTTTAAAATTTTTATTGATAAATTATATTTAACGAACGGAAAAACTATTTTGTAAATTAGGTGGCCTAAGAAAGAGAGAAACTATTTTGTAATCCAGATAAAAGAAGGAAAGAATTCTCTTTAAAATGCACAAAGAAAAAGGAAAGAGAAAAGAAAAATGAAAAAGACGAGAATCAAATCAACAGGAAATGAAAAAGAAAACAAATAAATACATTGACGTGATGATCAAATCATATATATGGACGGTAATAATTGAACAATCCAAAACGGTTGAGTTAATAATCATCACCCACGTGTCACAGAAAAATGATGTCTCATCAACCCAAAACTCCTTACACTTTGTAAAAACGTTTACCTTTTCATGAGGCATCTATCTTTGTTGGGAATGGCTAAAGTGGGGCCCCCCTTTTTATAATTTTATTTATTTATTTATTTTTGAAGTGGTAGGTGTCAAATTCCTATTTAATACACATTGCTGGTTGGCTGAAAAATTGCGTCCATAATTTCAGCCTTTTCCACCCCTCTTTCAAGGGTTTATGTTCTCGTATTTGCTGGAACCCAACATTTTTTTTTCTTCTTCTTCTTTAGTTTACCAAATTATATTCTTTTACTTTATACGTGTTTTCCCCTAGTTTTGTTGAAAATTCCCCCAGAATAATCTTTTATTCCACGTTTTATAACTAAATTAAGTGGACGACTTACAACGATTAAAATTACTTTCAATTTATATTTTAAAACTATTTTGCATAATTTTTTAGGATATATGATTATCGAATAATTTGTTTTTTAGTAATTGATTGACACTTCAAATACTTTCAGGAGAATTGTTTTTCTTTTTAATTTGTTTTTAAAAGAAATGCTTTTATTTAAAAAGTGATTAGAAAGCGATATAAAACTTATTTTAAAATAGAATCAGTTTAGAATACCCTTTTAGTTAATATATTACAATTTTTTAAATCGTTTTAAATAATAAAGTTTTTTTTTTTTTTATTAAATTATATTTAAAAGAGTTCTATCAATTATATATACGTTTTTACTTCTTACTACATCTTTTAAGATTTTTCTCTTGAACACTTTAATTATTTTTTATTTAATCTTTCAAATTTTTTAAAACAAAATTTTATCGTAATCCAATTTTTATCTACTTTGTATTTATTAAGAGTTTTAAAAAAAACCACTTTTAATTATCTAAAATCACTCCATAAGTCTAAAAAAAATAAAATTATTTTAAATGGCAAAACTGTTAAAAATGTTTACAAATAATAGCAAAATATCACAGCTTATCAACGATAAATCACGATAAACTATTATCTGTATCTATCATGACACATATAGTAGTATATTGTATATAGTTAGTAAAATTTTGTTATATTTATAAATATTTTGGTTCATTCTTTCAAAAAAAAAATATTTTTGTTCATTTTTTTTATATTTGAAAACAACACTTTAAAAATATACACTTTAAATTATTAGTTTTTAAAAGGTGTTTATAGAAAAAAATGCTTATAATTGTTGAAAAATGATTAAATTTCTCAAAGGAAGAGTGCATGCTAATATTAAAAATGAAGGTCAATATACCCTTTTAGTCTCTATACTTTGAAATCTGTTCAATTTTAGTCCTATACTTTCAATTGTTTAATCTTAGCTCTTGTACTTTCAATAAATCTTAAATTTAGTCTCTGATGCTAATTTATTGTTAATTTTCTTTTAAAAGTCTTTGGTTATCTATTAACATTTTTACTATAAATTTTGAAAACATATTCATATATATATATATATATATTTTGCAAGAAAGTTATTACCGTGATTCAATTAAGTTTGGTAAAAATTAATTTTGAGAGACTAAATTTAAAATATATTAAAAGTATATGGATTTCAAGGATTAAAATGATAGAGTTACCTAAAATGAAAAAATAACTAAGTTGGTTGCTTATCTTGATCCACTGACTTACCAAGCACATTGAACCAATATTGCATTAGAAATTTTGGAATCAGTAGCAATTTAAGAATATAATTTTACAAACATGTCTTCAACATTTCAAATTTTGCATATATGACAAAATCTTTAGGTTTGATATTTTGTTTATTTGTTTTTCCAAAATGATCCTATAAAAATTTCAACCTTCTTTTTTCTTTTTCTTCTTCTTCTATATTTTTACAATTTAATAATTTCTTTTAGAATTACAATTTAAGAAATTTACGTATTTTTCTTATTTAAAAACTTGAGTTGCCTCTATTTTTTCCTTTGTTTTTCCATACTCTATTTTCTTTTAGTTTTTATTTTATTTTCTTTTACATTTTTTTTTAAAAAATCTCCTAAGAGCAAAACTTGAATTTGAGCTTATTTTATTTATTTTATTTTAATTCACTATATTTTCTTCTTATCCTTTAATTTTTTTTCTTGCAACAATTTTCTAAAACTTCTTTTTTTTTCCTCTTTTTTTTATAAAGAATTTCTCTATTTCTATTTCTATTTCTTTCCTTATTTGTTGCATCACTTTTTTTTCATACTATTTTTTTAAAAATAACTTGCTTCCATTTTTTGTACATGAGTTGAACTGCGAGTAACTTGTGCTCTGACTTTATCATCAACTATAATTTGCAATAGTAATTTGACTTTTGCTAGAGACATTATCTTTTTTCGATGATTATTGGTGGTCACCAATTCTATAAACAGTGATTTGACTCTTACTATGGACATCATCTTTTTGGGTAGCCTGAAAGTTTTTAGTTTAAGCCCAACAAGTGCCCATAAGTTAGATAGTAAATCAGATAGCAATCACCAAGTACTTAGTATCAATCAATATATGTATTGTCATAAAATATATCAATAATATATCAGTCAAGTGTATCAACAGTATTAACATGTATATCATTATAAAGTATATCGATAGTATGTTAGTGAAGTGTATCAGTAGTGTAAACGAGTGTAACATTGTAAAGTATATGACCAATATATTGATCAAATGCATCAATAGTATAAATGCGTGTATAGTTATAAATTATATCAACAATATATCAATTAAGTGTATCGATAGTAAAAACATGTGTATATAAAGTATATCTATAATATGTCAGCCAAGTGTATTAGCAGTATAAATGAATGTATCATTATGAGGTATATCAATGGTATATCAATAAAGTTTATTAGCAGTATCATTATAAAGAATATTAATAGTATATTAGTCAGGTGTATCAACAATATAAATGAGTGTATCATTATTAAAGTATATCAACATAATTTCAATAAAGTTTATTGACAGTATATTAACAATATATCAGTATTATATTTCAACATCAATATATCATCAATGGAAGTACATTTTTTTTTTAAATAATTAGTTGAAAAATATTGTACTTACTTCAAACAATTAGTTAAATCTTTTTTATTTTTCCAAATTCATTAGGGACAGGAAAAGTAACCAAAGTAATTGAATCCTTAGCAAAAGCGAATGAACGTCTTGTGCCAATAATATTTTTTTGGAAAACTTAAAAATACAGAGAAGAAAACATGGATATACAATGAAAACTGAGAAGCTTGCTTTTATAAGCAATTAAGGATGAAAATACTTTACCTTTGAAGACCGTCTTCTTTGGTAGGATTCTCCTTTTTCTCACAAACACACGAAGACCAACACTTCAATAGGATGTATGAGAGTTTCTTGGGACACCACAAAGGAAGTTTTCCTTACTATTTTTAGGAAAATCAAAAGGAGTTGTGGGCCCTCTAGATTTGGTAAGGGAAGGAAATTGAGAGAACCAACTTCTTGGGAGAAATTTTTTTTTAGAGAAAAAAAAACTTATGTCATTCACATTTAACCAAAAAACAACTGCGAGCCTATTCCCTTTTTAAAGTACGTAATGTGGGTGAAGAAGGAGAATAACTCCCCACTACGTGTCGTGGGAGTTATTTAATAAAATTAAATCTAATGTAATAATATTAAAATAACATTAATTTAATTATAATATATTAAATCATATTTAATACATATAATTAAATAAAATTAATTAATTAACAAAAAGTTAATTAATAAATTAAATATCACATATTTAATTTAATTTGAATCATATTCAAATAACATTATCTCACCTAACCTATAGTTTTAATATGAATCTTATCCATATAATTAATATTTAAATTTCATTTAAATATTTATCTCTTTTACAGTTAAATATTTATCTCTCTCAGAGCATAAAGTATAAATTTTGGATCTCATTAAAAAATAATATGATATTATAATGTATCATAGACAATTAGTTCCCTTATTAATTTGAACACTTCAAATTAATCCAAAATAACTAATTCTTATTCAAACCCTTAATGAGCTAGCAAGGGGACCTTATGAATATATAGAATAAAAGCTCCAATAATATCAGTTTAATTAATTAAACTCTTTAATTAAATTAATCAATATTCATTAAATGTAAATCACTCCAATAAAGACTTATAGTTGCACTCTTCGCACTATAGATATATTTGTGTGTCCATGGATATAACCAATCAACAGTAAGTTGACCCTTCACAAATTGCTCGTAACTAAAACTGGGTCAAATTATCGTTTTACCTTTGTATTTACATCCAACTCCTTAAGTATCATTGATCCCTCTAATAAACAAATAGTTTATAGGCCAACTATAAACTAACCCTTGTCGGGCCAATGAGAGGGTGAGGCCTCTTTGTTCAAGACCCAGAATCAGTTCTTAAGGGTGCAATTTATCTACTTACCATAAAAATGGGAAGGAATGAATTTTGTTAGAGTCCTGTGTTGGCTCACAAATTGGTTAAGGCAGGTTGGAAAGTTTTGCTGTTGTTACCAATTGAACCTTGACATCTGGTTGTGAGACTTAGAAGCCTTGGTCGGAGTATTTTTTCTTTCCTTATCAGGTTATTTTTCTGCAGATTTTCTCTTCCCGATATCTTTCCTTATTAAGACGATGGTATTTATTTCTCTTTTTGATATTGTTTTCCTTTATTAGAATCGTCCTATAAAAGGTGATTTATAAGGTTGTTTAGGGAAGTCATTTTGCATTGAAAGAGAGACGTACATTGTGTGGTTGTGTTGTTGGTGTTTGCATATCTCGTCGTGTAAACTGTGGATTTCCATTGTGTGTTATTGTTGCTCTGTGATTGTATGTAGTTAAGGTTTGGTGCTGCCTTAGGAGAATCCTGAGGATTCTTGATAGAGAGAAGAGTTTTTGGTCTTAGGGGGAGCCTGAGACATCATATATAGAGAAGGGAGTTCTCATCTCTTAGGGGTTCCTAAGATTCATCAATGAAGGGAGTTCTCATCTCTTAGGGGTTCCTAAGATTCATCAATGAAGGGAGTTCACTGAGTCCAGTGAAAGATAATCAAGGTGAGAGGGAGTCTCACATGTTGTTGAAGATAGAAGCTTAAGTCACTAATATTACTATACTTAGGAGGAGCCTAAGTAATCTTGAGAGGGAGTTTCACACCTAGGGCCAGCCTAGGGGTCTATTAGTGTTAAGCTCAACAAGAGTCACTGTTGAAGTGGTTATTTCTTAGATAAGTACTTTGTCGTAATTGTTTAACATCTTAATATTAGTGATTATCTTTCACGGGCACAATGCCCTCAGATGTAGGTGGTTTATCACGGAGCTAGGTTACCAACTCCTGCGTTCTATTATTTCTTACTTTGTGTTGGGTAATTTAGATGTTAATCTAGTTGTCTGTGCTATATTTTTTAACATCCTAGTGTGATGAGTCATCTCATTGTAATTTCAATTGGTATTAGAGTGGGACATCTCGACCTAAGGTGATTCGATCCCCGACAACGATGCCATTTTGATAGCGATTTTTATTCTCTTCGGTGTTGTTTTAATTCCCAAAGAGAATCCTATCAAAAGAAATTTATAATACCAAATCCTACTCCTACTACTACGATGACGTAGTAACAGTGGCAAGTCTGGGTCGAACCACATGGACAATAGTCTTTGTTTCGTTAAGCTAATTTCCCAATTAAAGCGATAAATGGGGGGGGGGGGGGGTTGGTGTAGATTAGAACTAGGCATGAAAAATAAATTAAAGGCAACAGGTAAATGTACATAGAGATAAGATAATCAAGTTCTCGAGAGCAATTGGATTTCTATGCAATTTCTATCACCGAATTATTTTTTATTAAACACATATTAGATTGCAATACACCTAGCATGCATACTAAGACCCTTGCTACTTATTGATTTTAAGCATAAATGAACACGAAGGAAACGCGCGAGCAAAATTGATTCGCCAAGACATATATTCAAGGGTAGGGGTGTCAATCCATCCAAAAATATAGATCTAAATTTGCACAAGATTTAAAGAATATAACCATAATATGAAATTTTATACAAAAATTAAATCTAAAAAAATTACATGGGATTTTGCTCTCAAGAACAAGAAATCGCTTACCTCAACATCTCCATAGACAAAGAAATTGAAGAAGAGAACATCCAATCCATGGCTACAAACCAAAATAAAATAAAAAACCTAAGCTAAAAGAGTTGGAAATATGAAAGGGGAGAAGAATTTTAGAATAAAACCCCGGCCTCAATGGGATTCAACCTCATCTCTCCATCTCAAAAATACCCTAAAAGAAAGAGAATACATATAGAATCGGGCAGAGCGTTGTTGTACTCATGGAGCATCGCGACGCTTATGCGCGTGCTCACGCCTCTGTCAGAGTTCGAAGTGTAATTGTGCTCCAAAGGAGTGTCGCTGTGCTCTCGCAACGTTTGCTCTTGGCCTTTGAGCGTAATGCTTAGGGTAGCTGCGCTCTCCACGGGCATTTTGGTCCTTTTTCATGTCCTTGAGCTCCGGGTGTCTAACTTCACTTACGATATCTCCAAATTGACCCCAAACGGTTCATAAAGCTCTGTTAGGCATGATTTGCTTAAATCCCTATAAAATAGCAAAATAAACATATAAAATCCAAGAACGATCCAGAATTAAGCTAGGAAAAATAGCACTTTTATGGCACTATCAACGGTGCTGTAGGTAAAATCATTGGCAAAGGGAACCTGAATTTTCAAGGGCTTCCTACTCTAGATGATGTCATGTTGGTTGAAGGTCTTACTGCTAACCTCATTAGCATCAGCCAACTTTGTGATCAGGGGATGAATGTTCGCTTTACCAAAGAACAGTGCATTGTTGCAGATGATGATATGACTCTCGGCATGACAGGGACAAGGTCTTCAAATAACTATTACATGTGGAATCCTGCAACTGTTTCTACTGTTTGTAATCTCTCCAGACAAGACGAAGCTAACCTATGGCACAAGTGTCTTAGTCATATAAGCCTGAAGACCATCCAAATGACTATGTCAAAGAATGCTATAACTGGTCTTCCACCTTTAATCTCTGCTACAGATAATGTTTGTGGTAGTTGTTAGTTTGGAAAACAAACTCATGCACCTCATAAAAAAATTTCTCAAACAAGCTCTTCACGAATTTTAGAGGTTCTTCATTTGGACCTCATGGGCCTTATGCAGACAGAGAGTCTAGGTAGAAAGCACTATGTTTTGATTGTTGTTGATGACTTCTCTAGGTACAAGTGGGTCCGTTTCTTGCTGGAAAAATCAGAAGCATTTGTCACGTTTCAAGCACTATGTTTGCAACTTCAGCATGAAAAATATATGAAGGTGAAAAGAATCAGAAGTGATCATGGCAAGAAGTTCGAAAACACTTAGTTTGCGGAATTTTATGCTTCGGCGGGCATTCACTATGAATTCTCTACTCCTATCACTCCTCAGCAAAATGGGGTGGTTGAACAGAAGAGCAAGACACTTTAGGAAATATCGCTCGCTATGCTCCATGCTAAACATATGCCGCTGCATTTTTGGGCTAAGGCCCTAAACACTACATGTCACATTCATAATCTTGTTGTTCTTAGACTAGGTACTACAAGCACTATTTATGAAATACGGAGGGGGAGGTGTCCCAGCGTTAAGTATTTTCACATTTTTGGTAGCACATGCTACATTCTTATTGATAGAGAACACCGACCCAAATGGGACTTAAAAGTAGAGCTTATCGTGTGTATGATCTTCAAACTCGACAAGTTATGGAATCTATCAATGTTGTATTTGATGATACTACCAATTCAAATGTTTTTTCTATTGATGATAAAGAAAATGCGAGTACACCTCTTCTTGTTAAAATAGATGTGCCAAACATTTCCTCTGACATGTCTTCAAATGTGTCTCCTGAAGACTCTTTGGAAACCAATTAGTCTATAGCTACAAACCAACTTGAATCTAGCAACAAGTATCCTTCCAGCAGGGTTTACTACTAGAAGGATAGACAAGATTAACTATATGGAGATGATCAGTAACATCTGCTTTACTAGCTATTGAACAAAAGAATGTGAAGGAGGAGTTTGAAGATGAATATTGGGTAATTTCCATGCATGAAGAACTTGAATAATTTGTGATAAATAAAGTGTAGACACTTGTTCCTCGCCTTGAATTTGCAAACGTCATTGGAACTAAATGGATCTTAAAGAAAAAGTCTGATGAACAAGGGAATATCATTAAAAACAAAGCTCGTTTGGTGGCGTAAGGATACACTCAAGTGGAAGGTGTGGATTTTGATGACACCTTCGCTCCTATGGCTAGACTTGAGGCCATTAGACTTCTCATCGGCATATCGTGACTATTGAAATTTAAACTCTACCAAATGGATGTAAAGAGTGCATTTTTGAATGGGTATTTAAACGAAGAATTTTATGTGGAACAACCCAAAGGGTATGTTGATCCTGCTTATCCAAGTTATGTATATCGGCTCAATAAAACTTTATATGGGCTCAAGCAGACCCCTAGAGCATGGTATAAACGTCTAACTAAATTTCTTGAGAAAAATGGTTACAAGCGAGGAGGTGTTGACATAACACTGTTTATAAACAAATCCAAAGAAAAATTCGTGATTGTTCAAATTTATGTTGATGACATTGTCTTTCGCGGAATGCCCTAAGAAATGGTGGATCTTTTTATTAAACAACTGCATGATGAATTTGAGATGAGCATGGTAGGAGAATTGTCCTACTTTATAGGGTTTTAGATCAAAATGTTGAAAGAGGGAATCTTAATCTCTCAGTCGAAGTATGCCAAGAATATTATCAAGAAGTTTGGGCTTGAAAGGGCCAATGTTAAGTAAACTCCAACTCCCACTCATGCAAAACTCTCCAAAGACGGTGGAGGCACTCTAGTTGATGAGAATCTGTATAGAAGTATTATTGGAAGTTTGTTGTATCTAATTGCTAGTAGATCTAACATTGCTTTTGCTATATGAGTTTATGTAAGATATTAGTCCAGCCTGAGAAACAGTCATTTGTTGAGTGCCAAGAGAATAATCAAGTATATCAATGACATAAGTGACTATGGATTACTACATACCTTTGACATGAGTAACTCGTTGGTTGGCTATTCTGATGCTAATTGGACAGGAAGATCTGAAGACAGGAAAAGCAATTCAGGAGAATGCTTCTTTCTTGGCAACAACTTGGTTTCTTGGTTCAATAAGAAATAAAATTGCGTTCATTGTCAATAGCTGAAGCATGATACATTGCTGCAGGAAACAATTTTACTCAATTGAGATGGATGAAACAAATGCTACAAGAATATGATGTTCCCCAAGATACCATGACTCTATACTGTGACAACATGAGTTTTATCAATATCTCTAAAAGTCCTGTTCAACATAGTCGAACGATGCATATTGACATCATACATCATTTTATTAGAGACCTGGTGGACAGGAAACAAATTTCTCTAGAGCATATTAATACAAAAAATCAACTGGTAGATATTTCTACTAAGGCCCTAGATGCGACAAGTTTTGAAGCCTTGAGAGCTGCATTGGGCTTGTGCATTCTACAAGTGCATCGATTAATTTATTTGGCATGGGTGTGTACAAAGTTGGCCCAACTACTCTTGCAACCCGTGTGTAGTTTCACATATGAAATCACTTTTACTTTGGTTGGTGGAAATAGTAACTAGGTCAGTTACTTTTTAATTTCAAATTTGCCTCTCTATTTGGTTGCTTAGCGGTTGCTCTTTGACAGGTTTCTTTGGCGAATCGTGGGCTCTTCGTGCTCCCACTTATTCATCTTCACCGATCTTTGCTCTCGTATGGTTGTTACTCAACGAGGAATCGTGTGTTCTTCAAGCAAAAAGGTGAGGTACAAAGAAATGGCTAAGAGAAAGCTGTATGTAAAAAAGGAAGAGCCTCTGACTACTACAAACAAATACAAGGTTCGGGTTTGTGGCCTATTGGTCTCAAGCTTTGAGATCGGAGTGCCTCCTTTGTCAGCTAAGCATCGTTGCTTCGCTGGAGTAGTTTCCTATGACGAGAAAGGCAAGGAAAAGGTAAGGTGCTCTACCTTAACCTTGATTGACCTAGTAGGATTGGGGGTTGAAATAAGACCTAGCAAAGTTAACTCATCTTCTAGTGAGTCGTCCGATCACTTACATGATTTTACGCTGTTGTTAGAGATCAAAAGGAAATTGCTACTTTAGGGTTTGGTGTAGAGAATGTAGAGGTAGGTTTGGTTAATAAACTTAGTGTTTCTGTGATCGATTATATGGATAAGAATGTTTCTAAATCTGGTGGTGTTGAGAAGAAAAAAGATCATGATGCTGTCATTTCTAATAAATGTTTCTTAGATTGGTCAGAAGAAGAGATTTCGAATGACTTTGATAATCAAGTTCTTTCTGAAACTATTGCGTCTATGATTGATGAGCTTGAGAAGAATGTTGTATGTGGTGTGGTAGTCCAACGGAATCCTCTAATAAAGCAAATAAGGATTCTCCATTGAAGAGTGCAGCTGATGTCGAAAGGGTTGTTGATCCCTTAAGTGAGAAAAATTTCGAGTTTGCAGTCACTGGGGTTGATGCTCCCAATGTGTGTCCTGCGGCTTGTATGGAAGTGCTTGCTTTTGATAATGTCGACAACGAGGCTCATTTAGGAGCCAATGCTGGTAGTGAAGATGATGCCTTGAGTTAGAAGGATGTTGAGGAAGGTGCTCGGGCCTCTCCTGTCACGCCTGGTTCGACTTTTGACAAGTCGAGAGAAGATGCCTGAGATATTTCCTCTTAGGATGACTCTCACTGTCCACATCACTCGATCCTTTGTTAAAGCCAAAGTGAAGCAACCTACAAGTGTGCATGTCTCCTCTGTCCCTCTTGATGGGGTATCCTTCCACACAAAAGAAAGCGTCAGTCTGTGGAAGTATGTTGTCAAGCGCAACATCGTTGATGAAAAGAACTGGTTAGCTAGTGCTTAGGAGTGTCTTGATCTAATAGATCTTTTTCTTGAATCCGATTTGGACAAAACAGTTCTCAAGCTTGGGGCCTATTATCCTCAACTTATACGTGAATTTATTGTCAACCTCTCAGCTGATTTTGACGACCCCACGAGTCCTGGTTTTCAAAAAGTGTATATTCGATGGCATCGGTTTATGATTTCTCCAGCTATTGTTAATCAATTTCTTCAGAGAACCACTCCAGAGAATGTTACTTAACAGAGACTCTCCCTTTGGGAGTTGGTGTTTGAGCTCTCAGGCGAGACGCATTCTACGTGACCTAAGAAGGGTCAATTACCTATGGCTGTGCTGAGTGTCAAGTATGCTCTGCTTCATAGGATAGGTATCACCAATTGGTGGTCCTTCATCTCACTGATTAGGCCTCTCTGTCTCCTTGGCAACTTTTCTTTTTCAGATTGGAACCAAATCTCCCTTTCACTTTGGTGTGTTTGTCCTTAATAAGATTAAATGCCATATTGGCTCCAAGGCCCTCAAGCTTCCCATATGCTATCCTAGATTGATTTGTGGGACTTTGCTGTCTCAAAAGCCTGATCTTTTGATTGCTTTCGAACCTACTGCTCCTTCTCCAAGCTTGCTCAATATTCACCCTCGCCTTCTCCAAAGACATCTTACTCCTGATCCTATCACATCTTTTACTATGCATCTTGTTGATGGACCGATTCATGAGCTTATGGTATTCCCCTTTAGTAGTCGTGTCCTGCAGATGCTGTCAAACGAGTCTAGGGATATTGATTAGTTGATTCAACAACTCATTGCTTAGAAATCTGATGTGTATGAGGTCTTCAAGATCATGGTTTTGTGTTGTCTCGCTCGTCTTAGTGTTTTTTGTGATTTTTCAGGCAGAAAGGGTAGAGTGTGTTTAGTGTTTTTTGATTTATTGATATCATGTGGATGGTGGCTATTGTTAATCTATGTTTTGAGGTTGTGCATAAGCTTGTTTGTTTCTCGTTCTGACTTCTGTTATCTCTAACTTCTGTTATGGGTTGGTTGTTTTAATCCTTTTTGACTTTCAACTTATGATGTTAATTCTTGTTTACACATTGTATTATTTCATCAAAATCTTTCTACTCTACCGTGTATTGATAGTTTATTTGTTATGCCTTAAAATTCCTTGGCCAAAGGGAGAGTGTGTTGGAGTCCTGTGTTGGCTCTCAACTTGGTTAAGGCGGGTTGGAAAGTTTTGTTGTTGTTGCCAGTTAAGCCTTGACATCTGGTTGTGACATTTAGAAGCCTTGGTCGGAATATTTTTTCTTTTCTTATCAGGTTATCTTTCTGCAAATTTTCTCTTCCCGATATCTTTCCTTATTAAAACGATGGTATTTATTTCCGTATTCGATATTGTCTTCCTTTATTAGAATTATCCTATAAAAGGTGATTTATGAGGCTGTTTAAGGCAGCCGTTTTGCGTTGAAAGGGAGACTTATATTGTGTGGCTATGTTGTTGGTGTTTGCATATTCATCGTGTGAACTATGGATTTCTGCTGTGTGTTATTGTTGCTCTATGGCTGTATGCAGTTAAGGTTTGGTGCTACCTTAGGAGAATCCTGAGGTTTCGTGATAGAAAGAAGAGTTCTTGGTCTTAGGGGGAGTCTGAGACATCATATAGAGAGAAGAGAGTTCTCATCTTTTAAAGGTACCTAAGATTCATTAGTGAAGGGAGTTCACTGAGTCCAGTGAAAGATAATCAAGGTGAGAGGAAGTCTCACATGCTGTTGAAGATAGAAGCTTAAGTCACTAATATTACTACACTTAGGGGAAGCCTAAGTAATCTTGAGAGGGAGTCTCACACCTAGGGGCAGCCTAGGGGTCTATTAGTGTTAAGCTCAGCAAGAGTCACTGTTGAAGTGGTTGTTTCTTAGATAAGTACTTTGTCGTAATTGTTTAACATCTTAATATTAGTGAATTATCTTTCACGGGCATATTGCCCTCAGACGTACGTGGTTTATCACCAAACTGGGTTACCAACTCCTGTGTTCCATTATTTCTTACTTTGTGTTGGGTAATTTAGATGTTAATTTAGTTGTTTGTGCTATCTTTCAAACATCCTAGTGTGATCAGTCATCTCATAGTAATTTCAAATTCCATCTTGTGAAGATATGTTTCCAGCTCCCTACTTAAACAAATCCCCTAAATGGTAGGCATATTGAGTTAGTGATTTGGCCACTCTCACCCATACAAATCAATGATTGTTTTCATAGACAGAAGTTCATAACATACTCAGGGTTAAAGTTGAGTTACCTATGGTCATCCTATGAAATGTTAATTTCTTCAATTAAACGGCGTTACAAAGAGAAACTAAACATTTCGCAGTTCGATTTTATACAAACTCCTTCCAAATGATACCCCCACTCACATTTCTCCATATGAACGATTAGGATCAAGTCGTTTGTAACACTTTACAATTTTTGTAACAATTACAAAGCGGGACGTATCCAATGTTACCAGGATAAAGCATCCAACCTTATCAATATACTACATACTTCTTTAGTTATTACTTAAGCATGATCCAACTTGTATGTCAACCACATACATATTTAAGTTTAAATAAAATAACTATGGATCTTAGTTATTGAGATTGAGTTAATGCAAAAAAAAAAAAAAAAAAAAAAAAACTCCTTATTTTATTGAATAAATAAATTGGATTTACAACTTTACAAACTACGAGACCCCAACAAGTTTATGACACGAGTCTCAACAATAGCAAAATAGGAATGAAATAGAAAATTTTAGGAAAATGAGTAGTGAAAAGACATGAGTATATCAAACATCAATCAATAGATATTTGAAATAACATAAGAGTGTATCAGACCTAAGACATGAGTGTATCAACGATATATCAGACCTAAGACAGTAGTGCATCAAGTGTATCAAAGTGTATAAATTGTATCAAGTGTATCAAAGTGTATCAATTGTTTATCAGGTGTATCAAGTGTGTATCAAATGTATCAAATGTTTCAAGTGTGTATCAAGTGTATCAAGTATAACACACATGTATCAAGTGTATTAGGTATATCAAGTGTATCACATGTATCAAGTGTATTAGGTGTATCACGCAGGTTGTGTTTGTTTTTTGCCATTTTTGTAAAAGTAATAAGTTAAGACTATAGACCTAATTAATGTATTTTGTTTTACTCTTCTTGCAAGTACTCCTATTGCATTATTGTTAAAATTAACCAATTCGAGTAATTAAAGTTATTGTTGCTTTTTGACTTGCACTTAAAGATAATGAAAATATCTAGGCGTTCGAGTTGTAATGGTCACGAGTTAGCACTCAAAAGAAATGCTTAAAAGGCCAAATTCTCCAATTCAAAAGCTGTAAGTATAACACCTTTTTTAAAATTATTTTAATTATATTCTTGACTAGTAAGAAGGATACAATTTTAAAATCATTTCAAAAAAGGAAAAAAGAAAAATACAATTTTAGAATTTTGTGACCTTTTAATTATAAATTATTTTAATTATATTAATAAAAATAAAATAAAAGGAAACAAATAAAAGTTTTAATTTTTCGCAATTATGGTCGTGGGCATGCACCTAATAAAGAGATATGTCTTTATTCTATTCCCTACCATATCTTAAAATAATATGTGAAAGATATATTATGTTTAATGATTTTCTTTAGGTCTTAGGATATCATACCACTAATATGAAGGTAGAATTTAAACGTACGAATTCTCAAACAGATGTTTCAATCCTTGAGTTATATTATGCTAACAAACACATCTTAATACATGTGAGGATGGATGGATTGAAATTACTTTTATAAATAATTTTATTCCAATAATATAAAAGCATTGAAGGATTCAAATCTTGGACTTATTAATCAATGATAGGCATTTTAACTAGTTAACTTATGTTGAGGATTAGCCAAATTTCTTTAAGTATTTAGTTTGTGTCACTATCATTAGACTTTGTAGTGTATCAAATAATAATCATAAATATATGTCTTTCAAATTTGATATTATATTTTGACACATGTAATTTTATATATAAAAATCCACATATATATGAATATCAAGTAAAGTTCATGTTGAATCTAGTTAACCGTATGTAGGTTTTAATATTATTTTGACCTTTCAACTTTTAGAATTTTTTCATTTTTATTTAAACTTTTAAAAATTTCATTTGGTGGCTATATATATACAACAATAACCTTAATTTAGTTAGTGTTGTTATTATGTGATCAATCTTTTTTTTTTTTTTTTTTTTCTTTTTGTAATTTCAAATGTAATTCATACAAATAGAAATCTTTCCTATTCGATGAGAAACAACCCTGTTAATATTTGAAACTCGTCACTCACTCTACCTAATTAGGATTCACTCCATTCGATTTCAACCACTTAACATAGTACCATCAAGGTATACCATTCATCTATTAAATAATGGGCTAAAATAATTCTATTTGAAAAGTTTAAAGACTAAAAAAAAGAGAAAAAACATATATAATCACCATCAATTTATATTTATTTTTGTTAATTTACCTTTTATAATTTGGTGTGTGTATATGATATTGGAATTAAGATTTTGTGTTGCAAAAGATCTGGAAAATATGATTTTGCTTCTCTTTTGAAAGGGGCTGTGTTATCTTTACAGGGTAGCTGAGACAGG
The DNA here is from genome assembly GCA_030954485.1 of Citrullus mucosospermus. Classification (NCBI taxonomy): domain Eukaryota; kingdom Viridiplantae; phylum Streptophyta; class Magnoliopsida; order Cucurbitales; family Cucurbitaceae; genus Citrullus; species Citrullus mucosospermus. The sequence goes on from CM062060.1 coordinate 11,138,176, forward strand.
AGAGAGAGAGACAAAGATGGGAATTTTGTACACGTTGCATCTGATGCTTCCCTTTTTTCCTCAAATCTTCTTCAACCTTTTTATTATTATTATTATTATTATTATTATTATTATTTTTATTTTCGCCCTTTTTAATTTCATTGCCTAAAATGTTTTTCCAACCTGACCCACAAAGATCCCTCACCAGGATTTAGTGGTATTAAATAAACTGGTATGACGAGAATTTGAATCTGCATATTATTTTCGGTTCATCAAAATCTTTTTCATCATATTTTATTATAAATATGAAAGAAAATAAAATAAAAATTCATATCTACCCCTCATGAAAAAAATATTGGCATTTAATTATTGACGTTAGGGTTGACAATTATTTATTATTTTGACCAATTACAATATTAAAGGAAGTTGTCTGCTTAAGAAATTAACAATGTTTGACATGCTATCCAATGGGAGTTTGTTAAGAGATGCGTATGCTACTTAGTGAAGATCGAGTTTCTCACAGTCAACATCCACTCTTTCGATTTTTTATGACGTTTTCATCAATAGTTGGGAGCCTCTAGAGGGTACCTTCACCATGGAGTGGTGGGCTTTGTGTCACACCCCCTCCCGGATTATCCTCCATAACCCGAAACAAGATGTGAAGACAGCAGTTACCGACTACCTTGTCATGTAACCCACTGTCAACCTCAACAATCCACATGCTATTGACAACCTCGACTTCGATTGGCAACGGGAATTGTCATGCTACCTGAAAATGGAAAACATTTAAAAGAATGAGCTAACGGCTCAGTGAGTAACAGTTATTAGAAAACAATATATTCAAACTATAAAACTGGTAAATCTCGCATAGAATATAACGCTTCAGATCATATTAGTTAATGTTCCAACTTCATCATAACATATGCCTATCTGTTTTAGGGTAAATGCTCAAAACTTCACTCATTCCATAATCACTTTCCCTAGTTGAGGCGGAGCGGTGCTCTACACTTCTCAATGTCAAATTTCCGCAATCATATACTCAAATACCTTCACACTTCGTCCCTCAGCATATCTAATCCTTTAAGTGCCTTCACATATCGTCCCTCCGCACTGTGTTTCATTGCCAACCACTGTTCAAGTGCCTTCACTCGTGGTCCCTCAGCACTTAGCTATCATGTTTTAGATTTCCATATGCCTTCACACAGGGTCCCTTAGCATTGGAATCCGTCTCATTCAACTACTCAAATGCCTTCTCCCGTGGTCCCTCAGCATTGAGTATCAAATAACATATCTCCCATAGGCCTTCACACGGGGTCCCTCAGCCATGGGTTACCTTAAGTTATTACATATCATAATCTTTAAACTCATTAACACAACAAAAACGTTCAATATCTATACTATGCTATGAGTAACCACTTCTAATACTCAATACAAAACTTTAATTATCAAACAACTTGCTTATCATACAAGTGTATCTCTAAATTTTCCATGAAAACATATAACACCATGCTCTTCAGGAATTTCATGAAAACATGTATCAAACAATCACCATGCATTTATATCTCATAGCGAATACCCAGCATTCTCAAGTCTTCAAATAAAACACATACTCTTATTTCTATAGACAACATATTCATATGCTTTATGTATATATGAAAACGCATGCTTTATTTCATTAGAAACCATATAATCATATTCATAATGAACATTTATATTTTGTAAAATGCAGGTGTTACTCACCTGTACTTGCCAAAGAATCCTTCTTCTTCCTATCCTCTATTTCCTCTTCCCGAGCTTTCTGAACGCAGCGTTCTAACTCTGGAACGCAAGGCTCCACTTTCCTCTGTCAGCTCGGTTGAACGCATCCCGACTCTTCTTACTTCTCCGAAGGATGCGTCGCCCTCTCTTGGACGCAAGGTTCATCATGAACGCATCTTCTAACTTTGGGCGCCGCGTTCACCTTGGTCATTATGTTTGTCCTCAACGCATAGCCGACCCTTTTTAACACCAGACAACTTCTTTACATAAAATAACAAAGTTGTCAAATACCTTTTTTCTTGGCCGCATACTCCTACCACAGATGTCCTTGTTGCCTTCTTCTCTTTTCTCTCCAGCATTCTTCTTTGGGACTCATCAGTCGCTCCTCTTCCCTCAAAGTTCTATTTATAGGGAGCTTACCATCCAACTTTTCCTCTCCTTTTGCCACTTGTTTGCCACATGTCACGCTGCATGCTTAATTAACCATGCATTAGTCCAAGTGTCACCTTGCATGATTTACTTAACATGCCTTTAACACCTCCTACTGATAAGGTGTCAAATCTATACATAGCCACCTGGCCTTATAAACTTATCTTATGCGTCTAACATTTCCAACAGATAACTATTTATTCAACACAACGCGCTCATGTGTTCATTAAGTTTCTTTTAAAGTTTGAGCTTCACTACTCATTTTTCTAACTCACAGTCAACCATACTACTCTTTGACGCGTAAGGATAACTGTCTTCAACGCATAAGGACCTCAATGCTTAACATCCTTACCAACGCATGGTAAGCCGAGTACGTTTCTTCCTCCGCCAACGCGGCGACTACTTCAGTTCACTACCGTTCTTGATCACCCTCAACGCATAGCCGCACTATTATAAACCAGTACTTACACTATACTACTAGGCGTTAATGACAAACGCCCAATACTGTGTTTGTATCTCATCGCATCATACCATGCGTCCAACTCCTTCCTTATGTTCATAACAACTCCTTCTCAAGTTCTTTCTCTACGCGTTGGTCCTATCACGTTTACCTTCATCCTGCGCTCAATGACCATCTTCCTATCCTTGAACTTAGACTACTTCTCTTAAGGATAGATTCACATGCGTCTACCACATGCACCAATTTTTATGTTTACTTCACAACCTTTTTCAACACTTCGCAACTTAACTTTATTTCTTTCTTGCATATTCGCTTCTCTTCTTTCCATTCTCAGTTTACTTCCATGCGTCCACCCTTACTATGCGCTACCTAGCCCTGACCATGCGTCCAACATGGTTTTTTACCTCTTTTCTTCATAAATTCTTCAACGCATCGTTTATTAAAAAGTAGGGTGTGACACTTTGGAGTCACTATTCGTAATTTTAGTGATAAATCTATGATTTAAATGCAAAAGGCTATCAAGTTCATCAGTATTGTTGAGCTTGCAAAGGTTGTTGCTCTTCAAGACGAAATTATTACAGCTAAGGAACCATGATGCACACTTTTAGTGTTAACCGCAAGTGTACGGGTTAAGTTATAATATAAAACGGTTAAGTCCGAATATCGTTCCACTAGAGATCCAATTGGGAAGGTTTAAGTTACTTAGCTATTCAAGAATTGAATCAATTTTATTTGAGGATTGAAAGTGAATATTATGAGTTATGGAAAAATACAAATCAAGTAAGTAAAGTATCAAAGAAAGAAACACAAGAGTCAAAGAGAGTTCTAGGGTAATGAATCCTTGTTTATTTCATCATGCAATATTATAGATTTCACGGATTTTATTGTAATTCATATGCCTAAGTCTAGAAACTTAATTCCAAATTATTTTCTCTCAAAAACAATTCTTTCTCATGCAACTCGATTGATTATTAATCTCTTAAAACCAATACAAAATAACATGGCATTAAAAATAGTCCTTAGCAACTTTTATTGTCAACCTAACTACTCTCGTGATAGATTAACAATAATTCATTGTTATAGATCAAGTTAAACATACAATCTCTCAATCATACATCTAACCTAACATGTGAAGATGGCCAATCCACAAGAATTAAACACAATAACAATGAAAAGCATAATCATTCCAACAAAACCATGAGTCTACAAAATTAACATGAATTCATAAACAATTCATCAAAACCCAAAAACTAAAGAGTTTAGCCACTCATAACTTGAAGCAACATGTTTAAGCAAAATAAACAAAGAAAGAGTGTAAAGAAAGGGAAACTCTACTGAAAAGAGGCTTTTGATTGAAGTAGCACCGTCTCGATCTCCTTGGCTCTCACGTCGGACTTCGAAGGGCACCAAGACTATCTCGAACTCTTTTCCTCTTCCTTGCAACTAACTCACTCTTTGAACCCTCACTTAATTCTCTCCTTTTTTTATCTCTTTAGGTCTGCAACTTCCTTGCTTTGCCTTGATTTTTCTTGATGAATTGGACTGCTGGAAACCCCCTAAATTTATAGAGTTTGGCCGCCCAAAATTTTCCAAAAATACAGATTTTTCAATTAAGGAAAGCTGGCTCCGCAGTGATGTCCCATAGCGCCGCGGCGCTAGGGCTGCATCCGAAAAAGTTTGCTCTCGGGTTTTAGTGCCGCGGCAGCGCTGTCCAAGCGTCGCAGCACTAAAATGTGTTTCAGAAATATTGCTCTCGGGTTTTAGCGCCGCGGCAGCGCCGTCTAAGCATTGCAGCGCTAGAATGCGTTTCAGCAAGGATGCGTCGAGGCAGCGCCATCTTGGCGCCGCAATGCTACTCTGCGTCCAGAACCATGCGTTGATGTTTCAGCGCCGCGGCGCTATCCCAAAAATTTGCCCTTTTTGGTTTTTCAACTCTTTTTCGCCGTATTCTTGCTCGGTTTTGATCTTTTAGTCGTTTCTTCTAATTTTCCTCATTTTAACCTGAAAATCACTAGCAAACAAGTGAAATCTAATATAAACTCCCTTAATTTGGGAGAATAGAAATCACTTTTCAAGTGCTTATCAAAGCATAAATTTATCCTTTATGGGTAGGATGATTCTATGGAACTTACTTGAAAGGGTCAGGACTATTTCAACAATGAAGTCTAAACCTTGGTTGATGATATTTGAGTTTTTCATCGACGAGACATTGTCTTAGCTTCTCTTTTGATCCACGAATCTATAATTTCATTGCTCACATTCTGGCATGTAATGCACAACGAACCAAAATATTGGTGTCTAGCTTAAAGATCACCCTCCATAGATCAATTCAACGGTGTCGAGTGATTTGATCATCTCATTAGTTCCTTATTCTTATTTGTGTATTACTCAAAAAAAAAAAAAAAAATGCTCGACACAAAACTTTGCTACAAGTTGGACATAACGATCAAAGCAATGAAAAATTAGCTAAAAAATTATACAATTGACTTAAAAGGGTTAGGTCAAGCACTCTCTTTATTGTTTAATTATCTTGATAAATAAAAAAAGAAACTACTTTTTTTTATAGACTGAAAGGTTCAAATTTTCACTCCTTGAAATGTGATGTTGTGTTACGAAATTGACAAATTAAGGAAAACGTAAAATAGAGGAGAATTGACACATTTTTATGTGGTTCACTAACAGTGTATTAGCTATGTCTGGGGAGTGGAGAGAGAACAATAATATTAGAGAGAATGTTACAGTTGGATACAAAATAGTGATGTCTTTAAGGTTAGAGAGTTTATATAATAAACTTCTCTAAACCCATAATCGTAAATAATCACAAATAATTAACTATACTAAATACAAATTCTACTTAGGTTTCAAGGGTGTTGTCCTTGAACCCCCACCAGAGCACGCTGTCCTTGGACACTAGCTCACTGACTGGTCAGCAAGATCTCGTACTCTGCATTCGAAGCACCATACAACAGATTCAACTCGAACATGTTGTATCTGAAAATGTTATAAGAGAATTCTACAAAGGGAGTGTTAATTAAATTATGTTGGTTAGTATTTTCTTCCAGGCAAGATGTTTGTAAACATGTTCTGTATCATTTTCTCAGTTGTGTCAAGTATGTTGTCTCAACCTTTCCAAGATCTATTTGGAAATATTTTCCTTTGTTTATCAAAGTCTGTGTTGCTAGCTCTAGCTTGAATATTTTCCTTTTTGGTAGCAAAAACAAATTTTGGTTTATATATTTGAAAGTTTTCCAAAGGAAGACTATGCATATATTTGAGGTGGGGTATCTCTTTTAATTAGGGTTGTTACTTTTCAATATAGATGTTGTGATTATTGTGCTCTACCACTATGTGAAGGACAACTTGATAGATGTACTACTAGAAGTTGTGTGTGAAATAGTTAAGAACCGAGTTTTATGACCCTCTCCTGATGTGGTCTTTTAGTGTCAAGCAAAGTCACCTATCCCGATGGCAAACACCCCCCCCCCCCCCCCCCCCCCAAATTTTCTTGATGCAAAAAAAAAAAAAATGGCATCGAGAATAATAACATATCCCGATAGTATTTAAGAAGACTGTTGGGATAGATCTTTTCTCCTGATAGATTTTAGAACGCCAAGGAAAGCCTTTTCCTGGCGCTTATACTGGTATTAGGCAAGACAAAATTTCTTATAGTGTCAATTAGACTAGGCTGCTATGTTCACAAGTCATAGACTATAGTGAGTGATAGAGAAGTTTATGATACATTTATCTAGAACTTGTTCTTCCTATCTTGTGTAAAGCTAAGATTATTGTGAGTGGTTCTCACACATAGAGTTCCAAATTATTATTTATATTTTCTTTAATTATTTAAATATAGTTTTGTTGTTTCCAATTTTATCCTTTTTTAAACATATTAAATAAGAGTATTTTAGTCATTTTACTAAATCTATGATGTGTCATACATTAGGATTTTGGGAGGTTATCTAAACCTTGACCAATAGGTTGTACGAAATAGGTTTTGGAGTTTTGGAACTTTCCGAATGAAATTTTTGGTAGATGACAAAGCTTCTATTGCCACTTTGCAATTTTTGAGCCAAAACTGTATCCTAAGAACATTTAGGTACATCTGATCAACTTGCTTGTGGAGTGTTTGAACTTGAGGTGAGGAAATAGTTCTTCTCATCTTTTGGTCTTTGATCAAAAGGTAATCCAAATCTAATCCTACCATTAAGGACCAAAAGATAATCTAAATCTAATCCTTCTATTTCGATTGACGTCAAATCAAATTAATTTGCGTATATGTTTTCTTTAATTGCTTTCTTTGGTGAGTCTAAATCACAATTAGAGTTTCTTTTGAGTTTTTTTCATTCCCAAGGAAAAAAAATTCATGAAATTGAAATGTGAGTTTCTTGATTTCTTGATTGATTTCTGTTGAGTTTTGAACTTGTTGAAAAAAAATAAAAATAAAGGACGATCGCATGGTTAGAATTTGAGCTTCGATTTAAAATAACGTAGAGTCGGACTACTGGAATCGATATCCTTTGGAAAGGAAATTATAAAGAAATCAAGTGAAGAAAACAAAAAAAAAAAAAAAAAAAAAAAAAAAAAAAAGGAATTGATTTGGGCTGCTGAAAAAAAGAAGAAAAGTTTACATCCCGTGAAATTGGAAAAATAGAAGATGTGAGGTTGAAAAAAAAAAAAAAAAAAACAGAACAGACACGTTAATTATGTAGCTAAATTTTCATGAGTTTATAAGCACAAGGAAGATTAGTTATTTTTCACTCTTTTCCTTTTAAGAATTGTTATAATCATTGCCTTTTTAAATTGGTGGTTTGGTAAAATTAGTGTTTATTTTCTTGTTCATAATTTTTTTTGTTTCCTTTTATCATCGATATTGTTTAGTATTTTTTGGCACTTTCTTGGTTGATCTCACATAAATCTCTAAATCTTGAAACTTAAAATTTTTGGTTCTAGATATCGTATTTTTGTTGCTTTTCCTTGTTTAGTTTGTTGAGTCTTGAACATTAAGTTCTTGATTTTTATTTTTCATTTTTGTTGAATTCTAGTATTGTTCTTTATTTGAGTTTGACACTTTATAATAATCATATTTACTTGATTTGTTTTTGGCTTGCTTCTTTGATGTTGATTGCAAAATCTTGGCTCATCACCTTATATATGAGATAGATTTTCATCTTTGTGAGGGAAACATAAGTGAACTTCATCCTATTGAGTAAAATATATGATAGAGTGAATTGTGAGGTCTATTTTTCTTTTGCTTGTATTTATTTTGCAACCATGTTCCATCTATGAAGGTGGTGTGTTGACATTCAAAGTAAAGATGCAAGGCTTGGGAGGCTATATAGGAAGATTTAGCAAAATTACTGATATAGCGCAAGTGCACACGTCAAGAAATGGTATAGTTAAAACGGTATAGGACCAAGTATCGTTCCATCAGAGACTAAATTATTGTTTAATTGCCTAATTAGAACTTTATTCAAGAAATCGAAATCGAGTTTTGAAACTAAATTGTGAAAACAAGAAAAGAAAGTAAAATCAATTTAAATGTAGTTTTATTGTTCCAATCTTATCCTTTTTTAAACATATTGAATAATGGGTAGTATAGTCATTTTAGTAAGATTTATGATGTGGTACAAATTAGGGTTTCAGGAGGCCAACTAAAGCCTGACCATTATTAGGTTGTATGAAGCAATTTTTAGAGGTTTGGGATTTCTGTATAAAATTTTCAGGTAGATGATAAAACTTCATTTCGACTTTTGATAGCACAAAAAATGTGCTATCTTGTTTTGCTTAATTTGAGGTTGTCCTTACATTTTACATGTTTATTTGGTTATTTTATAGGTTTCGAGCACTTGTGAGGTAGAATCGAGCGTTAAAGATGAAATGGAGCCATAATGGGTCAAACGGAGCTTAATTGCATTAATCGGGAAAGAGGGAAGCAAAATGATAGAAATACCCTTGAATGATGGCATAGCGGCACTGCCAAGCTCAGCTCTTTTTCTTGAGAGGCTTTCACTCCTAAAATGTAAGAAGCGTCGTGACGCTGCCGAAGAGCACTGTGACACTGTCGCGATTTCATAAAAGAAATCTTCAGTTGCCTAGGTTAACCCATCTGCTACCAGTCGTCCTTCAAGACAAATTTTCTTATCTTTTCTTCCACATTAGGCGTAGAACGATTTCTCCTTGTATTGTGAACTTGTAAGATTTTTTACCCAACTTTATAATTCTTTTTATTGTTCTTCAATTATTCTCTACTTTTATATGACTCTTGGTTGTGTGATTTCACGATTGTCTGACAAACTCACGATTGTCTGACAAACTGATTGAAATTGTGTAACCATATGCTAAAGATTAGTTGTGATAAATGACATATAATCACAATTTAATCTAAAAGGTAGAAGAAGGTTAGTTAGGCTTGTAATTTTGTGTAATAAACGAAGAACATTGATCTATCAACCTAGAGGAGAATCAATTTTAATATTTAATTCAGCGTTCTGATTGAATATTTGACTTAGCGAATTCTGTCAACTTAATGTGATTTGTTAGATTAACTAGGATGCATTTGATCTAGTTAATTCGACTAATTTGATAATTTGGACACTTGTCTAGTGTTTCTAGGTGAGTTGGCTAAGATTGGAACAAATAGGAATTAATTTGATAATGGGTGATCAAGTCACAATTGGGGAATAGCACAAAAGCCTAGGCTAGGTTCTTAATTATTGAGTTTATCTTCAATTTAATTTTCCCAACTTATTTCTCTTGCAATCTAAGTCTACTGCGATTGATCAACTCTAAACCCCCCTCGATTACCCTTAGGCTGTAAACTATTTGATTGGAAAATTCATAGGTTTCATGTGTTCGACTCGATCTTCCACTACTACGTAATTGGTGAGAGTGGTTAATTCATTTGGAGCGAAATTGGGCGACGAATTTTGCCTTTTAAATTGGCGTCATTTCTGGAGAGCCAAGAAATTTATCTATTGAAAAGCTTTCAGTTCTTTGTTCGTTCTTTAACTATTCTTACAACCTGTTTTCAGTTGACTTGTAGATTTGTATGACCCGATCAAAAGTTTTCAAATATAGTAAAATGTCACTATCTATCAATGATAAACAGTGATAGACTACTATCATTTATCACTTTCTATCAGACAACAATACATATATTTGTAAATATCACTATCTGATAGAAGTGATAGATGGTTTTATAGAAACTGATAGATGTCTATCACTATTTGATAGAAAGTGATAGATGATAGTAGTTTATCACTATCTATCATGGATAGATAGTGACATTTTGCCATATTTATAAATATTTCTAGCAATTTTGCCATTTAAAATAATAATTATTTTTTTAACATATAAAACAAAAGAGATGAAAACTTCAAATTCATTTTTATGTTACTATACTTGGTTTGAATACAATAATTTTGCCAAGAAAAATCTTAAAAGTTTAGTTGGCTCAAAAGGCAACGTTTGTTGGGGAGCTTTCATACGTGTAATTTTATTAATGATTTTATATACAAATCTGAAAATAAAATTGTTTATAAATTTTCAATAATTGATTAGATAGTTTTTTTAATTATTATGTACCTTATTGATTATTCTTCCATCATGATATCTTAGGTTAGTTTGAATATAAATGGTTGATTAGCAAATCTTTTTGTTTTGATATAATATGTAACTATTTTAAAAGGGGGATAATTTAGTCTAGTTAATATTTATAGAATTCTGTCATTTTTTTTTTTATCTATTCTTTATTTAAAATCACCTATTAGATACGACTATTTAGATAATTGCCCGTCATTTTAAACATGTACCTCAATACGAGAGCTTTTTCTTTTTGTTTTTGACTTAAATGAGTGCGAACATACCAAAAATTTGCTTTATTTATGATAAAATTGTCCAAAAGGAAGGTTTAATTTGATTAGGGCTGTTTTGCATATGACATAACTCATAAAGTTTTTAGATAAGGAGGAGAGGAAAAGGAAAATATGAGGGCACATTTGAAAAAGTAGCAACAAAAGAAAAGCATTCACCTCCAATGAAAACTTTGGAGGATTTATTTTTCTCCCCTTTTCGGCTGCATAAAGATAAAATTTGAAAAACAATAGGGCAAAAAAATAAGACTCTGTCCATTGCTTTTGAAAAGGTCTATCAAGTGGCTAATTTTCTTCCATTTTCTATCTTTATTATCGAAGTCTCTAAAAAGTAGTGATCGAGATGGGTAATTTGCTAATCTGATTTTGGGAAGTTTTGAAATATAGCCAAAGGATAAATTAAATGAAATATGATCAATATAGTTTAAGGAGGACCTGTTTTGCAGTTATTTATTTATCTATTTATTTTTTTTACATTGCAAGAATAGCAAAACAAATCCAAAACTGTAGCAATAATTTTTTGAAATATTAAATTTGATTTCCATGGTATAATATTCCAATTTTACCTTCTTCAAAATATTTTAATAGTATATTTGATATACCTTATGTTTGGTGGATCAATTAATTGATATACTTGATATCTTGATATTTGGCTGATCAATCATTTATATAGTTGATATACCAAATTTATCATTCATAATACCAAATTAATTCATATTGACAGTGCTTTACATTTATTATTATTTGTGGACTTAATTTGAATACTTATTAATTTGTTTTAGAGTATTAATTTTCTAGTATATCATCATTGATTGGTTTTATTCATCCTATTGGTAATCATTCTAAATGTATATTGATAAACTATTGATATACCAATTTTACATTTGAAATTGAATTTGGAACGTGGTTGTTTACTACTAATATACTGGAGCTAATTAATTTTTAAAAAGTATTAATATACTAATGATACACTAATGTTGTACTTGGAATGAATTTTGAATTGATGTTGATATACTACTAATACTCCAATGCTATAATTTAAATTTAATTTGGAATGAATGTAATTGGTATACTATTGAAAACTTGTTGCCTTTCCTAATGGTGGAAAAATTAATCAATTCAAATGCTATGGCGTGCTTAGAATTTACTTTAATCAAGCATAAATTTTTCCTAATTAGATCAAAGTATAAACCTAATTAAGGTATTCATGTGAGCACCAGGGTCGAACACAAAGACTTTTGTATTAATTAATTAGAGCTGGTTTTTTACCGATTCTCACAATTAAAGTTAACCAAAGTGGGAGAATGATTTAAATGAAAAATATGTACAAGTGATTGGTAAGAGAAACATAACGATTAGAAAGAGAGAGAGATGGAAGGAGCGAAATGCGTTGAAAATGGAGATGGATGCTTAGAAGGTAAAAGACAACGCAGGTTTAGTTAGTTTGGGTGATGATTGGCAATTACTAAATCAAATGGGGTTGAGAAGACTCATCAACAATCCTTCAAATTTTTGCACTATCTGTTCATGCTTTTAACTTAATCAACGCAAGGTAACCACTTCTCAATATTTAAGCTACATTAGTCTTATCTCTAAGAAGCATGCTTCAAGTTAAACTAGCGCAATGTTATCTTTATCTCTAAAGTTACTACTTGCCTTGATCAGTGATTTCTACAGCCACTTACTCTTTCAAGCAGTTGACTATTACTACTTAAATCAATTGATCAGATGGATTCAAGCAAGAAAAACTATGCACACATTGAACAAGATGAACTTTTAATTTTACTAAATCTTGTTAGAATGTTGAATTATTATTCCCAACTCATTAAGAATTTAGCTTGTCATTCTAGAGAAAGGCAAGCTCATGGATATGTAAGAACTGATAGAATTCATGCTTTGTGTTACGAAATCGACAATTAAAAAATACCAAAAGAACATAAAAATAGAGAAGATCGACACACAAATTTACGTGTTTCACTAACAATGTGTTAGATACATCTACGAGATAGAGAGAGAACAATTTTATTAGAGAGAATGTTATAGGATTACAGAATGCCACACAATGAATAATGGTTAGTGATGCGCACTTTGAGTGTTAACCGCAAGTGTACGGGTCAAGTTATAATATAAGACGGTTAAGTTCGAATATCGTTCCACTGGAGATCCAATTGACAAGGTTTAAGTTACTTAGCTATTCTAGAGTTGAATCAATTTTATTTGAGGATTGAAATTGAATATTATAAGTTATGGAAAATACAAATCAAATAAGGAAAGTATTACAGTGAGAAACACAAGAGTTAAAGAGAGTTCTAGTGAAATGAATCCTTGTTTATTTCATGATGCAATATTATGGATTTCATGGATTTTATTGTAATTCACATGCCTAAGTCTAGAAACTTAATTCCAAGTTATTTTCTCTAAAAAACAACCATGTCTCATGCAACTCGATTGATTATTAATCTCTTAAAACCAATACAAAATTACATGGCATTAAAAATAGTCTTTAGCAACTTTTATTGTCAACCTAACTACTCTCGTGATAGATTAACAACAATTCATTGTTATAGATCAAGCTAAACATACAATCTCTCAATCATACATCTAACCTAACATGTGAGGATGACCAATCCACAAGAATTAAACACAATAACAATGAAAAGCATAATCTTTCCAACAAAACCATGAAAGTCTAAAAGATCAACATAAATTCATAAACAAATCATCAAAACCTTAAAACTAAAGAGTTTAGCCACTCATAGCTTGAAGCAACATGTTTAAGCAAAATAAACAAAGAAAGAGTGTAAAGAAAGGGAAACTCTACTGAAAATAAGCTCTTGATTGAGGTAGCACCGTAACAATCTCCTTGGCTCTCACGTTGGAATTCGAAGGGCACCAAGACTATCTCGAACTCTTTTCCTCTTCCTTGCAACTAATTCACTCTTTGAACTCTCACTTAATTCTCTCCTTTTTGTGCCTCTTTAGGTCTGTAACTTCCTTATTTTGCTTTGATTTTCTTTGATGCTTTGAGCTGCTAGAAACCCCCAAATTTATAGAGTTTGGCCGCCCAAAAATTTACCAAAAATAAAATTTTTTCATTTAAGGAAAGCTGGTGCCGAGGCGCTAGGGTTGCATCAGAAAAGTTTGCTCTCGGGTTTTAGCGTCGCGACAGCACCGTCCAAACGCCGCGACTCTGTGATGCGTTTCAGAAATATTGTTCTCGGGCATTAGTGCCGCGGCAGCGCCGTCTAAGCGCCGCGACACTGTCATGCGTTCAACAAGGTTGCGTCGAGGCAGCGCCATCTCGGCGCCGCGATGCTACTATGCGTCCAGAATGATGCGTTTATGTTTTAGCACCGCGGTGCTACTATGCGTTCAGAATGATGCGTTTATGTTTTAGCGCCGCGGCAGCGGCGTCTCGGCGCCGCGACGCTATCCAAAATTCGCCCTTTTTAGTTTTTCAGCTCTTTTTCGCTGTATTCTTGCTCGATTTTGATCTTTTAGTCGTTTTTTCTAATTTTCCTCGTTTTAACCTGAAAATCACTAGCAAACAAGTGAAATCTAATATAAACTCCCTTAATTTGAAAGAATAGGAAGCACTTTTCAAGTGCTTATCAGTTAGAGAGTTTATATAGAACACTTCTCTAGTCCCTAGGTGGAGAAGAAAAATATTTAAATAATTAAATATATCAAATACCAATTCTAATTAGGTTTAGGATTCGAGGCATTCCAATAGATCTCCACATTGACTTGAATTCTCTCATAGATAACAGATGTACTAGATATAACTTAAACAACATTGTTAGACGTACCTAGACTTTTCTCTAATGCCTCAGAGTGTCCCAAAAGGAACCACCAATAATTCAAAACATTCAGCAAGTTCAAGCATGCTGAGTTGGAACTTGCCATGTGGAATCAATTTGGTAAACATATCAAAAGGACTATCTCATTCCCTGTAGTAGCAAGCCACTGAGCAAACTTGCTACATGAAACATGTTCTTTATAGGTGGATGACTCAAGAGGATTGAAAAGCACTCAAAAAGTGCTATTTATTCTTTTAATTTAGGATGTTTTTATGAGATTTCACGTGTTTGCTAGTGGTTTTTAGGTAGTTATGGCAAAAATTAAGTGTCAAAGGCTAAAATGACCAAACGAAACAAAAATCGAGCGAAAAAACGGAAGAAAATGCAAGAAAATACAGAAAAATGGGGAATCGCAGCCGAGAGCGTTGCTGCACTCTAGACTCGAGATTGCCAAAATTGGGATGTCGTGGAGCGTCGCATTGCTGCTGACGGGTGTTGTTGCGATAGGGCGAGGAGTGTTGCAGCGCTGCGGTGCTATGCTTTGGGAGAGGGCAGCGACGGCAACTTTCCTATGTTTAAATTCTTTATTTTTGGAAAGAATTTTGGGCGACCAAGTCTATAAATTGAAGGATTTCCAGCAACCCTAATGACACAATACAAAGCCTCAAAGAGTGAGTTGGCTGTAAAGAAGAGAGAAAAGAGTTCGAGAAAGAGTTTTGTGCCATTCGAGTTCTTGATGAAGATCAAGGAAGTTTTGTGCAATTCCTCCTCAATCAAGGACTTCTTTACAGTAGAGTTTCCTTTCTCTACACTCTTCCTATGCTTAAAATTGTCTTGAACATGTTGTCTAAAGCTATGAGTGGCTAGACTCTTTAGCTTTAGGGTATTGATGACTTGTTTATGAAATTATGCTAATGCTGTAGACTTTTCATGGATTGTTGTAATGAATATGCTTTTCATTGTTATTGTGCTTAATTTTTGTTGATTGGCCATTCATGCTTGCTAGATTAAATGTATGATTTAAGGAATTGTATGTCTAATTGGATCTATAACAATGAATTGTTATTAATTTCTCATGCAAATAGTTAGGTTAATACTAAAAGTTGCTAAGGATTACTCCTATTCCATGTGACTTATATTGGTTTCAAGATGTTAGTAATCAATTAGGTTGCATGAGAAAATGTTGTTTTTTTTATAGAAAATAACCTGGATTTATTTTTCTAGACTTAAGCATATGAATTGCAATAAACTCCATGAACCCTAGAATGTGGCATAATGAATTAAACAAGGATTCAATACCCTAGACTCTCTTTCACTCTTGTATCCCAAATTTACTTGCTTTCCTTATTTGTTTTTCTTAACCAAAACTTGAAGTCGAATCCTCAAATAAAATTGACTCAATTCTAGAATAGCTAGGTGATTTAAACCTTCACAATTGGATCCTCAGTGGAACGATATTTGGAACTTAACTGTCTTATATTATAACTTGACCCGTGCACTTGCAACTTTCATCAAAGATCCATCTCTTCAGCAACCTGTAGTGCATAACTCACTATATCTTTAAAACCATACCTCTTTGGAGGCCCAACACCAACTAGTTTAGCTCTATCAAGAACTATACTTGGCTAATCTGTTTGTCGACTAGAATTCTTAAGCACAACATTTTCTAAAATTTCAGTCACCTCAGTTTTTGGCAGAATGGCAGTTTCTGTAGTAATGTGTTGATCTTCTCCAACTTGGTGTTGTACTTCATTTACAACTGAAATGAATTGAATCTCTAGTTGTTCATCAACACTACTACTCTCTCCCACACCAGTAGATGTCAAACCAAACTTTACATTTGAGTTAAGCATGGAATTCTCACCAAATATCAGATTCCTACTAAGTATAACTCTACTTTCAAAAGGTGACCAAACTCTATATCCCTTAACTCCATCCCTAAAACCAACAAATATACTCTTTTTAGCTCTTGGTTCTAATTTAC
Source organism: Citrullus mucosospermus (assembly GCA_030954485.1). NCBI lineage: Eukaryota > Viridiplantae > Streptophyta > Magnoliopsida > Cucurbitales > Cucurbitaceae > Citrullus > Citrullus mucosospermus. Next base: position 11,154,457 of record CM062060.1, read on the forward strand.
CCTTATTAATATGACAGTAAACAGTACAACCAAAAACATTTAATAAAGAATAATCTGTAGGCTCACCCAGCCACGCTTGATAAGGTGTTTTTGAAAAGCGCTTAAAAAGTACTTTCAATTCTCTCAAATTAAGAGAGTTTATATTAGATTTCACTTGTTTGCTAGTGGTTTTTAGGTCAAAATAAAGAAAATTAAAAGTGAAAGCCAAAAGATCAAAACTGAGCCAGAATCCAGTGAAAAAGAGAAGAAAAATCCAAATCTGCCAAAAAACAGGGTAGCGCTGTGACACTTTTTCCTGAGAGCAGCCTCTGCCTTCAGCGTAGTGGCATTGTCGTAATGCTGTGGCACGACCCCGAGGGTAGGTTTCCATGACGCACAATGCCGCGACGCCATTCTTTAATGATAGTCAGTGCAGCGGCGCTATTCTACGGCGCCACGACACCATCTTTCCTATTTTGAAAAATCTACATTTTTTGGAAAGAATTTTGGGCGCCCATCTCTATAAATTTGAGGGTTTCCAGCAGCTCTAATCACTAATCTACACACCAAGAGACACAAGAAGAAGAGAATTGAGTGAAAGTTTATTAGAGAGTTCAAAGAGTGAGTTAGCTGCAAGGAAGAGGAAAAGAGTTCGAGAAAGAGTCGTGGTGCCATTTAAGTTTCAATGTGAAGACCAAGGACATCTTGACGATTCCTCCTTAATCAAGAGCCTCTTTTCAGTAGAGTTTCCCTTTCTTTACACTTTTTCAATGTTTATATTATGAACATGTTGCTTAAAGCTATGAGTGGCTAAACTCTTTAGTTTTAGGGTTTTGATGAATTGTTTATGAAGTTATGTTGATATTATACTCTTCATGGATGATTATGCTTTTCTTTGTTATTGTGCTTAAATTCTTGTTGAATAGCCATGTTTGAATGTTCGGTTAGATGTATGGTTGAGATAATTGTATGTCTAGCTAGATTTATAACAAAGAATTGTTGTTAATCTCTCATGAAAATAGTTAGGTTAACAATAAAAGTAGCTAAAGACTACTCTTAATGCCATGTAATTTGTATGGATTTCAAGAAATTAGTAATCAATTGAGTTGCATGAGAAAAAATTGTTTTTGAGAAAAAATAACTTGGATTTATGTTTCTAGACTTAAGCATAAGAATTGCAATAAAATCCATGAACTCTAGAATATTGCATGATGAAGTAGACAAGGATTCATTACCCTAAAACTCTTTTTGACTCTTGTGTTTCTTATTTAATTGCTTTCCTTTTTAAGTTTTTCAAACTCACAACTTAAATTCCAATCCTCAAATAAAATTGATTCAACTCTAGAATAGTTAAGTAACTTAAACATTCACAATTGGATCCTTAGTGGAACTATATTCGGACTTCACAGTCTTATATTATAACTTGACCCGTATACTTTCGGTTAACACGAAAAGTGCGCATAAAGTTTTTGACGCCGTTGCCGAGGATCCAAAGAACGGTTTTTGTTATTTAATATTCATTAGAATTGATAGATCTTAATTTGAGGTGTATATTATTGGTTGATTATTTTTTCAGTTTATGTCTCGGGATAATACTAACCTCCTCCCTCTTGATCTCGAGATTGATAGGATCTATAGAAGGAATCTAAAGGCTCTACACAATCAAACCGAGGAGATAACGGAGGAGATACCAAAGGCAATTCGGGACTACGTCTAACCAACATTACTGGCAAATCAACTCGGCATAATGTATGTGCCCATCAATGTCAACAACTTTGAGGTAAAACCAGGGTTGGTTCAAATGGCTAGAGAGCTAGGCTTTAAAGGAAGAACCAATGAAGATCCTACAAGCACTTACGGTCCTTCTTGGAGATATGCAGAACGGTAAAGATGAATGGTGTTTCTAATGATGCTATTAAACTAAGATTTTTTCCTTTCTCTTTACAGGACCGAGCAAAGGATTGGTTGGAAACCATACCTCCGAATAGTATCACTACATGGGAGATTTTGGCTCAAGCTTTCTTGAACAAGTATTTTCCACCGGCTAAATCTTAAAGGCTAAGAACGAAGATAGGAACATTCTGCCAACTTGAGGATGAACAACTATATGAGGCTTGGGAGAGGTACAAGGATCTCTTGAGGAGGTGCCCTCAACATGGTTACCCGGATTGGTTGCAAATTCAACTCTTCTACAATGGATTGTCAAGTTCAACTAAATCCATCCTAGATGCCACCACCGGAGGGTCAATCTTAGGCCCATATCAGACTAGAAGGCTTGGCCACTACATCTTACAATTGGCCATGTGAACGGTTTTCTCCAATCATCCCAAAAACCGTCGGATTGTATGAGATGGATGAGGTAACTCTCTTAAAGCTCAAATGGCTTCCCTTACTAATGCTCTTTCTAAATTGACTATAGGGGGCCAAGCTCAAGCAAGTCTACCATCTATAGCATCCCTTGCCACCTTGGCATTAAAGATGGCTACTCAAAAGAAGTTGGAACAAGGAGACAATGAGACGGCCAATTATATTGATAGAGGACACTATAGAGGCCACCAATAAGAATTTCCAACTCATTACTATCCTAACTTGAGGAACCATGAAAACTTTTTTTTATGCTAACAGTAGAAATGTTTTGCAAGGTCCTACCGGGTTTTCTAATGTAGGTCCATCACACACCGAAAAGAAGTCCAACTAAGAAGACTTGATGGTAGAGTTCATAAAGGAGTGAAGAGGAAAGACCACTGCATTGTAAAGCACCATACAAAGTCATGGTAAGGCTATTCACAACATTGAGGTACAAATTAGCCAAATAGCCACTTCTCTTCAAAAGAGGAGTGCAAGACCGTGACTTTGAGGAGTGAGAAAAAGTTGTCCACTCCGTTGATCAATGATGAGGATGAGGAGAAAGAGGTAGAAGAGACCATTCAAGAGCCTACCATAGAAGTTGAAGCTAAGGTGGTCTTCGAAAAAGAGGAAAAGGTAAAGGAGTCGACATCTTCAAGTAAGTCATCTAACCCTCTACCTTTTGTACCTAATACCTTGCCCTATCCTCAACGTTTTAAGAAGAAAGAATTAGACTCTCAATTTGCTAAATTTTTAGAATTGTTCAAAAAGCTTCACATTAATATTCCATTTGCTGAGGCTTTAGAGCAAATGCCCAACTATGCTAAATTTATGAAAGATGTCTTATCTAAAAAGAAAAAGTTTTGGCAATATGAGATGATTAGCATGACTGAAGAACGCAGTGCTGTGTTGCAAAAGAAGCTACTACAAAAATTGAAAGATCCAGGGAGTTTTACTATACCTTGCACTATTGGTTCTTTAAATGTTACTAGAGCTCTTTTTGATCTTAGTGCTTCTAAGTGCCTTTATCTATTTACAGGAAGCTTGACATTGGAGAAGTGCAACCTACCGCCATCACCTTGCAACTAGCCGATAGATCCTTAGCTTATCATAGAGGTATTGTTGAGGATGTATTAGTTAAAGTTGGCAAATCTATCTTCCCTGCAGATTTTGTAGTTTTGGACATGGAGGAGGACTCTGAGATTCCTATCATACTTGGGAGGCGATTCCTAGCAACTGGGAAAGCTATCATAGATGTCGAACAAGGAAAGTTAACTCTAAGGGTCAATGATGAAAATGTTGTGTTTAATATTTATAAGTCCTTGGGTCATCATGATGAAGGTAGTACTTGCCATGCTATAGACATAATTGATCATACTATTTCTGAGCATGTAGAGGTTATGTTGGCTAATGACAATTTAGAACAAAGCATGGTAGATTTTGATTTTGAGAATGTGGATACTATCTTTGATGAAATTGCTTTGTATGCCAAGTGCTTAGCATGCCTATATGCACTAAAATGTATAAACCTATGCCTCTAGCTCCTTTGCATGCTATAAATGTCGAGAAACTTGCTCTTGAATTAAAGGTGTTGCCTTCTCATTTGAAATATGCATTTTTAGATGATTTGTCTTCTTTTTATGTTATTATATCTTTTGATCTTAATTCTGTGGAAGAAGAAAAATTGTTGAGAGTGTTAAGGGATTATAAGTCCGCCATTTGGTGGTCTATTAAGGATCTTAAAGGTATTAGTCCGTTGGTCTGTATGCATAGAATCTTGATGGAAGATACCTTTAACCCATCAGTAGAGTACCACAGGAGAGTTAACCTCGGCATGAAGGAAGTAGTTAAGAAAGAAGTGCTCAAGCTCTTGAATGCAGGAATCATTTATGCCATATCTGATAGTTCATGGGTAAGTCTTGTTCAAGTAGTACCCAAGAAAGGTGGTATGACTGTTGTGAAAATGAAAAAAAATGAGATAATTGCCACTAGAACTGTGAAAGGATGGCGTGTGTGCATTGATTATAGGATGTTGAATAAGGCTACTAGAAAAGATCATTTTCCTATTCCTTTTGTAGATCAAATGCTTGATAGATTTGCAGGTTATTCTCATTATTAATTCCTAGATGGATATTTAGCTTATAATCAAATTGTCATTACTCTTGAGAATCAAGAAAAGACCACATTTACATGTCCCTATGGGACCTTTGCTTTTAGGAGAATACCATTTGGTTTGTGTAATGCCCCCGCTACTTTTCAACGTCGTATGATGTTTATTTATCAGGGGCTCATTGAAGACATAATAGAGGTTTTCATGGATAATCTTACTCGTGTTTTGCAGAGGTGCCAAGATGTTAACCTTGTGTTGAATTGGGAGAAGTGCCACTTCATGGTTAAGGAGGACATCCTGGGGCACAAAATCTCTGAAAAGGGATTGAAGGTGGATAGGGTAAAAATAGCCGCCATTGAGCAATTGCCACCTCCTAATAATGTGAAGGGAGTCAGAAGCTTCCTAGGGCATGCAGGGTTTTATAAGAGATTTATTAAAGATTTTTCTAAAATTGCTAAACCCTTGAGTAACTTGTTAGAAAAGAAATCTAAATTTGTGTTTGATGATGCATGTCTACTAGCTTTTAATACTTTGAAGGAAAGATTGATTTATGCACCTATTATTGTTGTACCTGAATGGAGTCAGTCTTTTGAAATCATGTGTGATGCTAGTGACTATGCTTTACGAGTTGTTTTAGGCCAACGTAGAGATAACATGTTTAGGGCAATTTACTATACTAGTAGGACTCTTGATAGTACTCAATAGCAATACACTACTACTAAAAAAGAACTGCTAGCTGTTGTGTTTGTCCTTGATAAATTTAGATCATACTTGCTTGGCTCTAAAATAGTAGTGCATACTGACCATGCTACTTTGAAGTATTTGTTTGATAAGAAAGTTTCGAAACCTAGGCTAATGAGGTGGATCTTATTGTTGCAGGAATTCGATCTAGAAATCAAAGACAGAAAATGATGTAAAAATGTGGTTGTAGACCAGCTATCTAGGATTGAGAATGAGGATCCTAACTCGTGCCCCCCAATTGTTGAGATGTTCCCTGATGAACAACTGTATCAGGTAAAAGATAGCTTGTCTTGGTTTGCTGACATAGTTAACTATCTTGTAGGGGGACATTTGCCACCTAACATGAACTCTCAACAAAAGAAGAGATTTCTGCATAATGTTAAGTCTTACCATTGGGATGACCCACTTCTCTACAAGGTTTGTGCTGGTAATATAATAAGGGAGTGTGTGAGTCAAGAAGAAGTGGTAAGTATCTTAAATTCATATCATGCCTCCTCTTATGGAGGTCACTTTGGACCCACTAGAATTGTATCTAAGGTACTTCAGTCAGGTTTTTATTGGCCCTCTCTTTTTGAAGACTATTATACCATTGTCAAATCATGTGATAGGTGCCAACGTATTGGCAATATTTCTAGAAAACATGAGCTTCCAATGAAATCTATTTTCGAAGTGCAGCTCTTTGATGTCTGGGGTATTGACTTTATGGGGCCCTTTTCCTATGTCTTAGATGGCTACCTATATATTCTAGTTGCAGTTGACTACGTATCTAAGTAGGTAGAAGCCATAGCTACTTGGACCAATGATGCTCGCACTGTTTTAAAATTCTTGTATAAAAACATCTTCACATGTTTTGGTACACCTAAAGCTATTATTAGTGATGAAGGTTCTCACTTTTGCAATAAATTGTTTGAATCTATGATGCAAAAATATAATGTCAATCATAAAATTGCTACGGCTTATCATCCTCGAACTAATGGTCTTCCTGAGTTATTTAATAGGGAAATCAAGCAGGTTTTGGAAAAGACTGTCAAGACCAATAGGAAGGATTGGGCCCTTAAGCTCGATGATGCACTGTAGGCCTACCGTACAGCTTTCGAAACCCCAATAGGTACTTAACTGTACAACTTGGTGTTTGGTAAGGCTTGTCACTTACCAGTAGAGCTCGAGCATAGAGCTTATTGGACCATTAAGAAGCTGAACATGGATTTTGAAAAGACCGGTGAGAAATGACTCTTGGAACTCAATGAGATGGGCGAGTTTCGTGCTCAAGCCTATGAGAATGCCAAACTCTACAAGGAGCGCAATGCTAGATGGCATGACAAAAAGATCAGCCACAAACCTTTCTTCCTGGACAAAGAGTCCGAACATCATTCCACCAAGGATTCAATTGTGAAGGTTCAAGTTACTTAGCTATTATAGAATCGAATCAATTCTATTTGAGGACTGGAATTGAAGTTGTGAATTTTGAAAAATATAAACTAAATAAGGAAAGCAAATAAAGTAAGAAACACAAGAGTCAAAGAGAGTTCTAGGGTAATGAATCATTGTTTACTTCATCAAGCAATATACTAAGGTTCATGGATTTTATTGTAATTCATACGTCTAAGTTTAGAAACTTAATTCAAAGTTATTTTCTCTCGAAAACAACCCTTTCTTATGTAACTCAATTGATTACTAATCTCTTGAAATCAATACAAATTACATCGCATTAAGAATAGTCTTTAGCAACTTTCATTGTCAACCTAACTATTTTCATGAGAGGTTAACAACAATTCTTTGTTATAGATCTAGTTAAATATACAATCTTCCAATTATACATATAACCTAACATTCAAACATAATCATTGAACAAGAGTTAAGCACAATAACAAAAAAAAGCATAATCATTCCAACAAAACCATGAGGAGTCTACAATATCAACATGAATTTATTAACAATTTATCAAAACCCTGAAACTAAAGAGTTTAGCCACTCATAGCTTGAAGCAACATGTTCAAACAATATACACAAACAAAGAGTGTAAAGAAAGAGAAACTCTAGTGAAAAGAGGATTTTGATTGAGGTAGCACCGTCACGACCTCCTTGGGTTTCACATCAGAACTCTAACGGCACTACAACTCTCTCCGAGCTCTTTTCCTCTTCCTTGTAGTTAACTCATTCTTTGAACTCTCTAACAAACTTTCATTCAATTCTCTTCTTCTTGTGTCTCATTTAGTCTGTAAATTCGTGATTAAGGCTGCTAAAAACCCTCTTATTTATAGAGTTGGTCGCCCAAATTTCTTTCCAAAAATACAAAATCTTCAATTATGGAAAGCTGGTGTTGTCGCGCCCGATATGGAAAGTTGGCGCTGCCGCACTATTGGGTGGCGCCACAGTGCTGACACTTTTCAAGCACTTTTCACTTGGTAATGAACACACATTGATTTATGAGTTAGTTTTTAGCGCTTAACATACATAAATGATTTGGTTGTCAATCCTAAACATTCATATATGCTAAAGAATAAAAACAAGAGATAGAGATGTTCAAGAGAGTTGTATGTATACATTAAGCATAAAATCCTGCAAAGAAATACATTAGGTTCTTCCAAAATCCTTCACACTGCAAAACCCATAAATATTACCATCCCATAGTGATAGAAAAGCTAAAATATTACATTGTTTTGATCGATTACAAAAGGAAAATAAAGAAAATACAAGTGGAAGATAGAAAACGAGGAGAAAATTGGCTTTGGGGTCGATTGGGTGGATCCTCCTTCACTAAAAATCAGAAGAACACATATATAGCATGTCAAAGTCTCATGGTGCTACTTTGTCAACATCCAAGGTGTCGTGGCGCTTGCCTGTTTTGCACTATCGGGTGCTAGGAGCTTGATACAGCACTTGGGCAGTGCCTAGGCACTCTTCTGAGGGGCAAAATCGTCATTTCATGCCCTTTGAAGCCTGAGTGCTCTATTAAGCTCCTAATTGCTCTAAATTAACCCCGAACGGTCGATAACCTCATGAATGCATGTAATACTTGAGATCCTACAAATATAATCATATAAACACATGAAACTTCATAAGTAAGCTAGATTAAACGAACTAGGATATAACATTGTGGGTGTTTTCATCGGCACAAACAAGCAAACATGCAAACATGCAATCATAATAAGTAAGCGAATACCCAAACCACCCCCAACTTTCAAATCATATATTGTTTGCAATGTATCAAAAAAAAAAAAAAAATCAAAGCAAGGCAAGGGGAAAATAAGGGGATCAGAGAATTTAGGCACAAGGCAAAAAAGATGAGCTTGCTTTGAGATTCAACCTTAAAAAGATTACTCTACGAACAAAATTTTCCCAGGTAAACTAAAAAGAAAAATAAGAAGCTAATCTAAAAATAGAAAATAAAGGAAAACATTAAAATATACTCTTGGTTTCCTTTAGGTAGCGCAGATCTTTATGGTTGGTTGCTCGACCCTATTCTACTCGATCAACCTGGCCCGAAGTTTATTGATCAACACTTCTCTACCATCTGTCTTTAAAGTGCTTGCTTCACCATCTTGTAAAGGTAAAATATCACTACAAGGAAATCAATTAGTAAAAGCATCGTCATTGTACATGGACAAGTTCTCGGATCTTCCATTACACTCAATAGAGTGTGACCATTCACCAACATCAATTCTAGCTTTGGCAGTCTTAAGGCAGGGTCTTTAAATAAAAATAGAGTTCCAAGAAGGAGAGGTGCGTTCATTAATATTCAAAATATAAAAGTCAGCAGAAAAAAGAAACTCATCTATATTAACAATAACATCACTAACTACTGCTATCAGTTTAGTAAAAGAGTGATTTGCCAATTGAAACACAATCCCATAATTTTGCAAATTAAATAGTTTAAGCTAATAAAAATTTGAGGCATGCATGAAATTCATAGAAACTCCTACATCTACCATGACATTCTTTCGCTTCTTCTTACTTATTTTGCAAGGTAAAGTAAACATACCTAGATCGCCACACTTTTTTGGAAGGTTATCTGGCATAACTGTTGATATCTTGTATTTGTACAAGTTATTATTTCTTAAACTTACGAATATTTGGAGGTATTTGATGAGAAAAGCATTGAAGTCATAGGAAGATGGAGCAAAATTATGTTCCATGCAGTCATCTAGTTTAAAGAAGAGCTTAAGTACAAATTATATCATTGATACATTTATCATGCAGGAATACAGATAAAAATAGATAAAGGACGATTTAAATTCTACACGATGGAATTATTAGACAAATACTCACCATGCAGAGCAAGAAACACAAAGCAAACTATGTGTGAAGCTACTTGAGCAAAGAAAATGAGAGTCAAATGCATCTGATGGGACCACCAACAATTGCAACAGCAAATGCAAAAAGTTGCCTGACGCATCTGCCACAATATTGTGTGGTAGAATTGGTCCCCACGTCCATCTCTCTCTCTATATATATCCAAGCTTCAAAAGGAAAGTATATACAAAAAGGGTAATCAAGGAGTAATCAGGAGGGAGAGACTTTTGAGAGGACATTCCATCCCCCATTCCTGAGGCAGATTTCTTGGAGAGCCACCATTGTCACTAGAGAAGAGAACTCGAGAGAGAATCTTCTCCAACCTCGATCAAGCACAACAATATTTCCATCTCAGACCAATGAGAAGCAAGAAACTGCTACTAGTGACCATCATCTCTATATATTCATCTTTTTATCTTACTTTTCTCATTTTCTGTCATTCTATTCCTATACACTTTCTTCATCATATTGTAACTAATATCTCTATATCTTCATACGTATCATGGTTTTGTCTATTCCATCTTCTTCATCACCCACTTTTAATTATTTTTCCATGAGTAGCTAAGTCATTAGTGAGTTGGGATGAGTTAATTCTCATTCTGGCAAACTCAATGATAAGCAATCATTCATTAGGGTTAATAAGGCTTTTAAATCGAACCCTCGATTCCATTTAACCAATTGAATCAAGGGATAACAATTAACTACTCGAGAAAGTAAGTGATTATGGATCTTATTAACCCAAGTAAGTGGTGTGTTTAAAGATAAACTCATCCTTATGTTATAAGTAACCTAATCAAGCATCACGAAGACATGACTATTGTGCCTAAATCGCCGAGAGCTGGAGTCCTTAAAGGCTATGTGCATGAACGCGAACTTTTCGGTGAGTTCAAACGTTTGGGGATTGCTTATCTCAACTCCACCTTCTCATTTATTTCTTTTCACTCTCTTACTGTGTTGTGCACTTACTTCACGTATATCTCGCCTCTCTCATACCTTTAGTTAATTTTTAGTTTCTGATCTTTTTTGTTTACATGCAACACCACTCACTTCACTATTTACCAATCACAACCCTACATTTTATGTAAAGAACCATTACGAAATCTTGTTCTTATTTTGATCAATTTCTCCATGTTCGACCTCGGACTTCACCAAGACTACCTCCTAATTGGTTTACACTTGGGTTGTTTAGGAGAAAACTTGTGTGATTATAAAGATTATTTGTGCATTTATTGAACATTATTGTACACAATTGAGCACACGACAAGTTTTTGGCACCATTGCCGGGGATCTTGATCAAGATTGACTAATTTTGTTTTGGTGTTTTTGGCTTTTATTTGTAGACATACCTAAGATGTATTGCAACTTTCACTAGAATTTCGTTTTGGTGTTTTTGGCTTTTACTCTTGCTTCCTTTGGAACAAAAAAATTCTCCTTTTGGAGAGTCATCGTTTCCTGTTGAAATTTTCCACAAGTCTTTGCCAAAGATTTGAGTATGTCCTCCAGTGGTGTACCAGAATTGCTCCTGCTTGGCTGTTGGTCACTTTGACTTCCCCATTAAATGCTAGGATGGTCCCTCCATCCAAGATTATATGTGTTTCGAAAGGGGTTGGCTTAGTTTCTTGTGTACTAGATAGAAGACTCTCCTTCCTCCTTACTTTCCAGCGTAATTCACTTGCTCAACAGGAGCTTGGGGCTGACTTGAGCATTGGACAACCTATTTTACAAGAGAAGCTAGATTAGAAATTTGAGACTTAAGTTCACTTACCTCTTATCTGATGGCCATAACGCGGGAGGTAGCATCCCAAATTGCTAAAAATTCTCAAACATTGTGGAAATCAATTGTCTGGCCTCAGTTGGAGTTATATCAGCTAATGTTTTACCAGCTGTAACATTAATTATCCTCTGATAATATGAGAGTAACCCCGAATAGAAGTACTAAACTAGAAGCTGATCTAAAATCTGATGGTGCGAGAAACTTACACATAACTACTTGTAACGCTCTCAATACTCAAATATGGTCTCTCTAGTACCTTGTGTAATCTCGTAAATTTATTTCCAGACGTTGTTGGCTCTAGAAGCAGAAAATAATTTCTTTAAGAATCTCTTTTTCAGCTCTATCCATGTTGTGATTGAACCTGGAAGTAGATGATACAACCAATATTTAACTCTGTCCTTTAAAGAAAATTGGAAGACTCATTGTAACACCCTACTTTTTAGACCTGTGTTTAAGGGCTTATAAGGAAAGAAGTAAGACAAGAGAGGTGAAATTTGGATCGCAAGCATGTGGAGTTAGAAAATTTTTTAGACAGAAAATCTAGACTGGTGGAGTTAGCCAAATTTTGGCCAAGATAAGAACTGGTATGCATTGAACTTAAAGAAAGAAAAAGTTTTGTATCAACTTGAGTTTTGGGTTAAGAATAAGCCATGGGTGAGGTTGGAAGAAACCTATGATTTTCGGACCTTGAATTTCGAAATAACTCTTGAAGTTAAGAATTCTTTTAAGTAACGCAGCTAGACTAAGAGAACTCAACTATGCTATTAGAGTAGTAAGCTTGGAAGCGTGATCTAAGGAGAAGAAAGGGAATCTCACCAAGTGTTGGAAAGAGTTGAAAGTATCGCTGGGAGTTGGTTGTGAGTTGGACATACACTTGGTAGGGAAAAGACCATGTTGGACGCATGGTCAAGCTAAGAAAACGCATGATATGTGGGAAAGGAAATGGTTAAGTGTTGAATAGTAAGGAAAATCAAGAACTCAAGGGAAGAGGTGAACACATAGGAGGTAGTTAAGGAAGGAGATGCCACCTTGGCCTAGGGAGGACGTATGAGCTAGCTACAAAAGGGACTATGGTTGAGTCTTGGATGTGTTGGAGGATTGAAAATCAAACCTAAAAGAAGAAAGCAAGAGAAGGACACATGCAAGGTTGATCGTTGAGAAAACGGCTAAGTGTTGGAGGAGTAAAAGGGAAAAGTTGGAAGCATAACCCTGGGATACATCTCAGGGACACATAGAGGGACAATCAAGGGATCCCTAAGGATGGAATGAAGGCCAGTGACACATGGAAAAGTGGTGATGAACGCATGGTACAAGGTGAGGACGTATGAAGGTAGGTTTTGAGGTGATTTTGGCTAAGTGACGGAGTGCCAAACATAGTCGGACGTTTATCACTCAAGGGGCTTGTAGCTAAGATTTGGGCATGAGAAAAGAGGTGATGGACGCATAACAGGAGGCACAAACGCATGGTAATGTCCAGGGGAGAAACTTGGTCAAGTATAGGAAGGTTGAGAGGGAAAAAAGAGAACAAAAGAAGCTAAACTCTAAAAGGGAACTTTAAGGATGCACAAGTTGGATGCATGGTTCGTGTCTCGGAGTAAGTTGAATGCATAGATGAGTTTGTAAAGGCTAGATGACTTCATTTAGACTTAACACCTCATAAGGAGGAGGTGTCAGGATGCATGTCAGGTGTGTCATGCAGCACATGAAAAACAAGTGGCAAATAGAGAGGAGAAGTTGGACGACAAGCTCTCCAATCCAAGCCTATAAATAGGACCTTGAGGAAAGAAGAGCAGGAGACCATCCATAAGTTTGAGTTTCTTGAGAGACAAAAGAAAGAAAGCTGAAAAGACCAACCCTTGTGTCCATAGAGGTAGTCTGCGTCCAAGACAGATTGTTTTTCTAGCTACCTTGCGTCCAACAGTTGTCTGGTGCCTAGGGAAATTACCTTGCATCCAACAGTTGTCTGGTGCCTAGGGAAGTTACCTTACATCCAACAGTTGTCTGTTGCCTAGGGAAGTTGCTTTGCATCCATCAGTTCTGCTAGAAGAAGGGAATTAGCTGCCCTACATCCAAGAACCACAGTCCTGCGTCCAAGGTAGATCCTTGCATCCAAGGGGTGAAGCTAGAGGAGCTAAATCCTTGTTGGAAGACGACACCTTGCGTCCAAGTCATCTGCCAGGTGTCCAAGGTGCAGGGTTGCGTCCAAACCTAGCTATCAGAGGGAAAAATTAGTTGTTTTGCGTTTCTAACTATCAACCCTATGTCCAAGAAGCTCGGAGGAGGCAAAATTAGAAGGGAGGAAAGAGAATTTGTCACACCCCTTCCCAGATTATCCTCCATAACCCGAGAGGAGGTGTGAGGACAATCTAGGAAGGGATGTGACAAGTTGGTATCAGAATATAAGATTTTGGGAAAAGGAAGTTATGTGTTGTGAGTTTAAAGTAAGAAAGATTATAATATAATAGATTCTAGTTAGCGGACATACGAGGTAGGCAAGCAGACATCGAAACTTCGCAAGCTACCTGAGGAGTTTAAAGGAAAACTCAGATGATCTAAAAGCAGGTATGAGCTTGTATAATTAAATGTTTATTTGAATAATTCAATGATTAACTGATAACATTAAAATAGTATGAGAAAGATCCCGGAAGGAGAGTAGGGATTGGGAGAATTTAAAGCCTATGGAGTTAGGAAATTTTTAAGACAGAAAATTAAGCTTGTGGAGTTTGCTAAATTTTGGCCAGATTAAGGAATTCTATGCGTTGAGATGAAGGGAAGGAGGAAAAGTTTTTATCTCAGCCATGTTGGATTAAGAATAAGACATAGGTAAGTTTGAAAGAAACCATATTAGGCGATTGTGAATCTTAGATGACAAAGTGACCTAAGAACTTATGAAATCTTTTAAGTATTACAACTATGCTTGAAAAGCACAATTATGCAATAAAGAAGGCTAGTTGGATGCATAGCATTAGGAAAAGAGAGGATATTTCACTAAGAGTTAAAGAATGAAGAATTGAAGACATAGTTGGGAATTAGTTACGAGTTAAGACATATCTTTGAAAGGAACATCATCATGTTGGACACATGGATGATGAGGTATGAACGCATGGTACCCTAATTTAGAAGAAAAATTGGCTTAGTATTGAAGTGTTGAAAAAGAAAAACGAGAATTTGAGGGAAAAGGTGATTGCATGACCCACACTTAGCTCTGGAAGTTAACAAGCTATGAGAATAATTTTGGAGGGTGACAAGCTAAGAAGATAAGAGGGGCCGATAGCCTTAAGGCATGAGTATTATGCGTTTAAGGTGTCACCATGCGTTGGAAGTGAAGTTGGAGCTTGGCCGGGAGAAGTTGTACTTCACCTACCATGCGTTGGTAAGGCTACTTTGTGTTGGAGAGCTGCTGTATGTGATGAACTGTAGCTATGCGTTGAAGGTTTGCTATGCGTTAGTAAGGTTCATTGTGCTGACCAAGAAGCCTTTGGGCATGTTATAGCATGTGTAGGAAAGGCTATCAAGTGTTGAAGAGTTGCTATGATTGGAGGAGTTGTTATGCGTTTATAAGTCTACCTTGTGCTAAATAACTGCTACGTGTTAAGGAGCTGAAGCCCCATGATAGTTAAGGATGGAGATGCAACTTTGACTTAGGGTGGACATATAAACTAGCCAAAAGAGACTAAGGTTGAGTGTTGGATGTTCTGGTGGGGTGAAAAGCAAACCTAAAAGAAGGAAACAAGAGATGGATACATATTAGATTAATCATTAATAAAACGGCTAAGTATGGGAGAAGTAAAAAGGAAGAATTGGAAGCAAAGCTTTGTGTTATACCTCATGGACGAATAGAAGGGTGACCACGAAGTCCATAAGGATTAATTGGAGGTCATGAACGTTGGATAAAAGGGATAGATGCATACGTAAAGGTTACGGATGCATAATGGTGCTTTACAAGGGAGGTTGCGAAGTTTATGTTCAAGGATGTTATAGTTCAGACGCATGGTGCGACGCGTCCAAGCTAGTAACCAAACTATGCGTTCAGGTTGGTAACCAAGTACGCGTTGGTGAAGTATGCGATCAAGAGAGCTTGTGGGACAGACACATGATGCTAAACCATAATCAGTTGGGACTTATAATAATTCTTCGAAAAAGGAAGTGTTTATTATAAATTGTTCCCTTTGTCCATGTATTGGATCCCATCAAAGGAAAATAACGTATTTAAACAGGAATCTAAGTAATGTTAAGGAAGTATCAAAGATAAACAAACTTACTTGAAGAGTTGAATTGACTCTAGCTGTGGATGTCGAAAAATTAATTTATTTTCGTGTGCAGTTCATTATGTCAGGACAAGGAAGCCAAGGGAAACAAAAACACCTATCAATTAGATGCCCGCAATGCGGTAAAGGCCATGCAGGAGCATGTTTGAAAGGAATAGATAAGTGTTATGCATGCGAAATGAAGGAACACAAACGATTTTAATGCCATATGTTCATGGATTTTTGCAATCAACTTAAAGAGAAGATAAAAGAGTATCTCTGTCTAAATTGTGGACAAATACATAAAAGAGATTGTAAGGAAAATGAGGATATTTGTTATATGTGTGAACAACCTAGACATTATTGCAAGGATTGTCCATGGAACATCGGAGGTCCATATGACTAAGCAGAGGAAAAGGAAAAGAAAATGGTTGTAAATATTTGTATGTTGTTATATAGGCAATGTTAATAAATAAAGAAGTATTTATACTATCTAAATTTCGAGGACGAAATTTTTCTGAGGGGAGTGGAATTGTAACACCCTACTTCTTGAACCTAAGTACTTAAAGGGCTTGTAAGAAAAAGAAATAAGACAAGAGAGGTGGTATTGGATCACAAGTTTGTGGAGTTGGCCGAGAAATGTTTCCCAAATAGGAATAAGTATGTGTTAAACTTAAAGGAAAGAGAGGTTTGTGCTTAAGTATTGGGTTAAGAATAAGCTAAAGATAGGTTTGGAAGATTTCATTGAGTGATCTCCGGATCTTGGACTTAAAGTAATTCTTGGAGTTAAGAATTCTTCTAAGAAGAATAACCAGACTGGGAGAACGCAACTATACTTTTAAGCTTCGAAGTATGATCTAAGGAAAAGGAAGGAAATCTCACAAAGTGATGGAAAGAGTTAAAAACATAGCTGGGAGTTAGTTGAGTTGGATGCATATTTGTAACTGATAAGCACTTGAAAAGTGTTTTCTATTCTCTCAAATTAAGGGAGTTTATATTAGATTTGACTTGTTTGCTAGTGATTTTCAGGTTAAAACGAGGAAAATTAGAAGAAACGACTAAAAGATCAAAACCGAGCAAGAATACGGCAAAAAAGAGCTGAAAAACTCAAAAGGGCAAATTTTGGGATAGCGCCGCGGTGCCGAGACGGCGCTACCACGGCGCTGAAACATGAACGCATCGTTCTGGTCGCATAGTAGCATCGCGGCGCCGAGATGGCGCTGCCTCGACGCATCCTTGTTGAACGCATGACAGCGTCGCGGCACTTGGACGGCGCTGCCGCAGTGCTAAAACCCGAGAGCAAACTTTTCTGATGCAGCCTTAGCGCCGCGGCGCTATGAAACAGCGCCGCGGCGCCAACTTTCCTTAGATGAAAAATTTGTATTTTTGGTAAATTTTTGGGCGCCCAAACTCTATAAATTTGGGGGTTTCCAGCAGCCTAAATCATCAAGGAAAATCAAAGCAAAGCAAGGAAGTTATAGACCTAAAGAGGCACAAAAAGGAGAGAATTAAGTGAGAGTTGAAAGAGTGAGTTAGTTGCAAGGAAGAGGAAAAGAGTTCGAGATAGTCGTGGTGGCCTTCGAATTCCGACGTGAGAGCCAAGGAGATTGTGACGATGCTACCTCAATTAAGAGCCTCTTTTCAGTAGAGTTTCTCTTTCTTTACACTCTTTCTTTGTTTATTTTGCTTAAACATGTTGCTTCAAGCTATGAGTGGCTAAACTCTTTAGTTTTAGGGTCTTGATGATTTGTTTATGAATTCATGTTGATCTTGTAGACTTTCATGGTTTTGTTGGAATGATTATGCTTTTCATTGTTATTGTGTTTAATTCTTGTGGATTTGCCATCTTCACATGTTAGGTTAGATAAATGATTGAGAGATTGTATGTTTAACTTGATCTATAACAATGAATTGTTGTTAATCTATCACGAGAGTAGTTAGGTTGACAATAAAAGTTGCTAAAGACTATTCTTAATGCCATGTAATTTGTATTGGTTTCAAGAGATTAGTAATCAATCGAGTTGCATGAGAAATGGTTGCTTTTTGAGAGAAAATAACTTGGAATTAAGTTTATAGACTTAGGCATATGAATTACAATAAAATCCATGAAATCTATAATATTGCATGATGAAATAAACAATGATTCATTACCCTAGAACTCTCTTTGACTGTTGTGTTTCTCACTTTAATACTTTCCTTATTTGGTTTATATTTTCCATAATTAACAAATTCCATTCGAATCCGAATAGCTAAGTAACATAAACCTTCACAATTGGATGTCCAGTGGAATGATATTCGAACTTCACCATCTTATATTATAACTTGACCCGTACACTTGCGGTTAACACTAAAAGTGCGCATCACCAACCGAGCTGTCATAAGGGAAAATCAGTTACCTTGCGTTTCAAACTTGAAAACCCTACGTCCAAGAAACTGGGGAAAGACAGAATTAAAAGGAAAAAAAGGAAACTTCCCTTAAGCAATTATTAAGTGAGTGACACTCGATTTCTAAATGTTTAATTCAAGCATAGTTTCTTGATTGAATATATGTTTGAAACTTGAAAATGTGAAACATGTTCATGAGTGTTACAAGTATGACATGTGCTATGTGATGAAAAGTATGTTACATATATACTGATTGAGCTGTGAGTTCTGTGAAGGCCTGCATGGTTGTTTAATTAGCTAAGTAAAGTATGAAATTTATAATTATTTGAGTAAACAAAAGCATGTAAGTATGTGATTAGTGAAGTGATGAATGAAATGTTTCAAATGCACGATTTATGCTATGTAAATGACTCCCATTGCTAAAGGATTCGGAGAAGGCATGTGAGAAAATTATGTATGAATATGACTCTTAATGCCGAAGGACTCGGAGAAGGCATGTGGGTAAAATATGTATGAAAATGACACCCTATGTTGAAGGACTTGGAGAAGGAATATGGTGAATTATGTATGGAAATGGCCCCAATGTTGAAGGGCTAGGAGAAGGCATGTGAGTGGCCGAAAATGAATCAAGGAACCAGTACTGAAGGACTCGGAGAAGGTACTTGGGCGACCCTGGAAATGTGTATGTGTAATTATGCTGATGTGTTAAGATTACTCCACACAACTAAAGTTATTTTGACGTTGAGTAGTGCTAAGCCCACTCCGCCTCAACTAAAGAAAATATTTGTTTTCGACGTTGGGTGTGTTGAGTTTTGCTTCGCCTCAACTAAAGAACATATTCGTTTTCGACGTTGGGTGCGTTGAGTTTTGCTCTGCCTCAACGAAGGAAAATATTGGTTTTCGACGTTGGGTGCATTGAGTTTTGCTCTGTCTCAACTAAGAAAATTTTAATACAAAAGAAGATTTGATGCCTTTGTAGACTATTTTATTTAAAAGATCTGGCTTATGTTTTATCTCAAGGCATAACAGGAGTTGTATACAAATGTTATGCAAATGATTGTAAAATTAATCTGGATTTTTGTATGATTTTCCTGAAACGATCATGTATGATTTGGAAAAGGCATTTGAGCATGTTTTTCCAATAGTTATGATTTGAATCCATATTTTATACCTATTGTGATAACGATTTTACCATGTTGATTTCCAAACCAAGATAGTTTTACAAAACTAATCACTTACTAGGCAACCCAGCTCATTCTTTTCTATTTTATTTTTCCAGATAGCAAGCGAGTTCGGGATGCTTAGCCTACGCAAGAATCTCGTCTGGGCTGTCTTTAGTGTTTAGTAGGCGGATAGTGAACCTCACAAAGGAGTGAAAGTTGCTGTCCTCACACCTCCTCTTGGGTTATGGAGGATAATCTGGGAAGGGATGTGACAAAATTTCCCTTAAGCGATTACTTTCTCTGTGAGTGACAACTTTATTTAAAATGTGTTTACTTTGAACAAGGTGATATTGTTGAAAAGTTTATGTTTGTAAACACGTTTATATGTTTGTGATCTCACGGGTTTTAACGTGCATATTATGTGTTTTACATTCAAAATCATTTGAAGCATGCTGGTCGTTTAATGAGTTTAATGAAAAGCATGTTGTTGTTAATTTATAATTTTATGGAAAGCATTGAAGCTTGTGAAGGAAATTGTGAAGATTTGAAATGTTAAAAACTCGTGAATTTATATTATGTTATTTCCAAAACATGTTTTTTAATAATATTTGTGAAAAGGCTCCCAATGCTAAAGGACTCGGAGAAGGCATGTGGGTAATCTGAGTATAGAGATAGACCCCAATGCTGAAGAACTCGGGGAAGGCATGTGGGTGGCCTGAACCTCGTATATGAGACCCCAATGCTGAAGGACAAAGAGAAGGCATATGAGCAGCCCAGATTATATTGAAGGTTTGATATGGGACCCCAATGCTAAAGGACAGAGAGAAGGCATATGGGCAGCCCAGATTATAATTCCTATGTGCACATAGAGGAATGATAGATATTGTTTTGTTGAGATTACTCCACACAGCTAAGGATTTACGATGTTGGGAGTGTTGAGATTACTCCGCCCCAACTAAGGATGTTTTCGATGTTGAGTAGCGTTGAGCTCTGTGCCGCCTAAACTAAGGGAAATGGTTTGAAATAAACTGAATTTCTGAGTATCTTTTCCTGAAAAGAACATATATGATTTGACAATGGTATGTGAGCAGGTTTTGCATTGGGTATAACTTTGAATCGATGTTTAGTATACGCATGGTTTTATAATGTTTACACTATGATTAGTTTCCGAGCTAAAGGGAAGTTTTTATAAAACAAATCACTCACTGGGCAACCTAGCTCATGTTTTTCTTGTTTTTCTATTTTTTAGGTAGCGAGCGAGTTCGGGGTGTTTAGCCTACACAACAACTCGTCTGGGCCCACCATCAGTGTCTAGACTGTGTTGTACATATGGAGGGTTAAGGGCAATTTTGAGGAACTTATGTGAGTATATGGTTTGAGTGAAAATCAATGTCTGTATGATAACTTAACCCTGGTTTAAGTATGAAGTTCAATCATTATGTATAACTGCTTATTAGGTGATAGTCAAGGTATATGGTTGGCAGTGGATGCCATAAGATGGTCAGTGTGTGCTGTCCTCACACTTTCTCCTAGGTTAGGAGGGTATCTAGGAGGGGGTGTGAAACTCATAGGTTGAGTTACTCTTCTATCACTCCGTGGGGCCTCACACCATCACAAACCACATGAAATTCCTTCAAGTGTTTGTGAGGGTCCTCCTCTGCACTGCTCGTGTCACACCCCCTCCCAGGTACCCTCTTAACCTAGGAGAAAACATAAGGACAGCAGACACCGACACTTCTACAGCATCTACTGTCAACCTGTTCAACCTTTTACCATGACCAAACACCTAATAAGTAGTTATAAATCATACTAGATCATCAATATCCAACTTGGGTTAAGCTATGATACAGATTCTGACTTACATTCAACCTTAAGAGTTCCATAAGTTCACTAACTCCCGCTTGTTAAACCTCTATATGTACAACACATGTTTATGATCAAATATTTCCAATTTTAAAGTTCAGAGACACTGGTGGTAGGCCCAGACGAGTTGCTGTGTAGGCTAAGTACCCCAGACTCACTCGCTACCTGGAAAACAGAAAAACAGGGAAAACATGAGCTAGGTTGCCCAGTGAGTGACTAGTCCTGAAAAACCTTTTCGAGCTCAGAAATAAATCAAAATTGTGTTCAAAATATGATAATTAATAAATAGTAAATAATTTGTTTTCATGTCTAGGCAAATCATGCTCGAATAACGTTATTAAACCATATATGTTTCATTTCCGAAAAACCATGAAAAAAAAACAACATATTCAGAAACATTTTCCTTAGTCGAGGCGCAGTGGAGCTCAACGCTACTCAACGTTGAAAACATCCTTAGTTGGGGTGGAGTAATGTAGACACACCCAACGTCGAATATCCTTAGCTGTGTGGAGTAATCTCAACACAACAGCGTCAATCATACCTCTATGTGCACATAGATATCATATCCTGGGTTGCCCGTACACCTTCTCGAGTCCTTCAATATCGAGTCTCATATACGAGATTTAGGCCACCCACATGCCTTCTCCGAGTCCTTCAGCATTGTGGGCTATCTCTATACTCAGGTTACGCACATGCCTTCTCCGAGTCCTTCAGCATTGAAAGCCTTTTCAAAAACATAATTCAAAAGCAACATGCTTTGAAAATAACAAAATAAAAATTCACGAGTTTGTCACATCTCAAACTTTCACAAATCCAGTAACAATCATCATGCTTCCATAAAACCATAGATTAATAAATAGCATGCCTTTCGTAAGCTCGGTTAACAACTAGCACGCTTCAAATATTCCAATGCAAAACTATAATATGCATTTACATGGAAACACATGCTTACTTCAAGCAAATAGTCAACATAGCACATTTAAAACCCGTGAAAAGCATAAACATAAGAACATGTTTCCAAACAATTGTATATAACATGAAAACTTTGTATAAAGTATTCTCATTTTGAATAAAATTGTCACTCACAACTTGTCCCGGACCCTTTAAGGATTATATGTCTTTCCTAGCACCTCTCGGCCTGAAATGGTACATCTCCCTTTGTTAGATTTCCTTAAAATTCCCATTAACATAGCAAACAAGTCTTAAACATTAATGTTTGTTCACCACTGAGACTAAACTTCATAATAAAATTCACTAATGAACGAGATTCAATCCACTAGCGAGACTAGACTAGTAAGACCAATGCTGTAAACCATTTTGTACAAGCGAAAGCAGTCGATCAGCAAGATTTTACCTGTCTAGTGAGACCAGGGAGACATAGTGAAACCTAATGAGATTTGTGAAACAAAAAGCAACTAGTGACACCAGCGAGATTTGTCTTGCTCCACGTCCCAGTGTCTCTGTTCTTTCCCAGCGAGACCTGTCTCACACAGCTTCTATCTTCGCTTTTAACAGCTAAAAGTAGTATTTCTAGCCCAAATTAGCATTTCTTTTCTTCTACAAATGTATAGAGAAATACGTTTTCTAACTTACCTCCAAATTTCAAGGTCTATCTCTCCTTCGTTCGTCAGATATTCCAATTTTACTTCACCCTGCTCCTGATCACTCGAGAAATCCGCACTAGTCACTTCCACCTATAATTAAACTTGTTTCTCTTCACATTCAGCTCAATCATCCTTCCCAAAAGTTTTTAAGAAATGAATTAACTCACTAACTTCAAATGTTCAGCCCTAAACTCAATCTCTACAGCTTGCTATCCTCCAAATACCAGACCTTGCACAGATTGTGCAAGCACCAGACTAGTCTCGGTTCTACATCAATTTCCACCAAGATTTTCTTCAAAATTCTACCCCAATCGATCTTGATCTTCCTCTTCTTCCACCTTTTGATGATTAGCTGATAAACTTGAGTCGGTTGGAGTTTGGAGGAGCATAGAAAGTTGGCAAGAATTCGAAATAATGAGAAACAACTTTCTTTTTTAATCTTTTCCCCCCTCCACCACCGACTCCTCCATTTTCTTCTTCTTCTTCTTCTTCTTCTTCTTTAATAAATCCTCATTAATCCATAAACTAAATTCAGTATGTTATATATATATAATTTATTTATTTATTTATTTTTCCCCATTTAATTAAATGCACCCTCAATAATAGTAACAAAATTCATAATAATATCTTTCCACCTTGGTTCAAATGGTGACATTCCCTTACTTCGTTTATATTCCAATAAGCTTATCAAAATAAATCCCAAACTTGATATATCTCATAAAGATTCAGAATTAGACTTACTAGTAGTATTCTCGGCTTTCCTCCACTTCTTCCTTAAATCTAAACAAGAGAAAACAAATAAGTCCACAACGATATTACGTACTTAGGTTACGTGCTTAGAAATGAAAGTAGGGTTTACAATTTACCACCTTCTTATAATAATTTCGTCCTCGAAATTCAGTAAATGGCTAGTTCCTCAGGAAAAGATGTGGATACTTCTTTATCGTTTGCTCCTTGGTTTCCCAGGTAGCTTCTTCAACACCGTAATTCCTCCAAAGTACCTTAACCAATAGAATCACCTTGATTCTCAACATTTGTTCCTTCTCGTCTAACACTCGAACCGATTCTTCTTCAGGCTCAACCATCTACCTCAATGTATGCTCTGGGGCTTCCCCCGTGTTTATCACATGCTACAAGTGGTCTATTCTTCTTGATGCTCTTGAATGTCCTTTTCTTCTTTCTAGTCCAATGGAATCCGGTTCTCCTCCTCCAACCTTTTCTCTTCTTTCTCTTATGAGTCACACTCCTCCTTATTAATATTTGCAAAAGCTTGAAGCCTAGAACTTCTAGAAGAATGGGTAATTAACAAAAGAAAACTCAAACACACTAATTCAACAATTGACTAACATAGTTGCTAAGATTCTTCGGCCACGGTGCCAATTTGATTGAGGCTTGCCGGAACCCAAACAAATGAATTTTTAAACGACTCTTACGAGCTTGAAATATTTTAGCAAATTAATGAAATTCGACGGTCACAAGCGGGTTCCTTTTAGAGTTTTTGAATGCAACGAAATTAAATGGCATAAATGTAAAAGCGTAATGTAAAATGGGTATTAGATTTGATAAAGTGCCTAGCTTAGGGAATTTGGATTTTACTCATTGACTCGGTTGTTTATCGAATGCTAAAGATAAAATTGCATGCTTTAATTTCATTCTTGGCTCGTTTGCTTTGAAGATAATAACTAAATGTCAAAATGCACTAATCAATTACTTAATTAGTTTAGATTCTCAATTAACCAATTTCGATAGCAGCCTAATCAATTAATCATCTGCATTAAGTTATAGGGAATCTAGCCTTGACAATTAGTAACTTGGATAGCCTGAACTACTAATTGATTTTATTTCTGAACGTTTAAACTACTCATTGATTTGATTCATGAACAATTAGTCATGTCGTGTAAAGAAGCAATTTCAACGACATGCATAGACATATTTCTCTCTCACAAAGCAAAGAAAAGATAAAAGGGTGATCAAGCCTGATATGAGTTCTAAGCATAGAACATAGAATCATTAAATTTCATTAGCAAAACTAAAATAACAAGTCTCACAACCAAGTTTCATGCGTTCAAAGTCTAACCCTAAGCTAGGAAAGAATTACCTTAGCCACTCATAACATGCCAAGATGAATCCAAGAGTTGCATAAATTAAAATTACTAGTAAAATTGAATTGGGAATGAAAAATATGGATAAAAGTCGGAGTTGGAGTTTACAATATTGATCTGCTAAACCCTAATTCGAAAATCATAATATTTGTAGAAAATTCACTTGCATCGTGGCGCCGTCATGCATGCATTCGCACTTTGTCTGTCAAATTACGTAGCACCACGCACGCGCTGCTACCACAAAAAGTTGCCTTCTGGAAAAAACGTAGTGCTGTAGCGCATAGGGGCACCGTGGCACAACTGTGCACATACTCCTCGGCTACCAACGCAACGCAAGTGCAGGGTTAATGCCACTATGCTAGCCTTAGGGGCAATTTTGTAATTTTTTCTCTTTTCTTCGTTTGATGCTTTTAGAGCTCCATTTTGGTTCGTTTAAATCTCGTTTTCCCTCAAATGGTCAATTCAACATCTCAGTCACTCAATACCTATAAATTCATAGAATGAATGAATTAAAATACACTACAATTTAGAATTAAGCTGAGGAAAATATCACATTTTTAGTGGTTTCATGTATATGTATATGTTAAGATGGATTATTTATTTAAGTTTCAAGATTACATATTGTGTTTTGAAAATTAAATTGTACAAAAGTTAGAATCTCATAATACACTTTCTAACTTTTAATATCTATATAATATATAAGAAATAATTATTGGTTTGTTTGGTAGAGAATTTGAAAACATAAATTTAAAAACAATAGATTCAATGGAAACAAAGTTGTATTTTATTTTTTTAGATATTTGTTTGGTAATGGATTTAGAAATTGGATTCTAATTTAAACAGTTGTTTAAAATGTATGTGTTTGATAGTGTATATTTAATAAATCATAAAACTATTCGTATTTATCCACTAATATTTAGTTGGCAATAAACTATTATTAACTTATTTATAATATAATTTAAATTTAAAATATTTAATTAATTTGTAATATTATATAATATAACATATTACATAATACATATATATATATATATATATATATATATATATATATATATTACATACTATATTTTAAAAAAATAAATTGAATTTATGGCATAAGATATTGTATTTCTAAATACTCTTATTTGTTTTTAATGTAATTTTGCATTTTAAAATTTTAAATTCAAAATCTAGATAAATGAAAGAATAGAGATATTATTTTCAGAATTTGCACTATTTAGATAACAAAATCGGAAAATAGTTTTTAAAAACTGAATGTAGATTGTTTGTTAAATACATATTTGTTGAACGTAGTGAATTTGAAAACCTAAAATAAATTTTAAATTCTGTACCAAGTATGCCCTTAACATTTAAATAACCACTTTGGTACCACTAAACAAAGTTGTGATGGACATAACGTTCAAGAAGATATAACTAAACACACACATCTTTAAATTAAAATCACTTTAATAATGAAATGGGTTTTAAGATTTTTTTTTTTTTTTTTTCCAGAAGTTATCTAGGGTTGTTTTATATGGACATTTGAAGCGCTTAAAATCCGCGTTACGAGAGAGAAATTTAAAGGCAAAAACATCCATTTGAAGTGGAGACTAGAGAAGTTGTCTACCAAAATGCTAAAAGTTATTGGTGGATGTTATCCTAAAGTGAAGCAACCCCATTTCTACAGTGTCCACGAACACAAATCAATGTTATCATTTGTTTGAATTATTACGTGTCCAACTACAATTGGCGCAAATAACCTTTGATTTTCTTCAATTCAATTATATGTCTAACGATCCTAAGATGAGATGTACACAATCTTAAAATTGCTCAGTTTCTCGGATGTAAAAGCAGAAGCAAGGGTCCACTTTTCCTTTAACCTTAAGCCAATTGGAACAAAGAAATCTTTAATTACACTACCTTTTTTTCTTCTTCTTTCCTTTTCTTATTATCTTTTAATACAAAAAGGGGAGTATATGAAAATTTAAACTTATTTGAAAAGAATATATGTCAATTACCATTTAATTATGTTCATGTCTATTTATTTGTTTTTTTTTTTAACTTTATTCATCCATATAGTTTTAAAACCCTTCAAGTTATATATGTAATTTTTTTTTTGTTTTTGGAATGTATTAATGATGAGTGACATATTCAATGTACTATATTTGAGAACTTTAAATTGGTTGGCAAAAATGTTTAGCTAAATGTATTCGAATTTGTTAGCACGCCTTTTCATATGCAATGACTTTGAATTAGAACATGATCAATTATTGGTTATTGTACAAAGATAGTGATGTGAAACAAGGGACACCCATTATGATGCCTTAAGGTCCAATCATAAGATTACAGGCTTGGAAGCTTCAACAAGCTTCACTTTTCATGTTCAATCCTTGGTGAGCTTGCAAATATATTGGTGTTGTTTTCTAGATGTTAATGAAAGTAGAACTTCAAGATGAAGTTAAATTAAATGTGTTTGAACTTCATGGTGTCCATAGTGATAAACGACCGAAAACCCTAACCTAGCAATCATGAACCTCAAGACCTTGATGACAATGCCATTATGAATACTGCGACTGTAGTACGCAATGAGAAACACAAAACACAATGATCACTTTGATGGTAAGGCTATTTCTTTTGTTTCTATTCCATTTTAGAAAGAGTGCATACAATTTAAAACAAGTGAATTGCAAATTCCAGACCTTGTGTTTGGTAACCCTTTCGTTATTATATCTTTATTAAATATAAGAGTTCAAATTTTAGTCAAATCCCAAAAACAAAAACAAAAATAACTCCATATATGTGAAAAATGAATTCATTTTACTCAATATTTGTCTTTTTTTTTTTTTTTTTTTTTTTTTTTCTCTCTTTCTACCTTCAACCTCTCCATCCCACTGTTGAGATAACAAGAACTTGGAAAAAGGAACAAATTTCATAGTATCTCATTCAGATAAATCTTTGCCCAATCGTTGCGCGCAACGTTAGAGGGATATGTAGTTCTCCATTTAGGATCTCTTTAGACACCCTTCATCAAATCGCATCGCTTCATTATACATTGTCGTTGAAATTGCTTCTTGAACAACTGCCTTCGAAATTCGCATATGGTGTTCAGTGGCATCTCCCAAACCTCGAGATCTGTTAGAGCTTCTCGAGCTGGTGGTCAGCAAGGAGTTCGAGCATGGCTGCTTTGCGCGTATGGCTCTAGTGGGTACCATATAGGATGGAGAGGTAGAAGGTGGAGAGAGAAAGAAGAAATATGGATTTAATTTTCACATTTGTGAGAGTTTGACCATTTTTACATTTGTTATAAGGCATGGGGTTGAATTTGTACTCTTGAAAGTTTAATTAGGTGTGCAATTTTTACTCTTTCAAACAAAGTTTGAGTGTTTAATTTTTATAATTGATAGTTTAAAAGTGCAATTATTACCACCATTATACTACTCTAGTACCCGAAAATTAATGAATTGCTAATATCTACGTATAAACCATAGGAAACTTTAGTTGATTTAGGCATGACGTATGAGGATATTCATAGATGTCCCAAACCGGCTACTTCTTTTTTTTATATAGAAAAGAATATGTTAATGCATCTATTATCCTGACTATAAGGATTCAATGTGGAAGAAGGACAAGAACTCGTTGAGAGTGTAAACATTGAAGAGTGTTTGGTAAAGTTGCATGGTACTTCCTTCATATTCAAGGATTTTAAATGATATTTAACAGTCCAATACATTTGAAGAATTTAACGTGACATGCTAACAAAAGATTAATCTATGGAAATTTATATCATTTGATTGATTCTTCATCTTGGAGATGGAACGAAGTGAAGAGAGGAACTTTCGTCTTGCTTTATTAACTAATAAAATAAATCCTATATGAATAGTAAGTATAGTTGTTGGCATGTGTGATAGCTCCATAAAAGAGCTATCTTAAATCCGATAAAGCGTGTTAGTTTATGATATTTTATGAGTTTATGATAGTTCCCTAAATGATCTATCTTAGTACCTCTAATTTCGCTGTTTATAATAGTTAACGTGCTTAAATGTCTATGGTTATAGGAACTCGAGCATTACATACATTTCAAAGCATTACAAGCTATTTAGTATTAATTTGGAGCAATTAGACAGTAAATCAAGCATTTGAGACTTCAAGGGACGGGAATTGATAAAAATGCCCTAAGGAAGGTAGGTGTTGTGGCACCATTCTCAAAGGCGCAACATAGGTCGATGCTACGATGCTACCCTGTGAGGCCACAACGCCCATGAGGCATCATGTATGTCACACCCCTCCCAGGTACCCTCTTAACCTAGGAGAAAATGTGAGGACAGCAGACAACGACCCTCTTATGGCATTTACTGTCAATCTTACAACTTAACCAACCACCTAATAAGTAGATATATATATACACACAATAATTAAACATCAATATTTAACCAGAGCTAAGCTATCTTAAAACTACTGATTTACGTTCAACCTTTAATTTACATAAGTTCACTAACTTCCACCCCTTAACCCTCTATATGTACAACACATGTTTAAGATCAAATATTTACAAAGCTCAAAATTTTCGACACTAATGGTGGGCCTAGACGAGGTGCTATGTAGGCTAAACACCCTAGACTTGCTCGCTACCTGAAAAACAGAAAACAGGGAAAAACATGAGCTAGGTTGCCCAGTGAGTGACCTATTTAGTAAAAACCTTTCGTTAACTCAAAAAAATTTTAGAACTGTATTTAATTTATAATAATAAATAAGCAGTCATAAATCGTTTTCGTGTCCAAGTACATCCTGCTCAGGTAGCATTATCAAACCATATACGTATCATTTCTGAAAACTATGAAAATAAAATACATTTTTCACACATTTCCTTAGTTGAGGCAGAGTAGAGCTCAATGCTACTCAACGTCGAAAACATCCTTAGTTGGGGCGGAGTAATCTCGACACACCCAACGTCGAATATCCTTAGCTGTGTGGAGTAATCTCAACACAACAACGTCTATCATACCTCTATTTGCACATAGATATTATATCCAGGGTTACCCGAATATCTTTTCAAGTTCTTCAGTACTGGGTCCCATATACGAGATTTAGGCCACCCGCATGCCTTCTCCGAGCCCTGCAGCATTGGGGGCTATCTCTATACTCAGGTTACCCACATGCCTTCTCCGATTTCTTCAGCATTGAGAACCATTCCTACATCTTGGCTACCCAATTGCCTTCTTCGAGTCCTTCAGCATTGGGAGCCTTTTTCAAAAACAATATTCACAGCATGCTTTGGAAAAAACATAATAAATATTCACGAGTTTAAATATTTCAAACTTACACAAATTCATTAACAATCATCAAGCTTCCTTAAACTCATAGACTTATAAATAACATGCCTTTCGTAAAGACTCGATAACCACTGGCATGCTTCAAATAATTCGAATGCAAAACCATAGTATGCATTTACATGAAAACACATGCTTCCTTCAAACCAGTACTCGTTACAGCACATTTAGAACTTGAACGTATAAACAGGTTGCTAAATATAATCATATATCATGAAAACTTTATTTAAAGTAAGCTCATGTTAAATAAAATTGTCACTCACAACTTGTCTCGAGCCCTTAAAGGACTATACGCCTTTCCTACCTCCTTTCAGTCTGAAATGGTTTAATTTCCTTTGTTAGATTCCTTAAAATTCCCGTTAAAGTGTAGCAAATATGTCTTAAGCATTTAGATAAAGCTCACTAGCGAGATCAACTACTAACAAAATTATAGAACTAGTGAGACTTGTTCAAACCAGCGAGATTTGCTCTAGCAAGACTAGCAAGACTAAGCAAAAATCAGCAAAATATGCACTAGCAAGACTAGCGAGACTAAACAAAAATCAGGGGGACTTACTTAACCAGCGAAACTAGCAAGAGTAGCTATACCAGCGATACTAGCAAGATTTGTGAGACAAAAACTGATTAGCAACACCTAGCGAGACTGATCTCGCTACTCACCGTCACGCCTTCAGTGTCGCTGATTTTCTAGCAAAAACTGTCTCACTTTGCTATTGTCTTCACTACTGTCCGCACTTCTAACTGTTAAAAGTTGCATTTTCAGCTCGAATTAGAACTTATTCCCTTCTACAAATGTGTAGATAAATGTGTGTTCTTGCTTACCTCAAAATGTCAGGGCTTAACTTCTCTTCGTTCGTCTGATAATCCAAATTTACTTCGCCCTACTCTAGATCACACGAAAAATCGGTATCAGTAACTTCCACCTATAATTAAACTCGTTTCTCTTCACATTCAGTTCAACTATTCTTCACAAAAGTTGGTAAGAATTAAATTAGCTTACTAACCTCATATTTCCAACTTCAAACTTGATTTCTTTCGTTCACTATTCACCAAACACTAGACCTTGTTTAGGTTTCGCGATAGCAAACAAGTGTTCAGTTTCAGCTTGAGTTGCACAACGATTCTGACCAGAATTCTACTCCAATTTGCCCTAGATATCTTCTTCTTGCTTCCCTCAACACTCAGCTAAAATTTGAGTTGGTTAGGTCTTAGAAAATTATAAATGGGTTGGCAACTTTGCTTATAACCAAGATTGAGTTTTCTGCCGACATCCCTCCACTATGTCCATTTTTTTTTCTCTTTTTCTTTTCCTCCTTCAAATCTTAAAATCTTCTGCTTCTCTTTTCTTTCTTTTTTTTAATTCTAAGATCTAGCTTTTGCTTCCAATTAATAAACAAAGTAAATTCTAGCTCGGTTGTCTCTTAATAACTTAAAATTCAACTTACCAAAAATACTTCCGACTTCCTTCACTCCTTCCTTCAATCTACAAGAGAGGAAACAAGTAAGTCCACTACGATACCATATACTTAAATTTAGTACTAACAAGTGAATGTAGGATTTACAATGCACGCATGGCAACACAACACATGACATTAGGCCCGCTTGAGGCAATAGACATGTGCAGGCGCGTTGCAGCACTATCTGCGATGCTGCAAAAAATGGTCTACAACGTCATAGCGCCGTTGCAATTTTTATATTCTTTACTTTTAAGGTTTATAGGAGAAAAATTTAAGCGAGCCAGAACCCATTAAATTTCTTTGTATTCTTTCTTGTAACAAAGATTATGGCATCAAAATTCAAGCTTCAATAACTTGCTAAAGGCATAAATGTTGATTTTGAGGCTTTATGGGCATTTATCTACAAATTCATGAGATTTTGATGAACTCTTATGAGTTTTTCTGATTTTTTCTTTGTTTTCTATTCTTTGAATGGATCCATGTTCAATTGATCTTTGATTAATGTGACAAATTAGTCATATCAAAGTGGAAATCATTCATATATGCTATGTATGTTGGGATTCATAATGAAGGCATGCTTAATATTTGTTGCAATTAGGTTTAGTATGGTTGTGGTCCAACTTTTAGCATTACTATGGTTATTAGTAACGAAAGATAACAAAACTTGAGGAATAAAAAAGCGTTAATCTAGACTAAGCTAGTTTAACTTAACATCTTAATCAATCTAAGAAGTTAATGCAATTAATTGAGTAGTTAGGCTTTGCATTACACTGACATAGTTAATTTATGGATTATGTCCAACATTACTAGATAGTCGATTAGGCTTGACCATAGATAACCTAACCCAACGATCTCTTAATCGGTGAAGGTAATCTCATGCTATCGCTCTCCCTTCTCTCAATCTATCTTAATTTCTACACTTTACTTTCCTACATTAGATTTTCTTTCAAACCAAACCAACCCCATTCCCCATTTGCTACTTTTCAAAGACATATTTAGCTTAGAAAGACTCTATCTTAGGCTCCATGTGGTTCGACTCGATCTTACTACCAAGACTATTCAGTAGGTGAAGTTCATATCGGCATTTATAAATGTTATTTGATCAATTGAAGGCCTTGACAACCTTTCATCCAACAAATTAAATAGTTTATTTGTTAGGGAATCATGCATAGGAGCAATTTAGAGTGTTTAGAACAAACAGGGGTCAACATAAAGATTTTTGAAGCAGGTTGAAGAAAATTATAAAGTTGCCCCTACCTAAGAGGATTGTAATGCTTCACAATGCTACCTATGATGCTAGAAGAAATAAGGCATAGCATGTTAACACTACTCTAGAGTGTCGTGACGTTCTTGGGTGCAAATTAAGAGCAATGTCGCTTAACACTGCGATGTGCTAGGGTAATACTACCAAAGTTGATACACTCTCACGAGGACTATAAATACATTTCTCTTAATTTAGGTCATGGGTATAAGGTTTTGGAAGTTCTTAGTTTTGATTTTTTTTCTGATTTTGGCCAAAATTCAAGACTTTTACCTTTAAAAACTCTGTAATCATTTAGGGTTGAGGACCAAGATTCAATGTTTGACTAGGCTCGAGGCACTGATTTGGAGGTTGGTCAAACTTAATCTTCTGAATTTTTGTGACATCCGTCATTGAATGTATACAAATTTCTTAGGCCTTTTCAATTTTCTACTTCTTGATTGAATCTATATATATAATGTATGTTTGGTTAATGTGATAGATTATTTGTTCATAACGTAGTGATAAAATTATAGATGTGTCATCTTACTCGGCTTTATTGAAGTTTATTGTGCGGTTTAATGTGTTTAAATGATAATTTTATAGGCATCTAGCATGACAGAGGTAGAAATGAGACTTTGGATGAAATCAGGCTAAAACAAAACACTTGGAGCCAAATCGAATATCTAGGTCAAAGCAAAAGGGAAAAGATAAAATTTTCCCCTTGCGGAGGTTTGTGTGAAAACTTTCACCAAAGAGGAGCCCTCTTATAGAGCCATCAACTTTGTGTTTCAGGTTATATACCCATCCATAGCCAACTGTATGTTTGCCTCTTGTTTCAGTTCCCAAACATTGTTCTTATTTAGAGCCTCCATTTCTTCTATCATAGCTTTCTTCCACTAAGGATGAAGTTGTGCTAATATAAATCTAAATTGTACTTTCTCAAGCTAAAATTAAATTAAACAAACAATTAACCTTTGATCATGAGATTAAAAGCATTAAGCATGCAAACACAGGAATGAATTGTTGAAATATAAAAGTATCTTAATTAAACCAAGAATTGTAAGAGATCCCTTTTATGTTTTCTAATATTTTGATAGATTTGAAATATATTAGGTTGTTCATTTTGAATATTTACGGTTGAGGAGAAGGTTAAAGATAATTTCAAATAAAAAAATGGATGTTTTAAAAAATAGAAAAATTATTGAAAATAATTACAAATATAGCAAAAAATTACTTTTTATTTGTGATAGAGTATGATAGACCCACATATACATATAACACTTTACCAGATAGACACGAATAGATTTCTATCTAGGTCTATCGTGGTCTATCCTAGATAGAAAGTTAAATTTACTATGTTTATAAGTAGTTTGATATTTTTTCTATTTATAGTAAATTTCTAAAAAAAAGCTTGAATGGGTAATTTTGGGCAATTGCAAAAATGGCAAAAAGTTTTATTAAAATTAGGCCCGTAACACATGTTTTATGATTTTGCAAAAATGGCAAAATCCTTAAGCCCAGCCCAATTTCATTGATGGATTGAATAGAAAAAGCCAAAAATACCCATATAGAGGGATCAACTCCTTCCTTGATAAGTTCAAACTTATCGGGAAGAAATTAGCCCTACATGACTTTTTCCGTAAAGTTCTTATTAGCACTTTATGGGAAAAGCGACAGAGAACTAATTCCTTCCTAATAAGTTCCTAATAAGTTTGAACTTACCAGGAAGGAATTAGCCCTTTGTGACTTTTTTTCGTAAATTTCTGATCAGAACTTTATGAGAAAAGTCACAGAACACATTTCCTTCCTAGTAAGCACTTCGACGAGACCAACTCCGATGAGTGATAGTGAGAGAGAGAAAGAGTGAGAGAGAGCAAGAGTGAGAGAGATAGTGAGAAAGATAAGAGTGATTGTGAGTGAGGAAAGGTAGCGAGAGCGAGGGAGAGAGCGATAAGAGCAAAACTTCGACACGACCAACTCTCTCGCTCTCGCTTTCTTTCTTCACTCACAATCAACCTACAAAGTTCAAACCAGATAGTAATCAGATAGAAATCAAATGGTAACTAGATGACAATGAGATAGAAATCAATTGGCAACTAGATAGCAATCAAATAGTAATTAGATAGAAATCGGGGCAACCAGATAGCAATCAAATAGTAATCAGATAAAAATCAAATGGCAACCAAATAGCAATCAAATAGCAATTATATAAAAAATCAAATGACAACTAGATAGTAATCAAATAGCAATCAGATAGAAATCAAATGTCAACCAGATAGCAATCAAATAGCAATTAGATATAAATCAAACGACAACCAGATAGCAATCAAATAGAAATCAGATAGAAATCAAATGGCAACTAGATAACAATCAGATAGAAATCAAATGGCAACCAGATAGCAATCAAATAGCAATTAGATAAAAATCAAATGGCAACTAGATAGCAATCAAATAGCAATCAGAGAGAAATAACAAACACTAAGTATCAATAGTAAATGGATAGCAATTAAATGACAATCGATTAACAATCAAATAACAATCAAATGACAATCACCTATTAAGTACTTCGACGTGACCAACTCCAGTGAGCCAGAGCAAGAGAGAGAAAGAGCAAAAGAGAGCGAGAGTGAGAGAGCAAGATTGAGGGAGAGAGCGAGCGAGATAAAAGTGATTGTGACTGAAGAAAGAAGGTGAAAACGAGAGAAAGAGCGATAAGAGCGAAACTCACAACCAACTCTCTCGCTCTCATTTTTTGTTCTCACTTCATTTCCTTTCCTCACTCACAATCTACCTGTAAAGTTCAAACCAGATAGCAATTAGATAGAAATCAAATGACAACTAGATAGCAATCAAGTAGAAATCAAATGGCAACCAAATAGCAATCAAATAGCAATCAGATAAAAATCAAATGGCAACCAGATAGCAATCAAATTGAAATCATAAACACTAAGTATCAAATAGTAAAGGGATAGCAATCAAATGACAATCAATTAGCAATCAAATAACAAACAAATGACAATCACAAACTCTCTCTATGACTTTTCTTGTAAAGTTCTGATGACCAACTGTTGTTGGATTTCTATTTTCGATTTAAATTGAGTTTCATAGCTTATTGCACAAAAATAGATATTATAATTTTCGTACAAGGATGCGTCGAGAATTACTCAAGTATGATCATGATTAAGCAAGTTTTCCTATCAAAAGCCCAAGTATAAGCTCTTATAGGATTTCTGGTGAGTCCAGGGTCGAACGCAGGGATTTGTAATAACTAGGCGTTGAGAATAGATGCATGACTATGTGGTGAACTATACATGTAATATGTGCATGAGTTGTATGTATCTAAAACTATACATAAAGAATGAATAAAATTTCCTACAACTAACAATGAGGTGGACGCGACGATGGTTAGTCCAATGTCATTTAGTGTCAGATAGCATGCGTCGAGAATGAATGGAACCATGCGATAAAAGTAGAGTTAACGCAGGAGCTAGTTGTTACTTAAGCATATCTAAGTATAATTACATACCTACAAACTAAGTTTGTGAATCCATCTCTCGATGTTTCGACGCCATATCAATCTTATCTCTAAGACGCATGGTAAGTTTGCATTGGCAAAAGATAAACTACATCTCTGCACCTCATCTAGTCCTTATAAATGCTAAAGACTAACCATCTACTCTCTCAAGCTCGACAGTCGTGCTTGCTACTTTTGTTTGTCAGACAAAGTTATGCAAGCTAAGGATATGCATTAATCAAAATGTAACATACTTAATATTGCTAAAAAAAAACTAACTCTAACATCTAACTCAGTTAACATTCAAACAACATGGTGTAAGGTATTTAATATGGAAATAGATGGAAGATAATTGTCAATCAAGCTCATATTAAGAAAATAAACCATTCTCTCGAATGTCATTAACAAAACATAAGTAAGAAGGGGGAAATAGAGATAAAACAGAAATGGAAGACGTCAAGCCGCCACTGGCAACGTCTTGCTTCATGAAGGCTTGAGATAGTTTCTATCTTATACATAAATTTCATAGGGTGAAGGTTCTCACTCACTGGGAGACGACTCTGAAAATTCTCAGAATCTTTCTCTCAGAAGAGCTCGAAATGGAAGCTGGTTATGGTGAGGGAGAATTTATGTAGAGCTTTCGCCTCTTGAATTTGTTTCTCCTCCCTTTGAATGGAGAAGCTTTGGGCTATTTATAAGCGTTGAAAAGTTGAAACTCATGATGTCCTGACACCTTTGCATTAAATTCCCTGCCCTGCTGCGTAGACTTTTCACATTGTCGGCCCATTGGTTCTGCCATGATCTGATAATGTGTTGTCCTTTTGCATAATAATATGACAGCTTTTGCCCAGGCTTCTGTATCTACTTTTTCTCAACGTATGGTCTCAACACATAGTCTCGACGCATGGGTTTCCACTTGTTCTCGCAATAGCTTCGTCTCTAATACTTGGGTTATTTGTGCTTCTTTTCTTCTTAATCCTGCGTTAAGAACAGAAAAACTCATAATTTTTCAGGTATTTTCTTTTGTAAATAGTGCCAACGCATGGTAATACATTTTACATAATTCAACTACCAAAATCATGCGTTTAGCTTTAAAGTTACTCTAATTAATTCAAATAGTGACTATAATAACTTGTACTTCTACAAGTTATCACCAACTTTATGGGAAAATAACAGAGATCTCAATCCTGGTAAGTTCAAACTTATCGGGAAGAAGTTGAGCCATTTGTGACTTTTCCCGTAATGTTCTAATGACCAACTTTACGAGAAAATAACAAAGACCTTTCCTTTCTGATTTGTTTGAATTTATTGGGAAGGAATTAGCTTTTGTCACTTTTCCTGTTAAAGTTCTGATAAGCACTTTACGGGAAGCGACAGAGATCTAATTCCTCTCGATTTTATACGTTTGAAGAGATGAGGGTATTTTTGGAATAGGAAAAAATCAAATAAAATGATTTTTATCCATATATATTATTTTAAACAAATTTTGTCATATTTGCAATATTTTAAAATCTGATAACACGAATACTAATATATAATCAAAATTTGCTACACAATGAAATTCCAAAAAAACAAAAAGGAGAAATTTCACATTTATAAAAGTAAAATTTTCATTTTCCCTAAAAGAAAAAAAGTAGTAAGGAAAAATAAAATAATATATAAAACAAACACCACAACAAAATTTTGAAGATTTTGTGAAGATTAAACGTGGGTATTGTGTGAGTTGGTTGGGTATGTGTGGGGATGGCAAAAAAACCTGTGGGTCTCTGACTAGATCGGGTCGGGGAATCCTCAATTTGACCGAGAACGGGAGTCAAACAGGGAACATTCCCTAGGTATCCATCCAGGGACGGGGCGGGGGCAGGTTTAATCCCCAACCCCATCCCGGTTATATATATATATATATATATAATGTAAAGATGACTGTCATCTCGATCTCTTGCTCCGTCGCTCTCGCTCATGCTCTCGCTCTCTCTCAGTATCGCCTCTCTTAGTCTCGCTCTCGCTATCTCTCGGACCTCAGTATCATTAGCTCTCACTCTCTCTCTCAATCCGCACTCTCGCTCGCTCTCAATTCTCGTGGAAACGGGGGTGGGGATGGGGGACAATTCCACCATTGAGGGGGGGACGGGGACCCCCAACCGCCCCGGCCCGGCCCTGTTGCCATCCC
This sequence comes from Citrullus mucosospermus, assembly GCA_030954485.1. Taxonomy (NCBI): domain Eukaryota; kingdom Viridiplantae; phylum Streptophyta; class Magnoliopsida; order Cucurbitales; family Cucurbitaceae; genus Citrullus; species Citrullus mucosospermus. The sequence continues at coordinate 11,192,757 of CM062060.1, forward strand.
TAAATATGTGGCTTAATTTTAGGAAAAGGAAGAAAAGAAATGAGATTTCGTGAGTAGGGATAAGAAGTTGAAGAAAGATGATGGGGAAAGGAAAGTTGAAGTGGAAAAAAATAAAAAAATAAAAAAATAAACGAACAGAGGAAGAAGTACTTGTGGTTTATTTATTAAACTTGAATCAAGCTTGAATAAGTCTATTTTGGAGGAAAAATTGGTAAGTTCTTTTAAGTTACAGGGATTTTATTTTTCTAAAATCTAATTCTTTTGCACTTTTGGGTGTTTGTCTAAAGAAGTAACGAGAATTTCTAGTTTTATGTGGGTTTTTCTCTTTGTTTATGAGATCTGGTTAATTTGGAAGGGTGTGGAAGGTGGTTGGTTTTGGATGAATGTGTTGGAATTGCAACTAGTAGAAGGATAATTAGGAAGAACGAAGAAATGTACAAGTACTTAGTAAGTTAGTCCTTTCTTATTATTAGAAAGAGAAGGTGAAGATTTTGGTGGTGTTTAGAAAGGAAGAATGCTTTTGAATTTTGAATTTTGTATTCTTCCTCAATAAATTGGTGGGTTAAGTGAAGTAAAGTTGGGCAGGTTGAGAGTGAAAGGAAAATAAATAAATAATAAAAACCAAATGGAAAAGAAGAGTATGGGTGAGATGAAAAACAGTGTAATGATGGTTTCGGGGTTTAGAAATAGGGAGAGAGGAAGATGGAGTGAGGTACTAAAAATAGGTGAATTATTATGGTGAAGGGCTAATGTTCGACGGTAGTTATGTGGTTGTATTTTACAAAATGTTATATTGTTTAGCTAAATATTTTGGAATTTAACGTAATTTATGAATATATGTGGTTTAAGAGTATTGACATGTAGTTTTTAGTGAAGGTTTATGAATTTCATGGTTTTATATTAAGAATATTTTACAAGATTTATTTTGTGATTCTTGAAAATAATTATCAACATGTTGAAGTAAAAGCATGTTTTTAGCATGATTTACTGTCTTGAAATATTTTAGAGAAAATGTATTTCAAGCGAAAGTTTGAATTTATAAAATGTTCGATCAAAAGGAAAATCATGGTTTTAGAATGATTTACAAATTATATTGAAACAAGAATTTCGCAAGTGACAAGTTTTATATATAAGTTTGAAGTGGTTTTCAAACTATTAGAACGTTGTACCCATGGTGATTTTCCACTATACTAATGTGAATGTGTTTCCGTAGTGTAGTCATGATATACATGAGGTATTTGGGACCCACTTTGGTACGCACATAGGCTTTGGATCGTGTATCAGAGTGCTTTGTCTTTTGGGGGGCTACTCTGCGTGCACCTATGACCATGTTTGCTATGCTACTTACCTTGAGATTACTCAATGAGTACTATGACCACGTTTGCTCTGCTATGTATCTGGAGCTTTCTCGATGTACAGTATGACCATGTTGCTCTCCTATATACATCGAGTTCCTCCGTTTACAGTATGACAACATGTGGGTACAGGTTTAGTGAAGATTTTTGCGAGTTCATGTTTGCATTTGCAAGAGAATGCTCATGATTTTATTTTTGTAATAATTCTCAAGTTTTGAATTGTTCACGTTTTACATCGATTTACAGTTTTTGTTTATGTTTGCATAAGTATATTTATGATATTCTATATGTAATAACTCTCTGTCAAATTTTTGAAACTGCTCATGTTTATATCAGTCTACAAAACTTGAATTCATATATTAAACGATGATAATTACCTCAAATTATATCTTAAGTTTGAATAAGGTAACTTGAGGCAAGGTGTAACAAATATAAGCAAAACATCCAGGCATTACATTAAAACTCTAAAAGTTGAGTTCTGTCCCACAATATTACCTTATAAAAAAAATAATTCATCAACAAAATATAACAAGAGAAGGTCTAAATTAAAAAGGGGAAAGAAAGAATTCTAAAGAAAGCATGACATCACACTCGTTCCCAACATGATGTCCATTAGCTACATAAATTGAGCAGAAATCAAAGGAGACTTTTTCTGGTCTCCCCTTGGAATGAAAAAAAGGAGATGCCTTTTTATAGTTCTTTAATTCAGTTTAGGAATGTATATGAATGTAGGAATCCAAAATCAAATTAGGTTAGGAATTATCACATCTTCCTTTTAAATGAAGAAAATATGTTTAATTATAATGGCAACTCTATAATCTAATCAAATTAGGAATCCATAATTTATTCAAATTAGAAATCCATAATCTAATCAAATTAGGAATGTTTTTGCTCCGACGATTTTCTTTTTCTTTTAACTTCAATTATTCTTCAAGTTGATTGATTTTCTTGATATAAGTTCGCATTTTAATTATAATGATTAGGAACCATAATATAATCAAATTGAAAATTAGGAATTGGAAAGGTAAAAGGTCCTTGAATAATGACAAGCGGCAGGCACGAAACTTTGGTCATTTTATCTAGTGGAAACAGCATTGGTGTCGGCGACTTCAATTTCAATGCTCTGAGGTTGAGGTTGGGATTGAGATGGCTCCATTGATGATGGTTGAAGGTTGAAAGATGCTGTGAAACTTGTCGGAATTTGAGAGAAATATGAGTGAGTTTTTTGGCCAACAAAATATCCACATTGAAGTATCTTAGCGTCAATTCTTTGGCCAACAAAATGCTCTCCATACGGTGATTCATTACATTGTGATAGTAAAATATGTGGCCTGGTCCACGCTTATATAGATGGGGTTCATCCCAATAATAGAACTTGTACTCGTGCATGAGTTTTTTTTTTTTTTGCACGTTAACTCTTCAAGCATCTGTTTCCACACCAAGTATCTCCTTATATCTACTTACCAAGGTGTAAAATCTCCAACTTTTAACAAGGTTTCACTAGGGAATCATGTGTTGATATCACGTTGGTTCTTGTGGATTTCTTCATTTTCAAGTCGGAATAGGTGGTCGACTACGTTATTTTCAGTTCCCTTGAGATCCAGAATCTCAACATCAAACTGTTGTAATAACAAAATCCAATGGATGAGTCGAAGCTTTGATATGTTACTACTTGATATTACCACAACTGTGCAAGCTAAGTCAAGTTATAATATAGATAAAACGACTTGAAAAGTCGAGTATCGTCTTTAGGGAATTGGTTTGATTATTCTTTTAGCTATTCAAAGATTCTTCCAATTTTATTTAGGCCACTTAATTGTAATGATGCTTAAGATAAACTAATCTAAAAAAGCAAATAAAAGTGATCAAATTATGGATATTATCAACTAAGAGTCCTTTTAGGGAATAGATTTCAGCAAATGTATTATTAAACACAATTGTTTGACTCTTGAAGTGATTAACACAACACCTAGATCTAGAAGTCTTTTATTCAAATTGAATCTTTTGAAAGCAATCTTTTCTTTCACTTAAACCCTAATTACTAATGTCTTGAAACTAGGTTATTAAGCAAAGTATTAAAACCATTCATCAACAATCTTTACTATTATCCAACTAATTTCTATGTTTTCAAACGATAGTCTAACATGCATGATCTAATTTAAACATCAATGTTTGATAGGTTAGATATTTAATTTGATGAATTGCATGTCTAATCGGATCTATAACAATTGATCGTTATTAATCTCTCATGGAAATAGTTAGGTTACCCGAATTTATGTTTCTAGACTCAAGCTTTTGAATATGTAGGTATTATTTATGCCATCTCTGATAATTCATGGGTAAGTCCTATTCAAGTGATACCCAAGAAAGGTGGAACGACCGTTTTAGAAAATGAGAAAGATGAATTAATCTCTACGAGAACTGTGACAGGATGGCGTGTGTGCTTGATTAAAGGAAGTTGAATAAGACCACTAAAAAAGATCATTTTCCTCTTCCTTTTATAGATCAAATGCTTGACAGGCTTGCAAGTTATTCTCATTGTTGCTTCCTGGATGGATATTCTGGATACAACCAAATTGTCCTTGCTCCTGAGGATCAAGAAAATACCACATTTATTTGTGGAAAGATTCACAAAAGGGATTGAATGTGGAAAGATTTCTGCCATTGAACAATTACCACCTCCCATTAATGTGAAGGGAGTCAGAAGCTTACTAGGGCATGTCAAGTTTTATAGGAGATTTATTAAAGATTTTTCTAAAATTGCAAAGCTCTTGAGTAACTTGTTAGAAAAGGAAGATAAATTTGTATTCAATAGTGCATGTCTTCTAGTTTTTAACACTTTGAAAGAAAGATTGATTTCTGCGCCTATTATTGTTGCTCCTAAATGGAGTCAATCTTTTGAGATCATGTGTGATGCTAGTACCTATATATCTTAGTTGCTATCTTAGGCCAATGTAAAGATAACATGTTTAGGGCAATTTATTATGCTAGTAGGACTCTTGACAGTACTCAATAGAAATGTACCACTACTATAAAAGAACTACTAGTTGTTGTGTTTGCCATTGATAAATTTATACCCTACTTGCTTGGCTCTATGATTGTAGTGCATACTGACCATGCTACTTTGAAATATCTTTTTGCAAAGAAAGATGCAAAACCTAGATTGATGAGATGGATTTTGTTATTACAGAAATTTGACTTTGAGATAAAGGATAGAAAAGGTTGTGAAAATGCGGTTGCAGACCACTTATTTAGGCTTGAGAATGAGGATGATAACTCTTGCTCTCCCATTGTTAAAATGTTCTCTGATGAACAACTGTATCACGTAAAAGATAGTCTATCTTGGTTTGTTGACATTGTTAACTATCTTGCAAGAGGTCATTTGCCACCTAACATGAACACTCAATAAAGGAAGAGGTTTTTGCATAATGTCAAATCTTACCACTGGGAGGACCCACTTCTATACAAGGTTTGTGCTGATAACATGATAAGGAGATGTGTGCCTCAAGAAAATGTGGTAAGTATTCTAAGCTCTTGCCATGCTTCTCCCTATGGAGGTCACTTTGGACCCACCAAAAACTGCATCTAAGGTACTTCAGTCATGTTTTTATTGGCTCTCTTTTTAAGGACTATTATACCTTTGTTAGATCATGTGATAAGTGCCAACATACTGGCAATATTTCTAGACAAAATGAGCTTCCCATGAAATCTATCTTGGAGGTGGAGCTCTTTGATGTTTGGGGTATTGACTTTATGGGGCCTTTTCTTGCTTCTTCTGATGGCTACCTATATATCCTAGTTGTAGTTGATTATGTGTCTAAATGGGTAGAAGTCACAGCTACTAGGACAAATGGTACCCACACTATTTTAAAATTCTTGCATATGAACATATTCACATGTTTTGGCACACCAGCGCTATTATTAGTGATAAGGGTTTTCACTTTTGCAATAAATTTTTTGAAGCCATGATACATAAGTACGGTGTTAATCATAAGATTGCTACAACTTATCATCCTCAAACTAATGGTCTTGTTGAGTTGTCTAACAGGGAAAACAAGCAGATTCTAGAGAAGACTGTTAAGATAAACAGGAGGGATTGGGCTCTTAAGCTCGATGATACACTGTGAGCCTACTGTACAAATTTTGAAACCTCAATTGGTACATCACAGTACAAGTTGGTGTTTGGAAAGGCTTGTCACTTACCAGTAGATCTTGAGCATAGAGCTTATTGGGCCATCAAGAAACTGAACATGGACCTTGAATAGGCTAGTGAGAAACGCCTCTTAGAACTTAATGAGATGAAGGAGTTTCATGCTTAAGCTTATGAGATTGCTAAATTTTACAAAGAGCGCACAATTAGGTGGCACGATAAGAAGATTACTCCACAGACCTTTCTACTTGGATAAAGAGTTTTACTCTTTAGTTCACGTTGAGCCGTGGAGTTGGTGGGGACCCTTTGTCATTGTGAAGGTGTCCCCACATGGAGCCGTGGAGTTGCAAGGCAATGAAAGCACAACTTTGAAAGTGAATGGTCAAAGATTGAAGCACTACATGGAGCCGTGGAGTTGCAAGGCAATGAAAGCACAACTTTGTAAGTGAATGATCAAAGATTGAAGCATTACATCAATGATGAAGAACGCCGAATTAAGAACCTTATCTTTGACAAATGATCAAGTGGTTTGGTCTAGCTAAAGACTTTAAAGCAAGCACTCATTGAAAGACAACCCAATTTTATTGTTTTCTTTGTTTTTCATATTAACTTCTTTATTTTCTTTTCAAAGAATAATGGAGTCACTCATATGCTTTCTTATTTTTAGGATTGTGATTCATCACAAAAAATACTCTTTCCACCAACCTGTTTGTTAGCTTCCCGCGTACTCCCAGGCTTGTTTTTCCTTTGCTCTATTCTCTTATGCATCGAGACAATGCATGTTTCTAAGTTTGGGGTGGGAGGTGTCACTCTACTTTTGTGTGCTTTCTTATCCTGCTATGCATGTTTGTGAGGTTTCAAAGGAAAATTTTGAAATTTTCTTTTTGATTTGCACTTTAAAAGATGATGGGAATATTTTATGGTTGTGTGCTTTTGTTGTTGATTGCCTATGATAAGACTTGAATATGCATCATGGATGACTTATTGTAGAAAATAGGATAGCATTATCTTGAGTTAAATTCATTTTAAGTCCCTCTTAAAGTCTCCCATATTCTTGAGCACGTAGCAACTTTAATTTAGAAACTTTAACTTAGGAAGGGATTAAGTTGGGTGTATTTGGTTTTCACTCCAAAAGGCCCCATCAGTTAGAAAGTTGAAATGCATGATGGTTTGTAATGTTAGACTAAGGAAGAAGAAAATAGTATTTATGCCTTTGAAAAAGTGGCACAAAAATATACAAGCTTTACTGCTGATCTTTATACCATTCAAAATGTTAAACTTGTAATGTGTATGCTTAGATGGGGGTAAAAAGAGCTACCTTTGTTGTTATCAGTAAGAATGCCTCGGAATTGACTAGGTATGAATCTCTACAATGAATGTGTGAAAACTAGTACCCCTAGGTAAAAAAATGCAAGTTTAGGGCCCTTAAAGAATAATTATATTGCACCTTAGTGGGCATATTACTCTCTTGAAATGTATGAATTCTTGAAGATTGGTGCATGAGTTAGAGTCGGGGGAAAACTAGAGAAGCTCTCTTAAGTCCTAATGTGAATTTTAGCATTTTGAGTTAAAGGAGGCTTGCACACACACACATAGGAGATGACAAGATTTGGCCTTGAATGTTTATAACGATATAGATATACTTGAATGTTTCTACTCGAGCTCTTAAATGCTATTCTTTAAAACATGAGTCGCTAGTACACTTATCTTTTAATTCCCTATAATTTATTCTTTTCTTTGCTCAGGACTAACAAACTTCTAAGTTTGGGGTGGTGAAAAGCACTCAAAAGGTTTTTTTTTTCTTTTTTGTCTTTTTAAATTATGGATGTTTTTATTAGATTTCATGCATTTGCTAGTGGTTTTCAGCTAATTATGGCAAAAATAAGTGTTAACGGCCAAAGAGACCAAACCAAGCAAAAAACATAAGAAGATGCAAGAAATCCCTGGAAGCAAGGTAGCATAGTCGGGAGCATCATTCCGCTGCTCTCGGCGCTCTTGACCCGAGAGCATAAAAAATTGGAAGTGGCAAGAGCGTCGTTTAACCTTGAAGGAGCGCCATTGCACAATGCCGAAAGCATCGCTGCACTACGGTACTATGCTCGAGGTTAGACATCAATGATGGACAGCATCACGACACTACTTTAGAGTGTCACTACGCTACGCTTTTATGACGGACAGCATCGCTGCCCTCTCCAAGAGCGCAACCAACGTTAACTTTCCTATTTTTAAAAAATCTACAAATTTGGAAAGGATTTGGGCGCCAAGAGTAATTGAGAGGTTCCTAGCAACTCTAATCACGAAATAGAGAGCTTCAAAGTGTGAGTTGGCTGCAAGGAAGAGAGAAAAATGTTTGAGAGAGAGTTTGGTGCCTGTTCGAGTTTCCGACGTGAAGATCGAGGAAATCTTGGCGGTTCCTCCTCGATCAAAGGCTTGTTAACAGTTGAGCTTTCCTTTCTTTACACTCTTTCTATGGTGACAATTGTCTTGAACATGTTATCTAAAGCTATGAGTGGCTAAATTCTTTAGTTTTAGGGTATTGATGATATATTTTTGAAGTTATGCTAATATTGTAGACTTTTCATGGATTGTTGTAAAGATTATGCTTTTCATTGTTATTATGCAAAATTCTTGTTGATTGGCCATCAATGTTTGAAAGGTTAGATATTTAATTTGATGAATTGCATGTCTAATCAGATCTATAACAATGAATCATTATTGATCTCTATGGAAATAGTGTTAAATAATGAAAATTGCTAAAGACTAATATTAATGCCATATGATTTAATTTGGTTTCAAGAAATTAGTAATCAATTAAGTTGCATGAGAAAAATGTTGTTTTTTATGGAAGATAACCCGAATTTATGTTCTTAGACTTAAACATATGATTTATAATTAATTCCATTAACTCTAGAATTTTGCAAAATGGATTAAATAAGGATTTAATACCCTATAACTCTCTTTAACTCTTGATTTTCAACTCGCTTTTTTTTTTTATTATTATTTTCTCAAACCAAACTTGAAGTCGAATCCTCAAATAAAATTGACTCAACTCTAGAAAAGATAAAATATTTAAACTCTCAATTGGATGATATTCGGACTTTGACCATCTTATATTATAACTTGACCAATGCACTTGTGGTTTGCATCAATTGACGATGATGAGACTTGAATATGAATGATGGATGACTCATTGTGGAAATAGGATAACATTATCTTGAGGTGATCTATTTAAATCCTTCTTGGATTCTCCCATATTTTGAGCACGTAGTCGCTTTAATTTAGAAATGTTAACTAAATAAGGAATTGATGTGAGTTTAACTGATTGTCACCTCGAAAGGAAAAGAAAAAGAAGTGTTTTATTTAAATGCAAAAAACAATTTTGCGCTCATAAGAAAAATGAGCGTAAAAAATATCATCTTAATTGAGAGAAAAAAGCAGAGCATGAAATTAAATGCAAAGTGTGTCAGACAATCATTAGAAAAAGAGCTTTGACAAACATTCAATGAATCTATAAATAGCTTTAGTTCACACATTTGAGAGGCTCGGAATGTTTAGAAAAATTATAGAGAGAGTCATCATCTTTTCAAATTCTATGGTTTCTTATCTTCTATTAGAGCTTGAGAAGAAATTATTGAATTCCAAGTAGATGGGAGAAGCTAGTGAAGCAAGTTCACCATTCATCAATAACACGAGTGAAGCAAGTTTAGAGCAGAAGTTTAAGAAAACAAGAGACTGCGCCCGACTGCTCAATTAAATTCGTCCATCCATTGTTCTTTGTGTTTAAAAACATTTTTATATCAAGACAAATACATTTTTTTGCACCTCATTTTAATATAAAGCATGAATTCTATCATTTCTTACATATCCATGAGCTTGCTTTTCTCTAGAATGATAGCTAAATTCTTAATGGGTTGGGAAGAGTAGTTAAACATTCTAACAAGTTTTGCATAAGTAAAAGTTCATCATGTTCAATGCGTGCATAGTTTTTGTTGCTTGAATCCATTTGATCAATTGATTTAAGTAGTTATAGTTAACTGCTTGAGAGAGTAAGTGGCTGTGAAAATCATTGAATAAGGCAAGTAGTAGCTTTAGAGATAAAGATAACGTTGCACCAGTTTACCTTAAGCATACATCTTAGAGATAAGACTAATATAACTTAAATAGTGAGAAGTTGTTACCTTGTGTTGATTCAGTTAAAAGCATGAATGGACGCTTTGTCACACCCTACTTTTAAGAAATCGATGCGTTGAAGAGTCTATGAAGAAAAGAAGTAAAAGACCATGTTGGACGCATAGTCAGGGCTAGGTAACCCATGGTAAGGGTGGACGCATGGTAGTAAACCGAGACGGGAAAGAAGTGAAACGCATAAGCAAGAAAGGAATAAAGTAATGTTGTGAAGTGTTGAAAGAAATCTAAGTCTCAGAAAGATAGAATACTATAGCCAATTGAGTAACACATAGACTATTAGCAAGGAATGTTCACGAGTGTTGGATAAAGTGGAAGGTGAGAAGTATGTTTAAAGATTTGAAACAAGAGATGGACGCATACTACTTTATTATCAGAAAAATGTTTTAGTGCAAGGAAAAAGGATAAATGAATAACCTTGGAATACAAGCACAAGAACGCATAGAAGGATACTCAAGGAATCCTCAAGGAAAGGAGGAAGATCATGGACGCATGATAGTATGCAGTTCAGGCTGACGCATGGTATTATGCAATAAGACAAACACATAGTAGTGTGCGTTGGGACGTTGAACCCTAGTAGTATGCGGTGGAAGAACGAGTTCAAAGGAAGTATGGCCGAGAGTTAGAAAAGTGAGTAGTGAACCTCAAACCTTAAAGGAAACTCAATGAACGCATGGGGGCGTTGTGATGAATGAATAGTTGTTTTTTGGAAAATGTTGGACGCATAAGATAAGCTTATAAAGGTTAGGTGGCTTCATATAGACTTGACACCTTAAAAGTAGGAGGTGTTAGAATGCATATTAAGTGCTTCATGCAAGGTGACGCTTGGATAAATGCATGGTTAATTAAGCATGCAACATGACATGTGGCAAACAAGTGGCAAAAGGAGATGAAAAGTTGGATGGCAAGCTCCCTATAAATAGAACCTTGAGGGAAAAGGAGCAACTGATGACTCTAAAAGAAGAATTCTGGAGAGAAAGGGAAGAAAGAAGTCAGAAAGGAAGAATCTTTGCGTCCGTAGTAGGAGTCTGCGGCCAAGAAAGAAGGTATTCTTGACAACTTAGCTATTTTATGTTAAAGTTGTTTTGCGTCAAAAGGGGGTCAGGCTTGCGTTGAAGACAAACACTACGCTCAAGGTGAACGCGGCGTCCAAAGTTAGGTGAAGCGTTCAAGTTGGACTTTGCGTCCAAGAGAGGTCGACGCATCCCAAAAGAGAAAGAAGAAAGGTTGCACTTTGCGGTAGTTGCCAACCTTGCGTTGAAGGGCAAGGTTGCGTCCAACCGAGCTGACAGAGGAAAATGGAGCCTTGCGTTTCTGAGATTAGAACGCTGCGTCCAAGAAGCTCGGGAAGAGGAAATAGAGGAAAGGAAGAAGAAGTATTCTTTGGTAAGTACAGGTGAGTAACACCTGCGTTTTACAAAATAAAAATGAGTTCTTTATGAATATGATTTTATGGGTTTCTAATGAAATAATACATGCGTTTTCATATATAAAGCATATGAATATGTTGTTTATAGATATAAGAGCATGCGTTCATATATACATAAAAGAATATGAGCCAGTTGAGAGCATGCGTTATATATAAAAAGCTCATGAGTATGCTGACTAAATAGAAATGAATTTAGTAAGACGCATGCTGTTGAAAATACAAGATTTTCATTGGAAGCATATTGCTAATCATAAATGATGTTTCTAGAACATAGTGTATTTTATAATTCCTAGACACGGCACCCTAAAGCTCAAGGACTAGAGGAAGGCAAATGGGTAGCCAGAAAATACAAATGGGACCCAATGTTCAAGGATAAAAGGAAGGCATATGGGCAGCCTGGGTTATAATATCTATGTGCACATAGAAGAATATATATATACAACGCTGATGTATTGAGAATACTCCACACAACTAAGGATAATCGATGTTGAGTAGCGTTAGCGCCTCAACTAAGGAAAAGATAAGGAATGAATTTGCCGTTGAGAAGCGTAGAAGCAATGCTCCGCCTTAACTAAGGAAAAAGTATTTTGAAGGAATGAGATTTTTATTATTTATTCCAAACAGATATGTATACATGTTATAACAATGATTTGATCATGTTATAAAATATTTGAACTGTTATATTTTCATGCATGGTTGAAAATGTTTAGATCATACAGTTTTACAGTTAAAGTAAAATGTTTTCAGAAAATCGTTACTCACTGAGCTGTTAGCTCACCCTTTTTATATGTTTTCCATTTTCAAGTAGCATGACAGTTCCCGTTACTGATCGAAGTCGAGGTTTGTCAAGAGCGTGTTAATGGTCTTACCGTCCTAGGAAGGGTTTATATGTAAGTGAGGCGAAGTTGACAGTAGGTTTTTTGACGGGGTAGTCGGTAACTGTTGTCTTCACACTCCGTCTCGGGCTATGGGAGGAAAGTTCGGGGTGGGGTGTGACATGCTTAGTGTATAAACTTGAAGAAATGTTGATGAATCTTCTCAACCCTATTTGATTTTGTATTGCAAATCACTGCGTGAACTAACTAATCTTGTGTTGTTCTTTTCATCTTTGATGCATCCATCTAAAGGGATTTAAATCTCGAAGAAAGTGTGTGATCGAATTCTTTGATTTCTTAAAAGCATTAAAAGTATAAAGACTAGAAGAAAATGTTAATTCTACCGATCCATGATTGCAGCAAAATCTTCTCCTCAAATCAATGTGTTCTCTAAGGACTCTCAAAGGCCCTATTTATAGAACTCTATAGGTTACTCCAAATCCTTTTGGGATAACTCCTTTGCAAAGATTTTAAATTAAATATTTAATAATATCTATGGAAATTATCTTAAATGGCAAAACTGCTGTAAATATTTACAACTAATAGCAAAATATACCGTTTATCGGTGATAGATTGCGATAGACTACTATCTGTCAATAGACACAGATAGTAGTCTATCACGATCTATCGTGGTCCATCGCAGATAGACAGTGAAATTTTGCTATATTTGTAAATATTTTGGTTCCTTTTCTATATTTGAAAAGAGCCCTAATATCTAGTATTAATAAATATCTACCCAATAATATCTCATAGTAAATGGTTTAAAATATTTAAATCATATTTAAATATTTATCTTCGGTAGAATCTTTAATTTGAATCCTATCCAAATTAAATAATTAATTATTTGAATCCAATTCAAAATAATTAATTAATTCTCCCTCTATTTATTTATATGGATTTCATCCAAATAATTAATTATTTGAATCATATTCAAATAAATTAATTTTTCATATTATAAAGTTATAATTTGAATCTAATTCAAATAAATTTTAAATAAATAATTGTACCCAATACAATTAATATTTTCCCTCATAAATTTGAACATTGCAAAAAAAAAATTTCAACATAGTTGATTCTTATTGGTTTGTGGTGAGCTAGTAAGGGGACGTTATGTACCTAAGATTTTAAGCTCCAATGTTTCAAGATTAATTAATTAAACTCTTTAACTAAATTAATGTTCATTTATTAACTACAAGGAAAACTACTATAGACCCATACTTGAACACTTATGCATGGTAGGAGAAGCCATGTCCATGGATATAATAGTATAAGCAAGTTGATCCTTCACAAGTTGTTCATAATTACAGTAGTGTCAAAGATGTCCGTTTCACCCCTGTAATTACATATTTTCCTTAAGTACCACTGATTTCTCTAATGAAAAATTTGTTTATGGTCTAACCATAAACTAAGTCCCTCTCGGGCCAATAAGAAGGTGGGGTCTCTTGTTTAAGATTCAAAATCCGCACTTAAACAAACTATTCATCTATTTACCCTATCTACGAAGGAGTAAATTCCATCTTGTGAAGTTATTGTTCCATATGAACAGTTTGGATCAAACCATCTGTAACTATTATAAAGTGGTCATATCCATAGAGTCACTAGGATTGCACCCAACATTATCCATATACTCACTATAAGAATTTTTGTCTCTGTCGACATTTTTTTTGCCGACGCAACAAAAAATGTCAACAGAGCTAATTTCTATCAACGAATTTTCAATGCATGGGCATAACATCGTTTCTACTGAGGTTAGGAAAGGCAACAATCCCCCTAAGGATGAGAATCCCTTCTCAAGCAATAAGGCATTAGGCTCCCCCTAAAGATAGTACGATCTTCTCAACACTGGTCCAACCTTTGAACATAGAATACAATACGTCTCAACAGTATTTTCGTTTCATGCTTCACAAACTTTCGAATAATAGAGAACACGTTATTTGTCCACAATAAAAAATACATTGTAATTCTCTCAATTCAAAACGACAACCCTAGGAAGACAATAACTTGCTCTTAAATACTCACACCCTAAACAATATTAGTACAACGAAAGGAAAATATCCAGAGATAGTAAAAGCATATGATATTTCAAACAAGGAAAAAATAATCTCGTAGGAACAACATTCGTTAGAAAAATCTGGTGGGACATTATCTGGGACAACCTTCAAACTGGAGCAACACAACTCTAACCATTCTGAAATAGAATATAGTCAATCCAGACCTCCAACTAGTAAAATAAGGAATTGTATAAAAGTTTTTATAATTGAGTGAGTTATATCAAATTTGTTGCATCACTCAATTAAATAATTAACATTAATCTAAAGCTATAAAATTAACTTGACGCGTCAGATGATCCTTCAATGCAACGCTTAACATATCACTTTTTCCTCCACTCACAAAAACATTAGAAAATTGACCCAAGACTTATAAAAATTCCTCCTTCAAAACGAACCAAATAAAGTAGAATTACAATTTTTGACGTCACTTCACTAAGTTTAAGTAGATGAGTAAGATGAGAGAGAAGACAAGCGTGGGCATATAGTATTGTCCACTAGGTGATGTTCCAAACTTTCCAAGGATCTTTTCCCTCAGGTTGGCATGACTATGCATTATATACAACACTAGACAAGACATGACATGATATCAATATACCTACCAACCTATATCCTTCTTTCCTACGAAAGTAAAAGCATTTAAAAAGGGCCATTTTTTTATTATTGTTATTATATTTCTAGTATTTAAAAGTGCAAAGTCAATGCCTAACTTGAGCATTAACATCCATCAATTTGGCAATGGGAAATCATTTATAATATGGGATTTCCATTAGTTTGAAGAATGGAATGGACACAAGGCATCTGTGTTAAACGTTAACAATGGGGCGTGGGCTTTACCATTATTATATTCTCTATATGCCAAATTCTCCGTGCTTTTCATGCATTTGGGTGCCCCACACTTTTGTTTGTGATTGACTTTGTATAAAAATTCAAGGATTTGAAGATGTTTAATTTAGATAAACTTTGAAGCTCTCAGGCTATATATTTAGTACAAAACGAAACATGTGGAGCAATAAATGGGTGTCAACTTCTGATAAAGCATGCATTCATCTCCCTCACTTTCCGCCAAAATCTTGTTGAAGAAAGCCTAATATACACTCCTCTGTCCCCTCCCTCCATGTAAATTATTTTAGCAGTAGCTTTCTTGATACTTTTCCTTAAGTGGATAAATAATGCATCATTCAAAATAATAAATATTTGTCATCATTCACTTGCATCTAACTTAATTAAGCATAGTTTAGTTCTAACCTATATCGCAAGTGTAACAATCGCATTACACTATAATATATATAAATAAATAATAGGCGGTGGAACATTATATCTTTATCATTACAGGTTACTATAGTAAGTGTGATATTAGAATTGGAAGAAAGTTAATAAGGAAACAAGAACTTACTTAAAAATTAGGAAAAAAGATGAAACAACATACAACTGAAAAATAATAATGATAATGGTTTCAAATGAAAAAAAAAATATATATATATATATATATAAAATAAACAAGTTAATCTCTTCACTAAAAATACAGCTGACGGTTGAATAATTCATGAACACAAAACTAAAGCCATCATAATGTGAATAAACCCCAAAACAGAGAGGTAATCCAAAAGAGGGAATGGGACATATGGTCATTCACCTGCCATTCCACTTGTGAAATTGACGAATATAATGCAAACTTTCCGTTGGAAAGATATGGTCAAACTTAAATAATTGGCAAATTGCAAAAACTACCTCATATATAATAATTGCACACCTTAAATTTTTTATGGCAAATATTAAACTAAAATTTTAAACAACATACAAATTATACCTTAAATTTTGAATTACAAAAATTAAGGGGCAAACTTAAAAAATCACAAGTACAATAATAGTTGTAATTATATCTTTAAAACTTTTAATAGTAACCATTAGACCCCGAACTTCTAAAAGTATTAAAATTGAGCCCTCCAACTTATGATAATTGTAAAAATAAAAAAAAATGATAAAAATTGAACTCTCAAAATTAAACAATTATTTCAATTTATACAATTATGTAAGTTTAAGGGTCCAATATAATTTTAACATTTGGATAATATTGAGGGTTCAATTTTTAAATTTAAAAGTTTAAGGATATAATTGCAACTGCTACTATACTTTAGAGGCGATTTTTGTAATTTTTTCAAAAATTAAACCTTCAAAAATCAAGCTTTCAACCTTGCATAGATATGAAAATTGAATCCATTTTACTTGATATCTCTCACATATATCTTCCTACTCTCTCTAATTTTTTTCTCTCTACCTTTCACACGTCCCTTCTTTGGCCATTTCCTTTTCCCGGACTATTTTAAAGAATAATGTTATTTTAAAAAAAAATTCGAAAAATAGGGTGGTTTAGAAACTAATGACAAAAATAGGGTGGTTTGAAAAATAATTTGAAAATTGGGGTGGTGAAATCGTGTACCCGGTACACGATTTCAGTCAAATTCCTACGTGGTGGTCTTGTGGCGGTCGTTTTGTAAGTAAGTCGTGGATCGGGTCCACGAGTGTTGACCAAACTCGTGGACTGGGTCCACGATTTCGACCAAACTCGTGGACCGGGTCCACGATTCCCACCAAACTCGTGGACCGGGTCCACAAGTTTGCCTCCACACAAAGTTGGACTCATCATGCTATAATCGCGGGGAACGAGCAGTTATTTCGGATAGTATTTATGGTTCGAGTTTTGATCAAAAAGACTTCTTACCCTCGTTCTTTTCCCATGATACGTCCAAAATCATCCGATTTTTTTCACATGATAAATAAGTTAATTAGTTAATTACCTACTTAAATGAAAATTTGCTTCTTACTTGTGTTCATCAATTATTGTATTAGTTTCATTGATTCTTAATTTTTGAAAATGTAATGGAAAATCATTAATTCATTTAGTTAAAGATAAAAAGTTAATACAAATCAAGAAATTTAAAATACAAATCAAGTGCCACATGGTGGTCTTCTTCGCGCACGTTGTCCACGACGAGGTACAGGCACTTCAATTTGTTGTTGCTGGTGGATTACATCGTCGATATCCTGTTGGGTGACGCCAGATGGAAATTCATCGTGTGCATAATATTCCTGTTGATGGCCAGAACCGGATGCAATGTCTGGTTGTAATATGTGAGGTTCCTGGTCATCGGGTTGCTCTGGAACACCTTCGTCACGTTGTCTCTGTCGTCTACGACGAATACGTTTTCGATCAGTGTCAGCAACATTGAGCCTCCTTGTATGTTGAATGATTTCTTCAACATTTACCATGTTTTGCTCACACATTGAACTCAACTCTGGTAAATTGTGTTCTAAAGAGTAACTGTGCACATCGTGGACAAAATTATTCTGCACGATAAAAAAAAATATAAGTATAAAATAATATTCTTAGCATGTAATTGAAAAACACTACATACATAATAAGATGCTTACCATGCAGTAATAGTAGGCACCGTCAGGTGTGATAAATCTTCTTGTGATAGAGTCGTACCAGGACAAATAATCATTAGACACATCCGACTCGTTTATTATTTCTCCTTGTGCACAGCGGCCATGACGTGCACGCCAAAATGATATATACTCTGCATGAATTTGACGCCAGTTTTGGTCGTGTTTATCTCTTAAATCGATTTGATGTAGTTGAGGGAGTGTATTACACAATGTCGGTACTGTTTGCCGCATACCGAATTGTCTCAACACTCGATCTGGTTGATGCCACTCTACGATATGAAAGCATATAAGTGGGCTGACCGTCAACCAAATGTCTTCTCCATCATGATAGTAATCAGGCAACAACGACATAACATGTGGTGTATATGGCGTCCAATTGATCTGAAACCATATACAAGAATAATTAGAACCTAAAAACATATGTAATATTCAGTTATATGCAACATATTTATTATTACCTGATTTTGCATCAAACGGTCAAATATTGAGCGATATACCAGCAACATGTTTGCTGATTGTTCAGATGCAGCTAATACACCGCTCCATCTATCACATGGATATAAAACAATTAAATACTTTGCTAATTGTATTGACAAAGAAATTAATATATACAAAAAATAATACCTGGCACTGAGTGGACGTCCTATAAAATGTTCTGGAGGTTGTAATTGGACTTGTGGTGCAACAATGCTAAATCAATCATAAGCCCATACTTGAAGTAGTATCAGTAGGCCTGCTATATCCAAAGCTTGTGCATGATTGGCTCGACATAATTCTCTGTATAGCCATGCAAGACAAGCACCACCCCATGAATAATTACCAGCTTGCTCAAAATTGGCCAGTAGTGGGAGGAACATTAAATGCACCAGCGTGTTCGACTTGTCTGCAAACAGAAAGCCTCCAATCAGCTGCATGATATATGCTCGTGCATATCTCTGTATACTGACGTCATCGGCATCAGGAGACAATTCTGTGAACTGTGAGGCTAACCACGGGAGACTCAACCTTGAGCCTTTTAAGTCAAGTGGTCGAACGCCTAAGAAATCTTCACAAATTTGTTTCCAATCATGTTGCAAAGAACCAGTAACAGGTTCTCCGTCCACTGGTAAACCAAATTGTACTGCAACGTCCTGCAGCGTAATGGTGCATTCCCCACCAGGCATATGAAATGTGTGGGTCTCCGGTCTCTAGCGCTCCACTAAAGCAGTAATGAGGTGCCAGTCCAACTGTATGAATCCAATTTGTGCAACCCCAATAAAACCAGCCTGTTGTAGATAAGGCACTATACGTTCATCGAACGGTATTGTATGCTGAGAAACTGCCTCTCTTCTCCGACAACATAGCACCACGATGGATGCATTATCCCATACTGTCTGTGATCGGTGAGTGTTTTGAAGATATAGTTGAACAGGGTTAGATGGACCAGGATCCATATTCAACACTGTTAAAATAAACAAAATTCATTACAATGTTAAATAAACGAAATACATTACAATGTTAAATAAACCAAATTCATTACAATGTTAAATAAACGTAATACATTACAATGCTAAATAAACGTAATACATTACAATGTTAAATAAACGAAATTTATTACAATGTTAAATAAACAAAATACATTGCTTGCTAAACTATGAATGACTCGAAGATGAAGCTCCTAAATTACGGAGTGGACAGGTACACTTGTTATACCCTGATCCCTTGCATATCCCACATCGAACTTTTGTGTCTGCCTCGCGCCAATCCATCTCATTATGAATTCGCGAAGTTTTGGGTTTACCATGCTCCCTTAATAAGTTTGCGTTAGGATGCACTTCCGTAAATGATAACTCTGGCCAATAGTCAGGGTGCTGTATTGGATGGAAGCGACATTCATAGCATAACTTTAAATGAGACAATTTAAAGTATTCATCAATCAGATGCACGTATGACAAACGCATGTAATTACAAATTGCAATTACATGATAGCAAGGAATCTTGAACGACTGCCACTTGTTACAAGAACAAGTCCCCTCTTTCAAGCACACTACTTGTATGTTTTGGCCTTTGTAGGGAAAAACCATACTGATGCCAGTTCGAACTTCAAAACTTTGTGTTTCCCTGTCAACTGACGTCACTGTATGTGCAGTTGCTCGTTTCTCCCACCTTTTAAGCTTTCTCATGGCATCTGTGTACATGTCCCCACGATCGAGTGCTTCACTTATTTCTTGTCTACGGCGTTCAAAGTATAAGATTGTCCGATAAAATGTTAACCTAACAATCGATGTGATCGGTAACATTCTAGCTCCTTTAAACACCCCATTCAAACATTCAGCTGCATTGGTTGTCATCCACCCAAAGCGATACCCATTATCGTGTGATTGCGTCCATTTATTCAAATCGATATCAGAAAAATATTCAAGACATTCAAGGTTCAATTTCTTTAATTCTTTCATGTTTCGAGTGAACTTACGTCTTTGGTGTTGATTTCCAGCCCTGAACACCAAATCTTTAAGTTGCTTTGATTTGTATTTCGAATTGAAATTACTCGCAACATGACGTAAACAATAACGATGATATGCTTTAGGTTCAGCCTAACCAATTTCCTCGTTGTTAATTGTTGCAATGATCCCTCTGTGTCTATCTGAAATTAAGCAAATCCCTTCTCGGTCAGTAACATACTCGCACAATGCCCACAAAAACCATGACCAACTAGATGTATTTTCCCCTTCAACAATAGCAAATGCAAGAGGAAATATATGCCCATTCGAGTCAATAGACAAAGCAGTGAGCAATTTCCCTTTATACTTGCCGTAAAGATGGGTTCCATCTATTTGAATTAAAGGCCTACAATACTTAAATCCTTCAATTGCAAGACCGAATGCCCAAAAAACACGACCAAATATAGTTTTACCAGGCACATCAGAAGGGAGAAAATGCCAATCTACTCGTGTACCAGATTGTAGTGCACAACAGCACTCAACCAGTACGGAAGTTCTGAATACGATTTCCCCCAATCACTGAAGACTGCAACCAAGCTATTTTCTTAGCTTCCCACACACGTCTGTATTTGACATTATATCCGTACTGTTTTTTAAGTGCTTCTTGTAGTACCGCCACAGGCACACTAGGATCAGCTCTAACTAAATTTTGAATTTCAATGCTCATGAAATTAGAATCAAGTTGTGAATTATCTTGTGCCACTTCTGTGTATAAACAAGTATGGTTCTCTCCAAGTTTAGTAATTTCAAACATCCCATGGATTTTGCGTCGACAAGCATGCAACCTCCACCTACAACCTTCATCCCATTGCTTTCATCGCACATACCAAATATCCTGGTTCGATTCTACCACAGATATTTGGTAGTGTTCAGTCACACAATATTTTTTTACTGCCATTTGTAGGTCTTCTTTCGTATCAAATACCATTCTTTTTTGTATTATACTAGAGTTATCTAGACTTTTTCCCCTTTCCTCCAAGGTTGATCCTTGTTCACAAACTGAATCAGTAATTTCCCATTCTATCTGTGTAAATATCTCCGACTGAACCAACTCATTTTCATTTTCTATATTTCCTTTTTCTCCAAACAATTCATCAATTTCTACATCAATGTCACTATCCGCACAATTTCCAGCTTCAATAATAACTAAATCTTCTGGACGAAACGACATATTTAAATTCGTTTAAAACTGTAAAGGTTAAAAAGAAAAATTAGTTCAAATCTACCCAAAATTATAAACTCGTGGACCCGGTCCACGAGTTTACTACCCAATATAACTAATTTCCCACCACATTATTTACCAATAATTATTCCTACAACAATAAACGCCGAATAACATTCAACACTCAAACCTAAATTTTTTAAATTTATTCATGCATGCAAAACGTCTACATATACAAATTTATTCATTAATGCAAAACAAAACGTACATAACTATTGCATATTTATAAGATAATTAGAAAGGAAAATGTATATGCATACGTATATGGCGGTGGCGACGGCGGCAGCAGCGGTGGCACTAGCGGCGGCGGCGGCAGCAGTGGTGGCACTGGCGGCGGCAGCTAAACGACGGCAGTGGCGGCGGCGGCGGCTAAACGAAAAGGGAATGATTTGAGAAGAAGAAGAGAAATGACAGCGACAATGACAAACGAGAAGTGAAATAAGAGAAAGGAGAGAAATGAGTAAAGAAATGAAGAGTGAACGGAGAGATATGAGGAGAAATTAAGACTGAAAATAGAGAAGTGAAGAAGAAGAAGCCGAAGAAGTGAGGAAGAAGAAGGCTGGCGTCGAGTTTAAAGAGAGGGGACTCGTGGACGGGGTCCACGATTATCGAAATCGTGGACCCCGTCCATGAGTTCGGTCAATGCATGCAGGCATGCAGGCTGACGGTGTCAGCCACATGCAGGGTGGACGCAGGGTAATCATGTACCCGGTACACGATTTCCACTAAAATCGTGGACTGGGTCCACGGTTTTGTGAAATCGTGGACCGAGTCCACGATTTCACCACCCTAATTTTGGTATTTATTTCCCCCCACCCTATTTTTGGAATTATTTTTTAAAAAAACATTATTTTAAAAAAAAATTCCCTTTTCCCTCCAATTCAATCTGCTCTAAAAAAAATAATAAAAATTAAAAAGCGTTCACCTGGTCATATCAAATTAAAAAGCGTTCACTTGGTCATATATTGATACCAATAACCATACTAATCTTCTTGAACATTGCAAGTAGTGGCAGGTCCAGAACATCATTGTTTGGAAAATACCTTCATAATATAAGATTATAAGTTTAACCTAGGTACATAATACTAAATTTGTATCTATATATATTGTCTTTGGACTTTAAAATGTGTATAATAGGTCCTTAAATTTTTTAGGGGGTGCATTTGATAGACTCTTGTATAATTTCAAGTTTATATCCGATGTTTCTTACATATATCTACATATATTCAAACATTAAAAATTAATTATTATATCATATATATATTGTGTTTAATAGGTACTATTGTATATTTTTCTTTTGAAAAAATCAATATAACATCTATTATATACTAAATTGAAATTTTAAGGCTCAATTAGATACAAAATTAAAAGGTTAATTGTAATGGATGACACTTTTAGGGATAATAATTAAATGTATACCAACATTTAAAAAGAAATTCAAATGTACCAAAATCTATTAATGATAGACTCTATCACTAATAGATTTCTATCAGTGATATTCTATCAGTGACATGATCTATCACTAATAAACCTTACTGTTAATATGGTCTATCACTGATAGACTTTGAAAGCAAAATCTAAATTTTGCTATATTTGTAATTGTTTTTCATTGTGTTATATGTGCAGATACTTTGAACCTAATTGCTATATTTGCAACTGCCCCATTAAAATTTTTGTCTAATAAAATAATTAAAATTTAAATTTTTTGAATATGTCTGAAACCAATTAAATACAAAATTTAAAGTTCATATATATGTGACTTATTAGACATAATTTTAAAAATTTAGAGACTAAACTTGTAATTTAACATTTATATAAATATAAAATACATTGATATTACATCTAGGATAAATGTTTAAAATGGCAAAACTGCTAAAATATAGCAAGATGTCAATGTTTGGCATAAATTTTTTTAGTTTTTAAAAAGAAACCGTTTGAGAAGGTTCAGTTGTCTGAAATGAATTTCTAAATCTGAGGATTTATCAACATCAAGTTCGTAAAAAGAAAAAAAAAACCAAATTCTTGTTGAATCAAAAAATTATGAAAAACTTTTTCCTTGTTTTTGTTTATATTCTTTTTCTACCATATTTCGGGAATGACTTGTACCGCATTACTAGTCATAGTATGGATATTGGTTTAGTTCTACTACAGTGCTTCCCTAACTCGAAGCGCCTCACTATGAGAATGACGCTTTGCTAATGCTCAACTAAGTCTTGAAACTTAATTCGCACTAACCATTCACTTTCT
Organism: Citrullus mucosospermus; assembly: GCA_030954485.1. Lineage (NCBI taxonomy): Eukaryota > Viridiplantae > Streptophyta > Magnoliopsida > Cucurbitales > Cucurbitaceae > Citrullus > Citrullus mucosospermus. The sequence continues at coordinate 11,216,198 of CM062060.1, forward strand.
CATTAGCAAAAGTGCTTCTCTTTGCCCCTTACAATGAAAGCCTTAAGTGAGAGATTTGTTGTTTTATTGCTCTAGCTTCCACACATATGCGCTCGTCAAGCCAACTAAGCTTTTTGGTAGCTAAAACTGTGGTTGAAGCAGACATTTCGAAATGACAGCATCTACAGAGTTAATGTAGAAATAGACGGAGTAGGAAGAAGGATAGTCAGATGATGAAGTTATTTAGCTTTCATCAATCTTTCCTCATTTTCAGGCTCTCTCTTTGCTGAACCTCTTAGAGTGCTTGTTGTGCTAGGGGTTAAACAACGATAGACATTGATAAAGGGTAGTTTGTTTTTTGGGAATGTAGATAACTCAAATCTTAGATGCCGTAAATTATAGATATATAGAATTATAAATGTTCGGAATCTTTCGATTACCATGTTTGTTTTGTAGAAATATTTTTGCAGATATTTGGGAATATTTTGATAACTATGTTTGTTTCGTAGGAATTCTAATCAGAAATGTCTTAATGTTCGAAATTTGTTCGCATGAGGTTACCTGAGAAACTTGTTTCGTGGAGTTGAACTTAAGTTGATGTAGATTTGATGTGGATGTGGTTGGATCTCTAGTTCTTGATCCTCTAATTCTCTCTCAGTTGAATGCGTACACTTGATATATGGAAGTGGAGCGCATGATTGTTCTTAAAGTTGGAGTCTTGGAAGAATGTATGTGTTTCAAAGAACTCTAGTCTTCAACTTTGATCCAGCTTCTGGAGTTACGAGCCTTTTGACTATAGAGAGAATTCTCTCTAGACTCTCCGAAGTGTAGAATTTTTTGAACCCCATAAACGAAGAGAACTGTAAGCCCCGTACTTAACTTTGTGAGAAGGCAAGATAAGAAGAGTCTAAGAGATGGGCGTTTGGTAGGAAAAGTTGGCTGAATTGTTTGGGGAAAAATGGCTAAGTATCGGTCATGCGTTGGTGGCACTATGCGTTGATGGAGGTAGTTTTGGTGTGGACGCAGAAGTGAAGGAAGGCTATTAGGCGTTGAAGGCCACGAGGCGTTGAGGCCACGAGGCGTTGAAGGTCACGAGGCGTTGAAGGCCACGAGGCATTAAGAGCCACTTTGCTTTGAAGGTCACTATGCGATAAACGCATTGAAGGCCACCAGGCGTTGAAAGTTGAAGGCCGAGGCGTCGAGCGCCACTCTGCGCTGAAGGTCGCTATGTGGTGAACGCAACCATGCGTTGAAAGTGGGAATGCGATGGTGCATAGAAGATTGGTCGAGAGAGCAATGCGTCCGTCAACTATCCGACGATGGGGCGTTGGGGAATTGTAGTATTCAAAATCGAGGCTATGCGTTGCTGAAGCCATGTACAGAAGGTATGCGTTGATTAGATTAATATATAGAGACGAAGTGGAGTTTATGTCGGTGGTATATATATAAGTGGACCGAGTATTCAATTATTTTGATCACATTTCAGAGCTCGAGTTGATTCCATTTCGAAGCTAAACAACGGAGGGAGGTTGAAGAAGGTGTTTATGTAGGTTCGGGGTGGAATTCTCGTCGTTTTCGTGGAGGAAACTTGAGCTGGAACGGAGAATCCAACTGGTGTTGCTTAATCTGAGTATCGATCAGTGTTGGGGGAAGAACGATCTGGGGAAGCGGTGGCTAGGGTCAAAATTCTGAGGTTAGTAAGTTAACTCGATTTCTAGCAATTTTTATGAAGGATACTTGAGCCGAATTTGAGTAAATGTGTATTAAACTCCAGGTAAAAGAGATCGAAGCTGAACTGTTGAACGATTAGGAGTAATTCGGGGTTGTTTGGGGATATATCTCAAACAAAGAGGGTTACCCTCACGAGACTCTAAGGTAAGATAAAAGACTTGTTTCTTTACAAGTTCGCAGAGGAAAGGAAGTTCTAATTTTGGCAGGAATGCAATGTATAGCAGGTTGAAGAAAGAGTCAGAAGGGAAAGAAGAGAGCAGTGGCTGTTAGGCATCGCTCAGACTGTAGTATTGCTGAAGAGCTGAAGATTTTGTAGCGAAGTGAGTATCGCTAGTAACGCAAAGGGGTTTTGCGTCTCACAGTTCTCGCTGAGTCTCGCTGGGTATCGCTCTTCAGGTAATCTCATTAGTCTCGTGTCTTTCGGTATCACTAGTGCAGTGTCTGGCTGTGTGTTTTTCGCTGGTAGTCTCGCTAGGGACATAGTGTCTTGCTAAGTATGAAATTTTGAGAAAAAGGAGTCTGGTTAAAGAAGCAAGAGTAGAATTTTATTATGTTTATTTATTGATCATGGGAAGGAAGTTCAAGGAGAACTTAACATGGGAAATGTGTATTTACAGGCCAAGAAGAGCTCGGAAAGGTGTATAATCCACTCGGAGCTAAGACAAGTTGTGAGTGATTTTTTGTTAATTCCTTAAACTTACTTAACTTGTTTTAATAATAATGAATATGTGAAATCTGTCATATGGAGTAGTTAAGGATAGATTTTGTGTTGTGCTGAAAGAATTAAGGATTGTATATGATATTCAGTGCTCAGGGACCATTTGGGAAGGCACTTGAATAGTTGGTTGATGTGGATTCCAATGCTCAGGGACAATATGTGAAGACATGCGGAAATCCAGTGTACGTGTTAGCTCAGTGCTAAGGGATCACAGGTGAAGGCACTTGAGCAGTGGACTGATAGGGAACCCAGTGCTGAGGGATTTAAGTGTGAAGGCACATGGGAACTCCGATATGATAAAACTCAAGGCCGAGGGACAATAGGTGAAGGCACTTGAGGGATTACAATGTCAAGGGAAGAAGTGTGGAAGTAATCAGGTGTGAATGTAATGAGAATTGGTACATGAAGTTGTGTGCGTTGAGCGTCGCTCCGCCACAGCTGGAAAGGCATATTTGTATTAATGGTGTTTTATAGCATGAGTTAACTTAGAAATTTCTGGCGATATGTATATATGTGGTGGTCTATGATGTTTTATGCCAACTCAAGTAGTATTTTGATAGTTGGAAGTTTTTCATCACTCACTAGGCATTAGGCTCACGCGTTGCTTCTGTTTGTTTGTTTGTTTCAGGTAGCGAGCGTGTCCGGGACGCCTATCCTACAGGAGATCCTCGTTTGGGTTTATTTTGGACCAGTCCTCTGGGATAGTTGTAAATACACAGAATTTGTACATGTTTCTTTTTGTCAACATGTAATTTGGGATTGTAGTGGGTTCTGTTTTGAGTGTTTATAGAGAATACTTTCCTTGATGAGTTTTAATATCTTAAGTGATCATATGGCATGTAGATAGGATTGAATGATCGGTAGTTGATTGTTAGATAGTTATTTTAGAATACAGGTGTGTGCTGGTTCGCACTCACTCCCCGAGTAGCGAGGGTAATCTAGGAGGGGGTTTGACAAGAACTCTTCTATTTATAGAGTTCTCAGGTGAGCTTTATGGGCTTGGGCTTGGTTGGTTCATGGACCTGGCCCTTGGGCCCAACAAATTCGATTTCAGTATTCTTTGGCCTTTGGACCAAATTAGGTTTATTTTAGGACTCAATTGTATTTTAGGCCAAATAATAATATCAAGTTGAACCAAATTATTTTATTTAATCCAACGGTCAAGACAAAAACACGTAGCGTCATCAGAATTTGTCTATTTATGTCCTCAATTTCAATTTGAGGCACATGTCAACTTTTAATTGGTCCCAAATTCAATTATTTGTAATTTTGTTACTAATTTGAGAAATGACATGTCAATTTGTGATTGGTCCAAAATTTATCCTTCAACAAATGTCCCCTTTTCGAGATTTATGCACATGCATAAGTGGATGAATCTCGAAAAAGATAAAGTTGGAATCAAAATACAAGTTATATGTTCTTGAGTTTGACTTTATTCAATGTGTCATTAATCAAACTATGAATTTAATACATAGGTTTGATTAAAATTTGAGATAAGTTTAGAAATATGGCCAAATTTTAATTCGAGATAAATATGAGATTCTATTCCCAATTTAATTTGGCTTCGAGGAAAGAATTCTAAATTTGGATAATTTAAATTTGGGATAAATTTTGGAATATGGCCAAATTTTAACTTGAGTTAAATTTGAGGCTCTATCCCCCATTTAATTTGGCTTTGAGTAAAGAATTCTAAATTTGGATAATTTAAATTTGACAGAAAATTTGAAATATGGCCAAATTTTAACTTAAGGTAAATTTGAGGCTCTATCCCTAATTTAATTTGGCTTTGAGGAAAGAATTCTAAATTTGGATCATTTAAATTTGAGATAAAATTTGAAATATGGCTAAATTTTAACTTGAGTTAAATTTGAGGCTCTATCTCCAATTTAATTTGGCTTTGAGTAAAGAATTCTAAATTGGGATAATTTAAATTTGGGATAAAATTTGGAATATGACCAAATTTTAACTTCAGGTAAATTTGAGGCTCTATCCCCAATTTAATTTGGCTTTGAGAAAAGTACTCTAAATTGGGATAATTTAAATTTGGGATAAATTTTGGAATATAGCCAAATTTTAACTTAAGGTAAATTCGAGGCTCTATCCCCAAATTTAATTTGGCTTTGATGAAAGAACTCTAAATTGGGATAATTTAAATTTGGAATAAAATTTGGAATAAGCCCAAACTTTAATTTGAAATATTATCAAACTAGATAAAATCCTGTAATTTGAATTTATGATAAAATTTGAATTATGCCTCAAATTTTAATTTGAGATCCATTTAAGATCCAATCTACAATTTAATTTGACCAGAAAATCTCATCAAAATCTATCAAAGAAATAAGATTTTAATAGGAAATCTAAATTGAATTAGGATTTAAATCCAATATTGGTTTCTATAAATAGGGCTCCATCTACACATCAATCTCATTCAATGTTTCCTCTCTTTTTTCACATTTTTCTTCCTTCTCTTAGAGTTTTTTTTCCTTCTTCTTCCTTTATTTCTTTTATTTCTTTCTCTTTTCACATCTTTCCCTTCTCTTTTTTTTCCCTTTTTTTCTTCTTTCTTCTTTTTTTTCTTTTGTTTTTTTTCTTTTGTTTTTTATTTTTTTTCTTTCTTCCACGTTTTTTTTTTTTTTTTTTTTTGCTTTTTTTTTTCTTTTGTTTATTTTCTTAAACTTATCTTTTTGTTTCTTTTTTTTTTTTCCTTTAATTTTGAACTTCCACCAATATTGCACTTACATTTGCTTTTTTTGTCATTTTTTTATAGGTATGGAATGTAGTTCTTTGCTATGCTTGAGGTCAGAGGACATGTCAGGTATAGATTGGTACTACGTCAACATACCTTGTGCTCTTTGCAGCTCTGGGCCTTAAGGCACATCGGGTAAAGATTGACACTATGTCAATACGCTCCTGTGTTCCTTATTGCATTGGATTCTAAAGCACGTCGGGTAAAGATTGACAATACGTCAATACGCCCCCGTATTCATTATTGCGTTGGATCCTATGGCACGTTATGTAAAGATTGGCACTACATTAATACGCCCCTGTGTTCCTTACAGCACAGGGTCCTAAGGCACGTCGAGTAAAGCTTGGCACTATGTCAATATGCCTTTGTATTCCTTACTGCGTTGGGTTCTAAGGCACGTCGAGTAAAGCTTAACACTGCGTCAATATGCCCCTGTGTTCCTTATTGTACTTTGTCCTAAGGCATGTCAGGTAAATATTTGCATTACATCAATACACACCTGTGTTCCTTACTGCACTAGGTTCTAAGGCATGTTGGGTAAAGATTGGCACTACGTCAATACACCCCGTGCTCCTTGCTATGCTAGAGGTCGGAGGACACGTCGGGTATAGATTGACACTACGCCAATATGCTCCTGTGTTCCTTACTGCGTTGAGTCATCATTCTAGAGATGGAGTGAAGTTACATCGATAGTTCGGAGACGAAGTGAAGATGCACCAACATTTTGGAAATGTCGCAAAGATGCGCCAACCTTATGGAGATGGAGTGAAGCTGCACCAACATTTTGAAAATAATGCAAAGTTGCGCCAACATTTTGGAGAGGAGGTGGAGTTGCACCAACATTTTGAAGATGAAACAAAGTCGCACCAATATTTAGTAAAGGAGGCAGAGTTGCACCAACATTTTGGAGATGAAGTGAAATTGCGCCAATATTTTGGAGAGGAGGCAGAGTTGTACCAACATTCTGGAGATGGAGCAAAGTTGCACCAGCATTCTGGAGATGGAGTGAAGCTGCATCGACATTTCGGAGATGAAGTGAAGATGCACCAAACAATGCCCACCTAGAGTTCTTTCTTCTTACAAGGGATGGACATATTCAATTGGTCATGTTGTCCCTAGTAGAGATGAGCATATTCAATTTGGAATGTCACTGTTTAATGGAGATGAAAAGCACCTATTTTATAGTTTCGTAGCTAGGTGGTTGTGGCACCTTTTTTTGTAACCTTTTTATGAACTCAACTTAAATTTCTTTAAGTTGCTTATGTACCCTTGAAGAAAGGGATCATGTAGTTCGTTTTGCCTACATTAATGTATAGGGGATTCGTTTTAGAGGATTGCCTACATTTTGCCTACATTTTGCCTACGTTATAGATTGCCTACATTTTGCCTACATTGAAGAAATTGCCTATAACGTAATTTAGAGGATTCGTTTTGCCTTTTTACTGGACCGAATTTAAAGTTTCCTTCAAGCTGCCTACGTACCGTTTATAATGAATAGGGATCGAGTCATAATGTAGTTCAACTTTTTTTCTTTTTTTTTTTTTTTTTTTTTTTTTTTTTTTGTTACTGGACTAAACTTAAAGTTTTCTTTAAGCTACCTACGTACCCCTTTGAAATGAATAGGGATCAAGTCAAAACATAGGTCAATTTTTCTTTTTAATGCCATTCACCTTTTAAACTCATGCGAGCCAGAAACATCATGCAGTTTAGACTCTTGCGATAAGGAGCTTATACATTTAAATTTCAGAAGCTTTTATTTCATCATGGCTTTGATCATCCTCTTCATTTGTAGGATTCGTAAATATGATGAGTTTTGGCTTCACCGTCAAGGAACCTTCAGTGTTTACATCAACAAACAACTTCCTCTTCATGCGCAAAGGGACAGGACTGCGAATCTTCTCATCGTTGTTTTGTTCATGAAGTGATTTTGCTTCTAAGATTTTCATCTTTCTTTCACGTTGATCGCCTGTCAATTTGAGATGATCAAAAGCAGATGTTGAAAGTCGATCTTTTTTTTATGTGGAGATGCTTAGTCTTTTGAAGGCTGAAGTCCGGGTGGAGGTAGATGTTAAACATTGATCTTCTTCCTTTATCTTGGCCATGCCCAATCTTTGGAAAACTGAAAATCGAGTAGTTGAAGGTTTGATACGATCAAAGACATAAATTTTTTGCTTGGTTTCCTTTGAATAGACAACTTCTTCGACGGTTACGTGATTACTGTTGGCAATTTTCGAGCATTCTGTAAATGGTGACACACCCTTCTTGCGCCTCGACGAAGGAACATAGCGCAAGACTAGAGGACATGCAGCTTTCTCATCTCTCAAAGTGTTAGTCTTCACAAGGCTAGTGGATGCTTCACTCTTTTGAGAGTTGGAAGTATTGAAAAGCACTTGAAAAGTGCTTTCTATTCTCTCAAATTAAGGGAGTATATATTAGATTTCACTTGTTTACTAGTGGTTTTTAGGTCAAAATAAAGAAAAGAAGAATTGAAAGTCAAAAGATCAAAACCGAGCCAAAATCTAGTGAAAAAGAAAAGAAAAACACAAATTTACCAAAAACAAGGCAACGCCGTGGCGCTTTCTTCCGATAGCAGCTTCTGCCTCAATGCAGCCCCATTGTCACAGCGCCGATGGTAGGTTTCCATGATGCACAGTGCAGCGCTGCCCTCTTTCAGTGTCGGTCAACACCGCGACGTCATTGACCAGCGCTGTGTCGCCATCTTTCCTAATTTGAAGAATCTATATTTTTGGAAAGAATGTTGGGCGGCCAACTCTATAAATTGGAGGGTTTCCAACAGCCTTAATGACCAATTTACATATCAAGAAATCAGAGAAAAAACACACCAAAAGAATCCCAAAGAGTGAGTTGGCTGCAAGGAAGAGAGAAGAAAAAGTTTGGTGTCGTTCGAGTTCCTGACATGAAGACCTAAGGACATCTTAACGATTGCTCCTCAATCAAGGTGTAAGCCCCGTACTTAATCTTGTGAGAACGCAAGGTAAGAAGGGGCCAAGAGATGGACATTTGGGTAGGAGTAGTTGGCTGGACTATGATCGGGGCGGAAAAATGACTAAGTATCAGCTATGCGTTGGTGGCAACATGCTTTGATGGAAACAGTTTGGCGTAAACGCAAAGGTGAGGGAGACTGTTAGACGTTGAAGCCACGACGCGTTGAGGACATAAGGCGTGAAGAACCACCTTGTACCGAAGTTTATTTTGCGGCAAACGCATTGTAGGCAGCATGGCGTTGGAAGTTAATGGCCATGAGGAGTTGAGAACTGATTTGCGATGAAGCCATTATGCGGTGAACGCTACCATGCGTCGAAAGTGGGTATGCGTTGGACAAAAAAAGGTTGGCCGAGAGAGAGTAATGCGTTTGCTAACCATTTGGCGGGAGAGTTTTGAAAAGAAACATCATCAGAGGCTGTGTGTGTTGCTGAAGCTGAACATAGAAGGTATGCGTTGAACAGATTATAGTATAGTGTTGAAATGGAGAATAAGTCGGTGGTATATATATATAAGTGGATCGAGAATTCAATTGTTCTGATTGCATTTCAGAGCTCGAGTTGGGTCCATTCTAAAGCTAAACATCGGAAGGAGGTAGAAGAAGATGTTCATGCTGATTTGGAGTGGAAATCTCATCGTAACCGTGGAAGAAACTTGAGTTGGGCAGAGGACTCAGCTGGTGTTACTCCCTTAGAGTGACGCTCGATTTTGGAGGAAGAACAAATTGAAGAAATGGTGGTTAGGGCTGAAGCTTTTGAGGTTAGTAAGTTAACTCGATTTTTAGCAAGTTTCATGAAGGATGCTTGAGCTGAAATTGTATAAATGTGTGTCAAACTTAGAAAGAAGAGATTAGAGCTGAATTGTCGGACGATTAGGGGTAACTCGGAAGTTGTTGAAGGATATATCCTAAACGAAAAGGATGTTCTTCATGAAATCTGGAGGTAAGATGAAGGACTTACACCATAACAAGTTTGTAGAAGGAAGAAAGTTCTGAAATTGACCAAAACGTAATGTTTAGCAGGTTGAAGGAGGAAGAGGAAAGGAAGAAGAAAACGGTTCTGCTGCAGCGGTAGTATCGCTGAGAGAGCGAGAGACAGGGCAGCGAAGCAAGTATCCCTGTAACGCAAGAGAGGCTTTGCGTCTCACGATTCTCGCTAGAGTATCGCTGGGTGTCGCTCCTCAGGCCAGGAAGAGCTCGGGGAGGCTTATAATCCACTTAGAGCCGAGACCAATCGTGAGTGACCATTTGTTATATCTTGTGATAAATTTAGTATGCTTATTTGATGAGGAAATGTGATCCTTTGTAGTATTCATTATGAATGTGATGTGTTAGCAAGTTAAAAGGGTACTAATGCTAATGTTTAAATATAGTAGTGGCTGAGGGACCTTATGGTGAAAACCTATATGTAAGTGAGCATGAAGTTAAGTGCTGAGGGACTTTGTGAAAGCACTTGAATAGCTATAAGGATTGGATTACAATGCTGAGGGACTATGAGTGAAAGCATGTAGTAACCCATCACATATTAGCTCGTGCTGAGGGACCATGAGTGAAGGCACTTGAGCGAAGATAGAATTGGTTACCAGTGCTGAGGGACTACATTTGAAGGCACATAGTAATGTAAACATAATCGATTAAGTGCTGAGGGACAGAATGTGAAGGCACTAGATAGTTGCAGAACTGTGTGACATGAGAATTTGACATTTATACGTATAAATTGAAAGGAGAACCTTAGTAACTCTCTGATATGTGATATGTAATGGTTACTAATGGATAAGCTAGCTCATATTTGTTAGTGATAGTGAATAGATTTAGTCACTCACTGGGCTTTTTGCTCATTCAGTTTGTTGTTGTTGTCGTTTCAGGTGTAGCGAGCGTGTCCGAGACGCCTAGCCTACAGGAGAATCTCCTCTGGGCCTATCTGGAAGCAAACCTCTGGGATAGTTGTAAATACTTAGTCTGTGCATATGTCTTGTAATGTGCATTTTTCTTATGAGATAAGGGGAGATGTGTTGTATTATATATACATGCAGTAAATGCTTGTTGGGAGATTGTGTCTTTTCCTAGTATTTCAACAGAAGCATTGTTTTTAATTTTGAGATTCATCTGGTATCTATTTTCATTATGTATTTGATGGAGAACAGTATCACGCTCAATCCTAGGTATAGTGTGAATCTGGGATGGGGTGTGACACAAGGTCTTCTTCCTAGTAGATTTTTTCATTCTTTACACTCTTTCTATGCTTAATTTGTTTGTGAACATGTTGCTTGAAGCTATGAGTGGCTAAATTCTTTAGTTTTAGGGTTTTGATGAATTGTTTATGAAGTTATGTTGATATTGTAGATTCTTCATGGTTTTGTTGTAATGAATATGCTTTTCATTGTTATTGTGCTTAATTCTTGTTGATTGGCCATCCTTAAATGTTAGCTTAGATGTATGGTTGAGGGATTGTATGTCTAAGTAGATCTATAACAATGAATTGTTGTTAATCTATCATGAGAATAGTTAGGTTAATAATGAAAGTTGCTAAAGACTACTCTTAATGCCATGTAATTTGTATTGATTTCAACGAATTAGTAATCAATCGAGTTGCATGAGAAAAAGTTGTTTTGAGAGAAAATAACTTGAATTTATGTTTCTAGACTTAAGCATATGAATTACATTAAAATCCATGAACCCTAGAATATTGCATAATGGAGTAAACAAGGATTCATTACCCTAGAACTATCTTTGACTCTTATATTTCTTATTTACTTGCTTTTCTTTTTAAGTCTTTCTTAAATCACAACTCAAGATCGAATCATCAAATAAAATTGATTCAATTCTAGAATAGCTAAGTAACTTAAAACTTCATAATTGAATCCTCAATGGAATGATATTTGGACTTCATCGTCTTATATTATAATTTGACCCATACACTTGCGATAAACACGGAAAGTGCGCATCAAGTTTTTGGCAACGTTACTTGGGATCCAAAGAACGGTTTTTGTTATTTAATATTCATTAGAATTGATAGATAATTTGAGGTTTATATTATTGTTTGGTTGATAATTTTTGTCAGTTTATGCCTCGTGAAAATACCAACATTCTCCCTCTTGATCCCGAGATTGGTAGGACTTATAGAAGAAATCTAAGGGCTTAACACAACAACCCGTGGAGATGGTGGAGGAGATACCAAAGGCAATTCGAGATAACTTCCAACAGACATTACCGGCAAATCAACTCGACATTATGAATGTGCCCATCAATGTCAACAACTTTGAGTTGAAATCGAGGTTGATCCAAATGGCTAGAGAGCTAGCCTTTAGAGGAAGAACTAACGAAGATCCTCACAAGCACTTACGGTCCTTCTTAGAGATATGCGGGACGGTAAAGATGAATGATGTTTCTAACGATGCTATTAAACTAAGACTTTTTTCTTTCTCTTTACAGGACCTAGCAAAGGATTGGTTGGAAACCATACCTCCGGGTAGTATCATTACATGGGAGATTTTAGCTCAAGCTTTCTTGAACAAATACTTTACACCGGCTAAATCTCAAATGCTAAGAACGGAGATTGGAACATTCCACCAACTTAAGGATGAACAACTATATGAGGCTTGGGAGAGGTACAAGGATCTCTTGAGGAGGTGCGCCCAACATGGCTACTCGGATTGCATGCAAATTCAATTCTTGTACAATGGATTATTAAGCTTAACCAAATCCATTCTAAATGCAACCGCCGATGGGTAAATTTTCTCCAAGAATGCTCAAGAGACCTATACCATACTAGAAGACTTGGCCACTACATCGTACAGTTGGCCATGTGAACGGTCTTCTCCAATTATCCCAAAAGCCACCAGACGGTATGAGGTAAATTCTCTACAAGCTCAATTGGCTTCTCTCACTAATACTTTATCTAAATTATCTCAAGGAAGCCAAACTCAAGCAAGTCCACCATCCATAGCTTCCTTTGCGGCCATGGCAAATCAACAAGAGCAAGTGAGTTAGAGGTAGCCAATTATGTGGATAGAGGACAATACTGAGTTCAACAACAACTCCCAACTCACTATCATCCCAACTTGAGGAATCATGAGAACTTCTCATATGCCAACAACAAGAATGTGTTGCAAGCACCTTAAGGATTCAATGGAGCAAGGAATGCAAATACATCATCATTGGAGGACATAATGCTTGACTTTGTCAAAGAGTCAAGATAGAGGATGAGCACATTGAAGAATTTGGTATAAGCTATTGCAAGCAACGTTCAAAGCCAAGGTAAGTCAATTCAAAACTTAGAGGTTCAACTTAGTCTAATGGCCACATCTCTCCACACAATGCAAAAAGGTAAATTTCCAAGTTGTCCGGAGAAGAACCCCAAGGAGGAATGCAATGCCATAACCCTAAGGAGTGGCAAGGAGTTGAACAAGAAAATCATCATAGATGATGATGAGCCTCCACAAGAAGAGGATGAAACCATCATAAAAGATGCTCCAATACAAAAAGAGAGTGCATCTAAGGAAAAGGAGAAATCAAAGTCCAACATAGGGAGTACTTCTAACTCTACTTCTTTTATCCCTTACACTTTACCTTTTCCTCAAAGATTTCTAAAGAAAAAGATTGATGCTCAATTTTCTAAATTCTTAGACATATTTAAAATGTTGGAAATTAATCTTCCCCTTGCAAAGGCATTAGAACAAATGCCTAAGTATGCCAAGTTCATGAAGGAGTTGTTGTCTAAGAAGAAGAGGTATGAAGATTACAAAATGGTTGCACTAACTGAAGAATGTAGCGTGACATTATAAAGAAAATTGCCTCCAAAATTAAAAGATCGAGGGAGTTTCTCTATCCCTCCATTTAGGAAATAATTCAATTACTAAAGCGCTTTGTGATCTTAGAGTTTCTATTAACTTAATGGCTTTATCCATGTTTAGGAAGCTCAATGGTGGAGAAGTGCAACCAACTACCATATCCTTGCTTTTGGCCGATCGATAATTTGTTCATCCCTACAGCATCGTGGAGGATGTCTTGGTCAAGGTAGGCAAGTTTATCTTCCCGACGAATTTTGTAATACTAGACATGGAGGAAGATGCCGAAGTCCCCATAATTCTTGGAAGACCTTTCTTGGCCACTGTAAGGGTCCTCATCGATGTGCAAGATGGAAAGCTCACATTCCACCTCAACGATTAGGAGGTAACATTCAACATCTATAAAGCCCTTAAGCATCCAGATGTAAAAAGGTATTAGCATCATGAGCCAAGCACAAATGTAACATTGCCCCTCTCTTCTAGTAAGAACTCGATGCATGATGATCCTCTTTTAAATAGTAAGACTAATGGCATGCTTCATGTTAAATTAGAGAACCCTATGAAACATGTTTCTACTAGTCATAATCCTCCTAGTTCTTCTTGCATGCCTCCAAAACCTAAAATGAATTATGAACAAATCATGGAGAAGCATGTTAAAAATGAAGAGGTGAGTCCAGTAAAACTTCATAATGATGACTCCTTAATGATACTTGATTACATTAGAAAAGATGATGTTCAACTTGACAATGAATTGTTGACCAATCCATTTAATGTTAATGAATATGTTTTTGAGTGTCAATGTGGGCGAAAACTAAAAGTTCAAGGCGATCCAACGCATGGAATGAAGAAACAACCTTGGGATCCACTGTGACTCGTGAACCCCGTCTAGATAGAAGATGTTAAACTAAGCACTTGTTGGGAGGCAACTCAATTTTATTGCTTTCTTTATGTTTCTTTTTACTTTTATTTTCAATAATCATAGAGTCACTCATATGTCTTATTATTTTTCAGGACCTTGGTTTATCACAAAGAGTACTCCTTACACCAAGCTTGTTTGGTGGCTTCCCACTTGCTCCCAGGCTTGTTCTTTCTTTGTTCGATGCTCTTATACATTGGGGACAATGCATGATTCTAAGTTTGGGGTGGGAGGTGTCACTCGTACTTTTGTGTGTTTTCTTATCCTGCTATGCATGTTTGTGAGATTTTAATGATTATATGCATGTTAATGAAATTTTGAAAATTTTGGAGCTTTTAAAGTTAATGGGAATGTTTTTTATGGTTGTGTGCTTTGATGTTGATTGCCCATGATGAGATTCGAATTTGCATGATAGATGACTTATTGTGGAAATAGAATAACATTATCTTGAGTTAAATTCATTTAAGTCCCTCTTAAAATCTCCCATATTCCTGAGCACGTAGCCACCTTAATTTAGAATCTTTAACTGAAAAAAAGGATGAAGTTGGGTGTATTTGGTTGTCACTCCGAAATGCCCCACCGGTTAGAGAGTAGAAATGCATGATAGTTTGTAATCTTAGAATAAAGAAAAAGAAAAGAATATACGTGCCTCTGAGGAAAAAGAAGTGTACACGAAAATATATATATGTGTGTGTGTGTGTGTGTGTATGAGCTTTACATGTCTATCATGTTAATTGTTAAACTTGAAATGAGTATGCATGGATCAGGGTAAAAAGAGCTGCCTTTGTTGTGATCAGTAAGGACGCCTGAGAATTGACTTGGTACGAGTCCCTACAGTGAATATGTGAAAGCTAGTACCCCTAGGTAAAAGAATGCAAGTTTAGGGCCCATGAAAAAAAGTAAGATTGAATGGCACCTTAGTGGGCATATTACTCACTTGAAATCTGTGGATGCTTGAAGATTGGTGCATGAGCTAGAGTAGGGGAAAACTAAGAAAGCTCTCTTAAGTCCCAATTTTCATTTTAGCATTTTAAATTGAATGAGGCTTGCACACACACACACGGGAGATAGAAAAATTTGGCCTTGAATGATTATAACAATATGGATATGCTTGCATGTTTCCACTTAAGCTCTTAAATGCTATTTTTTGAGACATGAATCGATTGCACACTTCTTCATTTAAACTTCCTTTATTTGATTTTGCTTTTTGCTCGAGACTAGCAAATCTCAAAGTTTAGGGTGGTGAAAAGCGCTTGAAAACTGCTTCCTATTCTTTCAAATCAACGAATTTTATATTAGACTTCACTTGTTTGCTAGTGGTTTTCAAGTCAAAATAATGAAAAGAAGAATTGAAAGTCAAAGATCAAAACCGAGCCAAAATCTAGTGAAAAAGAGAAAAAAAACACAAATCTACGAAAAAACAGAGCAGCGTCGCGGCATTTTTTCCCGAGAGCAACTTCTGCCTTAACACAGCGCCATTATCGCAATATTGCGGCACGGCACCGAGGGTAGGTTTCCATGACGCACAGCGCCACAACACCACCTTTCAATGTCGGTCAACGCCGCACGCCACCTTTCCAAATTTGAAGAATCTATATTTTTGGAAAGAATTTAGGGTGGCGAACTCTATAAATTGGAGGTTTTCTAGCAGCCCTAATGACCAATCTACACATTAAGAAATCAAAGAAAAAACACACCAAAAGAGTCCCAAAGATTGAGTTGGCTGCAAGGAAGAGAGAGGAGTTCGAGGGAGAGAGTTTGGTGTCGTTCGAGTTCCCGACGTGAAGACCGAAGGACATTTTGGCGATTCCTCATCAATCAAGAGCTTCTTCCTAGTAGAGTTTTCCTCTCTTCACATTCTTTCTATGCTTAATTTGTTTGTGAACATGTTGCTTGAAGTTATGAGTGGCTAAACTCTTTAGTGTTAGGATTTTGATGAATTTTTTATGAGGTTATGTCGATATTGTAGTCTCTTCATGGTTTTGTTGTAATGAATATGCTTTTCATTGTCATTGTGCTTAATTCTTATTGATTGGCCATCCTTGAATGTTAGGTTAGGTTAGATGTATGGTTGAGAGATTGTATGTCTAAGTAGATCTATGACAATGAATTGTTGTTAATCTATTGATGTGCACTTTGAGTGTTAACCGCAAGTGTAGGGGTCAAGTTATAATATAAGACGGTGAAGTTCGAATATCGTTCCACTGGAGATTCAATTGTGAAGGTTTAAGTTACTTAGCTATTCTAGAGTTGAATCAATTTTATTTGAGGGTTAGAATTAATATTGTAAGTTAAGGAAAATATAAACCAAATAATGAAAGTATTAAAGTGAGAAACACAAGAGTCAAAGAGAGTTCTAGGGTAATGAATCCTTGTTTATTTCATCATGCAATATTATAGATTTCATGGATTTTATTGTAATTCATATGCCTAAGTCTAGAAACTTAATTCCAAGTTATTTTCTCTCAAAAACAACCCTTTTTCATGCAACTCGATTGATTACTAATCTCTTGAAACCAATACAAATTACATGGCATTAAGAATAGTCTTTAGCAATTTTTATTGTCAACCTAACTACTCTTGTGATAGATTAACAACAATTCATTGTTATAGATCAAGTTAAACATACAATCTCTCAATCATACATCTAAACTAACATGTGAAGATGACCAATCCACAAGAATTAAACACAATAACAATGAAAAGCATAATCATTCCAACAAAACCATGAAAGTCTACAATATAAACATGAATTCATAAACAAATCATCAAGACCCTAAAACTAAAGAGTTTAGCCACTCATAGCTTGAAGCAACATGTTCAAACAATATAAACAAAGAAAAAGTGTAAAGAAAGGGAAATTCTACTGAAAAGAGGCTCTTGACTGAGGTAGCACCGTCATGATCTCCTTGGCTCTCACGTCGAAACTTAAACGGCACCTCGACTATCTCGAACTCTTTTCCTCTTCCTTGTAGCTAACTCAGTCTTTAGAACTCTTTTATGAACTCTCACTCAATTCTTTCCTTCTTGTGGCTCTTTAGGTTTGTAATTTCGTGCTTTGATTGATTATTAGGGCTGCTAGAAAACTCCAAATTTATAGAGTATTTCGCCCAAGAAAACTTTCCAAAAATACATTTTTTTCAAATAAGGAAACTAGGGCCGCGACACTGGTCTATAGCACCGCGACGGTGTCATTTAAGGAAAGAGAGGGTCGCGACGCTGTTGGAGAGCGTCGCGACGCTGCGACTGTGTTTCGTAGACCATGCTCTCGGGTTTTAGAGTCGCGGCACAGCCCCAATTTTTCCATATTGAGTTTTTCTTCTTGTTTTCACCGTATTCTTACTCGGTTTTGATCTTTTGGTCTTTTCTTCTAATTTTCCTCATTTTAACCTAAAAACCACTAGCAAACTAGTGAAATCTAATGTAAACTTCCTTAATTTGAGAGGATAGAAAGAACTTTTCAAGTGCTTATCATCTATCATGAGAATAGTTAGGTTAACAATGAAAGTTGCTAAAGACTACTCTAAATGCCATGTAATTTGTATTGATTTCAACGAATTAGTAATCAACCGAGTTGCATGAGAAAAAGTTGTTTTGAGAGAAAATAACTTGAATTTATGTTTTTAGACTTAAGCATATGAATTACATTAAAATCCATGAACCCTAGAATATTGCATAATGGAGTAAACAAGGATTCATTACCCTAGAACTATCTTTGACTCTTATATTTCTTATTTACCTGCTTTTCTTTTTAAGTCTTTCTTAAATCACAACTCAAGATCGAATCCTCAAATAAAATTGATTCCATTCTAGAGTAGCTAAGTAACTTAAACCTTCACAATTGGATCCTCAGTGGAACGATATTCGGACTTCACCATCTTATATTATAACTTGACCCGTACACTTGCGGTAAACACGAAAAGTGCGCATCAAGTATTTCCTTCGCTTGACTCTTTTCTCGCCTCTACTTGTAGCCTTGACTTGAATTTATACCCTTCTTTTATTAGAGGAATCTCTGCAGGCATTACTTCACCGACGTTATCACTTTTCAAGCAAAATTTTGCGTTTGTGAAGTGAGACTCAACTTCTGAGAATGGATTGGAGCCAGCTTCAACTTTCTTAATGCCCTCTTGATAAAACTTAAAGCATTAATGTAGTGTAGAAGTTATCACTCTATTTCCATGAATCCAAGGACGCCCTAGTAACAGCTTGTAAGTGGTCCTCGAGTCTATGCCATGGAACAATGTGTTGACCTTCAGGTCCCCAATAATGAGTTCCCAATGTATCACATTTATTCCTCGTTGACCGCCTTGGTTGAAGCCCTGAATCACCAACTTGCTATTTGAAAGTTCTTCCATTGAGATGGCTAATTGTTTCATGGTTGACTTAGGCATTATGTTAACAGCTGATCCATTATCATTGAGAATCTGACTAACCCTGTACTCTCGCATGTATCTTGAGACAAACAAAAGTCTGTTGTCAGGCTTTGATCCTAATGATGCGCACTTTGAGTGTTAACTGCAAGTGTACGGGTCAAGTTATAATATAAGACGGTTAAGTTCGAATATCGTTCCACTGGAAATCCAATTGTGAAGGTTTAAGTTACTTAGCTATTCTAGAGTTGAATCAATTTTATTTGAGGATTGAAATTGAATATTATGAGTTATGGAAAATATAAATCAAATAAGGAAAGTATTAAAGTGAGAAATACAAGAGTCAAAGAGAGTTCTAGGGTAATGAATCCTTGTTTATTTCATCATGCAATATTATAGATTTCATGGATTTTATTGTAATTCATATGCCTAAGTCTAGAAACTTAATTTCAAGTTATTTTCTCTAAAAAACAACCATTTCTCATGCAACTCGATTGATTATTAATCTCTTAAAACCAATACAAAATTACATGGCATTAAAAATAGTCTTTAGCAACTTTTATTTTCAACCTAACTACTCTCGTGATAGATTAACAACAATTCATTGTTATAGATCAAGTTAAACATACAATCTCTCAATTATACATCTAACCTAACATGTGAAGATGACCAATCCACAAGAGTTAAACACAATAACAATTAAAAGCATAATCATTCCAATAAAACCATGAAAGTCTACAAGGTCAACATAAATTCATAAACAAATCATCAAAACCCTAAAACTAAAGAGTTTAGCCACTCATAGCTTGAAACAACATGTTTAAGCAAAATAAACAAAGAAAGAGTGTAAAGAAAGGAAAACTCTACTGAAAAGAGGCTCTTGATTGAGGTAGCACCGTCACGATCTCCTTGGCTCTCACTTCGGAATTCGAAGGGCACCACGACTATCTCGAACTCTTTTCCTCTTCCTTGCAACTAACTCACTCTTTGAACTCTCACTTAATTCTCTCCTTTTTGTGCCTCTTTAGGTCTGTAACTTCCTTGCTTTGCTTTGATTTTCCTTGATGATTTGGGCTGCTGGAAACCCCCAAATTTATAGAGTTTGGTCGCCCAAAAATTTATCAAAAATAACATTTTTTCGTTTAAGGAAAGCTGGCGCCGCGGCGCTAGGGCTGCATCCAAAGTTGTTGCTCTTGGGTTTTAGCACGCTGTGATGCGTTTCAGAAATATTGTTCTCGGGCATTAGCGCCATGGCAGGGCCGTCTAAGCACCGCGACGCTGTCATGCATTCAACAAGGATGCGTCGAGGCAGCGCCATCTCGGCTCCGCGATGCTACTATGCGTCCAGAACGATGCGTTCATGTTTCAGCGCCGCAGTGCTACTATGCGTTCAGAACGATGCGTTCATGTTTCATCGCCGCGGTGCTACTATGCGTCCAGAACGATGCGTTCATGTTTCAGCGCCGGCGGCGCTATCCCAAAATTTGCCCTTTTGAATTTTTCAGCTCTTTTTCGCCGTATTCTTGCTCGGTTTTGATCTTTTAGTCGTTTCTTCTAATTTTCCTCGTTTTAACTTGAAAATCACTAGCAAACAAGTGAAATCTAATATAAACTCCCTTAATTTGAGAGAATAGAAAGCACTTTTCAAGTGCTTATCACCCAACAGCAAGTCTTCATTTGAAAAATTTATGAACGTGCAGCAAGAGGCACATGCATGCAACATCGAAGCCGAGTCATTAGATGCATTTGAGTTTAGCAATGCGTCATTGACGGCACTCTTAGCTGCTTGAGGGAGTGACAACAAGTCATCTATGTTGAATGATGGTAAGTCTTTTGGTTCTATCACCATCTTCAATGAACTTGTAGGAATATCTTCTCTCTGTGTTGCACTGACAGCATGACATGTAGCAATCTCCAATGCTTCCTTCAAATAGTTCTCATGGAAGTTTCTAGGGAGAAATTCTGCCAAAGTTATTGGTTGTCGAGGTTGAGAGGAGTCCTCGTCCTCTTCCTTAATAGACTTCAACTTCTTTACCTTCTTTTTTCTTTCTTTTTCTAAGTCTTGCTCCCTTTTTTGTAATTTCGACAGAAGCACAACTTCTTTTAGGTGGAACTTGGCTTTCTCTTCTTTCGACGAGTCACAAGGATCCATCCTTCATCGTCATCTTTAACATGCTCATTTTTGCTTTGGGAGTCTGTCATTAGAATCTCTTGTTGGAACCGAAGAACTATAGGCTCAAAGATCCCAAATTGGATTAAGATTTCTCTTTGATAATAATACATTATCGATGGCGGGATATTTGAAATCATCGTCACTGCAGCACGATTTGTTTGAGCTACTTCATCAAGATCTAGCTCTATTTTCTTTTCACGAGCCAACCTTAGAATTAGGTCCTTCAGCACAAAACACTATTCAACTAGGTGGCTAACAACCCGATGATATTTGCAGTAGTTGGGATCATTGATTTTTCCTAATTGCTCCGGTCGCTTGCATTCTGGTAGTTGAATAAGTTTTTCTAACAGTTGCTCTAGCATGTTTGCAACGTCAGAGTTAGGAAATGGATAAACTTTGTCCTTTTTTTCTTTTAAAGTTAGGCGATGTCTCTCACCTCCATCATGTTTCCTTTCGGATTTTATTTCTTTTTCTTTGGAGAAAAATTCCCGTGGGGTCGCACTAATGACCACAGATTCTTTTGTGGCACTCTTAAGAATATTTCCAGTGTCTTTGGCTTCCTTCTTATCTTTCTTTACCTCAGGGACCAAGAAATCTTTTGTTCCCCTGTTGGCAATGCTCAGCTCTATATTATGGGCATGGGTCGCCAACTCTTCAAATGTGCAGGGTTTGATTCCTTATAAGATGTAGAGGAGTTTCCAATGCATGCCTTGGGTGCATATCTCCACCGCAGGTAGTTCGGTGAGTCGGTCATTGCAGTTAAGACTTAAAGCTCTCCATCGGTTGATATAGTCGATGACTGGCTCTCCCTTCTGCTGCTTGGCGCTTGTCAACTCCATCATGCTGACGATATGCCTAATGTTGTAAAAGTGGTTCAAGAACTCTCTTTCTAGTTGCTCCCAACTGTCGATCACCTCCGGCTCTAGATCGGTGTACCAGTTGAAAGCGTTTCCTTTTAAAGTCCGAATGAACTACTTGACTAGCAGGTCTCCTTTAGTTCCTGCATTTTCACAAGTTTCAGCAAAATGAGCAACATGTTGGGGTTGCCCTTTCCATCAAACTGTTGGAACTTCAGTGGTTGATTCCCAGTAGGCATTTTTAAGTTGTCTATTCTTTTAGTATATGGTTTAGAATACATAAAAGAATCTTGAGATAGTCCTCCATATTGGGCTCTGAGAAGTTTGTGATCATATCCTGTAGCTATTGAATTGAGAAAGAGGCTATAGAGGTGGATTGTTGCAACCGATTTTCCTGCAACAAAGTTTTCCCTTTGTCATTGGCCTTGGTAGCGGGCGTTTGGCTTGACTCGGCAGTTTCTCGAGCCTGCATCTGCTCTTTTAAGGCAACGATCTCATGATCTCGCTCCTCGATAGCTTTCATTAGGAGATCTATTTTTCTCTCCATCTCTGCCATGGTTGCCTCTGCTGTTACATCAGCCATCATGACAGACATAACATCAGGACGTGATTCTTTCTTGGAGGGATCAGAAGTTGGAGCGATCAACTTTCATTATGAAAAACTTTTTCCTTGTTTTTGTTTATATTCTTTTTCTATTGTATTTCGAGAATGACTTGTATCGCATTACTAGTCATAGTATGGATATTGCTTCAGCGCTACTACAGTGCTTCCCTAACTCGAAGTGCCTCACTATGAGAATGATGCTTTGCTAATGCTCAACTACGTCTTGAACCTTAATTTGCACTAACCGTTCGCTTTCTCATTAGCAAAAGCGCTTCTCTTTGCCCCTTTACAATGAAAGCCTTAAGTGAGAGATTTGTTGTTTTATTGCTCTCACTTCCTCTCATCTGCGCTCGTCAAGCCAACTTAGCTTTTTGGTAGCTAAAACTGTGGTTGAAGCAGACATTTCGAAATGACACCATCTATAGAGTTAATGTAGAAATAGAAGGAGTAGTGATAACTTGTAGAAATACAAGTTATTATAGTCACTATTTGATTATATTAGAGTAACTTTGGAGCTAAACGCATGATTTTGGTAGTTAAATGATGAAAAATGTATCACCATGCGTTGACACTACTTACAAAAGAAAATACCTGAAAAACAATGAGCTTTTATGTTCCTAACGCAGGGTTAAGAAGAAAAGAAGCACAAACAATAGAAGTACGAAGAGACGAAGCTGCTGCGAGGACAAGTGGAAACCCATGCGTCGAGCCTATGCGCTGAGACCATGCGTCGAGACAATGCGTTGACAATCTAAAAAGCAAAAACAGACGCATGCTCAAACAGCTGTCATGTCATTATGAAAAAGGACAACACTTAATCAGATCATGGCAGAACAAATAGGCTGACAATCTGAAAAGTCTATGCAGCGTGGTTGAAATTTAATGCACAAGGTGTCAGGTCATCATGATATCAACTTTTTGACGCCTATAAATAGTCCACAAGCTTTTCCAAGAAACGGAGGACGAGAGACCAGTTCAAAAGGCGAAAGCTCTGCACTATTTCTCCCTCACCATAACCAGCCTCCATTTCGAGCTCTTCTGAGAGAAGGATTCTGAGCATCTTCAGAGTCGTCTCCCAGTGAGTGAGAACCTTTCACCTTATGGAATCTTTGTATCAGATAGCAACCATCTCAAGCCTCCATGAAGCAAGACGTTGCCAGTGGCGGCTTGACGCCCTTCATCTCTATTTTATTTCCATTTTTCTTCTTCTTGCTTATATTTTGTTAATGACATTCGAGAGAATGATTTATTGTCTTAATATAAGTTTGATTGACTATCATCTTCCGTCTATTTCCGTATTAAATACTTTACACCATGCTGTCTAAATGCTAAACGAGTTGAATGTTAAAAGCTAGTTTTCTTAAGCAATTCTGAGTATGTTACAGCTTGATTAATGCATATCTTTAGCTTGCATAACTTTGTCTGACAAACAAATGTAGTAAGCATGACTATCGAGCTTGAGAGAGTGGATAGTTAATCTTTAGTATTAATTAAGACTAGATGAGTGCAGAGATATAGTTAATCTTTTGCCAGCACAAACTTACCATGCGTCTTAGAGATAAGATAAATGTGGCGTTGAAACATCGAGAGGTGGATTCACACACGCAGTTTCTAGGTATGTAATTGTACTTAGAAAGTTTAGGTAACAACTAGCTCTTGCGTTCAACTCTACCTCCATCGCATGGTCCCATTCATTCTCAATGCATGCTATCTGACGCATTGTTTTACATATGACTACCCAACGCCGCGTCCATTTCATTATTAGTAGTAGGAAATTCTTTTCATTCTTTTTGTATAGTTTAGACACACATAATCAACAAATGCATATATATTTACATGTACAGTCACCGCATAGTCATACATTTAGTCTCAACGCCTAGTTATTACAAATCCCTGCGTTCGACCCTGGACTCACCAGGAAAACCTATAAATGCTTATACTTGGGTCTTTATAGGAAAACTTGCTTAGTCATGATCACATCTAGAGTAATTCTCAACGCATGCTTGTACGGAAATGACAAATCTATTTTTGTGCAACGAGCTAAGAAACTCAATTCAATTTAATTAGAAATTTAACGAACAAAATTCAGCGAACAAGTAGGAAGAAGGATAGTCAAATTTGTTGAAGTTACTTAGCTTTCATCAATCTTTCCTCATTTTCAGGCTCTCTCTTTTCTGAACCTCTTGGAGTGCTTGTTGTGTTAGGGGTTAAACAACGATAGACATTGATAAGGGGCAGTTTCTTTTTTGGGAATGTAGATAACTCAAATCTTAGATGCCCGAAATTATAAATATATAGAATTATAAATGTTCAGAATCTTTCGATTACCATGTTTGTTTCGTAGAAATATTTTTGCAGATATCTCGGAATATTTTGATAACTATGTTTGTTTCGTAGGAATTCTACTCATAAGTGTCTTAACGTTCGGAACTTGTTTGCACGAGGTTTCCTGAGAAACTTGTTTTGTGGAGTTGAACTTAAGTTGATGTAGATTTGATGCGAATGTGGTTCAATCTCTAGTACTTGATCCTCTGATTCTCTCTCAGTTGAATGCATACACTTGATGTATGGAAGTTGAATGCATGGTTGTTCTTGAAGTTGAAGTCTTGGAAGAATGTATGTGTTCCAAAGAACTTCAGTCTTCAAGACAAAAACACGTGGCGTCATTGGAATTTGTCCATTTATGTCCTCAATTTCAATTTTGGGCACATGTCAACTTTGAATTGGTCCCAAATTCAATTATTTGTAATTTTGTCATTAATTTGAGAAATGACATGTCAGTTTGTGATTAGTCCAAAATTTCTCCTTCAACATGCCCTTATGACTATTTATTAATTGATAATTAATTTGATATAATTTGAACTTATATAACATATTTGTTTTTATCAATTTGAATTTCTTTTTAAATTAATTAATACAATTTAATATTATTTTTATATGTTATTTTTCTCCACAAAATGATATATTATTTAGGATTTTCTATAAAATTAATATTAATTTAAATTTAAATTTAGATATCTTGCTAAAAATTAATAAGAATTATGATATAACAAAAAAAAGAATGATATATATGGTTGATAGTATTTATTTTAATTATATAATGCAAATGGAGATTAATATATATATATGTAAAATTAAAAAAGGTCAAAAATGTAAAACGGGCATGCCTCAACTCGGGATCTAGAAAATCCATGCTTCAGGAAGGCATCCAAAACTCTTGAAATGCCCTCCGTAAAGGCATCCTAGCATGCCTGGGAATCTCTAAATGTCAGGGCATCTTATAATACCACAAAGCAATCATGGTAATCCAAATGTCCAGAATATGCCAAAACTTGGTGTTACCGCAAGTGTACGGGTCAAGTTATAATATAGTTAAAATGGCTTTTTCAGTAGTTTATCAGTGTTTATAAGTGATAGACTTTACATTTTGCTATATTTAAAAATATTTTGGTTCACTTTGCTATATTTGAAAATAACCCTAACATCTCAATTAATTAATATTAATAAATAATAATAACAATAAAATAATATATAGATATGAATGAAAGAAATGCATTAAAAAAAATAGAAAATTATAATAATGGATATTAAAATAATTTCACTTACCCATTCTAATCGAAAGCACTATCCCTTGAGCAAAGGCTATGAGTTATGAAGACTAGTGTTGTTTATCTTAAGCTACAATGCATGCGTTATTATTTGATCAAGTTTTCCTAATTTAACCCAAGTATAAGCACAAATTAGGTTTCTCGGTGAGTTCGAGGTCGAATGCAGGGACTTGTGCAGATTTGAAACTTTCTTTAATTATGATAGTTTGTTTATATAAAAATGTTGTGGAGTGTAATCCCTTTACCTAAGAAAACTGTAAAAAGTCTAACTAAAGTTTGGTGATAATGGGAAATGATGTGTTCAGCAAAGATCAGCAGGAGTATGTATGTAATGAATGGGGAAAAGCAAGGTTAGGGGGCTGTTATTATCTATTTTCAGAAACACAGAGTCAATTATTCGATATTCTCAACTCACAACCTACACCTCTCAGTGGAAGAATTCACGTTCATATGTCTATGATGCATGGAAGAGTATTGTTAAACCCTAAGGTTGCTTTTATATCTAGAAGCACTTCTTAGTGCTGCGTTATGAGTTCCACAATCACTTACTTTTTCAAGCAGTTGATTATTGTTACTTATCTCAATTAGCTAAATGGAAACAAGCAATAGATTCAAGCACATAAAGAAAGATGGTATAATTTACTTATTGTTTCTTAAACCGATAATAACTTTCCCCTAACCCTTAAGAGATTTAGCAATTCATGGTGAATAACAAACAATCGATAACAGATATAGAGATGGAAAACATGGAGGATATTTAGATTATTGGAATGGAACAAGTATCTCAATGAGTACAATTTCTTAATACACTATGAAAATACAAGATAGTAAAGAAATGTATAGAAAGCATGAAATCGTTGGTGGTTGATCAATCTCTTAAGTCCTCCGACGGTGGATGCGTGATAATTGCTGCTGTGATATGGATGATCGGAAGTGCTCTCTCGAGTATTTTGTCTCCAATTGCCTTCTGGAAAGAACTCTACTGCCATTTATAAAGAAGTTGCGTTGTAATGTTGGCAAATTCGTGTTGACAAAAACTTGTTGCTATTGGTTTTCTATCTTACTAATCTATCAAGTTTTCCTATTCTTCACCCAAGTATAAGCAAAGAATGAGGTTATCTTGGTGAGTCAGAGGTCGAACACAGGGATTATGTAGTTTCTAGAATTTATGGATTATTTGAGTCATGCGTTTAAGAAAAGTAAAAAGAGGTGATGCGTTTGACTAAATACAAAGCAGTAAAACTATCCTAAGGTGATTGAATGGAGAGGTATGCGACACAGCAAAATCCAACTAATTGAATTGTATGAATGGTAAAAACAGGGCTTGGGTTGGTCATCATCTAAATTCAGAAACGCATAGGTAAATCTATTTCATTCCAGCGACTCTTCTCTCGGTTGTCAGCCGCTATGCCTGTATATCTATAACGCATAGGAGAGTGTTGGATGCCAAGATTATTCCTATGTCTAGATAACACTTCTTAGCCTTGTCAATTGAGTTCCACAATCATTTGCTCTCTCGAGTAGTCTGATTATTACTACTTATATCAATTAGCTAGATGGACACAAGCATTAAGTTAATAGTACAATTGACAAGATGAAATAGATAAAAAATAAGGTTCTTATTTAGATGATAACACAACTTGTGACCCTTAAGAGAATTAGTTACTAATGGATGGTAAACAGCAAACGGGAAGTGGTAAGAAATGAATAGCCATGAAAGATATTTAGATTGATGAATGAAATAAGAGTTTCAGAGAATACAACTTCTTGTCTATAATTAAAACACAAGTAAGTAATAGATAGAAAGCATGAAATGGCTTCTCAATGTCTTGAGCTCACCGGTGTGGAAGCGTGATTTCTGTTGTGAAGTGGTCAGGTAGAAAGAATACTCTTCTCTTTCGAGCTGTTTGTCTCCAATTGTCGTCTAGAAAGGACTCTGCTATCACTTAGGAATTCTTCCAAGAGATTCACCCCTTTTCAACCTTCAAATCTGCCCTTTTATAGATGCTGCATTGCAATCGCTGGCAGATCTGGGTAATTGGAGGCTGAATTACTGCCTTGCATCTATCTCGCCTAATTGCGTGATTTTCGGTTTAATTTAGATCCACCACTTTCGCAGTAGATCAAACATATCAATCTCTCGACAATCTCTCAAGATTCTTATCTAATTCACCGCTGCCTTGCGTTTCTGGTTGATACGCGTCCACGGATAACTTGGGTTCCTGCGTTAAAGTATGCTTTTTAAATTCAAAAAAACTTCAAAACAATTATCTCCATCAATTTACAAGAGTAAAACGCATAGGAAGATTTATCAATAGAATTTAACTCAAACTACCGCATGATTCTCTATTTAAACTTTATTTTTCTTAAAGAAAGACTATAATAACTTGTATTTCTACAAGTTATCAATTCGTCATCATCGGCTGGTTTGATGCCTTGCATCATTCTCGCTTGATTGCATGATTCATGGCCAAATTTATAAACGCTCGCTTTACCGCAAATTAAGCAATCAATCTATAGCTATCTGATATCCCAAGATTTATGTTTGATACGTTGTTGTTTTACGTTTTCGTATCAAACTATGCCAATGTTGAATCATGCATTCCTGCACTAAATCATGCGTTTTAGAGACAAACTACTTCAAAACATATATCTTTATCAAAGTAGATATGTAAAACGCAAAGAAGAATTTATTAATGAATCGACTTGATAACTTGTAGAAATACAAGTTATTATAGTCACTATTTGAATTAATTAGAGTAACTTTAGAGCTAAACGCATGATTGTGATAGTTGAATTATGTAAAATGTATTACCATGCGTTGGCACTATTTACAAAAGAAAATACCTGAAAAATTATGAGCTTTTCTGTTCTTAACGCAGGGTTAAGAAGAAAAGAAGCACAAATAACCCAAGTACTAGAGATGAAGCTGCTACGAGAACAAGTGAAAACCCATGCGTCGAGACTATGCGTTGAGACCATGCGTTGAGAAAAAGTAGATACAGACGCATGGGCAAAAAACTGTCATGTCATTATGAAAAAGGACAACATGTTATCAGATTATGGCAGAACCAATAGGCCGACAATGTAAAAAGTCTATGCAGCAGGGCAGGGAATTTAATGCAAAGGTGTCAGATCATCATGAGTTTCAACTTTTCAACGCCTATAAATAGCCCAAAGCTTATCCATTCAAAGGGGGGGGAGAGAAAGAGAGAAACAAGTTCAAGAGGTGAAAGTTTTGCACAAATCCTCCCTCACCATAACCAGCCTCCATTACGAGCTCTTCTGAGAGAAGGATTCTGAGAACTTTCAGAGTCGTCTCCCAGTGAGTGAGAACCTTCACCTTATGAAATTTATGTATCAGATAGCAACCATCTCAAGCCTCCATGAAGCAAGACATTGCCATTGGCGGCTTGATGCCTTCCATTTCTGTTTTATCTCCATTTCCCTCCTTCTTACCTATGTTTTGTTAATGACATTAGAGAGAATGGTTTATTTTCTTAAAATGAGTTTGATTGACGATTATCTTCCATTTATTTCCATATTAAATACCTTACACTATGTTGTTTGAATGCTAAATGAGTTAGATGTTAGAAGTTAATTTTTCTTAAGCAATATTAAGCATGTTACATCTTGATTAATGCATATCATTAGCTTGCATAACTTTGTCTGACAAACAAAAGTAGCAAGCACGACTGTCTAGCTTAAGAGAGTGGATGGTTAATCTTTAGCATTTATCAGGACTAGATGAGGTGCAGAGATGTAGTTCATCTTTTGCTAACGCAAATTTACCATGCGTCTTAGAGATAAGATTAATGTGGCGTCGAAACATCGAGAGATGGATTCACAAATGCAGTTTGTAGGTATGTAATTATACTTGGATATGCTTAAGTAACAACTAGCCCCTGCGTTAACTCTACTTTTATCGCATGGTCCCATTCATTTTCAATGCATGCTATCTGACACTAAATGACATTTGACTAACCATCGCCGCGTCCACCTCATTGTTAGTTGTAGGAAATTTTATTCATTCTTTATGTATAGTTTTAGATACATACAACCAACACATGCACATATTACATGTATAGTTCACCACATAGTCATGCATCTATTCTCAACGCCTAGTTATTACAAATCCCTGCGTTCGACCCTAGACTCACCAGGAAACCTATAAGAGCTTATATTTGGGCTTTTTATAGGAAAACTTGCTTAATAATGATCATACTTGAGTAATTCTCGACGCATCTTTGTACGGAAATTATAATATCTATTTTTGTGCAACAAGCTATGAAACTCAATTTAAATCGAATAGAAATCCAACAACACTACTCAAAACTAACGCATGATCCTCCAATTATTTCTCTTTTATTCTAAAAGGAAGCTGCAATAATTTATATTTCTACAAGTTATCAACTAGACACCACTATCATACTCGAGAAACGATAAAAGAACCTTTCTTTCTTATGCATGCCCTTGTCTACTTAGAAATACCTTTTACCCATGATGTTTTGAAGCTTTAAGTTCAATGTTCTAACTTTCTGATATGGATTCAAATAAATACTAAGATAAATACTAACATGATATCACAAATGAGTTGTACATAGAGTAATTTGGTCCAAATTAGTTGAGAGAATATAGCATATTGCAAATAGGATTTGAAAATATTACACAAACACCAATCAATCTATGCACAAAGGATAAAAAATCCATATGATGCCCACTAATCTATCAGAACGATTCAAGCACAATTACGTTTAGGAGTCCATTGATAAGTTGTGATAATAAGTTATTTAGGTGATCTCTAAATGAGTTATCTTTAGTGTCTCTAATTTTGTTCACCAATATTAATGAGCTAAATATTACATTTGTAGAAACTCAAATGTTACGTGCTTTTGAAGCATTATGGACAATTTGTGGTTAATTTTGGAGCTTTTGAGAGCTTAATCAACATCTAAGGCTTTAAGGAGGAGAAAAGACCAAAACACCCATGGTGTAGCCGTTGGAATTTGTGCCCTAAAACCTCATAGTTAATTAATTATTTAATATAGAAATTGATTTAATTATTAAATATGCAACAATGAATTAGGGCTTTTTTCAAATATAGCAAAAGGAACCAAAATATTTACAAATGTAGCAAAATTTCATTATCTATCTACAATAGACCGTGATAGATCACGATAGAATATTATCTGTGTCACGATAGACACAAATAGTAGTTTATCACAATCTATCATGATCTATCACAGATAGACTGTGCATTTTGCTATTAGTTGTAAATATTTTCAGCAATTTTGCCATTTAAGATAATGTCCTAATGAAATTATCCATTAAAATCCAAGATTATTTCATGAGACTTGAACAGTATGTAGTTGACATCAAGGTGGATCATGTTCAATTAATAACCTAAAGGGTCTATAGTATATGAATAAGGTTGGGTGCCTTATAGTAATAACACTATGGATACGACCCACTTTGTAATTATTACAAATGATTTGATCCTAATCATTCACATGGAGACATCCAAGTAGGGGTATCCTATACAAAAAGTTAATATAACACTGGACCACAAAATAATTAATCTTATTGTAACACCGTTGACTCAAGAGATTAATATTTCACAAGATTGCCATTTGTAACTCGATCTCAATCCTGAATGAGTAATGGACTCCTTGTCACACCCCATCCCAGATACACCTTATACCTAGGAGTGAGTGTGAATCTGCACTCTCTATATAACATATTGACACTAGATGTCAGATAAATCACAAATAGAAATATCATAGCTATTTAAGTATTTAAGAACATACAATCTCTTGACAAGTATTCTTTGCATATATACATGTGTGATACAGAATAATTCTTCCAACACACCTAAGGAACATGTACATTACAAAACATGAGCACAAACTAAATATTTACAATTATCCCAGAGGTTTGCTTCAAGATAGGCCCAGACGAGATACTTCTATAGGCTAGGCGTCCCGGACACGCTCGCTACCTGAAATGACAAACAAACAAACAAATTGAGTGAGCATAAAGCCCAGTGAGTGACTAAATTCATTCAACTATCACTAACAAACATGAACTAGCATAACCATTAGTAACCAATGTATATCGCATTTCAGATAGTTTCTAAACTTCTTTAAGCTTTTGGTTTCCCCCTTATCAATATCCTCATTACCCCATGGTAAATAGCTAACTAATGTTGTGACAAAGCACAACTTAACTCTTCCGTATTTCAGTACAAATTCTCATTTCTAAACACATTCAAATGTCTAATCATCATGTTTCACGATTTTGCAACTAACAAGTGCCTTCACATTCTGTCCCTTAGCACCGTATTCAATTATGTCTACTGTTCGCTGGATTTTTGTTCGTTTAATTTCTAATTAAATTGAATTGATTCTTAGCTCGTTGCACAAAAATAGATTTTATCATTTCAGCACAAAGATGCGTTGAGAATTACTCTAGATGTGATCATGACTAAGCAAGTTTTCCTATAAAAACCCAAGTATAAGCATTTATAGGTTTTCCTGGTGAGTCCAGGGTCGAATGCAGGATTTGTAATAATTAGGCGTTGAGACTAAATGTATGACTATGCGATGACTGTACAAGTAAATATATGTGCGTTTGTTGTTTGTGTATCTAAACTATACAAAAAGAATGAAAAGAATTTCCTACTACTATTAATGGAATGGACGCGGCGTTGGGTAGTCATACGAAACAATGCATCAGATAGCATGCGTTGGGAATGAATGGGACCATGCAGTGAAAGTAGAGTTGAACGCAAGAGTTAGTTGTTGCCTAAACTTTCCAAGTACAATTACATACCTACAAACTGCGTGTGTGAATCCATCTCTCGATGTTTCGACGCCACATTTATCTTATCTCTAAGACAAATGGTAAGTTTGTTTTGGCAAAAGATGAACTACATCTCTGCAACTCATCTAGTCTTAATTAATACTAAAGATTAACTATCCACTCTCTCAAGCTCGACAGTCATGCTTACGACGTTTGTTTGTCAGACAACGTTATGCAAGATAAAAATATGCATTAACCAGGATGTAACATACTCAGAATTGCTCAAGAAAAACTAGCTTTTAACATTTAACTCATTTAGCATTTATATAACATGGTGTAAAGTATTTAATATGGAAATGGATGGAAGATGATAGTCAATCAAACTTATATTAATGAAATAAATCATTCTCTCAAATGTCATTAACAAAATATAAGCAAGAAGGAGAGAAATGGAAATAAAATAGAGATGAAGAGCGTTAAGCCGCCACTGGCAACGTCTTGCTTCATGGAGGCTTGAGATGGTTGCTATCTGATACATATATTCCATAGGGTGGAGATTCTCACTCACTGGGAGATGACTCTGATGATGCTCAGAATCCTTCTCTCAGAAGAGCTTGAAATGGAGGCTGGTTGTGGTGAAGGAGAAAAAGTGCAGAGCTTTCGCCTCTTGAACTGGTCTCTCTCCCCTCTCTGGGGAAGCTTTGGGCTATTTATAGGCGTCGAACAGTTGAAACTCATGATGACTTGACACCTTTACATTAAATTCCATGCCCTACTGCGCAGACTTTTTACGTCGTCGGCCCATTTGTTCTGCCATATTCTGATAGCGTGTTATCCTTTTGCATATTGATTTGACAGCTTTTGGCCATGCGTCTATATCTACTTTTTCTCAACGCATGGTCTCAACGCCTGGGCTCGACGCGGGTTTCTACTTATTCTCGCAGTAGCTTCGTTTCTTCGTGCTTCGCGCTTCTTTTCTTCTTAACCCTGCGTTAGAAACATAAAAGCTCATCGTTTTTCAGGTATTTTCTTTTGTAAGTAGTGACAACGCATGGTGATACATTTTTCATCATTTAACTACCAAAATCATGCGTTTAGCTCCAAAGTTACTCTAATTAAGTCAAATAGTGACTATAATAACTTGTATTTCTACGAGTTATCATCTACATTACCATGTGCCTTCACACGAAGTCCCTCAGCACTGGTAACCAATTCATTCTTCGCTCAAGTGCCTTCACTCATGGCCCCTCAGCACGAGCTAGTATGTGATGGATTACTACATGCTTTCACTCAAAGTCCCTCAGCATTGAAATCCATTCCACTTAACTATTCAAGTGCTTTCACACGAGGTTCCTCAGCACTTAATTTCATGTTTACTTTCACTTAGGCTTTCACAATAAGGTCCCTCAGCCATAACTATATTTAGTCAATAGAATTAGTTTCCCTTTTAACTTGCTGGCATAACATATTCACTATGAATACTGCAGAGTACCATATTTTCTCACCAAATAAGTATACTAAAAGTAACCACAAGATATAATAAAAGGTCACTCACAACTTGTCTCGGCTCTAAGTGGATTATAAGCCTCCCCGAGCTCTTCCTGGCCTGAAAATACATATTTCTCATGTTCAGTTTCCATAATCTTTCGTTTCCCTTAACACACATTAATAGCATTATACTTCAGACAACTAAAGGCTACCAGCGAAATTCATCACATACTACTGTACCAGCGATACTAAGTTGAACGCAACTAGCGAGACTACCTGAGGAGCGACACCCAGCGATATTCTAGCGAGAATTGTGAGACGCAAAGCCCCTCTTGTGTTACAGCGATACTTGTTTCGCTGCCCTATCTCTCGCTCTCTCAGCGATACTACCGCTGCAGCAGAACTGTTTCCTTCTTCCTTTCCTCTTTCTTCTTCAACCTGCTCAACATCACATTTCGGCCAATTTCAGAACTTACTTCCTTCTACAAACTTGTTAAGGTGTAAGTCCTTCATCTTACCTCAAAATTTCATGAAGAATATCTTCTTCGTTTAGGGCATATCCTTCAACAACTCCAAGTTACCCTTAATCATCTGGCAAATTCAGCTCCAATCTTTTCTATCTGAAGTTTGACACACATTTATACAATTTCAGCTCAAGCACCCTTCATGAAACTTGCTAAAAATCGAGTTAACTTACTAACCTCAGAAGTTCTGGCCCTAACCACCATTTCTTCAGTTTGTTCTTCCTCCAAAACCGAACGTTACTCTGAAAGAGTAACACCAGCTGAGTCCTCTACCCAGTTCAAGTTTCCTCCACGGTTACAATGAGATTTCCACTCCAAATCGACATGAACATCTTCTTCTACCTCCCTCCGATGTTTAGCTTCAAAATGGACCCAACTCGAGCTCTGAAATGTAATCAAAACAATTGAATTCTCGATCCACTTATATATATACCACCGATTTAATCTCCATTTCAACACTATACTACAATCTGTTCAACGCATACCTTCTATGTTTAGCTTCAGCAACACACAGCCTCTAATGGTGTTATTTTTTTCAAAACTCTCTCGCCAGATGGTTAACAAACGCATTACTCTCTCGGCCAACCTTCTTTGTCCAACGCATACTCACTTCGACGCATGGTAGCATTCACCGCATAGTGGCCTCATCGCAAATTGGCTCTCAACGCCTCATGGCCTTCAACTTCCAACGCCCTGCAGCTTTCAATGCGTTTGTCGCAATATAACCTTCAATGCAGGGTGGCTCTCCACGCCTTGTGACCTCAACGCATCGTGGCCTCAACGCCTAACAGTCTTCCCTCACCTTTGCATCCACGCCAAAACTACTTCCATCAAGGCGTGTTACCTCCAACGCATAGCTGATACTTAGCCATTTTCTGCCCCACATCACATTCCAGCCAACTACTCCTACCCAAACGCCTATCTCTTGGTCTCTTCTTATCTTGCTTTCTCACAAGATTAAGTGCGGGGCTTACACTCCTGCCTATGAGTGCTCATCCTTTGATTTGCCTGGGTGAGAGTGGCCTGAGTCCTTTGATTTGTACTCTTTATTTGGAATAATTAGAGTAATTAGGAGTTGAACGCATGAATTTGAGAATAAAATAGTGGAATATGAATAACTTTACGTTCATGATGCTTAAAAAAAATCTTTTATCTTAGACATTATGAGTTTTATATATTTTGAACGCAGGATATGCCAAAAATGCAAAGAACAAGAAAGAGATGCTGCCAGAATCACTAAGTCTACATCGTTCCAATGAGCAATGCATCGAAGAATCCGACGTCGAGAAGAAAAGGAATCGTTAGACGCATGGGCAGTGGTTGTCGTGTCTATGTGCAAGTGGATTATTGATTTGACAAGACCAATGAATCGATGGCACGATGAAGTCTACGCAGCAAGGCATGGAATTAAATGCAAAGGTAACAAACAATCATGAGATCACCTTTTTTTTTTGCCTATAAATAGCCCAAGGAAATTCATATTGAAGACAGAGAGAAATCAGTGGGTTAAAACTCTGCTTAAATCTTTCTCACCTCTATCACCACCTTCTACCTCGAGCTCTCTTGTGAGAAGATTCTGAGTGAAAGTTCAGAGTTGCCTTTTAAAGAGTGAGAATCCATCTATTTCCCCTGTACAAATTGTATCAAACAACCATCATCTCAAGTCTCCAAGAAGCAAGACATTGCCATTATTTCTCTTTTCCTATCATTTTCACCTTTTTTACTTGTATTACGATTATGTCAACCAAAAGACTTGCATATTTCTTTAATATAAGTTTGATTGATTCCATACTTCCATCTCTTGTCATCTTCAACATCTTACACCATGAATGATTAAATTTCTTAATGGGTTGAGTGAATAAAGCTAGTATTTTCTAATTTTTACTTAAGTTGCTTTCATCTTGTTTAAATGTATGCTAAAAACCTTGCATGAATCTATCTAACAAATAGGTTTAAGCGAGTATGATCAACTGGTTAAGAGAGTAAGTGATTAACGTTTGTCATTTAACAAGAAAATAATTGGCTTTAGAGATTAAAGTTGATCTTTTGTAAGAAGAACTCATCATGCGTCTTAGAGATAAGATAAATGTTGCATCAAAGCATCAGGAGATGCATTCTTAATTTCGAGTTTATAACATGAATGCATACTTAAATGGTAATTAGAAATATGCTAACGAAGTCATCTCAACCTTACTTTTTCCATGGATTTATCCATCACAACACATGTTGTTTTGATCATATTTGTACTTGACAAACTCGACCATCTCCTCCCCATATCACCATTCCTAGCATCAAAGTGAGACTCCATACAAATCTGCCACTCGTCTAGCGACGTCTTCTTTTTTATGAACACCCCACCACTAAATGATGAACTTTGCCAATCTTTGCCTCCGACCCGACTTGGAGAGAACACAGGGTAAGGGATTGGCCCGCCTGAATATAATTCATATCTCCTCGTCTGGTCGAGAAGAGAAAGACCGGGGTGAACAGGACAGTGACTCTTCTATTACATTACGGAGGAGTCAATTCTCGTAATGATCAATCCATGTCCTACTATAGTGCCCGAAGAACTTACTTAGCAACCAAAGCTAGCTTACTAAGGTGAAGGCTCTTTTGGTCGATTGAATGAGTTTGCCAGTCAATCCACCATTTTCTTGCTTGGTGCACTAGTACGCCTGACTTATTCATAGGCATTTTCTTCACTGGGTTAGATTCCCGATCCACCAACTATCTTAAATGTTGGCACACAAGGCTTCATCATCCAAAAAGAGGGATGGCACTCCAGACCAAACAATAACTGCTAGAGATTGAGGTTGACTCGAGAGATAGAGACATAATGGTGCATAAAGTCCTCGGTGGCTGAGTCTCTCGATATTGAGTCGACCTCGCTCCGAGCAAGCATCGAAGGAATTAATCCAATGCTGGTTCGGGTAGGAAGAAAGGAATTAACCCAGATAAAGCATGTTACCTATTGCCGATTCGATTACTGATTCGTAGGATTAACCAAAAGAAAAGGAAGGCCACAAACAAGACTTTTTGAGATATCCCACAATAAGAGCTATTAGCTTAGCTGGAGTTTTGCTTGGTCGGCTGAGTATGGAACACTAGCTTTCTCTACTAACCCTTCGTTCATTGTTGGCCCGGAGTGCGACATGCCACCTTAATGCACTGGACAGTTAGAAGGACTTTCACTCTTACTAAACCGGGCTTCGAGACGAAAGGAACAAAAGCTCAATGGAGCAGGGGAGTTGCAAGGTAATGATGGAACAACCTTCAAAGTGAATGGTCAAAGATTAAATCACTACATCGGTGATGAAGAACGCCGAATTTGAGAACCTTGCATTCATTGAAAGATCAAGTGATTTGGTCTAGCTAAGAGACCTTAAAACAAGCGTTTATTGGGAGGCAACCAATTTTATTGCTTTCTTTATTTTTTCCTTTTTAGATTAACTTCTTCGTTTTGTTTTCAAAAATCATAAAGTCACTCATATGCTTTATCGGTTTCAGGATCCTGGTTTATCACAAAAAGTACTCTTTCCACCAAGCATGCTTGGTGGCTCCCCGCTTGCTCCCATGCTTGTTCTTTCTTGGTTCTGTTCTCTTATGCATGAGAAAAATGCATGATTCTAAGTTTGGGGTGGGAGGTGTTACTCATACTTTTGTGTGTGTTTTCTTATCCTGTTATGCATGATTGTGATGTTTCAATGAATATATGCATAGTAATGAAATTTTGAAAAAAAAAATTGAACTTTTAAAGATGATGGGAATAGTTGGTTGTGTGCTTTTGATGTTGATTGCCCATGATGAGATTCGAATTTGCATAATAGATGACTTATTGTGGAAATAGGATAACACTATCGAGTGTGATAAAACCAAGTTTTCAAGCAGCCAAAAGCAAGTTTGATTGGATGTGTGAAAATCACTCAAAAAGTGCTTTTTATTCTCCTAATTTAGGGATGTTTTAATGAGATTTCACGTATTTGCTAGTGGTTTTCAAGTGATATGGCAAAAATTAAGTCTCAAAGGCTAAAAAGACCAAACCAAGCCAAACTGAGGGGAAAAAAAGAAGAAAATTCAAGAAAATAAAAAAACAGGGCATGGCAAATAAGACCCGAGAGCACCAAAAATTGGGATGTCTTTGAGCGTAGCGTTGTTGCTGATGGGCGTAGCTGGGCTACGGTAGAAGCATTACAGCACTGGATGCTGCGCTTGAGACTGGGCTTTTATTTTTGGACAGCACCGCGACTCTACCCGAGAGCATTATGGTGCTTGGCTTTGATGACACTTTCCTAATTTGAAAAATCTTTATTTTTTTAAAAGAATTTTGGGCTGCCAATTCAATAAATTGAGGGGTTTTTGACAACCCTAAATAGAGAATACAGAGCCTAAAAGAGTGAGTTGGCTGCAAGGAAGAGAGAAAAGAGTTTGAGAGAGAGTTTGGTGTCGTTCGAGTTCTCGACGTGAAGATCAAGGAAGTTTTGGAGGTTCCTCCTCAATTAAGGGCTTCTTTACAGTAGAGTTTTCCTTTCTTTACACTCTTTCTATGATGAAAATTATCTTGAACATGTTGTCTAAAGCTATGAGTGGCTAAACACTTTAGTTTTAGGGTATTGATCAATTGTTTATGAAGTTATACTAATGTTGTAGACCTTTCATAGACTGTTGTAATGAATATGTTTTTCATTGTTATTATGATTAATTCTTGTTGATTGACCATCCATGCTTGCTAGATTAGATGTATGATTTGAGGAATCGTATGTCTGATTGGAACTATAACAATGAATCGTTATTAATTTCTTATGCAAATAGTTAGTTTAATAATGAAAGTTGCTAAAGACTACTCTTAATGACATGTGACTTAAATTGGTTTCAAGAAGTTAGTAATCAATTAGGTTACAAGAGAAAAGGTTGTTTTTTTTTTTATAGAAAATAACTTGGATCTAGGTTTCAAGACTTAAGCATATGAATTGCAATCAACTCCATGAACCCTAGAATGTGCATAATAAATTAAACAAGGATTCAATACCCTAGAACTCTCTCTGACTCTTGTATTTCACCTCTACTTGCTTTCCTTATTTGTTTTCTAAATCACAACTTAAAGTCAAATCCTCAAGTAAAATTGACTCAACTCTGAAATAGCTAAATGATTTAAACCTTCACGATTGCATCCTCAGTGGAACGATATTCGGACCTTAACCGTCTTATATTATAACTTGACTCGTGCACTTGCGGCTTGCATCAATGTGCCAGTAGGGTTTCCTAACGTTCAATAATCAACTTAAGTGATAGCTCTCAAAAAGATCTATCTGTCTCGGCGTAATTTGGGCTCATTTCGTCATTTTATCGTTTAATTTCCTAGAATTATAGGCTTTGAGTGTTAAGGTAGTAAGAGGAACAATTGGGGTTGTTCTGATGCAAAAAACGAGTCAAAACAGAACTTCGGAAGCATAAACCAAGAAAAGGGGTCAAAATGGCCAAAATTCCCTTGGCGAGCGTAGCTGCGCTGAACTTTATGCTAAAAACCCGATAGAACTAATATCTGAAGCGCAGCAATGCCCAAAGGAAACGCAGTAACGCTTCGTCATTTGACATGAATTCCTCCACCCGTGCATGCCTCACAGCGTCGCGACATTGCTAAGGAGCGTTGCGACGCTTTGCCAGTTCTTTAAATAGCCGACCTCCCCTTTGCATTTTCATAAAAAATCAGAAATCCGACTCTCTCCCTCATTTTTAGCTGAATTTCTGCCCCATTCTCCCTTTTCCTCTCTTAAACCTCTGTTGGTTTTTCCTCTTAATTCTCCTTAGTCCTATTGGTCTTGCTCCATGAGGATGATCTCGGCTAAGATTAGTGTACTTGGGGATAGGATTTTAGGCTTGATTTCTTGAGATTTTATTCTTATTATATTAAGTTTTATTTCCATTGAATGAATTTGAGTTTGATTTATTCTTTATCGAAGTTACTTTTATGGAATTGACATCTCTTGTTAAGTTTCTTCTTTAATTGCAAAATTTGTCGGCGCTGAGCATAATGCAAATTTAGTTGCATGGTTGATTAAGTGAAGAAATTGATTGAGGATTGTTCCTTTAATCAAATCTTTATGAATTAATTGAATCAAATTTACAATCGAATGTTAGCCTAGGCTTTTCGACCTTTCATTCATCATAATTAAACTTTGTTTACTTAATGCAAACTCGATTCATTATTGAAAGCACTATCGTCCTAGATAATCAAATCGGGTTTAGACCAAATTAGGGTTGCTTGATTTGATATTTCGGAGCATTTTGTGGCATTTGATGTCATTTAATTATGGTTCATTGGCAATTTAACTTTATGTTTAAGTAATCTATGATAGAAATTAAGCCGAATTCCTTCCTATCCCCGAGTATTTATTTCAGTTGATTTATTTACTTCACATTTAATTTTCCTTACGATTTCTTGAATCGATTACTCTGTTCGTATTTATTTTCTCACCTTTAAATTATGTTTGATCACTAAACCCCCCCCCCCCCCCCAAATCAAAAGCTTTCGATTATTGACTGATTCGTGTAAGAAGTTGCCTGTGGATCGACCTATGCTTGTCATTATTGCTACAAAATTGTGGTAATAATAGTACGTTCGAAGTTATAAATTTTATTTGATAACAGCACTGGTTTACGACACCTATTGTTGTCTCTCTATCATTAAGCTATCACGAAAAGGCTAAAGATAAAAAAAAAAAAAAAAAAAA
Organism: Citrullus mucosospermus; assembly: GCA_030954485.1. NCBI lineage: Eukaryota > Viridiplantae > Streptophyta > Magnoliopsida > Cucurbitales > Cucurbitaceae > Citrullus > Citrullus mucosospermus. The sequence continues at coordinate 11,257,232 of CM062060.1, forward strand.
AAAAAAGTGTGAATCATCTTTCTTTCTATACAATACACAATTTCGAAATAAGGGAAAAATTCATCTTGATAGTACAGGAAAGAGAGAACATCTTCCTTTTGTGACATTTACCCCGTAAAGAAAGCCTACTGTTGAAGTAGTTAACAACCTAATAGCGGAAGCAATTAGGATCTAAAGCACTCTAATTACATCAATTTTGAAAACTGAAAAATAGAAGAAGAGAACTTACATGTTGAAGCTTAAAAAATTGAAGCTAATCTCTTCGAATTTCTGATCACGAACACTTTGTGGACGACCTCTAGTGTCTTCCTAGTTTTTCTAAGGCCTTAGAACGGATTGTAGGATCAACATTGAGCTTAATTTGGAGCAACTTAGTGAAGAACTCACTATTTTGGAGAGTAAAGGGTAGAAGAGTTCTTAAGCAGAAATTGGTTAGATCACTTAACCTTTTTCCTCAATTTTTCTCTTATATTTAAAGAAGAGAGCATGCAAATAAATTTGGCATGAAAATTGACAACAAAATTGTTGAACAACTCTCTCAAATTGGAGATGGAAGATGAAGGTGGAGAAGGAGCATGCATGGTGAACACCACCTCCTTCTCCATTCAAAATGGTATTTTCCGAAATCTCAAAATTGATTTTTAAATTCAATTTTTTAATAAATTGATTTTTAATTTAAAATTAATTCCAAATTAATTTTAAATAATATTAATTTAATATATAATTAATTTTTAAATAATAATTAATTATATTAAATTAATATTTTAACATTAAATTAATTATTTTTCCATTTTTCCCAACAAATTCCAATATGATGAATCTCTATTCATCCTAAAAATATTTAAATCACATTTAAATATTTCTAACTCTCCGTTTTCCATCTAATTTATAATTAAACAAACAAACCATAAATTTTGCTCCTTAACTAAATTCGAACATTTCAAATTCACTCAATATTCTGTTCTAATGTTTAGTCCATGAGCTAACTAGAAGACCTAATGGACCTACAGACCATGAGCTCCAACGATTTGAAATTAACCTGCTAAACTCTTTAACCTAGTTAATTAACATTCATTAATTACCGAGTCACTTCACTAAAGCTGAATAGTTGCACTCTCCTCATTGTAGATATATTTATGTCCACTTGATATAACCATAATAAGTAAGTCGGTCCTTCACAAGTTGTTCGTAATTACAGTTGAGTCAAAATTACTGTTTGACCCATATAATTACATTTTGTTCCTTAAATCCTACCAATCCTCTTATAAACAATCGGTTTGTGGTCCAATCAACAAACCTAGTCCTCTCGGGCCAATGAGAGGGTGGGACCCATTGTTCAAGCCTCAGAGTCAAGTATTTAAGGGAACAACTTATCTATTAACCTAGAAGTAGGTATGAGAGAATTTCATCTTGTAAGACTATGTCTCCAGCTATCTGTCTAATCTTATCCCTAAAATGAGAGGTATATAGAGTCGGCATACTCGGGCCACTCTCACCTATGCAGATTAAAGGATAATCTCAAACAGACATGAGTTCATAGTTAGCTCAAGATTAAGATTGAGTTACCTAAGTCATCATGCTAGAAATAATCAGTTTTAGTAGTAAACGGTGTTCATAAAGTACAAATGATTATTTTATAGTTTGGTCTTATGCAAACTCATTGCATAGGAAACCCCCACTCACATGTCTCTATATGTACGATATAGGATCACATCGTTTGTATTAAATACAAAGTGAGCCACATCCATAATGTCCCCAGGATAAGGTACTCAGCCTTATCCTCATACTATAGACCGTTTTGGCTATTTACTTAAATTTGATTCACTTTTATGTCTACACATAAAGTCTAAGTATACAACTTATAGCCAAGGATTCTTAATTTATTGGATTTAATAGATGCAATTCATATATTCAATAACAACTTTACTAAATAAATCTCGATAATAGTTATATTGAGAATAAGTTACAAAATTTTACAAACAACGAGTTTTAGGACATAAAACCCAACAATTCTATACCAACTTCTTCTATAGATGAGATAAGTGGAGCAAATTCAATAGCAAGGGATATTCACCCAGCAGCTCAAGCAGCAAATTATATTTTGGCCATCAATGTGCAACCTAAAGACTCACAAGTTTTTTTTTCTTATACTTCCCACCGTGGCAACCTCTAACTCTAAAGCGTTAGTATATATAAAGTGCGCGTTTGGCCTTAAAAATAAGTACTTTCTACTCCTTGGCATTCATGGATTGGTTATGTAGCAATGTTTCTTGTAAGGATCTTCAGTTTGCTTTTGATTGCCAGTGGCGTATGACCTTCTGTGCTATAGCATGGATGATTTTGGTTTAGAGTGAAGGTGCGAGCTGTTTTTTATGGAGACTTTATTCTCCCTCATGATTCTAATCGAAGAATTGCTAATGATGTTTAAATTGTTGTCTCTGCTTTCCATTCAAAGAAAACTGAGCCAAGTATGAAGGTAAGCAAGTTGATTGCTTGTGAATTTCCTTCCGATTAAAATTCAATACTTCCAAAAGGAACTAAGACTTGCATTGTGATGTCTGGGACATTCTGGTAAGTCGGGTGCGGGTGGCCTTCTCCGAGACTGTTTACGAACATAGATTTGTGGGTATACCCGCAAAATAGCTTTCTCCATGAGCCTTTAAGTTTAGCTTTGTTTTAGCTTCCAAGTAAGGCTCAAGGAGTTCTTTCCCTGGAATTGAGTAAATGATCGCATAGCCCTCCACCTGTAGCCCACAAAAGCTCTTATTTATATCAAAAAATTGTGTATGATACCGCTTTCAAGCTCAAGCTTCTCGGGCTAACTTCTTAGGCCTCTTTGGCAAGCAAATCTATATATCCTCCTTCTATCTATTCATCAAAATCAATATCTGTTCGATTGTGCTGTGGATACAAAAAAGATTTCAAAATCCACTTTTCTTTTTAAAGAAGTAAAGCCAAAACACGGTGTCGAAGCAAGGGAAAGTAAAATCCAAAAAACAGAGGAGACATAGAAGGCGATTGGTAAGCCGATGTTTTCACTATAGTTTCTACTTCATCACATTGAGAATAGTAGACCAGCAACCAGTAAAGCCACTGGGGAAGTGTTTGAGGCAGAAGGTATCCATTGATGCACTTTTATTTTAGCATCCACTTTTTTGCTTTGACGACTCAGCACACGAAGATGCTTACAAGATTCTACTTGGAAAACATTAGCTACAGGCGGCCAGAGTTGGGAAGGATTAAGCGGCAAACACACAGACAATAAAGTAGATCCAGCCTAGGGTTATCTGCACTTGCAAGACGGATTGAAGGGGGAAGCCAAGACACTAAGTTAAGATTCCAGTGGAGATGAAGACCATCAAACACCGATTTTGAGGATTCAAGGCACAATAAAAAAGAGAAATGGAGTCGTTTAGTTGCAACACGACTTGGGAAACATTTTTCAATGAGTTGCTCTACCGGTGTACGAGAAAGACTATATAAAGACTATGAAGCGCTGGAAGAACACTTTAGGCATGTCATTGATAGTTGACGATGATGGACATGGGGGGAAGCACTTTACTTTAAGTCATGCCCCAACATTACCCGCACATAGTCTTTAGAAAAGAAATTTTTGGAGCTAGCGTATGAGGCACAAAAGAACAAATGGCATTACTGAAAAGCGCTTGAAAGTGCTTTTTATTCTCTTAAATTAAGGGAGTTTATATTAGATTTCACTTTTTTGCTATTGGTTTTCAAGTCAAAATAAGAAAAACAAGAACCGAAAGCCAAAAGAACCAAATCGAGGCAAAATCAAGTGAAAAAGAGGAAAGAATAAAAAAATTTCCAAAAATAGGGCAGCGCTGCCACGACGCTTTTTTCCCGAGAGCATCAGTCAAGCACAGCGCAGCGATGCTGGCTTGGCGCTGAGGGTTGAATTTAATGACGCACTTGGTGGCGCCAACTTACAAAGCGATGGCACCACCCTTTTATGTCAGTCAACGCAGCGGCGCCATCTCCTAGCGTCGCGACACCAACTTTCATTATTAGAAAAATCTACAATTTTGAAATAAAATTTGGGCGGCCAAGTCTATAAATTGGAGGGTTTCCAGCAACCCTAGCATATAAAGAGAAATAGAAAAATTGGAGAACAACATAATAGAGAGTCCCAAAGAGTGAGTTGGCTGCAAGGAAGAGAGAAGAGAGTTTGGTGTCGTTTGAGTTCCTAAAATGAAGACTAAAGACATCTTGGCGGTTCCTCCTCAATCAAGGGCTTCTTCATAGTAGAGTTTCCTTTTCTTTACACTCTTTCTATGCTAAAATTGGTTTTGAACATGTTGCCAAAAGTTATGAGTGGCTAAATTCTTTAGTTTTAGGGTATTGGTGACTTGTTTATAAAGTTATGTTGAATTGTAGACTCTTCATGGTTTGTTGTAATGAATATGCTTTTCATTGTTATTGTGCTTAATTCTTGTTGATTGGTCATCCTTGAATGATAGATTAAATGTATGGTTGAAATAATTGTATGTCTAATTGAATCTATAGCAATGAATTGTTGTTAATCAACCATGCGAATAGTTAGGTTAACAATGAAAGTTGCTAAAGACTACTCTTAATGCCATGTAACTTATATTGGTTTCAAGATATTAGTAATCAATTAGGTTGCACGAGAAAAGGTTGTTTTTTATAGAAAATAACTTGGATATATGTTTCTAGACTTAAGCATATGAATTGCAATAAAATCCATGAACCCTAGAATGTTGCATAATGACTTAAACAAGGATTCAATACCCTAGAACTCTCTTTGACTCTTGTGTTTTTAATTTACTTGCTTTCATTATTAGTTTTTCTTAAATCACAACTTGAATTTGAATCCTCAAATAAAATTGATTCAATTCTAAAATAGCTAAGTAACTTAAACATTCACAATTGGATCCTCAGTGGAACGATATTCGGACTTAACCGCTTATATTATAACTTGGCTTGTACACTTGCGGTAACACAGAAAGTGCAGATCAATTACAAAGAACCAGAGATAGTGTGACTAAACCTTGGCACCGCTTTGTATATTAAGTCTTGCGATGTAGTCATTCAGAGGTATTCTTAGTGAAAGGACAATTCACCGCCATTTACCTTTTCCGGCGCCACTTAACCACTTTGGCATTCCTAAGTGTATTTCTTCTTTTTATCTTAAGATGATAAGTAGGAGGGGCGAAACAACAGATCAACTGGTTCACTTTTCTCTTCTTTATCTTTTGATGTTTTCATTAATAAAGTGGATTCTTCTTAGTCTTAGAAAGAAAGATACGATTCTATTGTGAAGAGGTTATCCTCTGTCCCTGAAGATCAATTTAACGATCTCATAAAGGTATGTCAAGATTTGGTAGAGAGGTATGTCCCTTGGGCTCTTAAGATTCCTTATGAATCTTGGGCTGGACTTCGGTGTCTACCAAAGTGGTCATCGTCATCTATTAAGGATTCAACAATCAGCGTATCGAGAGCTAAGAAAAATCCCTTCCACCTGGAGCTCTTCACAAAATCTCCTTGTAGGATAAGGATTCTTTGTTTGGTGTTGATGGTAACAACCGAGCCCAAGCCCGAGTCAGAATTCTAGGCTGTCACCATTTTCAGTCGAATGCAAATAGTGGGTCTTCCGATACATTCTGCCTTTATTTTGTTATTTTGATTTTCCTAGGGGGGTGTTCTCTTTCTTAATTATGACGTACAAGGTTAGGTTTCCATCTAGGTCATGGTCAGGGGTGACTTCAAAATTCTAGTAACATCCTTCCCTTCCCTTGATTCATGATCCTTGCTGCTAAATTAATTTCCCATGTGTCTGGACGTAAACCGTGGTGGTGCTCTTCTATAACTTCTTCATTTACATATATAGCAGCTCCTCTACTTCTAGAATAGATAAAGGAAACCTTTCTAAGCCTGAACAAGATTAGAAAAACTAATTTCTTTCTAAAATAACAAAATAGTTATCTACTAGCCATGTTTTCTTTCTGTAAGAATGTCGTAGGACTCCAGAACTTTTGGAAACGAAACATGCTCAAAAGATGCCTGCATAAACCATTTCGCTTTGATCATTCGACTATCCCCCAAGTTAAACAGTATGCTCATATGGACTTGACAGCTTCATCGTACAAGGACCCGAGCTGAGACCAGAACATAGAAGACATCTTCATAATCTAAGGAGGTTCTACCCCGTGGAAACGTTCTTTAATGGAACTTTAGCTTTAGCTGGTCGTGACCAAGAAACCACCGATTTTGCTTGGTGCGTCGAGAATGCTCGACAACTGAAAAGTGCTTGAAAAGTGCTTTCTATTCTCTCAAATTAAGGGAGTTTATATTAAATTTCACTTGTTCACTAGTGGTTTTCAGCTCAAAATAAAGAAAATTAGAAGTGAAAGCCAAAAGATCAAAACAGAGCCAGAATGCAGTGAAAAAGAGCCAGAATGCAACCTCTGCATTCAACGCAACAACACCGTCGCTACATTGTGGCACGGTGCCAAGGGTAGGCTATTATGATGCACAGCGCCGCGGCGCCATCCAGCAGCGTCTCGGTTCTATTTTTCCATATTTGAAAATTCTACATTTTTGGAAAGAATTTTGGGCGGTCAACTCTATAAATTGGAGGGTTTCCAGCAGCCCTAAACACACCAAGAGACACAAGAAGAAGAGGTTTAAGAGAAAGTTCATTAGAGAGTCCAAAGAGTGAGTTAGTTGCAAGGAAGAGAGAAAAGAGTTCGAGAGAGAGTCGTGGTGCCGTTCGAGTTCCAACGTGAAGACCAATGACATCTTGACGGTGCTTCTTCAATCAAGAGTCTCTTTTCAGTAGAGTTTCCCTTTCTTTACACTCTTTCTTTGTTTATATTGTTATAAACATGTTGCTTGAAACAAAGAGTGGCTAAACTCTTTAGTTTTAGGGTTTTGATGAATTGTTTATGAAATTATGTTGATATTGTAAACTCTTCATGGTTTTGTTATAATGATTATGCTTTGCTTTGTTATTGTGCTTAAATTCTTGTTGAATGGCCATGTTTGAATGTTAGGTTAGACGTATGGTTCAAAGATTGTATGTCTAACTAGATCTATAACAAAGAATTGTTGTTAATCTCTCATGAAAATAGTTAGGTTAACAATGAAAGTTGCTAAAGACTACTCTTAATGCCATGTAATTTGTATTGGTTTCAAGAAATTACTAATCAATTGAGTTGCAGGAGAAAATGTTATTTTTTAGAGAAAATAACTTAGATTTATGTTTCTAGACTTAAGCATATGAATTGCAATAAAATCCATGAACCCTATAACAATGCATGATGAAGTAAACAAGGATTCTTTATCCTAGAACTCTCTTTGACTCTTGTGTTTCTTATTTACTTCCTTTCCTTTTTAGTTTTTCAAAATCACAACTCAAATTCAAATCCTCAAATAAAATTGATTCAATTATAAAATAGCTAAGTAACTTAAACCTTCACAATTGGATTCTCAGTGGAACGATATTCAAACTTAATCGTCATATATTATAACTTGACCTATACACTTGTGGTTAACATAGAAAGTGCGCACCAACAACTCAATTTATCTGAAAAACTACTAGGGGCTCATGTAGCCCATGCCGGATTAATCGTATTTTGGGCCAAAGCAATGAACCTATTCGAAGTGGTTCATTTTGTACCGGAGAAGCCCATGTATGAAGAAGGATTAATTTGAATTTCCCAATTAGCTATTATAGGTTGGAGGGTAGGACTTGGTGGGGAAGTTATAGACACCTTCCCAAACTTTGTGTGTCTGGAGTACTTCACTGAATTTCCTCTGCAGTATTGGGTTTTGGCGGTATTTATCATGCACTTCTAGGATCCAATGATGCGTACTTTTAGTGTTGATTGCAAGTGTACGGGTCAAGTTATAATATAAGACGGTAAAGTCCGAATATCGTTCCACTGAGGATCCAATTGTGAAGGTTAAAATTACTTAGCTATTCTAGAATCAAATCAATTTTATTTGAGAATAGGAATTTAATTTGTGAATTATGGAAAATATAAACCAAATAAGAAAAGTATTAAAGTGAGAAACACAAGAGTCAAAGAGAGTTCTAGGGTAATGAATCCTTGTTTATTTCATCATGCAATATTATAGATTTCATGGATTTTATTTTAATTCATATGCCTAAGTATAGAAACTTAATTCCAAGTTATTTTCTCTCAAAAACAATCATTTCTCATGCAACGCAATTGATTACTAATCTCTTGAAACCAATACAAATTACATGACATTAAGAATAGTCTTTAGCAACTTTTATTGTCAACCTAACTACTCTCGTGATAGATTAACAACAATTCATTGTTATAGATCAAGTTAAACATTCAATCTCTCAATCATACATCTAACCTAACATGTGAAGATGGCCAATCCTCAAGAATTAAACACAATAGCAATGAAAAGCATAATCATTCCAACAAAACCATGAAAGTCTACAATATCAACATAAATTCATAAACAATTCATCAAAACTATAGAGTTTAGCCACTCATAGCTTGAAGCAACATGTTTAAACAAAATAAACAAAGAAAGAGTGTAAAGAAAGAAAAACTCTACTGAAAAGAGGCTCTTGATTGAGGTAGCACCGTCACGATCTCTTTGGCTTTCACGTCGGAATTCGAATGGCACCACGACTATCTCGAACTCTTTTCCTCTTCCTTGCAACTAACTCACTCTTTGAACTCTTTTATGAACTCTCACACAATTCTATTCTTCTTGTGAGGTCTGTAAATTGATGGTTGATTGATGCTTAAGGCTGCTGAAAACCCCCAAATTTATAGAGTTGGCCGCTAAAAACTTACCAAAAATAAAAAAATTTCATTTACGAAAACTGGCGCCGCGGCGCTAGGGTTGCGTCCAAAATTGTTGCTCCCGGGTTTTAGCATCGCGACGCTGTGATGCGTTCAGAATTGTTGCTCTCGGGCTTTAACGTCGCGGCAGCGCCGTCCAGGGGCGGCGATGCTATGATGCGTTCAGAATGTTGCTTTGGGTTTTAGCGCCGCAATGCTATGATGCGTTCAGAACGATGCTCTCGGGTTTTAGCGCCGCGACGTTGCCCCAATTTTTGCCATTTTGAATTTTTCATCTCTTTTTGTCCGTATTCTTGCTTGGTTTTGATCTTTTGGTCTTTTCTTCTAATTTTCTTCATTTTAACCTGAAAACCACTAGCAAACAAGTGAAATCTAATATAAACTCCCTTAATTTGAGAGGATAGAAAGCACTTTTCAAGTGTTTATCACCACCCCAAACTTAGAGATTTGCTAGTCTTGAGCAAAGAATAAAATCAAATAATAGGGAGTTTAGATGAAAAAGTGTGCAATTGACTCATGTCTCAGAGAATAGCATTTAGAGCTTAAGTAGAAACATGCAAGCATGTCTATATTGTTATAATCATTCAAGGCCAAATCTTGCTATCTCCCATGTGTGTGTGTGTGCAAGCCTCCTTCAATTTAAAATGCTAGAACTCAAATAGGACTCAAGAGAGTTTCTTTAGTTTTCTCCCTACTCTAGCTCATGCACCAATCTTCAAGCTTTCATACATTTCAAGTGAGTAATATGTCCACTAAGGTGCCTTTCAATCATTTTTTTTATGGGCCAAACTTGCATTCTTTTACCTAGAAGGCACTAGCTTTCACACATTCATTGTAGGGACTCGTACCTAGTCATTTCCCAGGCGTTCTTACTGATAACAGCAAAGACATCTCTTTTTACCCCTATCTATGCATACTCATTACAAGTTCAACATTTAGAAAGATAGACAAATAAAGCTCATACATTTTGTGTACACTTTTTCTTTTCTCAAGGCATGTATACTCTTTTCTTTTTCCTTAGTCTAAGATTACAAGCTATCATGCATTTCCACTCTCTAACCGGTGGGGCCTTTCGGAGTGACAACCAAATACACCCAACTTAATCCTTTTTTTTAAAGATTCTAAATTAAAGTGGCTATGTGCTCAACAATATGAGAGATTTTAAGAGGGGCTTAAATGAACTTAACTCAAGGTAGTGCTATTCTATTTCCACAATAAGTCATCTATCATGCAAATTCGAATCTCATCATGGGCAATCAACATCAAGGCACACAATCGTAAACAACATTCCCATTAACTTTGAAAGCTCCAAATTTTCAAAAAAAAATTCAAATTTTTTTTTTTAAATTAACATGCATAAGATCATTAAAACTTTCACTATCATGCATAGCAGGGTTAGAAAACACACAAAAGTACGAGAGACACCTCCCACCCCAAACTTAGAGTCATGCATTGTCCCAATGCATAAGAGCGTCTAACAAAGAAAGAACAAGCCTGGGAGCAAACGGGAAGGCTTGGTGTAAGGAGTACTTTGTGTGATAAACCAAGATCTTGAGAGATAAAGCATGTAAGTGACTCAAAGATTTATTGAAAATAAAATAAAAAGAAAAGTAAAGAAAGTAATAAAATTGAGTTGCCTCCCAATAAGCGCTTGGTTTAACGTCTTCTATCTAGACGGAGCTCGCGAGTCACGGTGGATCCCAAGGTGGTTTCTTCTTTTCATGCTTTGGGTCACCTACAACTTTTAGTATTCGCCCACATTGACACTCACAAACATATTCATTAGCATTTAGTGAGTTAGTCAATAATTCATTATCAAGTTGGACATCATCTTTTCTAAGTAGTCAAGACTCGTTAAAGAACCATCATGCTTAGATTATTCCAGGCTCACCACTTCATTTTTAACATGCTTCTCCATGATTTTTTCATAATTCATTATAGGTTTTGGAAGCATGCAAGAAGAACTAGGAGAATTATCACAACTAGAAACATGCTTCATAGAATTTTCTACTTTAATATCAAGCATGCCATTAGTCTTACCATTCAAAGGAGGCTTATCATGCATAGAGTTTTTAATTGAAGAGAGAAGCGATGTTACCTTTGTGCTTGGCTCATGATGCTCATACCTTTTTACATCAAGATGCTTAGAGGTTTTATAGATGTCAAATGTTACTTCCTCATCGTTAAGGCGGAATGTGAGCTTTACATCTTGCACATCGATGAGGGCCCTTTCGGTGGCCAAGAATGGTCTTCCAAGGATTATGAGAACTTCGGCATCTTCCTCCATGTCTAATATCACAAAGTCCGCCGGGAAGATAAACTTGTCTACCTTAACCAAGACGTCCTCCACAATGCTGTAGGGATGAACAAATGATCGATCAACCAAAAGCAAAGATATGGTAGTTAGTTGCACCTCTCCTCCATTGAGCTTCCTAAACATGGATAAAGGCATTAAGTTAATAGAAGCTCCAAGATCACAAACTGCTTTAGTAACCTTATTATTGCCTAAATGACAAAGGATAGAGAAACTCCTAGGATCCTTTAGTTTTGGAGGCAATTTCCTTTGTAGTGCCGCACTACATTCTTCGGTTAGTGCAACCATTTCATAATCTCCATACATTCTCTTCTTAGACAATACATCCTTCATGAACTTGGCATACTTAGGCATTTGTTCTAATGCCTCTGCAAATGGAAGGTTAATTTCTAACTTTTTGAATATGTCTAAGAACTTTGAAAATTGAGCATCAATCTTTTTCTTTGAAATCTTTGAAGAAAAGGTAAAGTGTTAGGAATAAAAGAAGTAGAGTTAGAAGAACTCCCTATGTTGGACTTTGATTTCTTCTTTTCCTTAGATGCACTCTCTTTTTGTTGAACATCCTCTATGATGGCTTCATCTTCTTCTTGTGGAAGCTTATCATCTTCATCATTGATCAAGGGAGTGGATAGCTTTTTCCCACTCCTCAAAGTCACGGCCTTGCACTCCTCCCTTGGGTTTATCTCGGGACAACTAGGGAACTTACCCTTTTGCATTGTTTGGAGGGACGTTGCCATTTGACTAAGTTGAACCTCCAAGTTTTGAAGTGCCTTATCTTGGCTTTGAACGGTGCTTGCAATTGTTTGGACCGAATTCTCCAATGTGGTTGTCCTTGATCTTGACTCTTTGACAAAGTCAAGCATTATATCCTCTAGTGATGATGTCTTTGCATTCCCCGCTCCATTGAATCCTTGAGGTGCTTGCAACACATTCTTGTTGTTAGCATATGAAAAATTCTCATGATTCCTCAAGTTGGGATGATAGTGAGTTGGAAGTTGTTGTTGACCTCGGTATTGTCCTCTATCCACATAATTGGTCACTTCTACCTCACTAGGCTCTTGTTGACTTGCCATGGCCGCAAGAGAAGCTATGGATAATGGACTTGCTTGGACTTGGCTTCCTTGAGAGAATTTAGATAAAGCATTAGTGAGAAAGGCCAATTTGAGCTTTTAGAAAACTTACCTCGTCCATCTCATATCGTCTGGTGGCTTTTGGGATGATTGGAGAGACCGTTCACATGGCCAATTATACGATGTAGTGGCCAAGTCTTCTAGTATGGTATACGCCTCTTAAGCATTCTTCGAAAAAATTTAGCCTCCGGCGGTTGCATCTAGAATGGATTTGGTTGAGCTTGATAATCCATTGTAGAAGAGTTGAATTTGCAACCAATCCAGGTAACCATGTTGAGGGCATCTTCTCAAGAGATCCTTATACCTTTCCCAAGCCTCATAAAGTTGTTCATCCTCAAGTTGGTGGAATGTTCCAATATTCGTCCTTAGTCTTTGAGATTTAGCCGGTGGAAAATATTTGTTCAAGAAAGCTTGAGCTAAGATCTCCCACGTTGTGATGCTATCCGGAGGAATGATTTCCAACCAATCCTTAGAACGGTACTGTAAAAAGAAAGGAAAAAGTCTTAGTTTAATTGCATCGTTAGATACATCATTCATCTTCACCGTCCCGCATATCTCTAAGAAATATCGTAAGTGCTTGTGAGGATCTTCATTGGTTCTTCCTCTAAAGGCTAGCTCTCTAGCCATGTGGATCAACCTCGGTTTCAATTCAAAGTTGTTGACATTGATGGGTACATTCATAATGTCGAGTTGATTTGCCGGTAATGTCGGTTGGAAGTAGTCCCGAATTGCCTTTGGTGTCTCCTCCGCCATCACCTCGATGTGATTGTGTTGAACCCTTAGGTTTCTTCTACACGTCCTTTCAATCTCGGGATCAAGAGGAAGAATATTAGTATTGTCTCGAGGCATAAACCGACAAAATAAAATAAAAAAAAAAGATAAAATAAAATAAAATAAGAAAAAAATATATAAAATACAATAAAATAAAAATAAATAAATAAACAAACAACCAAATAATATACACCTCAAATTAAGATCTATCAATTCAAATGAATATTAAATAACAAAAACCGTCCTTTGGATACCTGGCAACGGCCCCAAGAGCTTGAGCGCACTTTTAATGTTGACCGCAAGTGTACGGGTCAAGTTATAATATAAGACGGTAAAGTCCGAATATCATTCCACTGAGGATCCAATTGTGAAAGTTAAAGTTACTTAGCTATTCTAGAATCAAATCAATTTTATTTGAGGATAGGAATTTAATTTGTGAATTATGGAAAATATAAACCAAATAAAGAAAGTATTAAAGTGAGAAACACAAGAGTCAAATAGAGTTCTAGGGTAATGAATCCTTGTTTATTTCATCATGCAATATTATAGATTTCATTGTAATTCATATGCCTAAGTCTAGAAACTTAATTCCAAGTTATTTTCTCTAAAAAACAACCCTTTCTCATGCAACTTGATTGATTACTAATCTCTTGAAACCAATACAAATTACATGGCATTAAGAATAGTCTTTAGAAACTTTTATTGTCAACCTAACTACTCTCGTGATAGATTAACAACAATTCATTGTTATAGATCAAGTTAAACATACACCTCAATCATACATCTAACCTAACATGTGAAGATGGTCAATCCTCAAGAATTAAACACAATAGCAATGAAAAGCATAATTATTCCAACAAAACCATGAAAGTCTACAATATCAACATAAATTCATAAACAATTCATCAAAACTTAAGAGTTTAGCCACTCATAGCTTGAAGCAACATGTTTAAACAAAATAACTAAAGAAAGAGTGTAAAGAAAGGAAACTCTACTAAAAAGAGGTAGCACCATCACGATCTCTTTGGCTCTCACGTTGGAATTCGAATGGCACCACGACTATCTCGAACTCTTTTCCTCTTCCTTGCAACTAACTCACTCTTTGAACTCTTTTATGAACTCTCACTCAATTCTCTCCTTCTTGTGCCTCTTTAGGTCTGTAAATTGATGGTTGATTGATGTTTAGGGCTGCTGGAAACCCCCAAATTTATAGAGTTGGCCGCCCAAAAACTTATCAAAAATAACAAATTTTCATTTATGGAAAACTGGCGCTACGGCACTAGGGTTGCATCCAAAATTGTTGCTCTCGGGTTTTAGCGCCGCGACGCTGTGATGCGTTCAGAATTGTTGCTCTCGGGCTTTAGCACCGCGGCAGCACCGTCCAGGCGCCGTGACACTGTGAGAATGTTGCTCTTGGGTTTTAGTGTCGCGATGCTATGATGCATTCATAATGTTGCTCTCGGGTTTTAGCGTCGCAGCAGCACCGTCCCGGCGTCGCGATGCTATGATGCGTTCAGAACGTTGCTCTCGGTTTTTAGTGCCGCAGCGCTGCCCCAATTTTTGCCATTTTGAGTTTTTCATCTCTTTTTCACCGTATTCTTGCTCGGTTTTGATCTTGTGGTCTGTTCTTCTAATTTTCCTCATTTTAACCTGAAAACCACTAGCAAACAAGTGAAATCTAATATAAACTCCCTTAATTTGAGAGGATAGAAAGCACTTTTGAAGTGCTTATCACCCGAGACCCTTTTATGAGTTGAGAAAGCACTTTTTTCTAGTGGAGATATGTGAGATGATCAATAGAGGTTCTCTATATTGGATAGTGGAAGGGGAAGTCTCTATTTACATAACATAAAGGATGGGAATGAAGAATGGGTGCCCAGCCCATGCATCCCAAGCAGAGAACTGACCTGGAATGGGATGCATTTGAATAAAAGAACGAACTCAACCAAACAACTACAATTGAAACAAGACCAGAATTTGAAAGAAGAAGAACAAAAACCAATAGATTTTTTTATCAGGAAACCCAGAAACTTAAATCGAAATCATCGAAAGTTTCACTTTTCGTTTCATTTAGCTATAACTGATTTACTTATATGCTTGTTCAAAAAATTCCTTACTCTTTTTGGTATTCTCCATGGATTCTGGGGGGAAGCCTAACACAAAGAGTATTAAACCTTAATAAAAGCATAAGTCTGCCCCATGCTCCTTCGATATGTTCTTTATTTCGTTCTTTCATGTCTTTTCTGGAATCCAAATTCTTTTTATACTATTGCTCGAAGGACGGATCCACGGAGCTATTATAACGTCAATCTCATCGAAGTTGAAAAAAGCATATTTTAAGCATGTTCATTTCTCTCGTACGTTCATGATATTGCTTTCACATGGCGCTTAAATAAACCTGGGATCTTTGTTTGATACAATAGTCACTAGAACTCCATACTGACTTACAATCTTATCTACGTACATCTGTGTTAGTTTATCCAGTGTGTAGGTTGCTTTAACTTGTAAGAAACATGTCATCTTCGTCAGTCTATCCACGATTACTCAAACATCGTTAACGCCAGTTAGAGTCCTTGGCAATTCAAACAAAAAATCCATTGTAACGTGTTCCCACTTCCACTTAGGAATAGGGAGTGGATTCAACAACCCCGCTGGCTTCTGACGTTCAAGCTTTACTTGCTGACAAATTAAACATCTTGCTACATACTTAGCTATCTCCCTCTTCATACCTGGCCACCAATAGAAATTCTGTAACATCCTATACATCTTGGTACTATCAAGATGCATAGCATAAGCTAAGCTATGTGCCTCTTGAAGAATCACCTGTTTAACTTCAACATCCTTTAGCACATAAATCCTACCATGTTTCAACAGTGCACCATCATATCTTAGTTCGAAATCTACTGTTTGCTAGACATTTAGGTCCTCCATTAGCTTCTTAATCACAGGATCTTCTGACTGCTTCCTTACTACCTCACCAACTAACTTGGGCCTCAACAAGAAATGTGCTAACAACGTTCCACCATCACTCACTCTTAAACTAATAGCACTATTCCTAAATTCCTTGAGCAGAGAAACCCTTACAGCATTTAGAGAACTTGTACTACACCTGGACTTTCTACTTAAAGCATCAGCTACAATGTTCACTTTTCTTGGGTGATATTCAATAGTACAGTCATAATCTTTGATAAGCTCTAACCACCTCCTCTGCCTCATGTTAAGTTCCTTCTAATCAAAGATATACTTCAGACTCTTGTGATCTCTATAGATATAGCACTTTTCTCCAAATAGGTAATGTTGCATATCTTTAATGTTAAAACAACCACAACAAACTCCAGATCATGGGTAGGATAGTTACTTTCGTAAGGTCTCAACTGTCTAGAAGCATAGGCTATCACCTTCCCATTCTGCATCAACACACAGCCTAACCCCTAACGAGAAGCATCACAATAAACTTCAAACTCCTTACCCGACTTCGCAATCACCAATCTTCTCTTTAGTTCCTAAAAGTTTTGCTCACACTTCTAGTTCCATTCAAACTTAGTATTTTTCTTGGTCAAACTAGTAAGTGGCAAAGCTATCATCGAAAATCCCTAACAAATCTCTTATAATATCCTGCTAAACCCAGGAAACTACGAACCTCTGTCACGGTCTTAGAACGTTCCCACTTCACTATGCCCTCACTCTTTTGGGGATCCATACTAACTCCCGTAGCTGACACCACATGGCCCAAACACACAACTTGTTCCAACCAAAACTCACACTTGCTGAACTTAGCATACAACTTCTTTTCTCTTAAGGTCTACAAAACGATCCTAAGATGTTCAGCATGCTTTTCTCTATCTTCAGAATACACCAGTATGTCATCAATAAACACAATAATGAACTGGTCCAAATAAGGATGGAATATCCTGTTCATAAGATCTATGAACGCTGCTGGTGCATTCGTTAAACCAAATGGCATCACTATTCATAATGTCCATACCTTGTCCTAGAAGTCATCTTAGGTATGTTTGATTCTCTAACCTTTAACTGATGATACCCTGACCTCAAATCTATCTTGGAAACATTAAAGCTCCTCTGAGCTGGTCAAACAGATCATCTATACGAAGTAAAGGATATTTCTTACATATTGTTACCTTATTTAGTTGATGGTAATCAATACATAACCTCATTGTACCATCTTTCTTCTTAACAAACAGAACAGGTGCACCCCATGGAGATACACTTGGCTTGATATAACCCTTGTCTACTAACTTCTGTAGCTGCACCTTCAGCTCCTTCAGTTCTGAAAGTGTCATACGATTAGGCGCCTGAGAAATAGTTGTTGTACCTAGTACTAAATCTATAGTAAACTCCACCTCTCTATCAGTTGGCAAACCTAATAACTCTTCAAGAAACGCATCTAGGTACTCCTGTATTATTGGCATATCTTCAAGTTTCAACTTCTCCATGTTCACTTCAGTCACATGTACCAAGTATGCTCCACACCCTTTACTTATCAATTTCCTAGGCTTCACTGCAAAAATTACACAAGTAGGAAGAACTCCCCTTCTCCCTCTAAATACTACCTCAAGTCCATCTAGCTTCACAAATCTTACTTCTTTCTTGAAATAGCCAACATTAGCATAATACATCGACAGGAATTCCATGCCCAAAATAATATCAAATTCTACCAATTCTGAAGGTAACAGATCAGCCAACAAAACCACATTATCAATTACCAACTCACAATTATAATAAACATGCTCTATGATTACAGAATCACCAACAGAAGCATGCACTAGTGAGGTATCAGGCAAAGGCTCTAAACTCCTATTCACATGCACAGCAAACACATAGGAAACAAACCATAAAGCCAAGATCTCTATAAAGTAGAATACAGATGTGCAACAGAGAAGGAAGAAAGACGAATGCTATGAGAGCTTGGATGGAATAAGGTCTAAGGGGGATCGCCTTTTTTTAACATGTGAGGGGAAAACTAGTAAAAGATTAGAGTTGTAAACTCACAATATAGACACCAAAAAAGGAAGGAGACAGAATATGAATGAAGGATTAAAGCATCTGACTGGGTTGTGGAGATGAATACCGAAAGAGCTTACCAAATGCAGTATTGACCTCAGACAGCTCGACCAAACGTGGGGAAAAAAAAAAAAAAAAAACGTAATGGGTGGGCAAAAAGCAAAAAGCAATGAAGACCAGACCTGGAATTTCAAACAAGAAAACGTAGTAACCTAGCCAGGGAGAAAGATTCTCCAACTCCACTCCTTAACTATATATAGTGGAAAAGAGAGTGGAAAACTACACTTTAAAATAAAGCCTAAAAAAACGATCCTTTTGAAAGGTCCTACTAATTGACCTACTCAAGCTATGTCATGACCTTTTGGATTAGAAAAATGGCCTCTTAGACCTGAACTAGGGTTGATCGAAGAGTAGCTAACAAAAGGGAGAAGGCAGGATGAACAATAAAATAGCTATAGACGAATGGAAAGACTAGAGACCAAACACTGGAGGAAAACATCCATTTTTTTGAAAAAGATAGAGATGAATGTGGACAAATTAAGCCAATGTTTCCCAAAATTCTAATATAAGAAGCAAATTCAACTTTTATTTATTATAGATTTTGCACCTTCAAAAGTTCCAAGCATAATGAATTACAAAAAGAGATGAATGTGTACTTATTGTTGCTATAAGGAAAGAAAGAGAGGAACTAATTCCAGCTAATTCAACATTTGTATTGTCATACCCCCTTCCAAGTTACCCTCTTAACCTAAGAAAAGGTGTGAGGACAGAGACATCGACCCTATTAAGACATCTACTATCAACCTATACAGTCCTAAAAACTAAACCAAGCACTTAATATACAGTTTATAATTCATAGTCAAACATCAATCTCAAAGCTCAAGATAAGCTAGCATACAAGTATTGACTTTCATTCATCGACTTAAAAGAAACGTATGATTACCAGCTTCTACTCCTTAAACCTCTATATGTACAACACATGTCTTATGTGCAAATATTTACAATGTATACAAACTAGTGGCAGGCCAAAATGAGTTGTTGTGTAGGTTAAGCACCCCAGTTTCGCTCGCTACCTGAAAAACAGAAAAACATGAGTCAGGTTGTCCAGTGAGTGACAAATTCAGAAAACTATGCTTAGCATTAAACTAAGCAAAAACATGCTCGATAAACAGTATTAAGACAGTAACCACTTCATCATCGAAAACTATAAAGTTTTGCATATGCCTGAAAGATTTTCCTTATTTGAGGCGGAGCGAAGCTCAACGCTACTCAACATCGAAAAAAACCCTAGTTGAGGGGGAGTAATCTCAACACACCCAACGTTGAATAACCTTAGCTATGTAAAGTAATCTCAACAAAACAGAGTCGAATATACCTCTATGTGCACATAAGAATCATAACCTAGTGATAACTTGTAGAAATACAAGTTATTATATTCATTATTTGGAGTAATTAAAGTAGAATTGATGATAAACGCATGATTTTAGCATTTGAATTGTATTATATGAAGAACTCTGTGTTCACCATGCTTACAAAATAATCTATCCTGGAAATTATGAAATTCTACCTTTTTTCACGCAAGATAGAACGAAAAGGAGCTCAAATATAGAGGAAAGGATGCTGCCAAAAAAGACCAACGGTCGAGAACCATGCGTTCAAAAGATAAATAATACAAGTGCTTAGTCGGCAACTGTCATGTCAATATGCAGGTGGACAACTGATTTTACCATACCATCACTTTCCATTTGCTGTTTATTATCCATGTGTAACTAACTCTCTCAAGGGTCACAGGTTGCGTTATCATCTAAATAAGAACCGTAGAAGACTATTTCATCTTGTCAATTGTATTTTTAATTTAATGCTTATGTCTATCTAGCTAATTGATATAAGTAGTAATAATCAGACTGCTCAAGAGAGTAAGTGATTGTGGAACTCAATTGGCAAGGCTAAGAAGTGTTACCTAAACATAGAAATAACCTTGGCACTTAACACTCTCCTATGCGTTATAGACATATAACGCATAGCGGCTAACAACGGAGAGAATTGAGTTAACTATGTGTTTCCGGCTTTAGATGATAACCAACCCCAGCACTGCGTTTACCATTCATATAACTCAATTAGCTGACTTTGCTGTGTCGCATACCTCTCCATCAAACCACTTTAGCTTAGGTTTACTGCTTTATAGTTAGTTAAACGCATCACTTCTCATCACCTTCTTTAGTCACATGACTCAAATAATCCAACTAATTATAGAATCTGCATAGTCCCTATGTTCGACCTCGGACTTATCGAGAAAACCTCAATCTTTGCTTATACTTGGGTGAAGGATAGGAAAACTTGACAGATTAGTAACGCATAGTGTTAAGCATGTAAAACGCATAATAATTAGCTTAGTAAAGATCCAACAACAGCCATCTCCTCGGTTTGATTGTGTGGAGCCCCTAGATTCCTTATACACGTCCTTTCAATCTCAGGATCAAGAGGAGAATGTTAGTATTATCGCGAGGCATAAACCGACAAAATAATCAACCTAATAATATACACCTCAAATTAAGATCTATCAATTCTAATGAATATTAAACAACAAAAACCGTTCTTTGGATCCTCGGCAACTGTGCCAAAAACTTGATTGCACCACTTTATGTGTTAACCGCAAGTATACGAGTCAAATTATAATATAAGACGGTAAAGTCCGAATATCGTTCAACTGAGGATTGAATTGTGAACTTTTAAGTTACATAGCTATTCTAGAATCGAATCAATTTTATTTGAGGATTGGAATTGAAGTTGTGAATTAAGAAAGAAACTAAATAAGGAAAGCAAATAAAGTAAGAAACACAAGAGTCAAAGAGAGTTCTCGGGTAATAAATTTTGTTTATTTCATCATACAATATTCTAAACTTAATGGATTTTATTG
This sequence comes from Citrullus mucosospermus, assembly GCA_030954485.1. NCBI lineage: Eukaryota > Viridiplantae > Streptophyta > Magnoliopsida > Cucurbitales > Cucurbitaceae > Citrullus > Citrullus mucosospermus. Next base: position 11,278,220 of record CM062060.1, read on the forward strand.
TAATTCATATGCCTAAGTCTAGAAACTTAATTCCAAGTTATTTTCTCTAAAAAATAACCCTTTCTCATGCAACTCAATTGATTATTAATCTTTTGAAACCAATATAAATTACATGGAATTAAGATTAGTCTTTATGCAACTTTCATTCTTAACCTAACTATTCTCATGATAGATTAACAACAATTCATTATTATAGATCTAGTTAGACATACAATCTCTCAACCATACATCCAACCTAATATGTGAAGAAGGCAAATCCACAAGAATTAAACACAATAACAATGAAAAGCATAATCATTACACAAAACCATGAAAGTCTACAATATCAACATGAATTCATAAAAAATTCATCAAAACCGTACAACTAAAATGTTTAGCCGCTTATAGCCACTCGTAGCTTGAAGCAACATGTTCAAACAATATAAACAAAGAAAGAGTGTAAAGAAAGGGAAACTCTATTGAAAAGAGGCTCTTGATTGAGGCAGCACCATCACAATCTCCTTGGCTCTCACGTCAGAACTCGAACAACACCACGACTCTCTTGAACTCTTTTCCTCTTCCTTGCAGCTAATTCACTCTTTGAGGCTCTCTAATGAACTCTCACTCAAGTCTCTCCTTCTTGTGTCTCTTTTGGTCTGTAGATTGATGATTAAGTCTGTTGGAAACCCTCCAATTTATAAAGTTGGTCACAAAAAACTTTCCAAAAATATAAGAATTTTAATTAAGGAATATTGGCATTGTGGCGCTGCCAAATATGGGAAGACAGCGCTGCGGCCGTTGGATAGTGTCATGACGCTGCCGCTATGCTGCAGCAGACGTCCTCTCGGGAAACAGCACTGCGGCGCTGCCCTGTTTTTGGCAACTTTGTGTTTCTCATCTTTTTTCCACCATATTCTGGCTCAATTTTGATCTTTCGGTCTTCTCCTCATTTTCCTTATTTTGACCTGAAAATCACTAGCACACAAGTGAAATCTAATATAAATTCCTTTAATTTGAAAGAATAGAAAGCACTTTCAAGCGCTTTTCAATACCTGGTATCTAGACTTATTTATACTTGACTAACTTCTCAAGGCATGTATACTCTTTCTTTTCTCAAGGCATGACTAACTTCTCAAGCGCTTTTCAATACCTGGTATCTAGACTTGTTTATGCTTTACAAGTTTAACATTTAAAAAGATAGACAAATAAAGCTCATACATTTTGTGTACACTTTTTCTTTTCTCAAGGCATATATACTCTTTTCTTTGTTCCTTAGTCTAAGATTACAAACTATCATGCATTTCCACTCTCTAGCCGATGGGGCCTTTCGAAGTGACAACCAAGCACACCCAACTTAATCCTTTTTTCAGTTAATGATTCTGAATTAAAGTGGCTGCATGCCCAAGAATATGGGAGACTTTAAGAGGGACTTAAATGAATTTAAATCAAGATAGTGCTATTCTATTTCCACAATAAGTCATCTATCATGCAAATTTGAATCTCATCATGGGCAATCAACATCAAAGCACACAACCCTAAACAACATTCTTATTCACTTTGAAATCTCCAAAATTTTCAAAATTTTTCAAAATTAACATGAATATGATCATTAAAACCTTCACAAACATGCATATGATCATTAAAACTTCACAGACATGCATAGCAGGATAAGAAAACACACAAAAGTACGAGAGACACCTCCCACCCCAAATTTAGAATCATGCATTGTTCTCAATGCATAAGAACATCAAACAAAGAAGGAGCAAGCCTGGAAGCAAGCGGGAAGCCACCAAACAGGCTTGGTGTAAGGAGTACTTTGTGTGATAAACCAAGTTCCTGAGAGATAAAGCATATGAGTGACTCCAAGATTTATTGAAAATAAAATAAAAAGAAAAGTAAAGAAAGCAATAAAATTGGGTTGCCTCCCAATAAGCGCTTGGTTTAATGTCTTTTAGCTAGACGGGGCTCACGAATCACGGTGGATCCCAAGGTGGTTTCTTCCTTTCATACTTTGAATCACCTACAACTTTTAGTATTCGCCCACATTGACAATCACAAACATATTCATTAGCATTTAGTGAGTTAGTCAACAAATCATTATCAAGTTGGACATCGTCGTTTCTAATGTACTCAAACTCATTAAGGAGTCATTATTCTTAGATTTTACCGGACTCACCACTTCATTTTTAACATGCTTCTCCATAATTTGTTCATAATTCATTATAGGTTTGGGAGGCATGCAAGAAGAACTAGGAGAATTATCACAACTAGAAACATGCTTCATAGAATTTTCTACTTTAACATCGAGCATGCCATTAGTCTTACCATTCAAAGGAGGATTATCATGCATAGAGTTTTTATTCGAGGAGAGAGGCGATGTTACCTTTGTGCTTGGCTCATGATGCTCATACCTTTCTACATCCAGATGCTTAAGGGTTTTATAAATGTCGAATGTTACCTCATCATCATTAAGGCGGAGTGTGAGCTTTCCATCTTGCACATCGATGAGGGCCCTTCAGGTGGCCAAGAATGGTCTCTCAAGGATTATGGGGACTTCAGACTCTTCCTCTATGTCTAATATCACAAAGTCGTCGGGAAGATAAACTTGCCTACCTTAACCAAGACATCCTCCACAATGCCGTAGGGATGAACAAATGATCGATCGGCCAAAAGCAAAGATATGGTAGTTGGTTGCACCTCTCTTTCATTGAGCTTCCTAAACATGGATAAAGGCATTAAGTTAATAGAAGCTCCAAGATCACAAAGTGCTTTAGTAACCTTATTGTTGCCTAAATGACAAGGGATAGAGAAACTCCCTGGATCCTTTAGTTTTGGAAGCAATTTCCTTTGTAGTGATGCACTACATTCTTTGGTTAGTGCAACCATTTCATAATCTCCATACCTTTTTTTTCTTAGACAATACATCCTTCATGAACTTGGCATACTTAGGCATTTGTTCTAATGCCTCTGCAAAAGGAAGGTTAATTTCCAACTTTTTGAATATGTCTAAGAATTTAGAAAATTGAGCATCAATCTTTTTCTTTTGAAATCTTTGAGGAAAAGGTAAAGTATTAAGGATAAAAGAAGTAGAGTTAGAACCGCTCCTTAAGTTGGACTTTGATTTCTCCTTTTCCTTAGATGCACTCTTTTGTTGTGGAACATCCTCTTCTTGTAGAGGCTCATCATTTTCATCATTGATCAAGGGAGTGGATAGCTTTTTCCCACTCCTCAAAGTCACGACCTTACACTCCTCCCCTGGGTTTCTCTCGGGACAACTAGGGAACTTACCCTTTTGCATTGTTTGGAGGGAAGTTGTCATTTGACTAAGTTGACCTCCAAGTTTTGAAGTGCCTTATCTTGGCTTTGAACGATGCTTTAAATAACTTGGACTGAATTCTCCAATGTAGTTGTCCTTGATCTTGACTCTTTGACAAAGTCAAGCATTGTGTCCTCTAGTGATGATTTCTTTGCATTCCCTGCTCCATTGAGGTGCTTGCAACACATTCTTGTTGTTAGCATATGAAAAATTCTCAAGATTTCTCAAGTTGGGATGATAGTGAGTTGGAAGTTGTTGTTGACCTCGGTATTGTCCTCTATCCACATAATTGGCTGCCTCTAACTCACTTGGCTCTTGTTGATTTGTCATGGCCGTAAGGGAAGCTATGGATGATGGACTTGCTTGGACTTGGCTTCCTTGAGAAAATTTAGATAAAGCATTAGTGAGAGAAGCCAATTGAGCTTTTAGAGAACTTACCTCGTCCATCTCATATCGTCTGGTGGCTTTCGGGATGATTGGAGAAGATCGTTCACATGACCAATTGTACGATGTAGTGGCCAAATCTTCTAGTATGGTATAGGCCTCTTGAGCATTCTTCGAAAAAATTGAGCCTTCAGCAGTTGCATCTAGAATGGACTTGGTTGAGCTTGACAATCCATTGTAAAAGAGTTGAATTTGCAACCAAGCTGGGTAACCGTGTTGAGGGCATCTTCTCAAGAGATCCTTATATCTCTCCCAAGCCTCATATAATTATTCATCCTCAAGTTGGCGGAATGTTCAAATCTCCGTCCTTAGTCTTTGAGATTTAGCCAGTGGAAAATATTTGTTCAAGAAAGCTTGAGCTAAGATCTCCCACGTTGTGATGCTATTCAGAGGTATGGTTTCCAACCAATCCTTTGCACGGTCTTGTAAAGAGAAAGGAAAAAGTCTTAGTTTAATTCCATCGTTAGAAACACCATTCATCTTTACCGTCCCGCATATCTCTAAGAAAGACAGCAAGTGCTTGTGAGGATCTTCATTGGTTCTTCCTCTAAAGGTTAGCTCTCTAGCCATGTGACAACCCCGGTTTTAACTCAAAATTGTTGACATTGATGGGCACATTCATGATGCTGGGTTGATTTGCCGGTAATGTCGGTTGGAAGTAGTCCCGAATTGCCTTTGGTATCTCCTCCGTCATCTCCTCGATGTGATTGTGTTGAACCCTTAGGTTTCTTCTACACGTCCTTTCAATCTCGGGATCAAGAGGTAGAATATTAGTATTATCTCGAGGCATAAACCGACAAAAAAAAGTAGAAAAAATAAAATAAGTAAATAAAATAAAATAAAATAAAATAAATATTCAACCAAATAATGTACACCTAAAATTAAGATCTATCAATTCTTATGAATATTAAATAACAAAAACCGTTCTTTGGATCCCCGGCAACGACGCCAAAAACTTGATGCGCACTTTTAGTGTTAACCGCAAGTGTACGGGTCAAATTATAATATAAGACAGTGAAGTTTGAATATCATTCCACTGAAGATCCAATTGTGAAAGTTTATGTTACTTAGCTATTCTAGAATCGAATCAATTTTATTTGAGGATTGGAATGGAAGTTGTTAATTATGGAAAATATAGACCAAATAAGGAAAGTAACAAAGTGAGAAACACAAGAGTCAAAGAGAGTTCTAGGGTAATGAATCCTTGTTTATTTCATCATGCAATATTATAGATTTCATGGATTTCATTGTAATTCATATGCCTAAGTCTAGAAACTTAATTCCAAGTTATTTTCTCTCAAAAACAACTATTTCTCATGCAACTCGATTGATTACTAATCTCTTGAAACCAATACAAATTACATGACATTAAGACTACTCTTTAGCAACTTTTATTGTCAACCTAACTACTCTCGTGATAGATTAACAACAAGTTATCGATCAAGTTAAACATACAATCTCTTGATCATATATCTAACCTAACATGTGAAGATGGCCAATCCACAAGAATTAAACACAATAACAATAAAAACATAATCATTCCAACAAAACCATGAAAGTCTACAAGATCAACATGAATTCATAAACAATTCATCAAAACCCTAAAACTAAAGAGTTTAGCCACTCATAGCTTGAAGCAACATGTTTAAACAAAATAAACAAAGAAAGAGTGTAAAGATAGGGAAACTCTACAAAAAAGAGGCTCTTGATTGAGGTAGCACCGTCATGATCTCCTTGGCTCTCACGTCGGAATTCGAAGGATACCACGATTATCTCGAACTCTTTTCCTCTTCCTTGCAACTAACCCACTCTTTGAACTCTTTTATGAACTCTCACTCAACTCTCTTCTTCTTGTGCCTCTTTTGGTCTGTAGATTGATAGTAGATTGATCATTAGGGCTGCTGAAAACCCCCAAATTTATAGAGTTGGCCGCCCAAAAACTTACCTAAAATACCAAATTTTCATTTATGGAAACCTGGCACCGCAACGCTATTGAAATTTTTGAAACGATGTCGCGGTGCTATTGGAGAGCGCCGCGACACTAGGGTTGCGTTCCAAATTGTTTGCTTTTGGGTTTTAGCGCCACAGCGCTACCCCGATTTTTGTCATATTGAGTTTTTCTTCTCTTTTTCACCGTATTCTTGCTCAGTTTTGATCTTTTGGTCTTTTCTTCTAATTTTCCTCATTTTAACCTGAAAACCACTAGCAAACAAGTGGAATCTAATATAAACTTCCTTAATTTGAGAGGATAGAAAGCACTGTTCAAGTGCTTATCAATCTGCGTTGAAGGGTTGCCAACGCATCCACAGGTTTGCTTGCGTTCCTGCGTTAAGACATGCGTTTTAGGCTCAAAAAGCTTCAAAACAATTATCTTCATCAATTTACAAGAGTAGAACGCAACTCAAACTACTGCATGATTCTCTATTTAAAGTCTATTTTTCTAGGAGAAAGACATATAACAACTTGTATTTCTACAAGTTATCAAACCACCCCTATTCTAATACATACAACCCTGGCTGGAGAAATCATCCCAACTTCTCGTGGGGTGGAAACAACCAGTCGGAGCAGCAAGGTGCCCCATTAAATAACAGAGGTGGATCATCTAGATATCATCAAGGACAACAAAGGCCAACGCAATCGCATGGTCAGCCACATCAGGTGTCCAATCCATTGTCATCAATGGAAGCTCTACTAAAGGAGTACATGCAAAAGAATGACGCATTACTACAAACTCAAGCGTCATCAATAGAATTTGGAGCTCCAGATAGACCGGATTGCGGGAGAGCTAAAAACGCGGCAAAAATGATCTCTTCCTAGCAGTACTGAAGCCCCGCGTAACGCAGGCAGCTCGGAAAAAGAGTAATGTCAAGCTATGACACTGCACAGCGGAAAACCTATGAATGAACTTCCCCGCCCAGGGAAAAAGACCCCACTTTATCAGACAATAGTTACTTCAGACCAGCAAAAAAACCTTTCAACAAACAGTTCAATCGCCTTTCGATCATACAGAAGAACACGATGACACAATGCCTCAAAAGCAAGCTCACACACAAAGAGCTTTATCAGAAAAATCTGCATCCACCAGTGCGTTAGCCGAGCTTCAAACGCCTTCTTACCCATAAGGGTTAAGGAAGAAGAAAAATGATGAGTGACAGTTCAAACGCTTCTTGGACATGCTAAAGCAATTACATATAAATATTCCCCTAGTCAAAGCACTAGAGCAAATGCCCACCTATGTTAAGTTCCTCAAGGACATTCTGTCCAAAAATAGAAGAGTAGGAGAATATAAGACCATAGTCTTAACGCAAGAATGTAGTGCTATGGTCCATTAACGCATTCCCATCAAAATGAAAGACTCGGGGAGCTTAACAATTCTCTATTCTATTGGAGTAGTTAATATAGAGAAGGCACTGTGTGATTTGGGGGCAAGTATTGAAAAGTGCTTTTTATTCTCTTAAATTAAGGAAGTTTATATTAGATTTCACTTGTTTGCTAGTGGTTTTCAGGTCAAAATAAAGAAAACTAGAATTGAAAGCAAAAAGATCCAAACCGAGCTATAATTCAGCGAAAAAGAGAAGAAAATCTCAAAACTACAAAAACAAGGGAGTACTGCGACTCCGATTCAGTGCTGCTACTACGCTTTTTCCCGAGAGCAGTGTCCAATTTCAGCATAGCAGTACCGACGCGGCGTTGAGGGTAGGATATTATGACACACAGTGTCACGGCGCCATCCAGCAGTGTGGCAATGCCACCTTTTGATGTCAGACAGCGTAGCGGCTCCATTGACCAGAGTCGCGGCGCCAACTTTCCTTATTTGCAAATTCCACATTTTTTGAAAGAATTTTGCGCTGCCAACTCTATAAATTGGAGGGTTTCTAGCAGCCCTAATCATCAATTAACACACCAAGAGAGTCCCAAAGAGTGAATTAGCTGCAAGGAAGAGAGAGAAGAGTTCAAGAGAGAGAGTCATGGTGCCGTTCAAGTTTCTAATGTGAAGACCAAGGACATTTTGACGGTTCTTCCTTAATCAAGGACTTCTTCCTAGTAAAGTTATCATTTCTTTACACTCTTTCTATGCTTAATTTGTTTATGGACATGCTACTCAAAGCTATGAGTGGCTAAACTCTTTAGTTTTAGGGTATTGATGAATTGTTTATGAAGTTATGTTGATATTGTAGACTCTTTATGAATTTGTTGTAATGAGTATGCTTTTCATTGTTATTGTGCTTAATTCTTGTTGATTGGTCATCCTTGAATGTTAGATTAGATGTATGGTTGAGATAATGGTATGTCTAACTAGATCTATAACATTAAATTGTTGTTAATCTATCATGAAAATAGTTAGGCTAACAATTAAAGTTGCTAAAGACTACTCTTAATGCCATGTAATTTGTATTGGTTTCAAGAAATAAGTAATCAATTAAGTTTCATGAGAAAAGGTTGCTTTTGAAAGAAAACAACTTGGATTTATGTTTCTAGACTTAAGCATATGAAATGCAATAAAATCCATGAACCCTATAATATTGCATAATGAAGTAAACAAGGATTCATTATCCTAGAACTCTCTTTGACTCTTGTGTTTCTTATTTACTTGCTTTCCTTTTTAAGTCTTTCTAAAATCATAACTCAAGATCGAATCCTCAAATAAAATTGATTCAATCCTAGAATAGCTAAGTAACTTAAACCTTCACAATTGGATCCTCAGTGGAACGATATCCGAAACTTAACCATCTTATATTATAACTTGACCAGTACACTTGCGGTTAACACGGAAAGTGGGCATCAAGTATCAACCTCTTACCCCTATCCGTGTTCAAGAAATTGGGGATCGCATCTAAGCTAACCACAATTACTTTACAATCGACAGATCGATCCGTCGTACACCCGGAGGGAAAGATCGAAGATGTTCTGGTGAAAGTTGATCGTTTCATTCTTCCCGAAAACTTCATAATCTTGGATTATGAGGCAGATAAGGACGTGCCTATTACACTTGGACGATCGTTTCTGTCAACGGGACGCACGCTTATTGACGTCCACAAAGAGGAGATCACTAGAAGAGTTAACGGTCAAGAAGTAATCTTTAACGTGTTTAAAGCATTGGTGTCACACCCCATCCCGAACTACCCTCCCGTAGCCCGAGACGGAGTGTGAGGACACCAGTTACCGACTACCCTGTCACGTAACCCACTGTCAACTTCACCATCCACATGCTCTTGACAAACCTCGACTTTAATCGGCAACGGGAACTGTTATGCTACCTGAAAATGGAAAACATATGAAAGCATGAGCTAACAGCTCAGTGAGTAACAATTTTCTGAAAAACAATATATTTTAACTATAAAACTAGTCACACTCGCATAAAACATAACACTTCAAGTCATATTAGATTATACTCAAATACCATTGTGAAAACATGCTTGTTCATTTCAGAATAAATACTCAAAAATCTCATTCTTGTAAAATACTTTTTCCTTAGTTGAGGTGGAGCAATGCTCGACGATCCTCAACGTCGATTTTCCTTAGCTGTGTGGAGTAATCTCAACACATCAGCGTCATATATACCTCTATGTGCACATAGGTACTAGAATTCGGGCCGCCCTCAATGCCTTCTATGAGTCCCTGAGCATTGGGGTCCCATTTCTATATCCAGGTTACCCATATGCCTTCTACGAGTCCCTGAGCATTGGGTACCTTTATAATCTGGGCCGCCCACAATCCCTTCTACAAGTCCCTGAGCATTGGGGTCCCATTTCGATATCGACTACCCTTTGGTCTTCTCAAAGTCCTTGAGCCTCAGGTGCCTTTTCAAGTTTAATATAACACAATACATACTTTGGAAACATTATATCAATAACTCATGAATTTACCGTTTCCAAATCTCATCTCATTAGCATGCTAAATTCAATTTCCAGTTTTAATATAAAACCGCATGCTTTTCATAAAGTTTATTTTCAAATCTTTCTTGAAATCATATAATACCATGCTTTTCAGAGAAGTCATGAAAACAAGTATCAATCATTCACCATGCGTTTTATAACTCATAGCAAGTACCCAGCATTCTCAAAGTTCTCAAGTAAAACGCATGCTCATGTCTCTAAAACGCATGCTCATGTCTCTATAAATCACATATTCGTATGCTTTACATATGAAAACGCATGCATTATTTCATTTGAAACCCATAAAATTATATTCATAAAGAACTCATTTATATTTTGTAAAACGCAGGTGTTACTCACCTGTACTTGCCAAAGAATACTTCTTCTTCCTTTCCTCTATTTCCTCTTCCCGAGCTTCTTGGACGTAGCATTCTAATCTCAGAAACACAAAGCTCCATTTCCCTCTGCCAGCTCGGTTGAACGCAACCCTGCCCTTCAACGCAAGGTTGATAACTACCGCAAACCCTGCCCTTCGACGCAAGGTTGATTACTTCCGCAAAGTGCATCCCAACTCTTCTTACTTCTCTTTCGGATGTGTCACCCTCACTTGGACGCAAGGTCCAACTTGAACACATCACCTAACTTTGAACGCCGCGTTCACCTTGGACATTATGTTTGTCCTCAATGCAAGGCCGACCCCTTTTAACGCAAGACAACTTCTTTACTTAAAATAGCTAAGTTGTCAAATACCTTCTTTTTTGGCCGCAGACTCCTACTACGGATGTCCTTGCTGCCTTCTTTCCCTTTTTCTCTCCAAAATTCTTCTTTGAGAGTCATCAGTCGCTCCTTTTCCCTCAAAGTTCTATTTATAGGGAGCTTGCCATCCAACTTTTCCTCTCCTTTTGCCACTTGTTTGCCACATGTCACGCTGCATGCTTAATTAACCATGCATTAGTCCAAGTGTCATCTTGCATGAAACACTTAACATGCCTTTAACACCTCCTACTGATAAGGTGAAAAATCTATACAGAGCCACCTGGCCTTTATAAACTTATCTGCATCCAACATTTTCCAATAGACAACCATTCATTCAACACAACGCCCTCATGCGTTCATTGAGTTTCCTTTAAGGTTTAAGCTTCACTACTCACTTTTCGAACTCTCAGCCAACTATACTACTGTCTTTGACGCATAGAGATAACTCTGTCTTCAACGCATAGGGACCTCAACACATGAGAACCTTACCAACGCATGGTAAGCCAAGTACCTTTCTTCTCCCGCCAACGCGGCCACTACTTCAGCTCACAACAACCATTCATGATCACCTTCAACGCATAGCCGCACTATTATAAACCAGTGCTTACACAATGCCACTAGGTGTCAGTGACAACAAATCCTTCTCAAACTTTTCCTCTATGCGTTGGTCCTGTTGCATTCACCTTCATCCTGCGTCCATGACCATCTTCCTATCCTTGGACATTCCTTGATTATTCCCAAGGTTATTCTTTTAACCTTTTCCTTGCACTTAAACTATTTTTCTTAAAGATAAATTAGCATGCGTCCACCATATGCTCTAGTTTTATGTTTACTTCACAACCTTCTCCAACACTTGTGAACATTCCTTGCTATAAGTCTATGCGTTACTCAATTTGCTATAGTATTCTATCTTTCCGAGACTTAAATCTCTTTCAACACTTCACAACATAACTTTATTCCTTTCTTGCTTAAGCATCTTACCATCGCCAATGTGTATTTCTCCTATGCGTTTCACTTCTTTTCCTTCTGGGTTTACTTCCATGCGTCCATCCATACCATGCGTTACCTAGCCCTGACCATGCATCCAACATGGTCTTTTACCTCTTTTCTTCATAGACTCTTCAACGCATCGATTTCTTTAAAAAGTAGGGTGTGATAGTTGGAGTGCCTGATGCGCACTTTTAGTGTTAACTACAAGTGTACAGGTCAAGTTATAATATAAGACGGTTAAGTTCGAATATCGTTCCACTGGAGATCCAATTGTGAAGGTCAGCTATTCTAGAGTTGAATCAATTTTGTTTGAGGATTGAAATTGAATAGTGCGAGTTATGGAAAATATAAATCAAATAAGGAAAGTATTAAAGTGAGAAACTGATAAGCACTTGAGAAGTGCTTTATATTCTCTCAAATTAAGGGAGCTTTATATTAGATTTCACTTGTTTGCTAGTGACTTTCCGGTTTAAACGAGGAAAATTAGAAGAAACGACTAAAAGATCAAAACCGAGCAAGAATACGGCAAAAAAGAGCTGAAAAACGCATCCTTGTTGAACGCATGACAGCGTCACGGCGCTAAGACGGCGCTACCGCGGCGCTGAAGCATAAACGCATCAGTTTGGACACATAATAGCATCACGGCGCCGAGATGGCGCTGCCTCGACGCATCCTTGGTAAACGCATGACAGCGTCGCGGCGCTTGGACGGCGCTGCCTGATAAGCACTTGAAAAGTGCTTATTATTCTCTCAAATAATGGAGTTTTATATTAGATTTCACTTGTTTGCTAGTGATTTTTAGGTTAAAACGAGGAAAATTAGAAGAAACGACTGAAAGATCAAAACCGAGCAAGAATATGGAGAAAAAGTGCTGAAAAACGCATCCTTACTTGAAACGCATGATGCGCCGCGGCGCTAAGGCAGCGCTGCCGCGGCGCTGAGGCTGAAACGCATCAGCATGGACGCAGAGCAGCAACGCGGCGCTGGGAAGGCGCTGCTTCGACGCATACTCGGTGAACACAAGACAGCGTCGCGGGGCTGGGACGGCGCTGCTGCGGCGCTAAAACCCGAGAGCAACTTAATTATGGTCGCAACGCTAGCGCCGCGGCGCTATGCGTCAGCGCCGCGGCGCCAGCGTTAATTTACACGCAAGTTTTGTATTTTAGGTTAAATTTTGGGCGGTCAAACTCTATAAATTTAGGGGAAACGATACTCGGACTTAACCGTTTTATATTATAACTTGACCCGTACACTTGCGGTAAACACACAAAGTGGCACATCACTGCCGCGGCGCTAAAACCCGAGAGCAAACTTTTTTTGGTTGAAACCCTAGCGCCGCCGCGCCAGCGTTACTTAAATGAAAATTTTGTATTTTAGGTTAAATTTTTGGGCGGCCAAACTCTATAAATTTGGAGGTTTCCAGCAGCCCAAAGTGGGGGAAAAATCAAGAAAAAGCAAGGAAGATGCAGACCTAAAGAGATACAAAAAGGAGAGAATTAAGTGAGAGTTCAAAGAGTGAGTTAGTTGCAAGGAAGAGGAAAAGAGTTTGAGATAGTCTTGGTGCCCTTCGAAGTCCGACGTGAGAGCCAAGGAGATCATGACGGTGCTACCTCAATCAAGAACCTCTTTTCAATAGAGTTTCTCTTTCTTTACACTCTTTCTTCGTTTATTTTGTTTAAACATGTTGCTTCAAGCTATGAGTGGCTAAACTCTTTAGTTTTAGGGTTTTGGTGAATTGTTTATGAATTCATGTTAATTTTGTAGACTCATGGTTTTGTTTAAATAATTATGCTTTTCATTGTTATTGTGTTTAATTCTTGTGGATTGGCCATCTTCACATGTTAGGTTAGATGTATGATTGAGAGATTGTATGTTTAACTTGATCTATAACAATGAATTGTTGTTAATCTATCACGAGAGTAGTTAGGTTGACAATAAAAGTTGCTAAAGACTATTTTTAATGCCATGTAATTTTGTATTGGTTTTAAGAGATTAATAATCAATCGAGTTGCATGAGAAAGGGTTGTCTTTGAGAGAAAACAACTTGGAATTAAGTTTCTAGACTTAGGCATATGAATTACAATAAAATCGATGAAATCTATAAGATTGCTTGATGAAATAAACAAGGATTCATTACCCTAGAACTCTCTTTGACTCTTGTGTTTCTCTCTTTCATACTTTCCTTGTTTGATTTGTAATTTTCCCTAATTTATAATATTCAATTGCAATCCTCAAATAAAATTGATTCAATTCTAGAATAGCTAAGTAACTTAAACCTTCCCAATTGGATCTCCAGTGGAACGATACTCGGACTTAACCGTTTTATATTATAACTTGACCCGTACACTTGCGGTTAACACTAAAAGTGCGCATTAGAAACACAAGAGTCAAAGAGAGTTCTAGGGTAATGAATCCTTGTTTATTTCATCATGCAATATTATAGATTTCATGGATTTTATTGTCATTCATATGCCTAAGTCTAGAAACTTAATTCCAAGTTATTTTCTCTAAAAAACAACTCTTTCTCATGCAACTCGATTGATTATTAATCTCTTAAAACCAATACAAAATTACATAGCATTAAAAATAGTCTTTAGCAACCTTTATTGTCAACCTAACTACTCTCGTGATAGATTAACAACAATTCATTGTTATAGATCAAGTTAAACATACAATCTCTCAATCATACATCTAACCTAACATGTGAGGATGGCCAATCCACAAGAATTAAACACAATAACAATGAAAAGCATAATCATTCCAACAAAACCATGAAAGTCTAATAAATCAACATAAATTCATAAACAAATCATCGAAACCCTAAAACTAAAGAGTTTAGCCACTCATAGCTTGAAGCAACATGTTTAAGCAAAATAAACAAAGAAAGAGTGTTAAAGAAAGGGAAACTCTACTGAAAAGAGGCTCTTGATGGAGGTAGCACCGTCACGATCTCCTTGGCTCTCACGTCGGAATTCGAAGGGCACCAAAACTATCTCAAACTCTTTTCCTCTTCCTTGCAACTAACTCACTCTTTGAACTCTCACTCAATTCTCTCCTTTTTGTGCCTCTTTAGGTCTGTAACTTCCTTGATTTGATTTGATTTTCTTTGATGATTTGGGCTGCTGGAAACCCCTAAATTTATAGACTTTGGCCGCCAAAAAATTTACCAAAAATAACAATTTTTCATTTAACGAAAGCTGGCACCGCGGCGCTGGTCTATAGCGCCGCGACGCTATTGAAATTTTGAAGACAGCGCCGCGGCACTAGGGTTGCGTTTAGAAAAGTTTGCTCTCGGGTTTTAGTGTCGTGGCAGAACCGTCCAGGCGCCTTGACGCTGCCCCAATTTTTGCCATTTTATGTTTTTCATCTCTTTTTCGCCGTATTCTTGCTCAGGTTTGATCTTTTGGTTTTTTCTTCTAATTTTTCTCATTTTAACATTTAAAAAGATAGACAAATAAAGCTCATACATTTTGTGTACACTTTTTCTTTTCTGAAGGCATGTATACTCTTTTCTTTTTCCTTAGTCTAAGATTACAAGCTATCATGCATCTCCACTCTCTAACCGGTGGGGCCTTTCGGAGTGACAACCAAATACACCCAACTTAATCCTTTTTTCAGTTAAAGATTCTAAATTAAAGTGGCTACGTGCTCAAGAATATGAGAGATTTTAAGAGGGACTTAAATGAATTTAACTCAAGATAGTGCTATTCTATTTCCACAATAAGTCATCTATCATGCAAATTTGAATCTCATCAAAGGCAATCAACATCAAGGCACACAACCATAAACAACATTCCCATTAACTTTGAAAGCTCCAAAATTTTCAAAATTTTTCAAAAATTGACATGCATATGATCATTAAAACCTTCACTAACATGCATAGCAGGATAAGACAACACACAAAAGTACGAAAGACACCTCCCACCCCAAACTTAGAATCATGTATTATCCCAATGCATAAGAGCATCTAACAAGGAAAGAACAAGCCTGGAAGCAAGCGGGAAGCCACCAAACAGGCTTGGTGTATGGAGTACTTTGTGTGATAAACCAAGTTCCTGAGAGATAAAGCATATGAGTGACTCCAAGATTTATTGAAAATAAAATAAAAAGAAAAGCAAAGAAAGCAATAAAATTGGGTTGCCTCCCAATAAGCGCTTGGTTTAACGTCTTCTAGCTAGACGGGGCTCACGAATCACAGTGGATCCCAAGGTGGTTTCTTCCTATCATGCTTTGGGTCACCTACAACTTTTAGTATTAGCCCACATCGACACTCACAAACATATTCATTAGCATTTAGTGAGTTAGTCAACAAATCATTATCAAGTTGAACATCATCGTTTCTAATGTGGTCAAGACATATTAAAGAATCATCATGCTTAGATTTTACCGGACTCACCACTTCATTTTTATCATGCTTCTCCATAATTTGTTCATAATTCATTATAGGTTTGGGAGGCATGCATGAAGAACTAGAAGAATTATCACAACTAGAAACATGTTTCATAGGATTTTCTACTTTAACATCAAGCATGCCATTAGTCTTACCATTCAAAGGAGGCTTATCATGCATAGCGCTTTTATTTGAAGCGAGAGGTGATGTTACCTTTGTGCTTGGCTCATGATGCTCATACCTTTCTATATCCGGATGCTTAAGGGTTTTATAAATGTCGAATGTTACCTTCTCATCGTTAAGGCGGAATGTGAGCTTTCCATCTTGCACATCAATGAGGGCCCTTCCGGTGGCCAAGAATGGTCTCGCAAGGATTATGGGGACTTCGGTATCTTCCTTCATGTCTAATATCACAAAGTCCGCCAGGAAGATAAACTTGCCTACCTTGACCAAGACGTCCTCCACAATGCCATAGGGATGAACAAATGATCGATCGGCCAAAAGCAAAGATATGGTAGTTGGTTGCACCTCTCCTCCATTGAGCTTCCTAATCATGGATAAAGGCATTAAATTAATGGAAGCTCCAAGTCACAAAGTGCTTTAGTAACTTTATTGTTGCCTAAATGACAAGGGATAGAGAAACTCCCTGGATCCTTTAGTTTTGGAGGCAATTTCCTTTGTAGTGTCACACTACATTCTTCGATTAGTGCAACCATTTCATAATTTCCATACCTCTTCTTCTTAGACAATACATCCTTCATAAACTTGGCATACTTAGGCATTTGTTCTAATGCCTCTGCAAATGGAAGATTAATTTCTAACTTTTTCAATATGTCTAAGAACTTTGAAAATTGAGCATCAATCTTTTTCTTTTAAAATTTTTGAGGAAAAGGTAAAGTATTAGGGATAAAAGAAGTAGAGTTCTAATACACATTCTTGTTGTTAGCATATGAAAAATTCTCATGATTCCTCAAGTTGAGATGATAGTGAGTTGGAAGTTGTTGTTGACCTCGGTATTGTCCTCTATCTACATAGTTGGCTACCTCCAACTCACTTGGCTCTTGTTGATTTGCCATGACCGTAAGGGAAGCTATGGATGATGGACTTGCTTGGACTTGGCTTCCTTGAGAAAATTTAGATAACGCATTGTGAGAGAAGCCAATTGAGCTTTTAGAGAACTTACCTCGTCCCTCTCATATCGTCCGGTGGCTTTTGGGATGATTGGAGAAGACCATTCACATGGCCAATTGTACGATCTAGTGGCCAAGTCTTCTAGTATGGTGTACACCTCTTGAGCATTCATTGAAAAAATTGAGCCTCCAGCGGTTGCATCTAGTATGGATTTGGTTGAGCTTGCTAATCCATTGTAGAAGAGTTGAATTTGCAACCAATCCGGGTAACCATGTTGAGGGCACCTTCTCAAGAGATCCTTATACCTCTCCCAAGCCTCATATAATTGTTCATCCTCAAGTTGGCGGAATGTTCCAATCTCCGTCCTTAGTTTTTGAGATTTAGCCGGTGGAAAATATTTGTTCAAGAAAGCTTGAGCTAAGATCTCCCACGTTCTGATGCTATCTGGAGGAATGGCTTCCAACCAATCCTTAGCACGGTCCTGTAAAGAGAAAGGAAAAAGTCTTAGTTTAATTGCATCGTTAGAAACACCATTCATCTTTACTGTTCTGCATATTTCTAAGAAAGATCGTAAGTGCTTGTGATCAACCCTGGTTTCAACTCAAAGTTGTTGACTGGGTACATTCATAATTCCGGGTTCATTTGCCGGTAATGTCGGTTGGAAGTAGTCCCGAATTGCCTTTGGTATCTCCTCCGCTATCTCCTCGATGTGATTGTGTTGAACCCTTAGGTTTCTTCTACACGTCCTTTCAATCTCGGGAACAAGAGGGAGAATATTAGTATTATCTCGTGGCATAAACCGACAAAATAGACAAAAAATAAATAAATAAATAAAATAAAATAAAATAAAATAAAAAAGGAAAAAAATAATATAAAATAAAAAATAAAATAAAATAAAAATAAAAAATAAATAAACGACCAAATAATATACACCTCAAATTAAGATCTATCAATTCTAATGAATATTAAATAAGGAAAACCATTCTTTGGATCCCCGGCAACGGCGCCAAAAACTTGATGCGCACTTTTAGTGTTAACTACAAGTGTACGGGTCAAGTTATGATATAAGACGGTTAAGTCCGAATATCATTCCACTGAAGATCCAATTGTGAAGGTTTAAGTTACTTAGTTATTCTAGAGTTGAATCAATTTTATTTGAGGATTGAAATTGAATAGTGTGAGTTATGGAAAATATAAATCAAATAAGAAAAGTATTAAAGTGAGAAACACAAGAGTCAAAGGGAGTTCTAGGGTAACGAGTCCTTGTTTATTTCATCATCCAATATTATAGATTTCATGGATTTTATTGTAATTCATATGCCTAAGTCTAGAAACTTAATTCTAAGTTATTTTCTTTCAAAAACAACCATTTCTCATGCAACTCGATTGATTATTAATCTCTTAAAACCAATACAAAATTACATGGCATTAAAAATAGTCTTTAGCAACCCTTATTGTCAACCTAACTACTCTCGTGATAGATTAACAACAATTCATTGTTATAGATCAAGTTAAACATACAATCTCTCAATCATACATCTAACCTAACATGTGAGGATGGCCAATCCACAAGAATTAAACACAATAACAATGAAAAGTATAATCATTCCAACAAAACCATGAAAGTCTAATAAATCAACATAAATTCATAAACAAATCATCGAAACCCTAAAACTAAAGAGTTTAACCACTCATAGCTTGAAGCAACATGTTTAAGCAAAATAAACAAAGAAAGAGTGTAAAGAAAGGGAAACTCTACTGAAAAGAGGCTCTTGATGGAGGTAGCACCGTCACGATCTCCTTGGCTCTCACGTCAGAATTCGAAGGGCACCACAACTATCTCGAACTCTTTTCCTCTTCCTTGCAACTAACTCAGTCTTTGAACTTTCACTCAATTCTCTCCTTTTTGTGCCTCTTTAGGTCTGTAACTTCCTTGATTTGATTTGATTTTCTTTGATGATTTGGGCTGCTGGAAACCCCTAAATTTATAGAGTTTGGTCGCCCAAAAATTTACCAAAAATAACAATTTTTCATTTAAGGAAAGCTGGCGCCGGGGCGCTGGTCTATAGCGCCGCAGCGCTATTGAGATTTTGAAGACAGCGCCGACTGTCTAGTTTTAGCGCCGCGGCACAGCCCCAATTTTTGCCATTTTGTGTTTTTCATCTCTTTTTCGCCGTATTCTTGCTCGGTTTTGATCTTTTGGTCCTTTCTTCTAATTTTCCTCATTTTAACCTGAAAACCACTAGCAAACAAGTGAAATCTAATATAAACTCCCTTAATTTGAGAGGATAGAAAGCACTTTTCAAGTGCTTATCAGTGCCCTGAAGAACAGGAAGAGTGTCATTATCTCGACATAGAAGATGAGTTTGAAAATGTGGAGTTCGAAGACGAAGAAAGAGAAGAAGAAGTTGAAAATCTAGACGCACAGCAATCTGAGCAATGTTGTGTCGTGGTATGCTCAAGTTTTGAATCTTTAATCCTGAACCCTACAGACCAACGAAGTAAACCGTCTCCGGAGAAAGCGCCAAAGCTTGAATTGAAAGTGTTGTCAAGCCACCTAAAGTATGTGTATTTGGGGGAGGACAACAAGTTGTCTGCCTAACAGTGCTATATATGCGATATTAATTTATCAAGTATTCCTATTCTTCACCCAAGTATAAGCAAAAAATGAGGTTCTTTTGGTGAGCCTGAGGTCGAACAGAGGGACTACGCAAATTCAAGAATTCTTGAATTATCTCGATTGTATGCGTAACAAGAAAATGGTGAGAAGCGATGCATTCATGAAAACAAAAGCAGTAAAAGTAAACTAAATTGATGGAATGGGTAGGTATGCAACACAACAAAGGTCAACTAAGGAAATTATATGGATGGTAAAAGTAGGGCTAGGGTTGGTTATCATCTAAAACAAGAAACGCATAGAGGGGTCTACTTCATACCAACAACTCTGAACTGTACCTCTTGGTTAACAGCCACTATACTTATATCTCTCTAACGCATAGGAGAGTCTTTAGTGCCAAAGTTATTTCTATGTCTAGAAACACTTTTCAGCCTTGTCAACTGAGTTCCACAATCACTTACTCTCTCGAGCAGCCGATTATTACTACTTATATCAATTAGCTAGATAGACATAAGCATTAGATTCAAATACAGTTAACAAGATGGAAAAAATGCAACTGTGATTCTTAATCAGATGATAACGCAACCTCTAACCCTCAAGAGAGTTAGTTATTCATGGATGATAAATAGCAAGTGGAAAGTAATAAGAAATGGATAGCCATGAAAGTCGTATAGATTAATGAATGGAACAATTGTCTCAGAAATTACAATATCTTGTAAATATGTTAAAACATTTGTAAGCAAGAAATAGGATAGAAAGCATGAATTAAGTGTCTGCTCAATCTCTTGAGCTCGCTGAGATGGTAGCATGATTGTGATGTGAAGTGGTCGGTCGGAAGGAAGACTCTTCTCTTTCGAGCTATTTGTCACTGGTTGTCGTCTAGAAAAGACTCTGCTATCACTTAAGAATTCTTTCGAGAGTTTCAACAATCTTTTCAGCCTTCAAATCTACCGTTTTATAGATGTTACGTTGTAACGCTGGCAAATTTACATGATTGGAGGTAGAATTGTTGTCTCGCGTCTTTCTCGCATAATTAGATGATTTTCAGTTCAATTCATATCTGCCACTTCAGCCACAGATCATGCACATCAATCCCCCGACAATCTCTCAAGATTTTCATTTGATTTTCCGCTACCTTGCATTTCTGATTGATATCGCATTCATAGATTGCTTGTGTTCCTGCATCAAACCATGCGTTTTAGGTTCAAAAAGCTTCAAAAAATTTATCTTCGTCAATTCACAAGAGTAAAATGCATAGGGAGATTTATCAATGGAATTTAACCCAAACTACTGCATGATTCTCCATATAAACTCTATTTTTCTAAAAGAAAGACAATAATAACTTGTATTTCTACAAGTTATCACAACACTCACCCAGTCATTATATCAGCCGCATTATCTCTTGAGCAAGAGTTAGCCCCAATAATCATCTTGAAGAAACACATCTGAGCAGTTGGATGGACATTGGCTGACATCAGAAGGATAAGCCCCACTTACTGTAAGCATAAGATTCATCTTGAAGAAGGCAAAGATGGATCTATTGAGCCACAGAGAAGGCTAAACCCAGCAATGAAAGAAGTTGTGAAGAAAGAAATATTGAAATGGCTGGACGTAGGTGTCATCTTTCCCATTTCCGACAGCAAATGGGTAAGCCCTATACAATGCGTCCCATAGGGATGTTCAAACAACCCGACAACCCGAACAACCCGGACTACCCAACCCGAAGTAGAAGGGTTGGGTTGGGTTAATTTAATACTTGGGTTGGGTTGGGTTTTCTAGATTTTTTTCGGGTTGGGTTGGGTCTCGGGTTGAAATTTTCAAAATTCGGGTTGACCTAACCCAACCCGAATTACTAATTATAAAAATATATATATATACATATATATATATATATATATATATATATATATATAATACATATATATATATATATATATATACATATATATATATATATATATATATACATATATATATATATATATATACATATATATATATATATATATACATATATATATAATATATATATATATAAGATGAAAATGAAAATTGAAAAAGATAATAATTCTAATTAGGTTTCAAGTTTCAACTTCTCCAATCTCCCGTTTCTCCCAATGCCCGCCGCCTCCCTCCATCACCCTCAGTGTCGCTCTTCCGTGGCTGTTGTGTTGCCAATGCCCGCCGCCTCCCTCCCTCACCCTCAGTGTCGCTTGGCTCCATAGTTCATTCTAGTATTCTAGTATTCTACGTCGGTGAAGCAGAAGAAGAAGAACGCTGAAGTCTACGCCTACGGTGAAGCAGAACTGCAGAAGAACGCTGAAGTCTGAACGTCTATGCTTCATTCTCGCTCACCACAGTGTCGCTCGACTCGCTCCATTCTCGGATTGTCCTTTCCCGTTCTCCCTCTCAGACACTCAGTCTCGGCTCGGCAGTATCGCTCACTACAGTGTCGTTATCCTCGCAGTGTCGCTGAGTCGATCTCCTCTTAGTGTCGCTCTCCTCTCTCCTTTCTCAGTATCGCTATCCTCTCTCAGTGTCGCTCTACTCTCTCAGTGTCGCTCTCCTCTCTCAGTGTCACTCTACTCTCAGTGTCGCTAAAAAACCTCCAACCCAACAACCCAACCCAACCCAACCCGAATTTCAAGGGTTGGGTTGGGTTGGGTTGGGTACCCTATTCGGGTTATTCGGGTTGGCAACCCCACCAACCCGAATTTTCGGGTTGGTCCAAAAAATTCCTCCAACCCAACCCGTGTACACTCCTAGCGTCCCAAAAAAAAAAAGAGGCATAACGGTAGTCCCTAATAAGAATAATGAATTAATTCCCACCCGGACTATCACTAGGTGGAGAATCTGTATAGACTACAAGAAGGATCACTTCCCCTTGCCTTTCATTGATCATATGCTAGACATACTTGCGGGGAATGAATACTTCTGCTTCTTAGACGGCTACTCAGGCTACAACCAAATAATGATTGCTCTTGAAGACCAAGAGAATACTACATTCCCTTGTCCTTATGGAACGTTTGCTTTTCGACGTATGTCGTTCAGACTATGTAATGCCTCAGGCACCTTCCAAAGATGCATGATGGCGGTCTTCTCAGAATTCCTTGAAGAGTCAGTGGAGATTTTTATGGACGATTTTTCAGTCGTTGGAAATTCGTTCGATGCCTATTTAGCTAATCTGGAAAAAGTTCTAAAAAGATGTGAGGACACCAACTTGGTATTAAATTGGGAAAAATGCCATTTTATGGTCAATGAAGAAATTGTTCTTGGCCACAAAGTGTCCAAGAAGGGTCTAGAAGTGGATCATGCTAAAATTGATGTTGTGGAAAAGTTGTTAGCTCCTACCAATGTTAAGACATTACACAGCTTTTTAGGGCATGCAGGCTTTTATCGAAGGTTCGTAAAGGACTTTTAAAAAATTGTATGCCTTTTAAGCGCATTGCTGGAACAGAACATACCCTATATTTTTTATGAGGAATGCCTTAAAGCTTTTGAAACTCTGAAAGTGCACTAGTGATAGCACCGTTCTTAATCACCCCAAACTGGTTGCAACTGTTTGAACTCATGTGCGATGCCAACGATTAAGCGATACGAGCAGCGTTAGTTCAACACAGAGATAAAGTGTTGCACCCAATAGCCTACGCCAGCAAAACTCTCAACGAGGCCCAAGAGAACAACACAACCACTAAGAAGGAATTGTTAGTAGTAGTATTCGCTGTGGAAAAATTCAGAGCTTATCTTTTAGGGTCTAAAGTCATCATTCATATAGACCACTCAGCAATCTGATATTTGATGACAAAGAAAGATGCAAAGCCCAAGCTCATTAGACGGATTTTGCTTATTCAAGAGTTTGATGTAGAAATTGTTGATCAGAAAGATACAGAGAACAATGTGGTCGATCACCTCTCCAAACTTGAGAATATTGAGCATGATCGGAAATAGCCGGAAGTTATCGCAAGCTTTCTAGACTAGGTTGTACTCAAAGTTGAGGAATCTATTCCTTGGTATGTGATAAGCACTTGAAAAGTATTTTCTATTCTCTTAAATTAAGGGAGTTTATAATAGATTTAACTTGTTTGCTAGTGGTTTTTCAGGTTAAAATGAGGAAAATTAGAAGAAAATACCAAAAGATCAAAACCAAGCAAGAATACGGCGAAAAAGAGAAGAAAATAACAAAGTTGCCAAAATTGGGGCATCACCGCGGCGCTAAAACCCAAGAGCAGGTCTGCGCATCACAACGCAGTGTTGCGGCGCCAGTTTCCTTTTTTGTAAAATTTGTATTTTTGGAAAGTTTTCTTGGAAGGTCAACTCTAAAAATTTGGGGACTTTCAGCAGCCCTAATAATGAATCAAAGAACGAAATTACAGTCCAAAAGAGTCACAAGAAGGAGAGAATTGAGTGAGAGTTCATAAAAGAGTTCAAAGAGTGAGTTAGTTGCAAGGAAGAGGAAAAGAGTCCAAGAGAGTCGTGGTGTTGTTCGAGTTCCGACGTGAGAGCCAAGGAGATTGTGATGGTGCTACCTCAATCAAGAGCCCCTTTTCAATAGAGTTTCCCTTTCTTTACACTCTTTCTTTGTTTATATTGTTTGAACATGTTGCTTCAAGCTAAGAGTGGCTAAACTCTTTAGTTTTAGGGTTTTGATGAATTGTTTATAAATTCATGTTGATATTGTAGACTTTCATGGTTTTGTTGGAATGATTATGCTTTTCATTGTTATTGTGTTTAATTCTTGAGGATTGGCCACCTTCACATTTTAGGTTAGATGTATGATTGAGAGATTGTATGTTTAACTTGATCTATAATAATGAATTGAATCTATCACAAGAGTAGTTAGGTTGACAATAAAAGTTGTTAAAGACTATTCTTAATGTCATGTAATTTGTATTGGTTTCAAGAGATTAGTAATCAACCTAGTTGCATGAGAAATGGTTGTTTTTTGGAGAAAATAACTTGAAATTAAGTTTCTAGACTTAGGCATATGAATTATAATAAAATCCATGAATTCTATAATATTGCATGATGAATAAACAAGGATTCATTACCATAGAACTCTCTTTGATTCTTGTGTTTCTCACTTTATTACTTTCCTTATTTAGTTTATATTTTCCATAAATCACTAATTCAATTTCAATCCTCAAATAAAATTGATTCAACTCTAGAATAGCTAAGTAACTTTAACCTTCATAATTGGATCCTCAGTGGAACAATATTCGGACTTTATCTTCTTATATTATAACTTGACCCCGTACATTTGCAGTTAACACTTAAAGTGGCGCAATTAGTATGCGGACATTGTCAACTTTCTAGTGTGCAAACAATTCCCTGAAGACTTCAATGCACATCAGAAGAAAAGGTTGATGCATGACACGAAGTTTTATTATTGGGATGAGCCTTAACTCTACAAAAGGGGGTCGGATCATATTTTTAGACTATACATCCCTGAAACTTCGTACCAATGCATCCTCTCGCAATGTCATGACTCACCCTACAGAGGACACTTCGAAGGGCAATGCACTGCTACCAAGGTACTATAGAGCAGATATTTCAGGCCGACACTCTTCAAAGATGCCAGAGACTTTGTAATGAGGTGCAATAGGTGTCAAAGCACTGGGAGTGTCTCAAGCCGGAACGATATGCCACTTACCTCTATACTTGAGGTCGAACTCTTTGACGTTTAGGGTATTGACTTTATGGGCCCATTCCACCTTTAAATGCCCACAACTACATTTTGGTAGATGTGGATTATGTATCAAAACGAGTCGAAGCAACTTCTTGCGCAATAAATGGCGCGACAACAGTCTCTAAATTCCTCCAAAAAAAACATATTCACGAGATTTGGAATGCCTAGAGCCCTAATTAGCAACAAAGGTATGCATTTCATCAATAACATTATCTCTAAGTTGCTAATTAAGTATAATGTGCATCATAGGGTGGCGACTGCATACCACCCACAAACTAACGGGCAGGCAGAGATTTCCAACTGAGAGCTGAAAACTATCTTGGAAAAGGTAGTAAACACCTTTCGAAAGGATTGGGCGTCGAAGTTGGACGAGCCATTGTGGGCATATAGAACAACATTCATAACGCCTCTTGGAATGTCACCATACACCCTTATCTTTGGAAAAACATGCCACTTGCCCTTTGAGCTAGAACACATGGCACTCTGGGCCGCAAAGAAGTTGAACCTGAACCTTGAGGCTGCTGGAGAAGCTCGTCAGCTTCAACTTAATGAGTTGGAAGAATGGAGATGCAAGCATATGAAAATGCTAAGATATACAAGGAACGAACAAAGCGTTGGCACGATCAACACACCAATAAGAAATCTTTGCATAATGGACAAAAAATTCTCCTTTTTAATTTTCATTTGTGTTTATTTCCAGGAAAATTAAGAACGAGATGGTCTAGACCATTTGTGATTAAAGAAGTCTTTCCTCATGGTGCCGTAGAATTGATGAATGAAGACGGCACTAATGCATTCAAAGTTAACAGTCAACACATGAAACCTTACTATGGAGAGAGTCTTAAGTGCAACAAGGTTTCTGTTAACTTAGAAAAGATTGAATGAGGAAAAGTTGGAAGCACCCTACGTCGACCAGGAACATATCTTCCAGGGACGCATCCTTACTCTTGTATCATACTTGCATTTTATTTCTTTCCGCATTTATTTAAGTTTTCTTTTAGTTTCCTATTTTTGTGTTTGCTTTAAAAGTTTTGTTGATGGTTGTCTAATTATCATTCTTGGGTATATGAATTGGATTCTTTCTCTCTTCTCAATAAAATTTGTGTCTAGTTAAGGCGTCAAAAATAAACTCGTGCATTATGATATTTCGACGCTTGAGAGGGGGGGAATATCAAGGGTTGCAATTACATCATAGGATTTGAGGTGATGCCAAAGTGTGCGTCGGTGGACGCAGACTTGTGTCAGGCCAATTTAATGCACGATGATGTCACATTTTGAGCCACTCGCTTTATGTCCACGCGCCAAAACCCTATTTAAACCCCTTTTCTTCCCCATTTCCTATTTTACGCTTCCTCTTTTCTAAAAAATTTTGACTAACACTACAATTTCCGACGAAGTCCTAAAAAATCTATTCCTAAGCCCTCTTTATCTCATTTTCGACCTCCTTACCTTTCTTTATCACCAAATGCCTTCACAAAAATCGTCTTCATCCCAAAAAGCCAAGTCAACCTCATCTCAAAAGGTCGGCATTGCCGCTTCTTCTTCCTCTCAGCCACATCGAAGCATCTTTCCGATTGCAAACCGCCACAGACCTGC